>CM070554.1:13354949-13954612 GCA_036346405.1 Phyllostachys edulis | reverse complement strand
TGGTTCGAGTTCAAATACGTAACGTTTTTAGGTTACGTGATTAAGTCTCCACCCATTACGCTCGGCTTGTGCCGAATTTCGCCACATGCTAACCTAATCATCCACCGAAGTTCCAGAATATTGGTTGGACCGCTATCCTCACGCACTCCAACAATCCACGCAAAGATTATAGCGCCTTAGTTGGGCCGGCTTTCCTCCGCACTCCACACTCTCACCCATATTACTTAATTGCTAGGAGAATATAATCACGAACAAGGTAGCATTTTTTGCTCGTCAAACGGAAAATGGTTGACACTTGTCGAGCAAGAAAGGCTAAATAGTAAGAAAAGAGGGGACCCCCAATGTCCACGAGGGTGATCGAGGGATCCTCGAAGAGGGGACTGGTTGTCAGAAAATGAATATGTATTGATTGCCTGAAAAATGAACTCACTTGTTACATGGGGGAGATGGCTATTTATAGCCTTTTCTACTAGGTACATGAGATTACGCTTTGTTCTCAGATATGCCCCTAGGCTAGTAGGGGCTGCAGGGGCTTTTCCTACCCCTATGTGTAGCCTTCAGCTCATGGTGAACCTTCCTGGTCCAGGTCCATCTGACTGGTGTGCCTGGTCCAGCGGTACTGTGGTTCTCCGAAGGATGCGGGATGCCCCCGGCCCGAAGTTCCTTAGACACACCAGGAGTTACAGTGTTTTGGCCCTTTTGAAGCACCTTCGATACCCTTCGGGCCCCTACAAGACCCTTCGAGCCCCTTCAACATTGACCTTCTTCGGCCTTCGTTCAACCCTCCGACGATACCCGGAGGTGGAGCGCCGCAGAGTTCGCTCGTCGTGGGGCCGTGGGCCACCCTTTACGCCAAGCCCTCGCGCCGAGGTCTTGCATTGTCATGGTTAAACCACGCTTTTTTCTCGAGGGTATAGTACACCGCCCCTTTGGCTCGACGAAGCATTTGTCCCAAAATTATTGCGCCCACCGGTCCGGGTGGCAGTATTGATCGTCGCGCCGCTCGCTTGCGCGGCCGCCATTGGTCCTTGTGCGCCGCTGTCTTGAATTGCTTTAAATGGTGCTCTTCAATGGCGCACCATGATTTGATATCACAGCGTGATGACTTTGGTGTGCGCCACATGTCCTTTGGTGACCGGGTAGTGGCCTCGATTGTCGTGGCTTGGTTTTGGTGTGGTTTGGCTTGTGTAATGGGGGTCGCCTCGATGTGGCTCAGTTTGTTGCATTTCGCATGTGTCGCCTGTTATCCTTCGTCAGCCGCTCATGCAAAGGCTTTGAGAGATTCGTGGTTGGTCTTGGTATGACGGCGGAGTAAGGAGGGTGCGGGGAGATGCAAGACACGAGTGATTTGGGCAGTATTGACCGTGACTAAGCTGATTCTTCCGACCCTTGTTGACGAGGGTAAGTCGGAGAGCCTCGCAAAGGTGAGAGCTCGGGGTAGGAGACGGCATGCCTTGAGGTCGGATGAGGCGGTAGTTTTGCTGCATTTTTGATGTTGTGCTTCGCTTCCATGCGCTAATGGTCTCCGAGGTGATCCAATTATAAGGGGTGGAGTTGGCTCAAATTTATGCCCAACTCCATCGTGAAGCCGGGTGTGTTTGAGTGGATTCTTCTGTCTCACTGGTACCGTGGTGAAGGCGCTTGTTACTCGCACGCATTTAGCGAAGCGGCGCCGAAGAAGAAGAAGAACTCGGGGGAGACACTGAACTTGGGCAGTGTTAACTTCCAACCGAAGGCATGGATGCAAACGTATGTGCCTCGCTGCACCGCCACAACCATCGGGACAACAACTAAATGCGCCGGTGGGTTCTACCACGCCGCCACGAGGCTGGTCTTCACTCGAGGGGAGGTCTAATCAAGCTAATTGCCTCATCGGAGATCGTCCTGACCTCGGGGGAGGAGGCTCTCCTGCACGTGCTGCTGAATGCAACGAAACGCCTTTCCACTCGTGATGTTGTGGAGGAGTTCTGTGCCTTCGGAGTCTGGCCCTTAGCCCTTGGGTGGCATGTTGAGCTGGGGACTCTGAGGTTTGATCTTCTGACCCTCACTGTCCCGGACCTAGAGGGTGTGCCTCACGAAGGTATTGTCATGCGTGCACTCTTTTTTTTGTTTTTTTTTTTGCTTTATCCTTTGTTTGTGCAATCGCAACTCGCAATTATTGATGAAGCAACCAGTCATGGGTGCTTTGGGTTTACACGGGCAAAGAGCATGCTAGACGAGGCTCATGGTGAGGGAGGCCTTACCGAATCAAGGCAGACGGGCGCGGTCTGTCTCGACTTGCGTAACGTCCGATCCGTATGAAGGGAAGAATAAGGCGCCGCATGCCGAAGTTGACGCCCCGGCCAATCGCAGCGGTGCTCGCACACCGCCGCCCTTGCGAGGTGGGTGGGCCTTCACTACGGCCGGAGGGTTTAGGTACCCACGACAAAAAGGGTCGCAAGGAGCCATCGGAGTGTGGAGCGCTACCGAGTCCAACAGCTTTCTTCGGACGCTGCCAGCTTTAAACTACGGCTACCGCGCCAATGAGGCGATTGAGGCCGCGTACGGCCGAGGGCGTGGAGAACGACGGCGATGGAGGCCGCAATGTCGCTGGCCTGCTTGGCTTGGCGAGGTTGTTGTTGGACATTTCAGTGCAGAAGACATCCCTGGCCGCTTATGAGAGGGGCACTTAGGATACCGACGCTGCGCCTATGACGCCGCAGCGCCGCCGGTATGGTGGCCGTTAGTGACCAAGGCGGTGGTCACGTGGCCGGTGGTTCGGCCGCCGGAAGTTCCGAGGCGGCGATTTCATCCGCCGCCTGGCAGCCATGGGCTCGCAAACGTGGGCCCGCCTAACTCGCGGATTTTAAAGTTCGCCCGGAGCCGCCGAGGTCTACGAGGAGATTGCGCGGTTTGCGCCTCCCGCCTTGGCGCAGAGTTCTTCCAAGATGTCCTCCGACATGCTCCGACGCCGAGGCTAACGCCGCAGCGTTGGTCCTGCCGCCTACCGAGTGGCTACGCCTATATGTATTTTATTTTTTATTTTTTGACGGGTGGTTGCGCACGCACTCTAATGTTATCTCGGCAATTGACCACGACGTGTCGCGAGGCCGCGCTTAAGATCTAGAGAGAGGTCGACGCGAGCATCGCCGAGCGAGGGCTTGCACGCCGAGCGCGATGGGCTTACCGGGAGGGTGACTACTTTGGAGGCTCGGGTGACGGGGCTTGAGGAGGAGCGCAGCGCCCTTCAAGACGAGGTGAGTGTCTTGCAAGGTGTCTCGAGGGTGCTCGAGGAGGAGATCCAGGCAGAGTGGGACCTTTCAAACACGGTGGCCCGCGTGACCTGGGACGCGATGGAGGTCCTTGAGGACGCGTGGTTGACTCGATCGTGCCCCCACGCGGACCCATACCTTGGAGGAGGTTGATGTCACCCTGGGCGCCTTTCATGGGGAGGTGTTTCTACGCCTCAGATTTACGGGGACCAGCAGAAGGGTGAAGGGCAAAGCTCCCATGACAGCTCTAACAACAATTGGGGTGAGGAGTGGAGGGCCACCCACGGGGACAAGGTGTGACCCTCCGCCAGCTAGTTAGGTTTTTAGCTTGGCAGGGACTGTTGTCCACTCCCCTTTTGTGTATTGTCTTGGGAGCGGTTTTTGGGCGGAACCTGCTTTGTCTTTTGTAATGACCCCTTTTGGAATGAATTATTTTCACCCTATTCATGATGGTTTTGTTGCACCCGCCTTTTGATTTTTTATAGATGGTCTTCCCGATGTTCACAGACAAATGCCGATTATTTAAATGCCTCGCTGCATGGCTCCGCCACGAGGCGCCGAGGACTAAGTCTTATGCTGTTCCACGAGGGGTCAAGGATGAGCGAGCTTGTCATCCATTTGCCTCTACGGGTGCTACCGAGGCATCGCGATGCTATGGCGCTAAGTGGCGGCGTTAGAAGAAGGCGAACCCGAAGGGTCGATGAAGATGTTTTTCGCCTTTCGCTAACGAAGGGCGCGAGGGTGCGCGAAGAGATACTGTGCCGGGAGCACCGGGTTGCGACAAATACCGAGGGTCCTTGCCCCCAACCGCCACACCCGTGGTTTTGTCGAAGTTCTCACGACGACGCAACCGTGCCGCTGGAGAGGAGTATTTGAAGTTCATGGCAACCGCCCATTCGACGAGGAGTCTTGCATGGGTGCCGCACGAGGAGACATGGGATTTTGTGCCATAAACGCCTGATGAGGCCATGTTATAGCTCGTGTTGCGGGAGTGTATTTGTAACGTATTTTTATTGTACGGCTCGCGTTGTTTGGCCCTTGTATGCTGTGTATGTTTGAGGTTGTGAAGAATAATGCAATTGTTGCTCGCTTTGTACCCTCTTGTCTGCTTTTTTAGGGGGAAGGCTCTGCCGCCCCTCATGCACTTTTAGGTAGGGCTCTGGGGGGCCCTAACTTTTTATGAGGAGGGGGCTAAACCTCGCTACTGCCTCCCATACTTTTTAGGCAGGGGCTCCAAGGAGCCATAACCTTTTTTTACGAGGGGAAACGGGCTCGTGGCCGCCCCCCATACCCTTTTAGGTAGGGCTCCAGGGAGCCCTAACCTTCTTGTTGCACGGGGGAGGCGAAGCCTCGCGCCGTCCCCCATACTTTTTAGGCAAGGCTCCGGGGAGCCCTAACCTTTCTTTTTATGAGGTGGAAGCAAAGACTCGCTGTCCCCCATACTTTTTAGGTAGGGCTCCGGAGCCCTAACCTTTTTTTTGCAAGGGGAGGCGGCCTCTGTGCCGCCCCTCAATACTTTTTTAGGCAGGCCCAGAAGCCCTAATCTTTCTTTTATAGGGGTGGTGAAGACTCGCGCCGTCCCCCACACTTTTTTAGGTAGGGCTCCTGGGAGCCCTAACGTTTTCTTTTACGACGGGGAGGCGAAGCCTCATGCCGTCCCCCATACTCTTTTAGGCAGGGCTCTGGGGAGCCCTAACCTTCTTTTACGAGGGGAGAAGCGGCTCCTCACTGCCGCCCCCATACTTTTTAGGTAGGGCCCGAGGAGCCCTAACCTTTATTTTATGAGGAAGGGCGAAGACTCGCGCCATCCCCCATACTCTTTTAGGTAGGGCCTGGGGAGCCCTAACCTTCTTTTTTTATAGGGGAGGCGGCCTCGGCCGCCCCCCATAATTTTAGGAAGGGCTCCCGAGAGCCCTAACTTTTTCTTTTTATTGAGGGAGAGGTGAGGATCACACCAAGTTGTTCTGACCCGGGAACGAAGATCCCGAATCCTCGTGTTCATACACCACCAGATTTCCTGTACACAGCTACAAAAATGATAACATAACCAAATCTCGTGATTTCATTAATAGTAAATCGAGTTCGATACAAATGGGGCATGAAGCCAAATAAATAAGTAAATAACACAAATGAAATAAAAGATAGTAGTAGGCCGAACGATCCGCCACAGTGCAATCGTCTGGGGCGAGTTTAGGCATCGTGTCCTCACCGCCCCGATAGTAGTCTTCTCACGAAATTTTGTTGCATAAAGCAAGCATGAGCACAACTACTGTGCTCGCAAGTTACACCCAATATGGAATGGTAATGCATGCATAAGGTAAACAAAGGACATTGGCGTGTTTATTTTATGAAAAGTAGCTTTAATTTAAATAATCATAATAGATTGCAAGGCCATTTTCATATATTAATAAAAATCATATTTTAAACGTCAATTGAATAATGTGGATGACCTCCACGAAAGGTGATGGATATCCTCCAATCACAATGGCTAACCGCCTAATTTTCCCCAGGACTATCCATCCCGAAAACATCTGTTGAAACCATTTTTAAACCAAAAACAAGTCTAACTCAAAGTGGCTTTGCTAGCATGTCCATGATCATGACGCCGCTATTCAATAGTTTTCTACTCGCAGAGTTTGTGCAATTTACCCACACGAGATATTATACCCTTTATGTCGGCCAATCCACGCTTCCTAAGGCGTGTGTGAGCAAATATCACAAGTTACAATGATCTACCTCACAATACTCGTGCTCGCTAAGGTTTCGCTTCCATTGACTAACCATCCTCCGGAGCCCTCTTGCGCCATGTGGGACTCTTGTCTTACCAACACCCACTCATACAATATGGCACTAATATCTATGAGGTATCCCAAATTATTAAGCCGTGTCCTTCCCATACAGACATGTGGTGGTACGATTTGGCATAGCAAAGGAACGCTCAAAGGCGGTCCTTAATTGACTTGGGCGTTTTCCATTAAACCCTAGGCTTTAATCCTAACCAGATTAAACCTGCATAAACTCGCACCCACCTCTCATCCGCTACGCCCAAGTCCAAACCATCTTTATTTCATTTTGTAAAACCACCTTTACAATAACACTATGGTAAAACAATACCATAGGTTCAAGTTTAAACAAATTTGTAATGATTTGGTTTGGCTAAATCCTCCCAAAATCAAAATCATGGTTTGAGCATTTGCTAAGCATTTCCAAACAATTTATCTATGGTGACAAGGGATGACATTTCAATATTCAAAGTTGGCCTTACAACAACAAATGGAATAACTAAGCGTTTAAACGAGGTATTAAAATAATTGACTAAAAATATGCATGCAATAATAATTTTAAAAACTGAATTAAATAACTTTAACATAGTAGGTGCAACATGGTCAAAGTGTAACTTGCCTTCGCTGAAGTCTTGAAATTCTAATTCTTCTAAGAATCAAATTCTCCTAATCGTCAGAATCTACGACAATCAATTGAAATTCAAATGAAAACAAGACATTAATTCAAACTAACTCCAAATAAAATAATTATATTTTATTTAGCTAGATAATAATCTTATAAGACCTTATAAGTTTGAAACATTCAATTTGGAAATATGAAAATAAAAGATATGACCTTTGCAAGTTTAAATTCTAAATTTGCAAACTAAATAGTTTAATTTAACATGACAATTTAAACTAATTCCAAATAGACCAATTCTAATTTATCAAGCTAAATAATCTTTTTATAAAATTTTAGAAATTTTAATTCACTAAATTTGGAGTTGGAATTCAAATGATATGAATTTTACAACTTTTAATTTAAATTTGGAATTTAAATGGATTTCTAAATTCTAAAACATAACCAAACTGAACTCCAAATTGAATAACTATATTTTATTTGGTTAGATAATAATTTTCTAAGATTTTAGCAACTTGAATCATCTACTTTGGAATTATGGTTCAAAAGATATGAATTTTACAAGTTTAATTCTGAATTAGTGGTTTAAATTATTTCAAATTCAAACAGACAGTTTAAACTTACTGCAATTCAAATTTTTATATTTTATTTATCTAGGTATTAATTTTATACAATTTTAGAAATTGGAATCACCTAATTTGGAATCGTAATGCAAAAGTTATGAATTTTACAAATTAAATCCTAAATGTTATTTAAATCAATTTCTGAATTATTTTTCTAAAGAAAATCTATTAATGCGCAAGGTGACGTCAACAAGATGGAATTATCTGATTTAAAATAACCGACGTGTGGGCCCTCGTGTCGAGACACGGTCTATGAGGACTTGGCCCACTGACCTTGCTCACGGAAGAAGTCAGGAGGTGGCATGCGTGACGTGGGCCGCCACGTGAGCTGTGAGGTGGCGCCACATGGGCGTGAGGTGGCCATGCCACGTTGGCTGCGACGGCAATGCGCTGAACCTAAGGTCGCCGGTCTTTGTCTTTGCACGGCGCGGCAGGTGCGCAATGAACGAGAAGAGGACGGGGAACCTAAGGAGCTCACCCACACGAGGAGGCGGTGACGGAGATGGCCGGCGGCGAGCGAAGAGCGGCGGCGCGGCTACGGTTGACGGCGAAGTGGCGCCACGGGGGTCCTTCGGCGAGGGCGAGGGGCGCAGAAGCTTCGCGGCGTCGAGGCGATGCGAACGATGGTGGTGGCGAGGACGCGGCGTCGTCCACGGCGGCGGAATTGGAGCTCCGACCTTCGGGACAGGCGGCGACAACTTCTTCAATTCCGGCGAGAATACGCGAAGAGAGCGAGAGTGAGTGGGGGCGTTGGGTTGAGGGCAAGGCTACACTCCCGAGGCGGCCTTTTATAGGCACCGGGGAGGTCCGAGGCGTCGAGGGCGCTGGAGTTCGTCTTGGCGGTTGCGGTGGGTTCGTGCGCACGTCATGGAGATGGGGGAGAACAGTGGGGATCGTGGCGGCGCAAGGCGGAACCTCGCACAAGACGCTGTTGTGGTCGTGGGGGACGGTTGAGGCGCCTGTTGCGAGCTTCCCCACACGAAAATGGCGGCGCGGGCGGTACTGAGCGGAGAAGAACGCGGGAGAAGAAGGTGGGCGGCGGTTGGATCTGACGGAGGGCTGGGAAGAGGCGGCGACGAAGCGAGCTGCGCCGGATGTGCATCCGACGGTGGAGAGAGAAGGAAGAGGAGATGAGGGAGATGGGCGCGGGTGGGCTTGCTGGCACACATGTGTAAAAGGAGATGGGCCAGCTTGGGTTTCTACCCAAAGGCATTTAGGTATTTTAAATTGATTTCTATTTTAAATATTCAGTTAATTCAAATAGGCTTTAAAATTAGCAGAATAATCCCAAAAATCCTAGGAAAATTTCTGGATGACTCTAGAATTATTCTGGACTTAAATAAAAATAATTCTAACTTAAAGTTGATACTGGATTTTGAATTGAAAATTCTTTTTAGCTCTCAACAATTTAAACAATAGTTTTTAAATTGCAGAAAATTCACAAATTCAAATAAATTTTCAACTTAAATAAAATTTGAAATTTTGGGCTGTTACAAACCCCCCCCCTTAAGGGAATCTCGACCCCGAGATTCAGACATGGCCAGCAAGGAGATGGGGATATCCTGTCTTAATATCTTCCTCTCGCTCCCAAGTGGCTTCACTTTCCTGGTGACTCCAATCGAACTTTGTATGAACGGATGATCTTGTTCCATGTGACACGCTCTGCGACATCCGTAATCTTGATCGGTTGCTCCACATAGGTGAGGTCCTCTTGAAGATCAATGCTTTCTAGAAGGGTCTCGATCTTCGGCACTCAAGGCACTTTTTAATCAGTGACACATGGAAGACATTGTGGATACGAGGCGATGAGATGTTGGTAACTCGAGTGATATGCAACTTCACCTCTTCTTGCCAAAATCTTGTAAGGTCCCACAAATCTGGGTGCAAGTTTTCCTTTGGTCCGAACCTTCTAACTCCTCGAGTGGAGTAACTCGAGATAAACAAAATCTCCTTCGCAAGGTCAACTCTCATGAGACGATTATCAAGATAACTCTTCTGGTCGGGTTTGAGCTACCTTCAGATGTTCTCTTATTGCCTTAACCTTACTTTCACTTCTTTGATCAACTCGCCCAAAGAATCGATGTTTCCTACTTCATCCCATAGGAGCGGAGTTCTCGATTTCGCCATACAAAGCCTCAAATGGGGACATCTCAAGACCGCTTGGTAGCTATTGTTATACGAAAATTTCGCATAGGGCAAATTCTTGTCCCAACTTTTTCCATAATCCAAGGCGCAGTTCAAGCATGTCTTCAAGGATCCGTTGACTTCGTTAAGTCCGCCATCCGTCTGCGGATGATATGCAGTGCTGAAATTGAGTCTGGTTCCCAAGGCTTCATGCAGACTCTGCCAAAATCTTGACGTAAACTGTGATCCTCTGTCAGACACGATCTTCTTGGGTACCCATGCGACATGCACTATCTTGGCCATATACAATTACTCGCCACCATCGCTTTCGGGTAGGTGGTCTTGACTGGAAGGAAATGAGCCACTTTCGTTAACCGATCAATTATCACCCAGATGGAATCACATCCTGACTGAGTCCTAGGAAGTCCGGTGATAAAATCCATACCAACCTCTTCCCACTTCCACTGGGATCGGTAACGGTTGTAACAAACCGGTGGTCTTTGATGTTCTCGCCTTGACTCGTTGACAAACATCACAACAGACTACTTAACTCAAGAATTTCCGCTTCATGCCGACCCACCAATACCTTTCCTTAAGATCCCGTACATCTTGGTAATCGCCAGGTGAATGGAATAAAGCGACTCATGGGCTTCCTTCGAATCGATCTTTAAATCCTGCCGATCCGAGACGCAGATGCGTTCCCGAACCACACCGTCTCCTTCCTCATCTTCGTGAATCTGAAGCTTTGCCTCTTCTCATATTCTTCTTGATCTCCTTGATGTCTTCATCTACTAATTGCTTTTCTTTGATCGACTCAAGTGTTGGTTGAACTTCCAACGCATTCACACATCCTTGCTCAACAATCCCCAAGTTCGGATGCTTCAATTCTTCATATAACTCTGCCGATTCTCCGAACCAAAATAGTATTGCAATCGCCTCCTGCTCGGGCATCTGCAACCACATTTGCTTTGCGGGGTGATAATGAATCCCAAGGTCATAATCCTTTATCAATTCCAGCCATCTTCTCTGACGGAGGTTAAGGTCAGACTGTGTGAAGATATACTTCAGACTCTTATGATCCGTGAAAACCTCACAGCGGTTACCAATGAGGTAATGACGCCAGATCTTCAATGCATGCACAATTGCTGCTAACTCAAGGTCATGAGTTGGATAATTCCCTTCATGTGGCCTCAACTGACGGGATGCATAAGCTACAGCCTTGCCCTCTTGCATCAACACACAACCGAGTCCCTGACGAGATGCGTCGCAGAAAATCACAAAATCCTTATGAATATCAGGTAGGACCAATACAGGTGCTGAAACTAATCTCGCCTTCGTTCTTGGAAACTTTCTTCACAAGCGCCGACCAATCAAATTTCTTCTCCTTCTTCGAAGTTGAGTCATTGGTCTTGCTATCTTGGAGAAGCCTTCAATGAATCTCGCGATAATACCCAGCCAATCCAAGGAAGCTTCTCACATCTGTGACAGACTTGGGTTGTTTCCAATCCATTACCGCTTCGACTTTGGCTGGATCTACTGCCACCCCTCCTGATGACACAATATGACCAAGGAATGCCACCTGACTTAGCCAAAATTCGCACTTGCTGAATTTGGCATAAAGCTGGTGCTCTCTGAGTTTTCCCAAAATTATCCTGAGGTGGTCCTCATGTTCTTCTTCATTCTTTGAATAGATAAGGATGTCATCGATGAAAACAACCACAAACTTATCCAGGAATTCCATGAACACTTTGTTCATCATATTCATGAAATAAGCAGGGGCGTTCGTCAAACCGAAAGACATTACTGTAAACTCGTACAACCCATATCTGGTGGTGAAAGCAGTCTTCGGGATATCTTCTGGTCGGATCTTCAGTTGGTGGTAGCCAGATCTCAAATCAATCTTCGAGAATACACTTGCTCCTTTCAGTTGATCGAACAGGTCATCAATCCTAGGTAGCGGGTACTTGTTCTTGATTGTCACTTCATTGAGTGACCTATAATCCACACACATCCTCATACTATTGTCTTTCTTCTTGACAAATAATACAGGTGCTCCCCAAGGTGATGAACTTGGCCGAATATATCCCTTGCTCCGCAATTCTTCAATCTGTTTCTTCATCTCTGCCAATTCATTGGCCGGCATTCTGTAAGGCCGCCGAGATTGGAGCGTCCACGACTAAGTCAATTAAGAACATGACGTCCCTATCCGGTGGCATGCCGGGTAGCTCATCAGGAAAAACATCCGGGAATTCTTGCACTATTGGTATATCTTCAAGCTTTAACTCCTTCAAGCTAGTCAGTATGGGACTTCCACCGGTGCGTGTCTTGGGCTTGAATTCAACTGTGACTCCTTCCTCATTGGTGAGAGTAATAGACCTATTGGCGCAATCTATCCGCCCTGATTCTTGGCTAGCTACCCATTCCAAGTATTACATCCGACCTTGAGAATGCAAGACTATTAAGTCGCCATGAAGGAAACTCCGGATATCTCGTGGTAAGATTCGCATAGAGAATCGTTCTCATTTCGAGCCCGGAATGGATTATCATAGGATTACTTAATGGAGAAATAGGTAACCCATTTTTGCCCACAAACTTATTGGATACAAAAGAATGCGGCTCGGAATCAAGCAGAATCGATGGTATCATATTAACGAAACGCATACAAGGACGACATCTGTGCCGCTGAGCTTCCTCTCTGTGACGTGATTCACACGCCCTTCGTGAATCGCCCGCCGGACTTTGGTGCCGCTTGGTGGCTGGTACTCCCGATGCTTGCTCGATTGGTGTTGCAGATCGCTTTGCTTTTTGGGCACTTGTTGGCATAGTGTCCGATCTCGTTAATGGAAGCATGTCACTCCTGCCGCTGATGAAGTTGGGTTCTTCTTGAAACCGCTCGCAGATGCATTGTTGCGAAGCCGGAAGAGTTGGAGCGCCTGCTGATCTGATCGAGCTCGGGTGTAGAAGATCGAACCTTCCATTACGAGGTGGCCGAGGCCGAGCAAAGCGAGGCTTGGGTTGCCCTCGAGTTGAACTTCGACGCGCCATCCTCCGCTTGCAGTTCTCCATCTGCAGATGTTTGGCCTCTGGCGAAAAGCTTTATTCACTAACTTCTTTGGAAGTCGGTGTAGTCATTGGAGACCACCGGATCGAGATCTCATCGCTCAAACCATCCATGAACCTTTCTGCCTTTCTTCATCACTAGCCACGTCTGCTGGGGCATAGCGAGCAAGCCGGTTGAACTTGTGCGTATTCACCCAACGTCGCGGTTGCCTTGTTTGAGCGCTGTGGAACTCTTTTTTCTTTAGGGTCATTATCCTGCGGGATATGTGCATGGCGAAAGTCCGCACAAACTCCGCCAAGAGATAGTCTGTAAGGGCATGGGAGATGTTGTAGTTATCCCACCATTCCGATGCGGGACGGTGAGTGGTGAGAGGCAAGCAGACTCTCTCACGATCAAGACATCGAGTGATATCCACTTCTTTCCGATAGCACGAATCCAGCCATCGCATCCATCGGCTCTGGTTCTTTGGAGAATGTCGGTTGGCGCATGCGCATGAAATCGCCATGGTCAATCTCTCTTGCGGGTGGAGGTGGTGGTGCGGTCGAGTTGTTGCTTGCACATTCTCGCACGCTGTTGAGGGATCGAGCCAGAGGTTAATCGATGGTTTTGGTTTTCCATCATCCGACGCCAATCTGTCCTTCACCGGTGGCGGTGGTGGTTGCTTTGCAGGGATCCTCCCGATAATCATGCTTTTCGTTGCCCGACCTTGACACCGCCATCGCCAGACGGTGGTCACCATCTGCTAGAACTCCAAAGATTAGGAGAGATAGATGATAGGAAGTTCTATAGGGTAAATTCTAATGACCCAAGAACACAAAGACAAGAGCAGATTTTTCCAAAAAGTTCCTTTATTAATTTATTTTGTTCAAAGATTATGGCTACCACAAATAAGATAGTAGCTCATAATTCGCAACTAAAGATCGAGCTAACAGGGAAGATAACTATAATGGGGTACTGGGGGTATAATCCGCTCATCGAGCTAGCCTCGCTGCCTGTAGCTAGCTAGCTCATGCTACGGTCTTCACTTCTCTTACGCTTCTTGTAGTGCTGCTCGAGCGGTGAGCAAGTCATTCAAGGTGTTTCCGAGGCATAATCCAAAGCCTTAGCGAGATCCACCGGTGTGTCGGTTGGGGAATCTTCGTCTCTAGCGGAGTTGAAAATCTTGTCGAGTCGGGTCGGAATGTGCATCGGGTAGTAATGAAACCCGTGCCTCAAGGCGATGATTGTAGGTGTAGCGAAGGTGGCGGATCTGCCTTGCCGTGATCCCTGCATGCCCTCATCAAAGGTGTCGCGCGGATCGGGCGCCAAAGACGTGGAAGACGGTGTCGGTGCGAGATTGGAGTAGATGAGCACTTCTACTCTCCACGCTTGTTGTTCTCCCACTTGGTACTTGAATCCTTGAAAAGTTGGCCTCTTCGGTAACCAGTGTGCTGCATCATTTCCCAAAGTATCTCGCCCGCTTCCTAGAAGGCTCAAGTGGAAGTCGATCCCAGATTTCAGCCATCTAAAATTTTTGAGAAAGAGATAAGTTAGTAAACCTTTAAAGAGAAAGGTTGAGACATGACTCTAGATAGACCCAAAATAGTTTTAGTTTTTGAAGATAAGTCCTTAAGGCAATTCTAAGGCCACGACCTCAATGACATGGCTCGATACCACTTTTGTCGGACCCGGAACGAAAGATCCCGAATCCTCTGTGTTCATACACCACCAGATTTCCTGTACACAGATTACAAAAATGATAACATAACCAAATCTCGCATTTCATTAATAGTAAATCGAGTTCGATACAAATGGGGCATGAAGCCAAATAAATAAGTAAATAACACAATGAAATAAAAAAGATAGTAGTAGGCGAGCGATCCGCCACAGTAATCGTCTGGGGGGAGTTTAGGCATCGGTGTCCTCACCGTCCCGATAGTAGTCTTCTCTGAAATTTTGTTGCATAAAGCAAGCATGAGCACAACTACCGTGCTCGCAAGTTACACCCAATATGGAATGGTAATGCATGCATAAGGTAAACAAAGGACATTGGCGAGTTTATTTTATGTAAGCGGCGAGCTTAATTTAAATAATCATAATAGATTGCAAGGCCATTTTCATATATTAATAAAAATCATATTTTAAACGTCAATTGAATAATGTGGATGACCTCCACGAAAGGTGATGGATATCCTCCAATCACAATGGCTAACCGCCTAATTTTCCCCCGGACTATCCATCCCGAAAACATCTGTTGAAACCATTTTTAAACCAAAAAACAAGTCTAACTCAAAGTGGCTTTGCTAGCATGTCCATGATCATGACGCTTGCTATTCAATAGTTTTCTACTCGCAGAGTTTATGCAGCTTTTACCCACACGAGATATTATACCCTTTATGTCGGCCAATCCACGCTTCCTAAGGCGTGTGACAGAACAAATATCACAAGGTCGTTACAATGATCTACCTCACAATACTCGTGCAGCTAAGGTTTCGCTTCCATTGGACTAACCATCCTCAGGAGCCCCTCTTGCGCCATGTGGGACTCTTGCCTTACCAACACCCACTCATACAATATGGCACGAATATCTATGAGGTATCCCAAATTATTAAGCGAGTCCTTCCCATACAGGACATGTGGTGGTACGATTTGGCATAGCAAAGGCACGCCAAAGGCGGTCCTTAATTGACTTGGGCGTCTTTCAATTAAACCCTAGGCTTTAATCCTAACCAGATTAAACCCGCATAAACTCGCACCCACCTCTCATCCGTTACGCCCAAGTCCAAACCATCTTTATTTCATTTTGTAAAACCACCTTTACAATAACACTATGGTAAAACAATACCATAGGTTCAAGTTTAAACAAATTTGTAATGATTTGGTTTGGCTAAATCCTCCCAAAATCAAAATCATGGTTTGAGCATTTGCTAAGCATTTCCAAACAATTTATCTATGGTGACAAGGGATGACATTTCAATATTCAAAGTTGGCCTTACAACAACAAATGGAATAACTAAGCGTTTAAACGAGGTATTAAAATAATTGACTAAAAATATGCATGCAATAATAATTTTAAAAACTGAATTAAATAACTTTAACATAGTAGGTGCAACATGGTCAAAGTGTAACTTGCCTTCGCTGAAGTCTTGAAATTCTAATTCTTCGGAAGAATCAAATTCTCCTAATCGTCAGTAATCTCGACAATCAATTGAAATTCAAATGAAAACAAGACATTAATTCAAACTAACTCCAAATAAAATAATTATATTTTATTTAGCTAGATAATAATCTTATAAGACCTTATAAGTTTGAAACATTCAATTTGGAAATATGAAAATAAAAGATATGACCTTTGCAAGTTTAAATTCTAAATTTGCAAACTAAATAGTTTAATTTAACATGACAATTTAAACTAATTCCAAATAGACCAATTCTAATTTATCAAGCTAAATAATCTTTTTATAAAATTTTAGAAATTTTAATTCACTAAATTTGGAGTTGGAATTCAAATGATATGAATTTTACAACTTTTAATTTAAATTTGGAATTTAAATGGATTTCTAAATTCTAAAACATAACCAAACTGAACTCCAAATTGAATAACTATATTTTATTTGGTTAGATAATAATTTTCTAAGATTTTAGCAACTTGAATCATCTACTTTGGAATTATGGTTCAAAAGATATGAATTTTACAAGTTTAATTCTGAATTAGTGGTTTAAATTATTTCAAATTCAAACAGACAGTTTAAACTTACTGCAATTCAAATTTTTATATTTTATTTATCTAGGTATTAATTTTATACAATTTTAGAAATTGGAATCACCTAATTTGGAATCGAAATGCAAAAGTTATGAATTTTACAAATTAAATCCTAAATCACATTATTTAAATCAATTTCTGAATTATTTTTCTAAAGAAAAATCTATTAATGCTAAAGGCGGCGTCAAGCATGGAATTATCTGATTTAAAATAAATCGGCGTGTGGGCCTCGTGTCGAGACCACGGTCTATGAGGACTTGGCCCACGGACCTTGCTCACGGAAGGGCATTGTGAGGTGGCACGATGCGTGACGTGGCGTGCCACGTGAGCGTGAGTGGCGCCACATGGGCGTGAGGTGGCCATGCCACGTTGGCTGCGACAGCCGGCGCCAGAACCTAAGGTCGCCAGGTCTTTGTCTTTGCCATGAGGCCGCAAGTCTTATAACGAGAAGAGGACAGGGAACCTAAGGAGCTCACCCACACGAGGCGGTGGCGATTTGAGATGGCAGCGGCGAAGAGCGCGCGCGCTGCTACTGATTGGCAATGGCGCGCCACGGGGTCCTTCGGCGAGGCCTTGGCAGCGCGTCGAGGCGATGCGAACGATGGTGGTGGCGAGGACGCGGCGTCGTCCACGGCGGCGGAATTGGAGCTCCGACCTTCGGGACAGGCGGCGACAACTTCTTCAATTCCGGCGAGAATACGCGAAGAGAGCGAGAGTGAGTGGGGGCGTTGGGTTGAGGGCAAGGCTACACTCCGGCGGCCTTTATAGGCACCGGGAGGTCCGAGGGCGGGGCGTCGGGAGTTCGTGCGCGGCGGTTGCGGTGGGTTCGTGCGCACGCCTGCGGAGATGGGGGAGAACAGGTGGGGATCGTGGCGGCGTGGGGGCGTGAACCTCGCGCGCACGCGCGCGGGTCGTGGGGACGGTTGGAGGCGGCCCGTTGCGGAGCTTCCCCCACACGAAAATGGCGGCGCCGGGCGCAGCTGAGCGGAGAAGAACGCGGGGAGAAGAAGGTGGGCGGCGGTTGGATCTGCATCGGAGGGCTGGGAAGAGGGGGCGACGTGGAGCGATGCAGGCCGTCGGATGTGCATCCGACGGTGGAGAGAGAAGGAAGAGGAGATGAGGGAGATGGGGCGCGGGTGGGCCGGCTCGGGCCGCGCGCGGGTGAAAAGGAGATGGGCCAGCTTGGGTTTCGGCCCAAAGGCATTTAGGTATTTTAAATTGATTTCCTATTTTAAATATTCAGGTTAATTCAAATAGGCTTTAAAATTAGCAGAATAATCCCAAAAATCCTAGGAAAATTTCTGGATGACTCTAGAATTATTCTGGACTTAAATAAAAATAATTCTAACTTAAAGTTGATACTGGATTTTGAATTGAAAATTCTTTTTAGCTCTCAACAATTTAAACAATAGTTTTTAAATTGCGAAAATTCACAAATTCAAATAAATTTTCAACTTAAATAAAATTTGAAATTTTGAAGTCATTACAGCCTGTCCCTCAATACTTTTAGGCGGGGCTTCTGAGGCCCTAACCTTTGCTTTTTTTGCGAGGTAGGGGCGCGAAGACTCGCGGCGTCCCCTATACTCTTTTAGGTAGGGCTCCGAGGAGCCCTAACCTTCTTTTTTAACGAGGGGGAGGCGGTCGATGGCGTCCCCCGGGCGCCGCTCTAGTCTTGGATCCAGTGTCGTCTCAAGGTTAGCATTGTCTTGACGTCTTCGTCTATTCATTGTCCCTCGAAGGGCATCAGTGTGCATCGGCGTCGAAGGCCATGGGCAGTGTCGGTTTATACACTCATGCCTGCAGAGGGCATCGGTGTGCACGGGGCCGAAGGCCATGCGCGGTGTCTTAGTTTGTAAAACGATGCCTGCGGAGGGTATCGGTGTGCACCGGGGCCGAAGGCCATACGCGGTATCTTAGTTTATACACCCATGCCTGCGGAGGGCATCGGTGTGCACTAGGGCCGAAGTCCATGCGCGGTGTCCATTTATACATGGATGCCTGCGGAGGGAATCAGTGTGCACCAGGGCTGAAGGCCATGCGCGGTGTCTTTGTTAAAACATGCCTACGGAGGGGATCAGTGTGCACCGGGGCCGAAGGCCATGCACGGTGTCTTAGTTTATACACTCATACCTCCAGAGGGCATCGGTGTACACCGGGGCCGAAGGCCATGCGCGGTGTCCGTTTATACACTCATACCCGCGGAGGGCATCGGGACCGAGAGTGCTTTTGTCTGTCGGCTAGCCCACTGGCAGCCCTGGCAACGCTGTACGAGGTCTTGCACGTCTCGGAGTGCGGTTGGCCAGTAGAAGCCTTGGCGGAAGGCTTTCCCCATGAGGCCCCAAGGCGCTTGGTGCACGCCGCAGAGGCCCTCATGGATGTCCTTTAGGAGGGATTAGCTCTCCTCTCGGGACAGGCACCGTAGGAAGGGGGCGCAGATGCTCCCCCTTGTAGAGTTCCCGCCGATGATATGGTAATTTCTGGCCCTATGCTGGAGGCGCCTTGCTTCGAGGGCATCTTCGGGCTCATCACCTACGAGATATTTGACGATGATGTCTCGCCAATCTGCCTCAGAAATAAGGAGCACCGTGCGTGCAGCCCCTTGCGCTTTGTGCGCAACCCCTGGTGCTCCGAGCGCCCCCCTTGTGCTTCGAGTGCAGCCCCTGTTGCTCCGGGTGCCGCCCCTTGTGCTTCGGGCGTAGCCCCTTGTGCAGCCGAAGGTGCAGTCATTATCTCATAGAAGACCTCTGGTGGGGGGGCATTGGCCCGAACTGGCCATTTTGGCTAGCTTGTCTGCTACTTCGCTGTCGCCCCTAAGTATTGCTTGGAAGGTGATGCTGAGGAAGTGCATTGATGTCGTCCGCACCGCGGCCAGCTAACTGTCCATTTTAGGGTATCTTGTCGTGAATGATTTGTCAAAGTGGCCCGCTAGAAGGCGGGAGTCACTTTTGATGAGTACCCTCTTTCCTCCTAGCGCTTTCGCATTGCGGAGGCCTAATAATAGTGCCTCGTACCCGAGGCATTATTTGTTGTTAGGAAGTCGAGGCGGGCAGCGTGGGACACGCAGCGTTTGTCTGGGACGACCAAGATGGCCGCTGCGTTGGCTCCAGCTGCGCACGAGATCCGTCGATGTACATCGTCCACGGGGCCTCGACTTTGGCTGGCTGCTGGTCTTCGGTGTGCAGCGTCCACTCAGCTACAAAGTCTGCTAGGGCTTGTGATTTGATGGTCGTCCGCGCAATGAATGTGATGTTAAAGGGCGCCAGCTCAGCTGCCCATTTCCCTATTCGGCCCGAGGCGTCTTTGTTCTGCAGCAGCAAAGCTAGCGGGTAAGATGTTGGGACCATGATGGAGTGCGCCAAGAAGTAGTGCCGGAGCTTGTGCGAGGCCATGAGCAAGGCATAAGCCAGCTTTTCGAGTTCTGTGTACCATAGTTTGGCTCCCTGGAGGGCTTCCGAGACATAGTACACTAGACGCTGGCCGTTGCTTTCTTGGATGAGGACTGTGCTCACCGCCAAGGAAGAGGCGACGAGGTACAATAGTAGGTGTGCGCCTTGCTTTGGGCTGGTCAGGCTTGGTAGTTGGGTGAGATATTGTTTGAGCTATTGGAATGCCTTCTAGCAGTCGTCCGTCCATCGGAACGGTTTCGTTCCTCGAAGCGTCTTCAAGAATGGCAAGGCCCTTTCCGCCGAGTAGGACATAAATCGACTGAGGGCTGCGAGGCATCTGGTCAGCTTTTGCACCTCGCGGGCGCTATGAGGGGGCTTTATTTCCTGGATGGCTCTAATCTTTTTAGGGTTGGCCTCGATACCCCTCTCGGATACGAGGAATCCTAGGAACTTGCCCTCCTTGACACCGAAGGCGCATTTCTCAGGATTAAGCTTGATTCCCTCCGCCCTAAGGCTTGCGAAGGTTTCTTGCAGGTCCTTCATGTGCGCACCTGTGAACCTGCTCTTGACCACTATGTCATCCACGTACGCTTCTACGTTGCGACCGAGTTGTCCAGCCAGGACCTTCATGATGAGGCGGGTGAAGGTCGCACTGGCATTCTTGAGGCCGAAGGGCATGCGGGTGTAGCAATATGTGCCTATGGGCGTGATGAACGCGGTCTTCGATTTGTCCTCTTTGGCCATGAGTATTTGATAGTACCCGGAGTAAGCATCTAGGAAGCTCATCAGCTCACAGCCAGAAGTGGTGTCCACTAGTTGGTCAATGCGGGGTAGTGGAAAATCGTCCTTGGGGCATGCCTTGTTGAGGTCGGTGAAATTGATGCACATGCGCCATTTGCCTGTCTCTTTTTGCATGAAGACGGGTTGGCCAGCCACTCCGTGTATTTAATCTCACGAATGACCCCCCCCCTTCAGCAGCTTGGCAATTTCATTCTTCGCCGCTTGTAACTGGTCCGCCAACATGCGTCGCAATTTTTGTTTCTTTGGTGATGCGTCGTTTCGGATGGACAGGCGGTGCTCGATTGTTCCCCGTGCCACCCTGGGGATGTCCTCCGGACCCTAGGTGAAGACATCTGCGCTGCTGTGGAGCATCACGAGGATAGCGTCGTGTGCCTCCGCTGGGAGCTCCGAACCGAGGGCCACTGTCCTCTCCAAAGAGTCGTAACTTAGGGGGACTCTCCGAAGCTATCCTTGTGATTTTGGCTTTGGCGCCCATTTTGCTGATGGTGGACTTGCTTGGTCCTTTTGGTCTGGCCCTACGGTGTGGATGCGTCGGGTTGGCGAGAGGGCTTCGAGCTCAATGTGCCTTGCGAGGTCTTGGTCCCCCTAGACCGTGACTGTGCCCTCTGGCACGGGGATCTTTATGCACAGGTAATTGTGGTGGGCTATGGTGCTGAAGGTGTTGAACGTAGCCCGACCAACGATGGTGTTGCATTGGTAGGGCATTTGAACAACATCAAATGTGACGATCTTGGTCCGCGACGTGAAGTCATCACTGAATGTGATGGCTAGGTCGATCTGACCCAGGGCCGTCACGGGCCTTCCGTCGGAGCCTATCAGGGGTATGCCCGAGGGTGAAAGGCAATTTGGAGGGATCATCATCTTCTCGAAAGCGTCTGCGAACAGGAGGTCCACCGAGCTCCCTCCATCGACGAGGACGCGTCTGATCTCGAAGTCTGCTATGTTGACGGAGACGACGAGGGGTTCTTGATGTAGGAAATATACACCCCGGGCATCCTCGGGGCCAAAAGAGATTGGTATCTCAACATAACGAGGTGGGCTGAACACAAGGTATGTTGCGAGGTGGTGAATCTGTCAGGTGTACGCGCAGCGCTGTCTTTTTCAAGGCATGCCGAACGAGGACCCTCCAGTGATCATATTTATGATTTTTTTTGCTGGTGCTCCCCGGGGCCTCCTTGTATACGGGGTCTCTGTGGTGGGGCGGGCAGCTGGTTGTCGGCCCCTGCTCTGTCATCATGCTCGGCCGGCTATCGATGGCAGTTCATGTAGTCTCGCATAGCCAGAATGGTGCGACACTCAGTGTTTGTGTGCGACCCTTCACCATGGAGATCACAAAATGGCGAGGGGCCTCCTGTCGACGATCGAGTCGCCGATCTTACGAAATAAAAGAGGAAAATGACGCGATATTTCCTCGGAGAGAATGGGACTGCTCTTTATTGATATGAACTGGATTTACAGGGGGTGCCTTAGACCAGGCGAAGGACTAATCCTGATTACACAGAGAATGCGGTTTGCTATGTCGGATGATCTTGTCTAGATTTGCTTGACTTCGATCTCTCTCAGATCAGATTGTGATCGTCCTTTTGTCTTCTATGCTCTACCCTTAAATAACTTCCAAAGAGGTGGCAGTTACTTTTGGAGAAGGCGTTCCTAGTGAAGCGTCGCGACTGGTCGGAGCGAGGCGTCAGTTGATAATGTATCAACTGCTTTGTGGTTAAGTGTCTGTGAGACACTTAACCGTATGGTGGTTATTGTCAATGTCTTAGGATTGTGTAACATCGCGTGGTGAGGAGCATACAGCACGTGTTCCGTTCATCACATGGTAAAGAATGTACCTAGAATCATATCTATACACCAGTTCATAGCTTTTCCGAGTAGTTACCTGGTCGAAGACTAGGCATGAGACCTTGTCCGACCAGGGTACCCATTATATAACCTCTGGAATTCTTACGACCAGTGAGGTCGTTAGCCTTAGAGGTTACGACCATGGAGACGTATGGTCCTTTATTATATATTAAAGTAATACATAGAGGTATTAATCCTCGTCAGCTAGCCCCCGAACTTTAAATGAACAGGTCGTGTGAACACTTTCTTCCGATGAAGTTGTATCAGGCAGACCCCATTTAATGTCGTGATATACGAAGTGGTTTGTATTCACTTTAAAGTTGAGAACTTTCCTTGGGAACCTAAGAGTTTTTCTGTCCGTTGGACAAGAAAGGCTTTTGTCCGTTGGACTTTTTAGATAACTCCCGTTTGCAATTAAGGATCAAAAGCTATAAAATCCCCATTGATGGGCTTTAGAACTCTTACGCTTTCAAATCTCCCTTCAATCCCCTTCAATTCCTTTGCCATGAAAACCTTTCCGACTCCTTTTTGTTCTTCTGACCTCAAAGCTTCCTCCGACCACTACTCATCCCTTTGAGAATTTTCGCCATGTCGGATCAAATCACAAAGTGGGTGGCTTCAAATCTAAGTGTGAAGAAGCTTGAGTCGCTGGAGAAGACCGAATGCTCCCGGACAGGAACCTGATCAGATAGAGGTCAGCAGCCGGAGAACACTTTTCAAACCGCGAAGATGGGAAAATTCCAGTCTTCCTCGCCTACATCGAATGCGGGCTGAGGGTGCCGGTACACAAATTCCACCCCCGTGTTCTGGAGTACTACGGGGTGGAGTTGGTGAATTTGGATCCTAATTCCATCACCAACATCAGTATTTTTGCCTACCTGTGTGAGGCGTACCTGGGAGTGGCGACCAAACTTGAAGCTCTTCAGGTATTTCTATCGAATGACGATGTCAGGAAGATCCACGGCGGCTCCCAGAGAATGCACATTACGCCTTCACGAAGGGAAGGCCGATGAGTACATCCAAATGTACTTGAAGTCCTCGTGGTCGTCATGGAAAAAGAATTGGTTTTACATGGCGTTACGGCGACGACGGCCTCGCATTTCACGGATTAGGCTAACGAGAACCGGTGGAGGAGGACCATGGAGAAGACAAGGATGGTCGGGAGATGTGTGGATGCCATTCAAGATCTAAAGACCAAGGGCTTAACTTCCTGGCATGTGGTGGGAGATTTCACCATGCGCCGAATTAGTCCTCTAAAGCTCCGAACACAATCCCTGCTTTGGTTCATTGGTCGTGATGAAGCAATCACAGACTCATGAGATGGTAAGTCTTTGAAGAAGCTCCGACCAGTATAGTTTATTAACTGATTATCGTAAAAACCTTAAAATCTCTTTTGCCCCTTTTTTTAAGCCCTTTCTCCTGACGAGGTCAGAGAGCGGATCAAAATGATCTGTGCCGGGGAGCCTAACGAGAAGGCTGCATTTCAAGATATTGACGCATAGCCTCATCAAGAGAGATTAACGAGACTTAAGGTAGATAATCAATTGTTTCTTATATATATATATATATATATATATATATATATATATATATATATATATATATATTGATCTTGCTCTAAATTTGTAGGCGGTCGGATTAAGAGTCATGCAACTTGGTGAGGATCATGATCCTACCGTGGTTCTCGAATTTATTCACTTGCCTGCGTGGAAGAAGATGATTCTCCCGAGGTAAAAAAGAGATTTGAAGAAAAATATATATTTTTTAGATAGAAAATTTCATCACCTTAATCAAACTTGTTTTTTTGATTTAGGTGGAAAAAATCGAAGGTCTGCAGGGCAGAGCTGCGGAAATCGTAGACCCTAGAGTGGTCGTTCACGACCTAACAGTTGTTACTGAAACAACTGATCTGGAGGTTGATGAGACCACACCCTCCGACCCGATGGTCAGGAATGCTACCCTCGATCAGTTGGTCGAGGATATCGCTTCCAACCTTATGTTGGAAGATGTGAGGGGTATGACCAACCCTACCTGCCCAGAGCCGGTAAAATTGGTCGAGAAGAAAAGGAAGGCTAGCGGTACAGAGTTTACTCTACCGTGTTTCAAAGTCAAAACTAAGAAATCAACTAGGTATGTACAAATGAAGAGGTTGTATGAGTGCATACCTTTACTAGTTTTTGATGATTTGGAGTTTTGAGCTTCCTTTCCTTGTTTTGTATAGGTCTTCTGGCGTTCCGGTCGTATCCAACCAGAATGTTCCTGAGGACCAGGCACCCGTGGAAGTCCTCGTCCAAAGCACATCTCAGGATAAAGTTCATGAGGATAAAGTGGTCGAGAAAGCCCCCGAGCAGGTAGTGATGCTAACGGTCGAGCTGGAACCAGTGGTGATTCTAACTCCTTCTACGGAGGTAGATGCCCCTAAAGGCCCTCAACAGGTTCCGACCACTGTTGGTAATCCCTCTCAACCTGACAAGTTCCTGTTTCGTCCCCGATTTATCGAGGATAAGGAGCTTGACGAGGCATAGGGAAGAATATCGGATCGTCAAGTCAAGATAAGTCCTATTTTCATCTTTGCCGATTATAATGACGTGGCGATCCGGGTAAGTATTCTACGACTAGTTTTATAATTTCTCTTTTAAAAGTTTACAGGAAACTTAAAGAGGAAATGTTATTTGTGTAGCACATGGTCGAGAATTTTGCTGTGGTCAGAGGACTGACCCAGCGCATTAAGGACTTGGAGCAAAAACACTCTGAATTAGAAAGTAAGAACTTTCTTCTTAACCTCTTTTCTTCTTCAATACTTTGTTCTTCTTTAATTATTCTCCCCTATCATATTCGATAGATTTGGAGAAAATAAAAAGAAGAGGTCGTGGCTGACAAAGCCAGAATAACCCAGCTTGAGGAAGAAAATCAGCTAAGGACCGGTCGATTGCAGAGGCGACGACCAGAAATGAGACTCTTAACAAGAAAATTGAAGGTAATAGGTCGCAGACTTGACTTATTATCCTCCTCTAATCATGTTATACTTACTACTTGTTTTACTCGTGTAGAGCAAACGCAAGCACTGAACAGAGCAAAGAAGGCTCCAGAATTTAAGCAGGATAAGGTGACGGCTCTTGTGCAAAATCTTGATGAAAAGATTCATGCTTTAAACAAGATGATCTTTGATATGGGATCAGGATCAAGTGTGCCTGATTTAAGAGATCCAATAGAGAAAATGAACTACTTGGGCCAACTTCTAGAAGATCTCAGTGGTCTGCTCAAAACTACTCGAGAGAATTATGCCCAGACTATAAAAGAAGGCGTTGCCAATGGAGTTAGTTTTGCACTAGCAAAACTGAAGGTTTTTGACCCCTCCATTGATCTCCAAGCCGTTGAAGATGACTTCAACTGCCTGCCTGATGAGGCGACCAAGTTTTTGAAAGAACTAAGGCCGCTCAGAGACAAAGTTGTAGAGGAGATGGAAGTCGGATCTCCATCAAGCAGTAATTAGTTTGGAAACATTCTGGAGTAGGACATTGTAATATAAGAATTATATATAAAGCTTACCTTTATGGCAACAACAATTCTTTTGTTTATCCCGATGACTTTTTTAAAATTCTCGTATACTCCCTAGCCCCCGACTGCTTTGTAGTAGAAGAGTCATACTAGACAAGCAGTTAGCCAAGAAAGAGAATGAAAGTCGAAAACATTATTTTGAAGGCATATATTGATCGTAAGACAAAACTTGATTGCAACAATACTAGGAAATCATTTTGGTCGGAACCAGTATATGATTTCGACTAGTCATAGATCGTTGTTTGTCATAATCAAAATACCAAACAAAACTGTGTATGGTCGGAAAAAAGATTTGTTGTGTTGACAAAAGTAGAAATGCAAGAATGTATGCAAAAAACGATAGTGATCATATTTATATATATGACCCAAAACTGGTCGGAAAAACTGCTAAGAACAGAAGACATAGAAAAACATTTCGCAAAACGTGCTCAGGCTCAAGTCCGACTGGCAGCGAGGATCGTAAGAAAAGAACCGTTGCTAGGAAGCTCCTTCTTGTGGACAGGACCACATGCGAAAAAGGAGAGACTTCGACTAGGAGGCTTTCTGTGTCCTGACTAGTAGCCAAACGAGAGTAGAACAGAATTTTGAGATGAAGAAATATAGTCTTCATGATCTTAATAGTATAAGGCACTATATGAAGTTCTTTGTATTATGCTCTGTTTACTCGTATGGTCGCGTGTGGAAATCATTCATGGAATGATCACGACTAGGACCTATACAGCATGTGACACAGATGCTGTTGCCAAAGAGTAACATAGATCTTGATAAAGGATACCAGAGAGAAAAATTGTCTTCTCCGACCATTTCAAACAACAATAGTAAGTGACCGGAATATAGGTATAGATATATAAACCATATCACTCATCGAAAAGAAATAAAGGAAAGTACTAATCTTTATTTAAATGAAAAAGAATTGAAATAATGTACAAAATAATTAGACATAGAACTTACGCAATTGATCAATGTTCCAAGAATTTGACAAAACTTGCCCGTCCGACATGGCTAGTCATACAGAACCTGGTCGAGTGACTTCGACCACGGTGTAAGGACCTTCCCACTTAGGAGAAAGCTTGTTACGATTTGCTTGGTTCTGAATTTTTCTAAGAACCAGATCATCTACAGTGAGGCTGCGAGGTTGCACCTTACAACTATGGTACCTTCGCATGGCTTGTTGGTAGACTGCTGATCGTACCAGGGCTTGATTTCGTCGCTCTTCAATGAAATTGATGTCGTCAAGTCGCCATTCATTCTGATTGTTTTCGTTGAAACAATCAGTTCAAGCAGAGCCAAGTTTTAGTTTTGGAGGAAGTATGCCTTCAGCACCATAAACCAAGAAGAATGGCATTTCACTAGTCACACGCACGACTGGTCATGGTTCGAATGACCCATAATACAGACGGGAGTTCTTGAACCCAAGCTCCTGACCGTTTGATTAACTGGTCGAACACTCGGCATTTGATCTCCTGCATAATGATACCATTGGCCCGCTCAACTACTTCGTTGCTCTATGGATGAGCAACCGAAGCAAAATGAACTTTGATACTAAGTTCATCACAGAATTGTTAGAATTGACCGCTTGAGAACTGGGCACCGTTGTCTGTGATTATACGACTGGGTACACAAAATCGTGTGATCATATTTTTCGTGAGAAATCTCTTAGCGGCCTCAGTTGTTGTTTTAACAAAAGGCTCGTCTTCGATCCATTTTGTAAACGTGTCAATCATGTCGAAAAGGAATTCGAAGCCCCCGGGTGCTCTTGGGAAAGGTCCTAGAATGTCCAGTCCCTATGTTGCAAAAGGCCAAGAAAGAGGAATGGTTTGTAAAGCTTGTGCCGGCTGATGTACTTGTCGGCTGTGAAACTGACATTGTACGCACTTTGTCACGAGCTCTTTTGCATCATGAAGAGTAGTTGGCCAGTAGTATCCTTGCTCAAGGCTTTACCGACCAAAGTTCTCAGAGAAATGATGTGCTCCATGCATCTTCATGGATTTCGGTTAGCAACTTAATGCCATCCATTTGAGATATGCATCTCATCAACACTCCGTGAGATCCTCGTTTATACAAAGTACGTTCGATCAGAGTGTATGATTTGGCTTTTCGTGCTAGACGATCAGCCTCTACATCTTCTTCTGGAATTATGTCATGCTGAAGATAATTGTAGATCGATATCATCCAATCTCTACCCTGATCGTGACAGCGCCAACCGTCAACGACCTGTGGAGCATCCATATTTTCACGATCGGTTTGTACGACATGTAAAGAATCATGTATGTTCTCGGAAGGCTCGACCACCGAGGACAAATCAAGTTGCTCGAGAAAAACTCCGGATGGGGTGGTCGACCTCGTGGAGGCCATCCATGCCAACTGGTCTGCCAAAAAGTTTTCCTTTCTAGGAATATGTTGGATCTGAAAACCGACGAAGTGCTTTTCGAGTTTTTGTACTTCCGCCAGATAAGATGACATCTTGGTACTCGAGCATTGATACTTTTTCCCTACTTGATTCGCTACTAGTTGAGAATTGCCTTCACTAGTAATTCATAATCCCGAGCTTAACGAGCTGCCGAGTCCCCGCCAAGAACCTTCATATTCGCGCCACGTTGTTTGTGGTAGAAAATTTAACCTAATTGCGATTTAATGTGTTCGTCAAGAGGATATCAAGACAACTCCAACTTTCGAGCCTTTGAGCATCAAGGAACCGTCAAAGTACATTGTCCACTCGTCGTGGTGTTCATACTCGGGCCCTTGGGTGGGTTCAGGGTTTGTCCATTTGGCAATGAATTCTGCTATTGCCTGGGACTTGATTGTTGTTCGTGAGATGAAATGGAGGTCGAACGCCCCTATCTCAACCGCCCATTTTGCTATTCGTCCTGATGATTCCCTGTTTCCAAGGACTTGACCAAGAGGATAACCAGTTGGTACAACCACTTTGTGGGCCTGAAAGTAATGCCTTAGTTTCCTTGAAGA
Source organism: Phyllostachys edulis (assembly GCA_036346405.1). Classification (NCBI taxonomy): domain Eukaryota; kingdom Viridiplantae; phylum Streptophyta; class Magnoliopsida; order Poales; family Poaceae; genus Phyllostachys; species Phyllostachys edulis. The sequence goes on along the minus strand of CM070554.1, from coordinate 13,925,855 downwards.
CATAAGGAGACTATAGAGAAACTTTTGTACCTGTGGGTATCTTTCCTTTGGTCCATGTAAGATCTCGCTTACGTAATACACTGGTCGTTGGATGTTATCCCGTTCTACGACCAGTACACCGTTAACTATTTGTGGCGTTGCAGCCACATAAATTAGCAATGTTTCCCTGATCTTGGAGAAACTAAGATGGGGGGGGGCTCGTAAGGTACTTCTTAAGTTCTTCAAAGGCATCGTTTGCCTCTTTAGTCCACTTGAAACTTCCATGTTTCCGAAGAAGCTTAAAGAACGGTAATCCTTTTTCCGCTAACCTTGCTATGAAACGACTTAGCGCTTCCATATAGCCGGTTAGTTTCTAGACCTCTTTCTTCATGGTCGGAGGACGCATTTTGTCGATGGCCGATATTTTTACTGGATTTACTTCAATACCTCTAGCCGAGACTAGAAAACCGAGCAGTTTTCCAGCAGAAACTCCGAACACACACTTTTCTGGATTCAACTTGAGGTTGTGCCTTCTTAAGTTATTGAAAGTCTCTTGTAGGTCATGAACGTGATCGCCAGTGTTGACACTCTTTACGACTAGATCATCAACGTAGGCTTCTAGATTCCGACCTATTTTTGGATTAAAGGTTTTCTGCATCAACCTTTGAAAAGTTGCACCAATATTTTTTAGACCAAATGACATCTTAATATAGCAGTAAGTGCCATATGGGGTGATGAAGGAGGTTTTCTCTTCATCTTCTTTATACATATTAATCTGGTGGTACCCTGAATATGCATCTAGAAAACGTAGTAACTCACACCCGGAAGTAGAGTCTACAAGTTGGTCAATGCGTGGAAGGGGAAATCATCATTCGGACAAGCTTTATTAAGATCTATAAAGTCAATACACATTCGTCATTTCCCATTATTTTTCCTATTCATTACAGGATTGGCAAGCCACTGAGGGTGGTCGACTTCACGAATAAATCCAACCTTGAGGAGCTTGTCAATCTCTGACTGGATTGCCTCCTTTTGATCAGGTGCAAAACACCGCAGCTTCTGCTTGATCGATTTCTTGTCGCCGAGAGCTAACCTCAGGCTCAATCACCTCCCGGGACTCGGGCATATCGGAGGACCGCCAGCAAATACGCCCCGATGCATTTCGAGGAAGGAGACGAGCGACTTTTCCTATTTAGGGTCGAGTCTTGCGCCACTGTAATCTTATGTAGATGAGTCAAGATTTCTGACCTGTGGCGACTTGGCGCTGTCCGGAGAAGCGCCTTTGTCGAGTGGTACCTCTTTTGTCTGGTTGAATGTCTTTGGCGTCATCTTTAGCCTCGAGTGCTTGACCTACATGGTAAATGGATTAGCCTCTCTGGTGGGAAGTTCATCGACCAGTTCTAAGGATTTTCGATCACACACGTAAGCCATTTTCTGATCTCCTCGAACCGTGATGACTCCTTTTGGTCCCGACATTTTTAAACTTTGATAACCATAGTGCGTGGCTATCAAGAATTTTGCTAAAGCCGGACGACCCAGGATTCCGTTGTATGCAGACTCAAAATCAACCACATCAAATAGAATCTTTTCTGTTCAGAAGTTGTCAGGTCTTCCGAATGTGACCGGTAAGGAAATCTGTCATATCAGTTTAGCGGTGGAACCAGGGACTATACCGTGAAAGGCATATTTCACTAGTTTCACCTTGGACTTGGGAACTTGCATGTCTTCTAAAGCTCCTGCAAACAAAATATTTAAAGAACTAACACCATCTATTAAGACTCGATTAACCCTACAGTTATTAATAGTAGGTTCAACAACAATAGGGAACCTACCTGGTTGAGTCGAGGGGATGGGGCAGTCTTCTTTGCTGAAGGAGATTACGTTGTCCGACCACCTTGATGGCTTGATCATGGTCGGAGGCTCTACGAGGTTGACCTCCTGCTCCATGGCCTTGAGATGATGCCTTGACTCGTACAAAGATGACCCACCAAAGATCATGTTGACCGTATGCTGAGGCTCTTGGTACTCCATTTATTCATCTCCATCTTTGTCCTTTTTGGAACTTGTTTCACCGAGTTCCTCAGATTATGGGAGTGGTCCTTACCCCGCATAGTAATCCTCCAAATTTTTTACGCCAGTTCGACAGTGTGGAGGTCATGCCCCTCACCGTGAAGTGAACACCACTTCTTATTTTTCTTATATCCTTCAGTCGGAGCTTTTGCTTTGCCTTGACCGATATAGTCCTTCTTTCCCTTCGTAAACTTTTCAGGGATAGCCAGGACTTCTTTATCATCGGGTCTGCGGTTTTTCTTCTTCTTGAGAGCTTTCTTATTCTTCTTCTCCGGTTTATCCAAGCCAGGTTGGGGAATTTTATCCTTCCGATCAATGGACTCACACCACTCAATTGCTTCGCTAGCAGTGGCGTATTTATCAGCCATGTCGAAAAGTTCGACGGTTGTTCGTGGAGGGTTCATTGCTATGTCCTCTGTAAACTACCGATTCCTTAAACCTGTTTTGAAAGCCTGGATGATGAATGATTCTGCGACTTCTGGTATGGAATTACGAACCTAGCTGAATCTCTTGATGTATTGATGGAGAGTCTCATCAGAGCCTTGCCGGATTCGGTGGAGATCATCCTCCTTTCCAGGGCGGTCGTACGTGCCTTGAAAATTCGCAATTAGAAGGTCGTAGAGTTGCTCCCAAGTATAGATTGATCTGACCGGTAGGTTAAGTAACCACGACTGGGCAGACCCTTCGAGCACTGTGGGCAGATTGTTCGCCATCACATTTTCATCACCACCAGCAGCTCTGATGTCGGTGGTATATATTTGGAGAAATTCCAATGGGTTATAAGTCCCATTGAACTTGTCCAGGTTGGCCGGTCGGAACCTGTTTGGCCAACGCACAGCTTGGAGCCCTGTAGAGAACGATCGACAAACTGTGATTGATTCATGGCGCCTTCTTTGGAAAGGTGCCGGATTGTAATCGGTCGGAGACCGGTTTCTGAGGTTAGATTGCTGAATGTCCGGTGTCCCGATCCGGTCGTAGATTCTATTGTGACGTATGTGACCGCCTGCTTGATTTAGACGATGTTGGAGATCATCTGGTCTAAGTGATTGTTCCTCTCGACGAGGTGAAGGTGTGGCTGCCTGAAACAGCTTTCTCCCCTCGTGACTCCTTGGTCGGAATTGTCGAGGAGGCCTTGGTATCGGTTGTTCTCCAACACGACCATGCTGCCCTCTACTGAGGGATGAACGTTGGGACGAAGTCATGGTTTGACTTCCTGAATTCCTCTATTCCCGGTATGCTTCCTTTTGATGCATGGTCTGCTGAAGAATCTCCGATACTTGGCCTACGAGTTGTACAAAACCTAGGGTCTCTGCTAGAGCAGGGTTAGAATTATTCAACATATCTTAAACACGTTTTAGGTTTTGTACAGTTACCGAAGGTCTCAGAGGATTCATACTAGTAGTAGGTGTTCGAAGATCTGAACCTTCCCCCGACCTCCTGGTTTGTTCCGTCCGATCAGCTACTCTTGGTGGGGCAGTGCCAAGCGAGTTAACTGATGGACGTCGATCAGTTCTGTTGCCTCTGAAAGTTGGTGCTTGATGGCCCGCAACATCTCTACCAACACGTGGTGGTGTGGCAGAGTGTGTAGGACCGTGCAAGTCATCTTGATTTGAGTCTCCGGTCGTATTGACCTCGTGCCTCCAGCAGCGATCTTCCGACGAGCTTCCATTGTAACTAATGGAGAGCCTTCCAGTGCTTCTACTAGGAGTTTCCACAACGGAGAGCGGTCAGAGATGAGCACCTCCTGAGGTCTTCTTGGTGGGCTCAGCCTGATCCGACGGACTGCCGATCGTATGCTGAGTCTTATCATCCCCACTTGGCCTACGACCAGTGGAGGTTTCATCGACACCATTATCAGGTGTCGGTTGGCTCCTGGAATTTTTAGAAGCCGTAGGTGAGTACCTTTCAGCCATGATTTCATCGAGAGTATAGAGATTCTCGAGTGGCGGTGCTGAATTTTTGTCACTGCTTTGCCTGGCCGGAAGGACCGGTTTGCAATCTTCGGACATTCCGAGCTGGTCTAATGACCGAAGCGCCACTTGTCGTCGGTGATCCTCATCCATCTAATTGATTTCGCTTAACGCCAAGAACGCGTAACCGGGCGGAGGAGGAGGAGGATGACATGCCATTTTCTTGCATGGCACGGATGCATCCTTCCATGTCGAGGTCGGCGTAGTCCGCCAGGTCGAACCAATTCTCCTCCCAAACTCCGGCCATAGTCGCATGAGCGATTACGAGGAATGGGCAAGGACTTGTTGATCAGAGAGTTTCTTTAGGAAACTTGCGTTATCTTCCCCACGGACGGCGCCAGCTGTTGACGATCGAGTCGCCGATCTTACGAAATAAAAGAGGAAAATGACGCGATATTTCCTGGGAGATAATGAGACTGCTCTTTATTGATATGGCTCTTTATTGATATGAACTGGATTTACAGGGGGTTCCTTAAACCAGGCGAAGGACTAATCCTAATTACACAGAGAATGCGGTTTGTTATGTTGGATGATCTTGTCTAGATTTGCTTGACTTCGATCTCTCTCAGATCAGATTGTGATCGTCCTTTTGTCTTCTGCGCTCCACCCTTAAATAACTTCTGAAGAGGTGGCGCATTCCTCCTAGAAGGCGCCCCTGGTGAAGCGCCGCGAATCGTCGAAGCGAGGCGCCGCTGATAATGTATCAATCGCTTCATGCGGTTAAGTGTCCGTGAGACACTCAATCGTATGGTGGTTATTGCCGCTGTCTTAGGACGTGTAACATTGCGTGGTAAGGAGCATATAGCACGTGTTCCGCTCATCACACTGCAGAAAGAATATACCGAATCATATCTATACACCGCTCATAGCTTTTCCGAAAGCGCCATTCGGCCGAGACTAGGCACAAGACCTTGTCCCAGTGGTACCCATTATATAACCTCGAATCCTACCACCAAGGAGGTCGTTAGTTTAGGGTTACGACCATGGAGACGTATGGTCTTTTATTATGTATTAAAGTAATACATAGAGGTTTTAATCTCGCCACCTCCTGCAGTGGCGCGCCACCGAGCCGCCGCCTCTGCTTGCTCCACACCATGCCACGCCTCCGTGGGCCCCCACGCCTTCCCACGGTGGGGCCACCGCTCACGTGGTAGACGTTTAATCTTTTGCCGGTAGTAGTTGGCCCGTGGCTTGGCGGGTGCCCCGGCCACGACTACGACGGGTGCTTCTTTTGCGGGTGGTGTGCTCAAGGGGGATGTTGAGGCAGCGGGGGCTGTGCCTCCCTGGGTACTATCTTTCTCGGCTCGACCGTATTCTTCCATCTTGTCGAAGAGCTCTGTCACCGTGCAAGCTGGTTTACGAGCTAGTTTCTCTAACAGGGGGCCCTTCTAGAGCCCGCACGTGGCTGCGTTTATGATGGTGGTTTCGTTGATGCCCTTCACATGACATTTTACCTCCATGAATTTCTTGAAAAAGCTACAGAGAAATTCGTCGGGGGCCTATTTTATGGCGAACAGGTGCCCCGCGTCCTTCAGCTCCGTGTAGTTTCCTTAGAAATTGTTGCGAACGAGGTCACGCAGCTGCTCCCAGGCATATATCGGGTGGGGGGGTATGGTGAAGAACCATGTTAGCGTGTTAGCGCCATGCCCTTGAGGGTAAGGGTGATGCTCTTTGCCTTCGTGGTGTCGTTTCCTTCAGCCACCTCAATAGTCATCTCGTACACCTGGAGGAATTCCAAAGGGTTCGTGCATCCCTCAAAGGGCGTGACCTCTGGAATTTTGAAGCCTTGTGGCCAGTGGGCCGTCTCCAGCCCAACACTCAACGGGGATTTAGGGTCTCCCCGGAGCAGCGGGGCTGAGGCCGAAGGGGTGGCATCCGCTTCGACGGTTGGGATTGGCCTAAGCGTGGCCGTGAGGGCTATCCCTGGTGGACGTCGGAGGTCTGCCATTTCTCGACGAAGGTCCGTCAGTTCCCGCTGGAGGGTTTTGTACAACCCTTGGTTTACATCCGCCACCCTGGGCGACGGGCTAACTTGGCGGCTTGCTGGGAAGGGTGCCCCGACTGGCCGGGTGTCGCCTCCAATGATATCCCCGTGCATCGAGTTGTTTGCCTCCCTCGTGGCCTGGGCGGGGGTGCCGCTACCACCGAGGTTCTACTCCACTTGGCCCTCGGGGTGCTTGGGGCCGTGGCTGCTTCAGCTGTTGACACCTTGGGCTTGGCCCTCTTCTGAGGGGTCATGCTGGTGCCTCGGGGTCGGGCTTCATAGCTTTCCTGCCGGTCCCCACAGACGGCGCCAACTATCGTAGCAAGAAAGGCTAAACAATAAGAAAAGAGGGGGACCCCCAGTGTCCACGAGGGTGACCGAGGGGTCCTCGAAGAGGGGACTGGTTGTCAGGAAATGAATATGTATTGATTGCCTGAAAAATGAACTCACTTGTTACATGGGGGAGATGGCTATTTATAGCCTTTTCTAATAGGTACATGAGATTACAGTTTTGCCCCTTATATGCCCCTAGGCTAGTAGAGGTTGCAGAGGCTTTTCCTACCCCTATGTGTAGCCTTCGACTCATGGTGGATCTTCCTGGTCCCGGTCCATCTGACTTGTGCGCCTAGTCCAGCGGTACTGTGGTTCTCCGAAGGATGCAGGATGCCCCCGGCTCGAAGTGCCTTAGACACCCCAGGAGTTGTAGTGCTTTGACCCCTTTGGAGCCCCTTCGGTACCCTTTGGGTCCCTTCGTCTTTTTCGCGCCGGACCCTTCGGCTCCTTTGGCGCCGATTCTTTCGGCCTTCGCCCTCCGAACCTTTCGGCGCCTTGGCCCTCCAACCCCTCCCATGATACCCGAGGGTGGAGCGCTCATGTTGTTCATCCGTTGTGGGGGCGATGAAGTCGCCCCTACGACAACACTTAATTACGGCCTCATATCCGAGTAAGAGTTTTGTTGGTCCTTATATACTATCCATATTTAAAGGGGTTCCACCTCTTGTCTCATCTCTTTCCTGCCCCGGGCCCCCTTTGACCAGCCATAATATTCATCCTTTCTCATCTTCATCTTTCATTTACTCGATTTGGTTTTTGAGACATAGTTTTGTGCACATATGTATAACAATACAGCAAAGTACGATTTACGTTTAATATAACTATGTTGGTGATCAAGTAATAAGCTTGCCTTCGGGATTGTAGAAAAGATGGTCGTTGACGGATATAAAATCAGATAAGCCTGCCAGAATCGGTTCATCTTCTGCAATTATACAGCAGACGCAATATAATACATAAATAAATACTTAGTTGTTTTTTGTGCTAATAAGCGTACATAAATCAGTTGATTTTCTTAGTTATCATATTTTAATTTAATAACATTTTTCAGATCCCCCGTTAAGTTAGCACTCCCTAACTGCGGTCGTTCTACGGTCTACCGTCTTTAGGATTGAGGTTACCGATACTAGCTTTTAATCGCACAAGCATAAAATACTAAATGTACTCGCATGCAACTATGTTTAATTAATTCTACGCATGCAAAACAACCTAACCGATTTTATCCCAGTGCGGATGCATTTATTTAATTCTTTAAATAAACTCAGGGTTTATTAATTTAATTATTTTAACCTGATTAATTTATTTTAAATGCCTCAGATTAATTTTTTACATATTTTCCTATTTTATTTTAGACTGATCTATCTACTGCTATTTCCTGTACGGGGTTTACAAATCTGTTGTTCTCGCGATTTGCCCGAAACTCATAGGTAATACATCAAATTATTGATCTAACGTAGTGGCGATTTTATTAGATTTATTTTACTCCTTTCTCTCTGCTTTTATTTTTTTGTGAGTCGGTCTACTACTAAATCTTCGAACGTGGCTTAAAATTCCATACATCTGGCAATTTGTCTAATATTTACAGGTTTGCTACGTACGCGTTCTCTCTTTTTATTAATAATTTTTATTTTGTCTATTTATTTATTTATCAGTCTGGTCTATTGTTATTTTATCTGGACACAGTTTACCGATTTATTTGGTCTAATTTTACCGACACAATTTATTACCAGTGTTTATCTCCACTAATAAATTATTACCACTAATCCTCATTGGATTTTCTTTATCTACCTCCCCTAATTTCTATTCTCTAAACTTAGTCCTAATCTTACCCACTTAATCACTTTTCTCTCTCTTCATTCCTATTTGGCTTTAACAACCTGAGCCACTCGTTCTTGTTTTTCCTTTCTTTACTCAATTCTACTCTCTCTCTCTCTCTCTCTCTCTCTCTCTCCTTCTCTCTCCTTTGCTTCCCAGCCGAAAGCACCCAGGTGCTTCTTCGTCCACATTCTATTTTCCTATCTCTTTCTCCTAATTCTTTTTCTTCTAGTGAAAGCTCCGGTCGAAGTGCTTCCGTGGCGCCCCTTCTCTTGCTTGGCCTGGCGCCGCCGCCTCTCACCTCCACCGTCGACGTGCTAGCCTACCCTTAGCTCGCTGGCCGAAGTGGTTTCTTCCCCCTTTTTCCTTTCTTTTCTGCTGGTTTGGTTTTCATGTTTGGGCATGGATTTATTTACTGATGTATGGTTGCTAGATGTGCATGGTGAAGTGAATGGCTTGATCTGTCAGAAGTTAACACATCATATATCACGTTGATACCAAAGATAGAGATGCCAAAAAACATTAAAGATTTTAGGCCAATATCACTTTTACATAGTATTCCGAAACTGATCTGCAAAGTTCCGGCTTTAAGACCACAACAAAAAATCCCAGATCTCATTGATCAAATGCAATCAGGTTTCATTGCCAAAAGATTTATAACAGAAAATTTCTTCTTGGCATCTGAATTAGTTAAATGTGCATTGAAAAGGAATAAACCGGTGATAGTTCTCAAGCTAGACTTCCACAAGGTGTTTGACATGATCAATTGGGAATGCCTCTTATATGTCTTACAACATAGAGGCTTCGACAGCAGATGGTCGGAATGGATATATAGCATCCTATCAACCAGGAAAGCACACATCCTCATTAACGGGGCAATAGGCGACCAAATCCAATATAAACGTGGTGTCCGTCAGGGAGATCCACTCTCCCCGTATCTCTTCATTGCAGTAACTGATGTTCTACAAAGACTGATTAAACAGGCTGGGACCAATGGTAGAATTTCACATCCCCTGGACATTCAAGAGCATCTACCAATCCTGCAGTACGCGGATGACACTCTCATTTTGCTAAAAGGTACTGTTCAGCAAGTAACGGTTTTAAAGGAGTTACTGGACACTTTCGCTTGTTTCTCAGGTCTGATGATCAATTATAATAAGAGCACGTCAAAACCAATCCATATGTCAAATGAAGACGCTAATACGGTAGCTAACACCTTACAATGCCCCATCGGCCATCTGCCATGTAACTATCTTGGCCTCCCTCTCACCACAAGTAGGATTCCTCATAGTCTGCTGCAACCAATCATTGATAAAGTGGACAGAAAACTGGCTAGATGGATCCCAGGTCTACTGTCGTGGGGAGGGAGAGTGATAATGATAAATGCAGTGCTATCAACCACACCAACATACTACATGAGCTGCATCAAATGGTCGGACCGCAATATTGATGTTGTGGACAAAATTCGGAGAGCTTTCCTTTGGTGTGGAGACAAAGAACTGAATGGAGGCCACTGCCTTGTGGCATGGACGACTGTCACTTTACCAAAAGAATAGGGGGGACTAGGACTCAGGAACCTCAAACTACATAACCAAGCCTTACTCATGAAAGTTGCGGCCAAATTACTGTCCAACCATAGAGATCCTTGTTTCCATTGGATAAGGACGCGGTACATTCAGAATGACATTCAGATGCAACCTAGTCAGAGAGACACAACAATTTGGAGAACAATATCGGCAATATTACAGGTGACAGTACAATTGACAGAAGTGATTATTGGCAATGGAGCAAATTCCATGTTTTGGAAAGATAAATGGACATCAATGGGGAGATTTCAACTTAGCCTACCAACCCTGTTTACTTTCGTGACTCACCCAAACTGCACCGTCCGATCACAGTACAGAGACAACAATCGGGTGATCTCACTATAGCCGGTTCTTTCACAACAAGTTGCCTCGGAGTTCCTGATCCTGCGAGATTTTTTTTATCTACCCAACAGCTGCAACCGGATACTCGGGATCAGAGGATATCCAGCTCAACCATGACCACCCCAACTACATCGACATTCTACAGAACCTTGTCTTTTCATGGACTAAAGTGGCCAGCGATGGACTACACTTCGAATCGATCAATACCTCACAGCTGTAGAATCTTCTTATGGCTTGCTTTCATAGGACGACGTTTAAACACCATAGACAACATGATAGTTAAACATTGGACTCATCACCCACATTGCGATATCTGCCCTACTATAGAAACGATTGATCACATTATTCTGTGTTGCAAGCCTACTGACAATCTTCGGAGCACATTAGATCTCACAAGAGAAGCAATCTCGTCTCAGAATATACTACATTTCTTGGAAACGACAAGAATAGGGGATGAAGGCTTTCGCAAAATTTGGCCGATTTGCTTTGCAGCTTGCGCACATACATTATGGATGACGAGAAATAACCAGGTTTTTCAACATTCTGATCATAACGCGACGTTGCTACGCCACCAGATCCATAGTTTGATCAATCTTTGGTTACACCGTATGAAACCCAAGTATCAAGATGGTGTTCATCAGTGGAGCCAACTCTTGTTGTAACTATACCCGTTACCTTTTCTATTTTCTTTTCTTTTCTTCTTCATCTTCTTTTTTTTTAATTTTTTTCTATTTCTTTTCCTTTTCCTTTCTTTTGCTCTTTCCTTTTTTTCTCTTTCTTGTAACTCCTGTTTGACTACCATTGAAATTTAATGGACGTAAGGTAGAGATTTCTCTACCTTCTTACGTAAAAAAAGTGGTTTCCTCCCACTTTTTCCTTTATTTTCTGCTGGTTTGGTTTTCATGTTTGGGTATGGATTTATTTACTGATGTATGGTTGCTAGATGTGCATGGTGAAGTGAATGGATGCTACTGCTGCCGTGGCTAGCTACGGCACTGAGTTATACTAACTCTACTCTCATACTTGTTCACTTTTGCACTTTACAAGTATTAAGTCCATTTTAGTTGTACCATGGTATAAGTTCTCTACACTGCTGGTAAGTGATTTGTGGTGAGGTGCTCTTGGCTATGAGATATTTCTCTTGGCCCTTTGCATTCCCACAATGCCCCTTGCCATTAGGGGTGGAAACGAGCCGGCTCGAGCTAGGCTCGTTTGGACTTGAATGAACAGTGAGCTCATCTCGTTTCAGAAACGAGCTTCTTACTCAAACAAGAAAAACACGGTGCATAATTCTCATCAAAATAGTTCATCGCGATACAATCACACATCAAAATTGCACTAGCAAAGGCATAAAATTGGACAAGGAAGCATCACATCAGAGATTCACAGTTGATCACAACTTTAGGGAGCAGGAGCCAGGAGGGCCTCCACCGCCGCGCCCTCCCACTTCGCGTCTTTCGCATCGACGTCGTCGCTGGCGCCGGGAGTGGAGTAGAGGGCCACCACGTGCTCCACCGCCTCGGCCTGCACCATCGGCCATCACCGCGTGGCCCACCTGCATGGCACGGTACATCCCAGCTCCACCAGTAGCTCCACACAGCGCGCCGCCTCCCTTGCCGACTCCGTATCTCCACCCCCGCCGAGTCGGCGAAGTCGACGGGCACGACCCCTTGGCCGCCTTGCTGTTAGTGGGGAGTGGACCATGTGGCGGTGGTTAATGAGGACCAGGCCACAGTGCGCGGTGGCGGAGAGGGAGCGAAGCGCGGAGGATTGGAGAGGCTCAATGTCGTCGACTCATCGGGAAGGTCGGCGGGGAGGCGGTCGGAGACGAGGGAGATGGATGGGAAGGGGGAGCGTGGGAGGCAGAAGCGGTGCTCGAAGCGGCAAACGGGGGTGTGCTTGAGGATGATGATGATGAGGTAGATGGGATGGAGGGGAAGGACTGGACGGCGGCGCGGTGGAAGGGGCGGCGGGTGGAGGAGAGGACGCGACGGGATGGACGGGGTGGGGGTGGAAGGGGAAGGGCGTCCCGGGCTCCCGGCGGTGGAGGGGAAGGGGATCTGGAATCCCGAATCGGGATGGATGGGTGGGGAAAAGGGGAATTGGGGATTGGATTTGGGAGTAGGGTGGGAAGTGGCCGGTGGAGAATTTGGGGGGATGGAGGGGGAATCGCTGGGCCTTCGTGGGCCGGCCGAGCCAAATGAGGCTAGCGAGCCGGCTTGCGCTTGCCTCATTTTCTCTGCGAGTTGGATAGGGGGCTCAGCTCGGCTCGAAAATTCACGAGCTCGAGCTGAGCCGGCTTGGCTCCCAATGAGTTCGAGCAGGCTCGCGAGCCTCGAGCTATTTTTTCAGCCCTACTTGCCATAACCATTATGCTCTCACTACTCACTACTTGGTCATGGACATTTGGGTAATGAAGTGTTCTTCAGACCATTCTTTTAACTTTTCTCTTGAGAGGACAAGAATCGAAAAGTGGGTGTCGGATTTATAGAATTTCTGGGTGATTAGACGTACTGAAGGGCTATGGTGCTAACTTAATCTAGGTTGGTCTGGGAACCTCGAGGAACTTTAAGCGATCTGATGGCCACTCTCTTCATTCTAATTTCTATACTAACGTCTTTGGTTTTCTATTATTCTAATGGGTGCTGGCGAGCGATGGAACTGCGGTTCGGGTTTCGGATTGGTCAAGGAATGGTTTTGATGGCTGACGATATGTGGACAAAGGCGAAGGAAGGGCTTCGGTGACATGCATGAATATTTTTATTTTAGTCCTTTTGTAATATACCCAGGGTTGCAATTTATATTGTGATTTGAGGTGATTAATTCTTGTAATTAATTCGGAGACTGAACTATTGTTTTAATTTAGCTTGTAAATTCTGTTGTTGAATTCTAATTGTAATATTTTATATGAGATTGCTGGCGATGTGTTGGACATTAATTTGAGATTATGATTTGTTCCTGTTTAGAAATTTTTTAATTACTGTTAATTAGCGATTAGCGTTGTTTAATTTTGTTTAAATTTTTCGGGTTCTCACATTACGTGTGGGTCATCTAACGGACGATCTTTTCTGTTTTTTTTTTTCTCGATTGGTGAGAGAATTTATAGTAATTTGACTTTCGGTCACTTTAAGGATTATTGTGAGCATTATTAGCACTTAAAACGAAGGAGACAATTTTTTTGTAGATATATAGATATTTTTTAGATAATGGAAGGGCAAGCCTCCCGGCCTCTGCATCATACGATGCACACAACCATAAATTATTACAAACGAACAAATCGGCTTACAAAAGGCAGACCAAGAATTAAATGACAAACAAATTATCATGCTATGGCCAGCATCGGGAATAGCCCACCGCCAGTGACAGCTAGCTTCTCCTTCATCCAACACATCCTTATCGCCGGTGAACACCAGGTCGTCCACCAGCGCAACGACACGAGAACAGTAGCTGTGCAACAAGGTGCTTGAGGATCAAGTCATCAAATCGACGCCTCCAAGGAGGGATTCCAGAAAACCTCGCCAGATCCAACCAATGAAGGTCAGATCTAGGGTTTTCACCCCGGTGAGCAGACACCGTGGCTCCAAGACAACGCATTCAAGAAGGACACGATGCTCATCGTCTGACCCAACTAGTGAAGGCCATATCAATGCTCAGTACGTCGTCATCGCCGGATCTAACCACTAAAGGCCAGATCAAGGGTTTTGTTGGACCACAGGGCATGGTCGTGGTTTTTACTGTTGAATAATTGACCTTTGGATTGCACTAGAATTTGCGGTTGTTGGAAGGTTCCGTTGTTCCGTTTGGGTGTTTTGTTTAAAGGTCTTTTCAGGTTTGCCGGAGGTCTTCAAGGTCCTTCTAAGAAGCACTCACGTGGACGCATCAGGTCCATCCAGGACTTCCCCAGGTATTATCTGGACCATCCAGGACCTCCCCAAGGAATATCAGCGCGCATCAACTCGACCACTCAAGTCCTCCCTCAGGAGAACCAACGCGCATCAATCTGGACTGTCTAGGACCTCTCTAGGAGAACCAACGCGCATCAATCGCGTCCGTCCAGGACCTCTCTAGAAGAACCAACGCGCATCAATCGCGTCCATCCAAGACCTCTCTAGGAGAACCAACGCGTATCAATCGCATCTGTCCAGGACCTCCCCAGGGAAACCAACGCGCCTTAATCGCAACTGTCCAGGACCTCCCCAGGGGAACCAACGCGCCAGAACTAACGTGCTTCAATCAGGACCATCCAGGACCTCCCCAGGATCAATCTTGTTCATCCAAGACCTCCCCACAAGCATCAACGTGGTTCAATCTGGACCACCCAAGACCTTTCCCGGGAGCTATCTGGATTGTCCAGGACCTCTCCTTGGTGAGGAGGTCTTTCGAGTACTGTAGCTCCGAGTACTATAGCAAGGAGGTCTTCCAGTACTGTTCATCACGAGCACTGAAGTGAGGAGGTCTTCCGAGTTACTATAGCACGGAGATGTCCTGAGGTACTGTAGCAAGGAGGTGTCTTTGCAAAAAGATGACCCTGGATATTTACAAAGACGACCCTAGATATTTACAACAACGACCCTGGAGATTTTCAAAGATGACCCAAGAGGTCTTTGAGGAGGTCTTCCAGGACCTCTCAAGAGGTCTTTGTGGAGGTTCTCCAGAACCTCCTAGGAGGTGTTTGAGGAGGTCTTCCAGGACCTCTCAAGAGGTCTTTCAGGACCTCTCAGGACGTCTTCACAGGACCTCCCAGGAGGTCTTTCAGGATGTTCTTCCAGGACCACCCGGAGGTCTTCACATGATCACCCGAAGGTCTCCACAAGACCACCCTATTCATTCCAAATATTGTATGCTTCAAGTGCTACGGTGCAGGTGAGTGATCGTAGACTTGGTGGAAGTGGTTGTAGACGTCGTGGATGTCTTGGAGGTGGTCGTAGACCTACTGGTATTGGTCGCGAACTTTGTTGAAGTGGTCGTAGACTTCAAGGTTGATCTGGTTATTGGTTAATGGTGATTGATAGTGTGTGTTATGCGTGTGTGAACTAATATTGGTCAAGTTGGAGAACTTGTGCTGGGATATGTTCTTTGGTCTTTGCATATGCAGGTTGATCGTGAAGACGACCATGGTCGATGACAAGGAGTATCGGGACTAGGATGGGGAAATCTGAGGTCTAGGAGGTCGAGGATGTCACGAGGTGGTCGGGCTTGCGCTGGAGCATGTGAAGATCAAAGGTGGTTGCTGATGCACAGAGAAGCTTCGGGTGGTGGAGTCCTGAAGGCTTACGACGTGAAGGAGATATGGAAGGCGTTCAAATATCTGGAAGGTTTAGAGATATCGGAAAATCCGTGTTTGGAAGGGTTTCGGGTCCCTTGGGACTCGGATGAGATAAGTTGTGGTGACCGTGTCGTTGAGGACACGGATTGATCTCTGCCTATAAAAGGAGGCAGAGGGGTAGTGTTTTCCCGTGGCTGCTACGGGAGCTTTAGTTATGTAGCTTTTGCGGTAGAGCTAAAGAGGTCTTTTGGTTGAAAGATTTGAGGGGTGCCTGTAGAGCACTTTGTAGACACAGAACAATATTGAGAAATAAGAAATCAGATCTATTTGATATCGTCTTAGGATTGTTTGTGTTCAACTGTGCGTAAGAGGTCTTCTCAGAAAAGGTCTTTGAGAAGGTCCTGAAGATGTCCTCGGAGAGGTCTTTGAAGAGGTCTTCGAGGAAGTCCTGAAGAGGTTCTCGAGGAGGTCGTGAGAAGGCCAGCGCGTGGGAGAAAGGTTGAATTTGTGAGCAAAAAATTGGTACGATCATTCACCCCCCCTCTGATTGTACTATACGATCCCACAAGTGGTATTAGAGCAAGGTTGATATGGTGTCAGAGAGGTATGTGAATCGTCCCCTCATGCTAGATGGCACTGATTTTGCGTTTTGGAAGTGTCGTATGCAAGCATACATTGAAGCGCAAGGTAATGATGTTTGAAATAAGGTGTCTAGACCTTATGAGGTTCCTGTTCCTATTACAAATCTGAATAGAACAGATGTTGATATAAATGCTCAAACTCATAACTTGTTATTTCAAGGAATCTCTCGCAAAGAATTTGATCGCGTAGCTCATATTAATTCTGCTCATTTAATATGGAAGACTCTTTGCGACTATCATGAGGGAACTAGTAAAATCAAGAAAGTACGCAAAAATCTTTATCAAAAAGAGTATTCTGATTTTGCTATGAAATCTGGTGAATCAATTGACGATCTTTTTGCTCGCCTTGAGAAGATACTGAGTAGTTTGCATGGAGTAGATGTTATTCCTACGGATGAAGACAATGCATCTAAAATTTTGAGATCCTTAGGTACTGAGTGGTTGATGGTTGTCACAATGATCAATCAAACTATCGATCTAGAAACTTTAACCATGGATGATCTTTACTCTAGATTGAAAACTTATGAGATGGAAGCTTTGCTATCTAAGATTGATAAATCTTCACCTTTAGCTCTTATGACTAACCCCATGCAGGCTACTTCCTCGAGCTCTCTTCTTGTATCCACTTTGTCTTCTTTTTTAGAGGAACGGTTCGAACTACTCCCTAAAGAAGACTTGGTCTTGATCTCCTCACGGGCATATAAGGCACTCAACAACATGAGGATGAAAAAGCGAGGAGGTTTCTTAAGCTCGATCAAGTGCTATGAATGTGGCGAGCTAGGTCACATTAAGGCTAAATGTCCCAAGCTCAAAGGGAAGGTGATCAGAGAAGAAAAGAACAACCGTGGTCGATCATCCAAGAACAGTAACACTAAGGGTGAAAATTTTCGTCGAAAATTTGCTGAAAAGGTACTTTCGGCTATTGAGCAACTTGGTTTGAGCGATGTGGAATATGAGAGTTGCGGCGATGCATTTACAACCACGCATAATAATGATCCTAAAGATAAGAAGAATGACAACGATGACTTCACGAAGATGTGCTTTATGGCAAGAAACAACGACGACAACAAAGATGAAAGTGATCCCGATGAGGTAAGACCATCCTATGATGAACTTGAAGATGGTTTGATTAAACTTGCTGTTGAATGAAAAAAGACTAAAAAGAAACTGAAAGAAAATAATGGTCTTCTTGAAAGCTTAACTTCTGAAATTGGAAAACTCAAGTTTAGTGCACCCACTTGTTTAGAGTCAAGTATGTTAAATGCCCAAACTAAAACTTGCTCTAATTGTGGATTGCTAGAAGATAGACTTAATTCATCTCAAGAAACAATTCAACAAATGCTTTATCATGAGATAGCTTCTTGCTCTAATTGTGAGACCCTCAAATATTGGAATGTGCCGAATTATAAATTACACTGGTAGCATAATTCTAAATTAAGGAACAGTGTAATGTCCTTAATAAAATCATACTAGAAGCATAATCATAATAAGTAACAATCCAACATTTAGGTTTCCGGATATATGCCATGCAATAGTTCCCAGGATTAGTGACTATTGCGCATATATCCTTAATCAACATTGCATCAATCACATACAAGTCATACATTCACATAATCATACATCATTTTACATCTCCACTTTCGGTTGCTACAGTACCAGGTTGCTACAAGAACGAAATATGAACAGATGACCTTGGGTCATTAACAAAAGATCGACAATGAAACGAAAAGATAAAAACAAAACCACCAATGGCCCCATCATCCCACAGCTATTGCGTGGAGAATAAAACTAGCACTACTCGTTAGCGCCACCCACATCGGGCGCTAACGGGCATCTCATACAGATATCCATCCTCACCGCAACAAGGGTTATAAAACCCCGAGTACGAAAGGTACTCAAAGAAGTCTTACACAAACTAATAAAAGAAAGTGGTTGTTAGAACCTATACAATGGAATAGAAAGTATATATGCATACGGTTGACAACAAAAGGTTTAAATGGTTCAGTTTGCATAAAGCGATACATCTTAACCTACAATTGTCAGATTTTGATAAAGCAGCTTTAACAAATTGATTTGGACTAAAACAAAGGAATAAGTGTAATTATAAACATAAACAATAACAAGAGTAATTAACATTTCACAATTAATTGTACAGAACAATCATCATGCCGAACCAATTCCCAAAACCCAAAATTAGAATAACTTCTATACAGGTGACATCAATCCAAGCGTTGTCCGTAGAATCGTGGACACGGCTATTCAATAGTTTTAAACCTGCAGGGTGTACATCTTTACCCACATGACTTAGTTAGCCCGTAAGCCTCCTAATAATAACACACCGCCTTTGGTGTGTCGGCCGTAAACTAAGATTTGGTATTTTTCAACAAGTTAACACTATTGAGTTGATGACCCATGTGAGACCGATCCCGCTTAAACAAGACCGATAGCATATATTCAACCGAGGCTCACATGTTGTACCGGAATGCCGACCAGTCTAATTAAATGCAAACTCGTGTTAGCCACACATATTACACCGCAGCCGGGGCCTCAAGGAACGTATATGCGATGTAACACATCTACGCCTTACCCATCTAAGAACATCCGATATCAATATAAGCTCCACATGGCATACGACACGTCCAAGACTTAAGCATCTATGCCATATGAAATCAATACACATGTCCTTACTCTCCAGATCCAACTCAATAATATTAACCCTTTACTTAACCAAACAAATACCATACACGCGTGTGGAAGTACGCTAGCTCGAATTGGGCCGTCGAGTTCACCTTAATCAACCCGCATAAGACATCCATATTTCCCAATTCTCGCACAAAGGCACCATCACTAGCATCCACTTGTCCAGATTTGAATTGAATTTAACAAGATTTAGAAACATTTCCAAATCAAATAAACTGAACAAAGATCAAAATAAGTATAAATCATTTGTTATTCCTAAGTCCGACAAGCTAAGCTTGCCAAACTCTAACGCTCTAGGACTGCATGGCTACAAAAGTGAAAATTAAATATAATAACATCACAAACTACCTTAGGTTGAGTATATGATATAATTCAAGATAATCCACATGTTCAGGGTATAACTACCTAAGAACAGAGCACAAATAAGTTTTTAGAAATTTGCATGCACAAGGTCACCAGATTTTAGAATTCTAAAGTTCAAAAGATTAGGTTCAACATGGTGCGAGAGGAAGCTTGCCTTGATAATAATATATGACCTCTTGTTCGTGTTCTTGAGGTTCAACAAAAGATTCAACTAACTCGTAAGAACCGTAATCTAAAAGAAGATAAAAGAATTTCAATAAGCATAGGAGAAACAGAGAACAGGATGCAAAAGAATGCATGATCAATTGATAATGCATAGGTAATAGTATGCTTAGGTTACAGCTAATTTATTAAGAATAATAACCCATCTACTATATACTGACAGTAGCTACCCAGATTTTTAGATTTAGATATATAGCTACAGTATCAGGCTTTATGTGCTAAAACAGGACAGTTGCAATTAATCCAATTATTTAGCTTAGTTGCATACAAATGGGATAATCAGATGCTAATTAAGTATACAAAAGTCAATGCTATAATCTAAGGGTATTTAATATTTATAAAGAGCAGCTTTTAAGGATTTAGCTTTTTGCTATTATTGTTGTCGGTTTGGACAATAACCCTAAACAAGAAAAGTACTTTATTCCTTTCTCGTTAACTTGGGAGCTACACAATCGTAAGGACTTAAATAAAGGTTAAAGTTGACAGGATGTAATAAATACCATAACCCTCTCATGCCGATCTAACATGGTCAACTATAGAAGATAAGGCAAAATGGACTCTTTGTCTGCTGAGTTGACAATAGCCGTAAAGAAAAAAAATGTTTATACTAAAAGAGGTTCTAGTAATCATATTAACCACAATGGAGGTCTAATGTTACTAGGGTTTCCTTAGGATCTAACAATTTAAGATAATGGTATGAAAAATCTAAAGTTTTAGAAAACGATACTAAAGACCTAAAAGTTATAAAAATAAATTTTCAAATTTTAAAGGAACAGAATCATCACATGAGTAAGGGAGTGATGCTTGTGGGTGAAGGATGTCCTAAAAGAGCTTAAGCTAACCGTAAGACAAGATTAACTCACCACTAGGGTTTGGAAAAGACAGAAGTCAAACTCTTGGTCAAACAAGAAAAGATCCAAGAGCCTTTTTCCTTGTAATGACTAAAAGAAAATGATGGACTTAGCTCTAAAGATCATTAGACATATTTTTGCTAAGAAAAGATGGAACCATCTCACCAGATGTGGTTGCACCAAGGTGAGGTTCTCACCGACTTCAGCTTGGTAGAGACGATCCCTTGCTCAACCTACAAGAAATATCCACCACTCACAGTAAGATGAGATTTAGACATAACTAGGGCTGAGCAAGACCAAGAGTAGGGAAGCTTCACTGGGAAGGAGAGGCAGCAAAGAGAGTCTTCCCTGGTCAACCATGGTAGAAACACAAGAACTAGGGTTTATATAGTGGTGAGACTCCTAGAGCACATTGGAAATCTCTAGAAACGATGAGGTGGCCTCTAAAGATAGATATTAAGGAATAAATATCTTCAACATACTGTTCATCACCACCATTTTGGTCTCAACAGTGCTTATGTTGGAAAACCAAAGAGAAAACACAGTTTGAATCACTACCGCGTGGTCCCAGAGCTAAACACAATAAAGAATAAGACGCAAAGGAGCAAAATTTGCCATCGACGCTGGGGCCCAGTGGGTAATACAAAGAACGCACCGCGCGCAAGGATACCAAAACCGACGCTGACATGCGGGCCCAGGGCGAACGCGCCATGCACGCGCGCAGCGAAGCCCCCACGCACAGCCACCGTCCGATCTGGAACAAACGGCTGCGATGCGGAGCTAAACAGCACGCTGAAACGGTATCGTGAAACGTGGACCACACGATCTCCAGCGGACGACTCAGATCGCGAGCAGCCCAAGCGGTCCGAAGGTTACACTCACGCGAGCCGTCCGATTCAGGGTCAACGCACACGATTTCGCGGCGGCCAGAATCGGGTCCGACGGCCCAATCCACCGTGGTCGTGGCGATCAGAAACCAACGGCCCAAGATCCCCAACTCGCGGGTGCTCTTCGGATCATGCACTCCATCGCCGTTGAAACGCGATTCAACGGCCAGGATCGAGGCGCTCAAAGCGGTCCGAAGTGCACAATTGGTCTGGGCCGCACGCTATGGATCCAACGGCCCAAAATGCATAGGGGATGGAGACGGTCCGAAGTGCTCCTTTGGATCCAGCCCGTTCGTGCGGGAGCGGACGGCTAAGATGGGCCACGGTTTGAGTGCGTGCGCGAGTGGGACGGCCCGAGCCGGACCTGGCGCACTTGGTTGGGCTCACCAGCCGCCATGATGCTTGGGTCGGTTAGGTGGAGGTTTGACCAGATTGAATTCAAAACTTCCAAACTTTGACTAGGAGTTTTAAAATAGCAATTAAATTTGTAAAATCTTGAAATTTTGCGTAATCACCGCTGGGAAGATATATTCCCAAATAAATTTTAAAATCACTGTTTCTTCTTTATAAATACATAATTAATTTATTTCAACCAACTAGGGTTTATTTAAAGACAAATGTTTTTATGAAATTCAAAATAATTTCTAAAATTTCAACAAAAATTATTTTTGGCCATAATAACTTATCTGGTTTTTAATTAAAATATTTCCTACCAAAATTCCAACATTGGATTATATTTCCTTTTGAAATCTTTACCAAGTTAGAGTTTATAACAAAAACTTGGGGAAATTAGTTGTAACAAGTTACCTCGATTTGTTAATTTGAACAAGAATGACATGAACAAGATTTCATTATCAGATATTAAGGCCGAGGCTATTACAAACCTACCTCCCTTAAGAAAATCTCGTCCGAGATTTCTTATAATCGAAGTTGGACAAAGACGGTTGAAATGATATTCTTTAGAAACATAACATCGCTTGTCTTTATTTCTTTCAAAGATAGAAAAGAAACTTCACATAACAACATAGTGTCATTATTACAACTTATGTTACATTGCTTTGTTTAACCTTGCCTTTCTTGATTCAAAGGCAAATATTAAATAAAAAAAGGGGGGTGCTCGATTCTTATCGATCTTCAAGCGCTCCCAAGTGGCTTCATCCTCTAATGATTAGCCCACTGAATTTTTAAGAACTTGACAAAGGCGATTTCTTGTCCCACGCTCCATTTCGCCGAGGATACGCGACCGTTGTTCTTGATATGAAAGATCCGTTGCGCATCAAGATTCTCATAAGTAGTGGCCTCGGAGGAACACGAAGGCACTTCTTTAATTGAGAAACATGAAAGGTATCATGAACTGCCGACAACGTGTCGGGAAGTTCCAATTGATACGCCACGCCCTCGCTTATGGCGATTCTAAAGGTCCGATATAACGAGGTGCTAGTTTTCCTTTCACTTGAAAGTTTATGAGTACCTTTCATCGGCGACACTTTAAGATAGACGAAATCATCTATTTCAAAACTTAGCTCACGACGCCGATGATCTAAGATAGCTCTTCCCGACGAGATCGGCGCTTTCAAACGGTCTCGAATTAGACGAACTTGTTCTTCACTTTCCAAAACCAAGTCTGGGCCAAAGAACGGTCTTTCACCGATTCTCGACTAATTCAATGGAGTCCTACAAGCTTTTCCATACAAGGCTTCAAAAGGTGACATTTGAATACTTGCTTGGTAGCTATTATTGTAGGAAAACTCCACATACGGCAAAGATTTCTCCCAATTCTTGCCATATGTTAAAACACGTGCTCTCGAAGATCTTCCATTATTTGATTCACCTTTCGCTTTGACCATCGGTCCGAGGATGATAAGCAAGGTCAAGGATAATTCAGCCCCATTGCTTGATGAAGACAATCCCAAAATGGGAAGTGAATTGAGATCCACTATGCCAAACAATAACTTTAGGAACACCGTGGAGACAAACAATCCTAGCAATATACTGACCTGCTAGTTGCTTGCCATTGAAATTGGTTCTAACAGGAGGAAATGAGCCACTTTCGTTAGTCGATCAATTATGACCCATATGGCATCAAATCCATTCGGGACTTGGGAAGTCCCAGAACAAAATCCATACCGATTTCTTCCCATTTCCATTGTGGAATAGGCAAAGGTCAAGGGTACCAAAGAAGTTTCAAGTGCTCGGCTTTAACCCTTTGGCAAATATCACATTCAAAGAACATATCGAGCAATTTGCCTTTTCATTTTGCTCCACCAAAATGTTTTTTTAAGTCCCGTACATCTTAGTACTTCCGTGATGTAATGAAAACTTGGAACTATGAGCCTCTTTAAGAATTAGCTCTCTCACCGTGGATCCGAGGGTACAACCGCACGATTGCGATATCGAATGGTACCACGAGCATCTTCGTAAAATTCATTGGCTTTACCTGCCTTCATGTTTTCTTTGATCTCGCTACCTCAAAGATCGCTTTTACGGGCCTCCGAATCTGATCTTCGAGTGTTGACTTTACTTCCAAAGTAGCAAGAAATCCATCTTCGACCATTTCGAGACTTAAGCTACCGAAGTCAAGACATAAACTCTTAGTCAAAGGAATTGTGGATAAGCAATTGCACTTTGTGACTTCTCGCTAGAGCATCACCACAACATTGGCTTTGCCAGATGGTAATGGATACCCATATCGTAGTCTTTGATCAATTCAAGCCATCTTCTTTGTCTCATATTCAGTCAACTTGAGTGAATATGTATTTCGTGCTCTTATGATCAAGATAGATTTCGCAACGATTGCCAAGAAGGTAATGTCGCCAAATCTTTAAGGCATGGACTATCACGCCAATTCCGATCATGGATAGGATAATTAACCTCAGAGGTCGTGAATCGCCTAGATGCATATGCCACAACTCGCCCTCTTGCATAAGCACACACCAAGTCCATGGCGAGATGCATCACAATAGATATCAAAATTTCTATGGATATCCGAAGAGTGAGAACAGAGCTTCAACAGAGCTTTCTCAAGAGTCGAAAACTGTTTACAATCCACCGACCAAAAGAATTTGTTCTTTCTTTAAAAGTTGAGTCGAGGTCCGAAATCTTGGAAAAGTTTTCAATGAACCTACGGTAATATCCCGCAAGTCCAAGGAAACTTCAATCTCGAACATTCTTGGTCGCTTCAGCCTAGTACATCTTGCACTTTGTCAGTCAATCGTAATACCTCCTTCGGATAATATATGACCCGTAAATGCAACTTGCTTGAGCCGTAAAGCACACTTGCTAAATTTAGCATACAAATGATGCTTATGAAGTGTATCCAAAGACAAGTCTCAAATGATGCTCGTGTTTTTATCGACTTTGAGTAGATAAGAATGTCGTCAATAAACACAACAACAAACTTATCCAAGAAATCCATGAATACCTAATTCATTAGATTCATGAAATAAACAGAGCATTTGTTAGACCAAAGGACATAACAAGATACTCGTATAATCCATAACGAGTAGAGAATGCGGTTTTAGGAATATCCTCGCCTACTTTGATCCGTGATAGCCCGAACGCAAATCAATCTTAGAAAAGACACGGGCTCCAGTTAATTGGTCAAACAGATCATCAATTCGGGGCAAAGGATACTTATTCTTGATAGTAACCTCATTTAACGGACGGTAGTCTACACACATCCGTAGAGTCTGATCTTTCTTTTTGACAAAGATGGCGTGACATCCCTGTGGTGAGGAACTTCGGTCGAATGAATCCTTTGTCAAGCAATTCTCCAAGCCGCTTTCTTCAATTCAAACAGCTTTCATTGGAAGGCATGCGATAAGGTCTTCTCGAAATGGGAGCAAGATCAGGACTAGTTCAATTATTTAACTCTACTTCCCGATCGGGTGGCATACCGAAGATCTTCAGAAAGACATCCCGATATTCACACACCACCGGGTAATCGACTCTAAGGTAGGAGTGATGTCACTTTCAATGCACCAAGGTGAGAATGAATCGTTTTAGATTGAAAATGACCGAAAGACCATTTTTATTAGTGAGGGATATAGTTCTCTGGGCACAATTGATTTGGCCGAAATTCTGGGATAGCCAGTTCATACCCAAAATGACATCTATCCCTTTAAAGTCTATCACAATCAGGTTGGCCCAAAAATCTACCCCTTCAATATTGATATTGACATTAAGGCAGATTTGATCACCACTTAATATCGACTCGTGAGTGAATAATATGAGGTGGATGAAGCAGATGCATAACTAACTGATGTTGAATAGCAAACTGTCTACTAATAAAAGAATGGGATGCTCCAGAGTCAAATAAAACAGTAGCTGAACTGAAATTAACTAGGAGCATACCAAGGATAACCTCAGTGCCTCCGCTTTTTCAAGAAATATTTGATTCACGCGTCATGACAGAACAGATCGTTTAACAATTGCCTTTGGGGAAGGTGCAGTCGCATGGTCGGAGATGGTCAACGGTGGTAATCCTTTGCCTTAGCAAAGCATCGATTAGCTTAAATGTCCTGGACGACCACAATGATAACATACCACCCCTACCGACATTGACAAAGTAGCGGTGGCTCAGTGTCCACTAGGTCGGGACTGCCCAAGAGATGGCGGTGGGCGAAAAGCAAATACCGGCGCCTGGTGGAGCCGAACCGGTGCTCGGAAGATTGAGGTTGCCACGCAAGCGCGGTCAATCGAACGACCACTATATGTGAACCGAGTGGTCTTCGCCGCCTGTGAATCTTCCAAGGCTTTACTCTTTGTTTCAAAGAATTATGGCTTTGTCCACCGTGTGTTGGAAATTTCTAAAGTCTTGTATTGCCAATGCTAATCGCAATTCTTCGATAGCCCATTCATGAAACGGTTTCGACGACGAGTGTCACCAAAACATCGCCGTCGGGCGCATCGAGCAAGGAAATTAAATTCATGAAGATACTCGGTCACCGACTTTCGCCCTTGTTTGAGAGCGAGGAATTCTCGCCGCTGAGCATCATCACCCCTCAGAATATGGGCTTGCGAAAAGCCTCCATGAACTCAAGCCGTGGGAGTATGACCGTGGGTTGGATAGCCGATAATTATCCCACCAATTACTAGTCGGTCCAATACCGGTAGCTAGCATATAAGACCTTCTCCTTCGTAACATTGGGCAATGGTCGACTTCTTTTCGATTTCCGGCCAATCCTCTGCCTCCAATGGATCCTCGAGCTGGAGAACACGGGCGGTTAGTTCGCCGAAAGTCGTGAGACTACCTGCCCATGTTGAACTCCCCGCCGACCGGTCGGTGTCGGAGTAGCGGAGGTATTACGCGCACCGCTCCAATATGCGCTGTCGATCCATGCGGTTGCGCCAATTTGCATGAGCACGCCCGCCATGGTGGGTGGTGGAGGAAGTTCTCTTCTGACGACCACTTCGTGGACCATGAGATCCGGAGGGTCACCGCTCTCCCCGAGTTTGGAGAACAGGTGGAAAACCTCTCTCTTGTTGTGTTCGCGATCGAGTGGTTGGTCCTGCATCCTGTTGCCATATAATGGTTAACAACATAACAAGGATACACTCGGGCTAACACATACAAGATTCTAAGATAGAAAAGAAATAATTACTAAATCTAATTGTGCATCATGCCATGACATGCAATAATTAATCATCAAAACAACAACACACAAGATAATAAAAAGTGCGACCTCCAATACCTTGTAATAGGTCGGCCACACCCATTAGCATAATCCAACGTAACCAAATGCACAACAATCGGCCTTCCCTTTATTGACAACCGCTAACACCAAAATAACACCGTAACCAAATCTGACAAAAGGCGGCCCTACTTTATTAACACCTTAAGTCCAAATACACAAGTCGGCCACTCATCTACAAGAGAAAAGACAAGGTAGGTAAGAAACCGATCTTGAAAAATCAATGTAAAGTTGGATAAGAATTGATACTAAAAGAAGATAAGGAATAAAAGATAGCAGACTTAGATCTTTAGAAATTAATTTAAGTTAAAATAATGTCACAGAGACCCACTAAAGGCAACAACCATGCTAATTCTATCCTACAGTAAACGTATGCTCGATACCAACGTCAGAGACCCTCAAATATTGAATGTGCGAATTATAAATTACACCGTAGCATAATTCTTAATTAAGGAACAAAGTAATGTCCTTAATAAAATCATACTAGAAGCATAATCATAATAAGTAACAATCCAACATTTAGGTTCCCTGATATATGCCATGCAATAGTTCCTGTGATTAGTGACTATTAGCATATATCCTTAATCAACATTGCATCAATCACATACAAGTCATACATTCACATAATCATACATCATTTTACATCTCCAATTTCGGTTGCTACAGTACCAGGTTGCTACAGTAACCGAAATATGAACAGATGACCTTGGGTCATTAACAAAAGATCGACAGCGGAAACGAAAAGATAAAAACAAAACCACCAATGGCCCCATCATCCCGCAGGCTATTGCGTGGAGAATAAAACTAGCACTACTCGTTAGCGTCACCCACATCGGCGCTAACGGGCATCTCATACAGATATCCATCCTCACCTGCAACAAGGGGTTATAAAACCCTGAGTACGAAAGGTACTCAGCAAGTCTTACACAAACTAATAAAAGAAAGTGGTTGTTAGAACCTATACAATGGAATAGAAAGTATATATGCATACGGTTGACAACAAAAGATTTAAATGGTTCAGTTTGCATAAAGCGATACATCTTAACCTACAATTGCTGTATTTTGATAAAGCAGTTTTAACAAATTGATTTGGACTAAAACAGTGAATAAGTGTAATTATAAACATAAACAATAACAAGAGTAATTAACATTTCACAATTAATTGTACAGAACAATCATCATGCCGAACCAATTCCCAAAACCCAAAATTAGAATAACTTCTATACAGGTGACATCAATCCAAGCGTTGTCCGTAACCGTGGACACGGCTATTCGAATAGTTTTAAACCCTGCAGGGGTGTACATCTTTACCCACATGACTTAGTTAGCCCGTAAGCCTCCGGAATAATAACACACTGCCTTTGGTGTGTCCGTAAACTAAGATTTGGTATTTTTCAACAAGTTAACACTATTGAGTTGATGACCCATGTGAGACCGATCCCGCTTAAACAAGACCGATAGCATATATTCAACCGAGGCTCACATGTTGTACCGGAATGCCGACCACTAATTAAATGCAAACTCGTGTTAGCCACACATATTACACCGCAGTCGGGGCCTCAAGGAACGTATATGCGATGTAACACATCTACGCCTTACCCATCTAAGAACATCCGATATCAATATAAGCTCCACATGGCATACGATACGGCCAAGACTTAAGCATCTATGCCATATGAAATCAATACACATGTCCTTACTCTCCTCAGTATCCAACTCAATAATATTAACCCTTTACTTAACCAAACAATACCCATACACTTTGCGTGTGGAAGTGCGCTTAGGGCTCGAATTGGGCCGTCGAGTTCACCCTTAATCAACCCGCATAAGACATCCACATTTCCCAATTCTCGTGCACAAAGGCACCATCACTAGCATCCACTTGTCCAGATTTGAATTGAATTTAACAAGATTTAGAAACATTTCCAAATCAAATAAACTGAACAAAGATCAAAATAAGTATAAATCATTTGTTATTCCTAAGTCGACAAGCTAAGCTTGCCAAACTCTAACGCTCTAGGACCGCATGGCTACAAAAGTGAAAATTAAATATAATAACATCACAAACTACCTTAGGTTGAGTATATGATATAATTCAAGATAATCCACATGTTCGGGTATAACTACCTAAGAACAGAGCACAAATAAGTTTTAGAAATTTGCATGCACAAAGGTCACCAGTATTTTAGAATTCTAAAGTTCAAAAGATTAGGTTCAACATGGTGCAGAGAGGAAGCTTGCCTTGATAATAATATATGACCTCTTGTTTAGGTTCTTGAGGTTCAACAAAAGATTCAACTAACTCAGAAGAACCAGAATCTAAAAGAAGATAAAAGAATTTCAATAAGCATAGGAGAAACAGAGAACAGGATGCAAAAGAATGCATGATCAATTGATAATGCATAGGTAATAGTATGCTTAGGTTACAGCTAATTTATTAAGAATAATAACCCATCTACTATATACTGACAGTAGCTACCCAGATTTTTAGATTTAGATATATAGCTACAGTATCAGGCCTTATGTGCTAAAACAGGACAGTTGCAATTAATCCAATTATTTAGCTTAGTTGCATACAAATGGGATACTGTATGCTAATTAAGTATACAAAAGTCAGTGCTATAATCTAAGGGGTATTTAATATTTATAAAGAGCAGTTTTAAGGATTTAGCTTTTTGCTATTATTGTTGTCGGTTTGGACAATAACCCTAAACAAGAAAAGTACTTTATTCCTTTCTCGTTAACTTGGGAGCTACACAATCGTAAGGACTTAAATAAAGGTTAAAGTTGACAGGATGTAATAAATACCATAACCCTCTCATGCCGATCTAACATGGTCAACTATAGAAGATAAGGCAAAATGGACTCTTTGTCGGTTGAGTTGACAATAGCCGTAAAGAAAAAAAAATGTTTATACTAAAAGAGGTTCTAGTAATCATATTAACCACAATGGAGGTCTAATGTTACTAGGGTTTCCTTAGGATCTAACAATTTAAGATATTGGTATGAAAAATCTAAAGTTTTAGAAAACGATATTTAAAGACCTAAAAGTTATAAAAATAAATTTTCAGCTTAAAGGAACAGGAATCATCACATGAGTAAGGGAGTGATGCTTGTGGGTGAAGGATGTCCTAAAAGAGCTTAAGCTAACCAGAAGACAAGATTAACTCACCAGCTAGGGTTTGGAAAAGACAGAGTCAAACTCTTGGTCAAACAAGAAAAGATCCAGTAGCCTTTTTCCTTGTAATCGACCAAAAGAAAATGATGGACTTAGCTCTAAAGATCATTAGACATATTTTTGCTAAGAAAAGATGG
Source organism: Phyllostachys edulis (assembly GCA_036346405.1). Taxonomy (NCBI): domain Eukaryota; kingdom Viridiplantae; phylum Streptophyta; class Magnoliopsida; order Poales; family Poaceae; genus Phyllostachys; species Phyllostachys edulis. Next base: position 13,895,841 of record CM070554.1, on the reverse strand, counting down.
AACCATCTCACCAGATGTGGTTGCACCAAGGTGAGGTTCTCACCGACTTCAATTGGTAGAGACGATCCCTTGCTCAACCTACAAGAAATATCCACCACTCACAAGAAGATGAGATTTAGACATAACTAGGGCTGAGCAAGACCAAGAGTAGGGAAGCTTCACTGGGAAGGAGAGGCAGCAAAGAGAGTCTTCCCTGGTCAACCATGGTAGAAACACAAGAACTAGGGTTTATATAGTGGTGAGACTCCTAGAGCACACTGGAAATCTCTAGAAACGATGAGGTGGCCTCTAAAGATAGATATTAAGGAATAAATATCTTCAACATACTGCTCATCACCACCATTTTGGTCTCAACAAAGGCTTATGTTGGAAAACCAAAGAGAAAACACAGCTTGAATCATCGCCACGTGGTCCCGAGAGCTAAACACAAGAAGAAGACGCAGTGAGCAAAATTTGCCATCGACGCGGGCCCAGGGTAACACAAAGAACGCACCGCCGCAAGGATACCAAAACCGACGCCGACATGCGGGCCTGTGGCGAACGCGCCATGCACGCCACAAGCAATGAAGCCCCCACGCACGCCACCGTCCGATCTGAACAAACGGCCGCGATGCGGAGCTAAACAAAGACGCCAAACGGATCGTGAAACGTGGACCACACGATCTCCACGGACGACTCAGATCGCGAAAGCGCCCAAGCGGTCCGAAGGTTACACCCACGCGAGCCGTCCGATTCAGGGTCAACGCACACGATTTCGCGGCGCCAGAATCGGGTCCGAATAAACCCAATCCACCAGGCGCGGCGATCAGAAACCAACGCCCAAGATCCCCAACTCGCGGGTGCTCTTCGGATCATGCACTCCATCGCCGCTGAAACGCGATTCAACGGCCAGATCGAGGCGCTCAAAGCGGTCCGAAGTGCACAATTGGTCTGGGCCGCACGCTATGGATCCAACGCCCAAAATGCATAGGGATGGAGACGGTCCGGTGCTCTTTGGATCCAAATTTCGTCAGGCGAGAGCGACGGCTAAGATGGGCCACGGCTTGAGTGCGTCTTGCGAGTGGGGCGGCCCGAGCGGACCAAGCGACTTGGTTGGGCTCACCAAGCGTCGCTCTGATGCTTGGGTCAGGGTTAGGCTGGGAGGTTTGACCAGATTGAATTCAAAACTTCCAAACTTTGACTAGGAGTTTTAAAATAGCAATTAAATTTGTAAAATCTTGAAATTTTGCAGAATCACTGGGAAGATATATTCCCAAATAAATTTTAAAATCACTGTTTCTTCTTTATAAATACATAATTAATTTATTTCAACCAACTAGGGTTTATTTAAAGACAAATGTTTTTATGAAATTCAAAATAATTTCTAAAATTTCAACAAAAATTATTTTTGGCCATAATAACTTATCTGGTTTTTAATTAAAATATTTCCCACCAAAATTCCAACATTGGATTATATTTCCTTTTGAAATCTTTACCAAGTTAGAGTTTATAACAAAAACTTGGGGAAATTAGTTGTAACAAGTTACCTGATTTGTTAATTTGAACAGTAATGACATGAACAGTGCTTCATTACTGTATATTAAGGCTGAGGCTGTTACACTAATTGTCCTAAACTCACAATAGAAATTGAAGCTTTGACTAGACAACTTGTTGACTTTGCTGAAAAGGAAAGGGAGGCCCCGTCTAGTACTTCTAAGAAAATTTTGAATAAAACTGTTAAATGCATAGCTTGTCCTACTCTAGTTAAAGAAAATGAGTATCTTAAGGACACATTAGAGAGATTTTCGTTTGGCAAGAATATTTTGAATATGATCCTAGACAAGTCAAAAGTTAGTATTAAACATCATGGTCTAGGATTTAACTTTGTTGAGCATGCCAAGAATAATCCTCCTAAGATTGTTGAGCTTCTTGAACCTGGAAAATTTGCAGTAGAACCTGAACCGAAACAAATTGTTTTTAAATCTGCTAGTGTTACAACAAACTCATCTACCAAAGTAAGTGCTGCTAAGGCAAGAGATACAGCTTCTCATAAATTCAAGTATTATTGCACTCATTGTGGTAGAGAAGGTCATTTGATTCAATATTGTTTTCGGAAAGCAAAGGAAGAAAAGAGAGACAGGTTAAGAAGGACGTCCCAGAGAAGGACATCCCGCTCAGTAGGTTTGGGAGGTTTTGAGACAGGACCTGTCAGACCAGAATCATTCACACGGTCGGATAGGACAATGGTCAGACCAAAACTTAAATGGTGGTCTAACCAACAGTGCACTGAATCTAACAATTCTTTGTATTTGTCGACTGGTGCTCCTGTTCGTCGAGTGTCTCAATACTGATTACCTAAATCCCTATTTGCTAACCCCAGTACTAAGATACCGATGATTGTTCGTACTTTGTAGGCTCGTCGCAAGGGGAAGGAGAACATATGGTTCATTGATTCCGGTTGCTCCCGTCACATGACTGGAGACTCACATTGGTTCTCTTGCCTCACTCATACCACCGGTGATGATATGATCACTTTTGGGGACCATGCGCAAGGATGAGTTCTTGCAAGAGGTACTGTGCGCGTCAATGAAAAGTTCATTTTAAAAGATGTAGCTCTTGTCAGCAAGTTGAGCTACAATCTGCTTTCGATTTCATAGTTGATTGATGACAATCTTGAGGTAAGTTTTAAGAAACATTCTTGCTGCATTTTAGATGCATCTGGTGATCTAGTTTGCAAGATTACTCGAGTTGGTTGTTTGTTCAAAGGCGATTTTGCATACTCTTCTTCTTCTGAGCTTAGGTGTCTTGTTTCATCTGATTCCAAGGATTTGTTTCACTGGCATCGAAAACTAGGTCATATTGGTTTTGATTATCTTACTCATATCAGTAATTTGAATCTTGTTAGAGGTTTGCCTAATCTTAAAATTGACAGATCAATGAATTTTGTGTGTTCTCCATGTCGGCATGGTAAGATGGTTTCAGCATCTCATCCTCCTCTATCTCTTGTCATGACTGATGCACCATGTCAATTGTTGCACATGGACACTGTAGGTACTGCCAGAGTTCAGTCAGTTGGAGGTAAATGGTATGTTCTTGTTATTGTTGATGATTACTCTAGATACTCTTGGGTCTTTATCATGGCATCTAAGGGTGAAGTCTTTGGTCACTTCAAAGAGTTTGTCCTTAGGCTTGCCACTGAACTCCCAGGAGCACTTAGAGCAATTAGAAGTGATAATGGAACTGAATTCAAGAACACATTATTTGCTTCTTTTTGTACTGAAAAAGGTTTGGATCATCAATTCTCTTCAGCTCGTGTGCCTCAACAGAATGGTGTTGTAGAGTGTAAGAATAGAATCTTGAATGAGATGGCAAAAACAATGTTGAATGAACATGGTACACCCAGGAAGTATTGGTCTAAAGCTATTTCTACTGCTTGCTATATTTCTAATAGAGTATTTTTGCGTGCTAAATTGCATAAGACCTCTTATGAACTTCGCTTTGGTCATACTCCTAAGATTTCTCATTTGAGGGTGTTTGGGTGTCGGTGTTTTATTCTTAAACATGGAAATCTTGATAAATTTGAATCCAGATCCTCAGATGGTATTTTTCTTGGATATCTAGCTCACACTCAAAGTTATCGTGTACTCAATTTAGAAACTAACAAAATTGCTGAGACCTGCTCACTTTTGATGAAGCTAGTCCTGGTATTAGAACCGACAATGCAGGTAGAGAAGTAAATAAGGAACCCGAAGACATCCTCTATGACTCAGACGACAATGAGAGGATAAACACGATTCACACTACACCAATGGAGACTGCACCTAGTGGCTCTGCTCCTACCTCCAATGAGGTAGAGGTCACTATGGCTACACCCTTGTCACCAACGAGTTCTCAGGCTCCTCGACATATTCAATGACGTCATCCTCCTGAACAAATGATTGGTGAGTTAGACGAGAGAGTTCTTCGCAACAGGTTTAACTCCAATGCCTCATTTGCTCATGCTGCTTTTGTATCCTCCTTTGAACCGCAAGATATAAATCATGTTTTATCTAATGAGTCTTGGATTAATGCCATGCATGAGGAATTAGAAAAATTTGAGTGCAACAAAGTCTGATCCTTAGTCCCACCTCCTCTTGGTCATAATGTTATTAGAACTAAATGGGTTTTTAAGAATAAGCAAAGTGAGGATGGTGTTGTTGTTCGGAATAAGGCAAGACTTGTGGCTCAGGGTTTTACCCAGGTAGAAGGTCTTAATTTTGGTGAAACTTTTGCACCTGTTGCTCGTTTAGAAGCCATTAGAATTCTTTTATCTTTTGTTGCTTCTAAAGGTTTCAAGTTGTATCAAATGGATATTAAGAGTGCCTTCCTTAATGGCTATATTGAGGAAGAGGTCTATGTAAGACAACCACCTGGGTTTGAAAATCCGAAATTTCCTGATCATGTCTACAAACTGTCCAAAGCTTTATATGGTTTAAAGCAAGCTCCAAGAGCATGGTATGATAGGCTTAAATCATATTTGCTGAGTAATGACTTTCAAATGGGCAAGGTAGATAAAACTTTGTTTACACTCAAGCATGGCAGTGAGCTTTTACTTGTTCAGATTTATATGGATGATATCATCTTTGGTGGTTCCTCTCATGCTCTTGTTTCTAAGTTTTCAGATACTATGAGCAGGGAATTTGAAATGAGCATGATGGGAGAACTCACGTTCTTCCTAGGTTTTCAGATCAAGCAATCAAAGCAGGGTATTTTTGTTCATCAAACCAAATACACTAAGGATCTCCTTCGTCGCTTTGACATGGGGACAAGCAAACCAGTCTCCACTCCAATGGGATCCACTGCAGTGTTAGACCCTGACGAGGATAGAGAGTCTGTTGATCAAAAGGAATACAGAAGCATAATTGGTTCACTTCTGTATCTCACTGCTTCAAGGCCAGACATCCACTTTGCTGTATGTCTATGTGCTCATTTTCAAGCTTCCCCACGAGCTTCACATCGTCAGGCAGTTAAATGAATCTTCAGGTATCTTCAGTCAACTTTGGAATTTGGTTTGTGATATTCTTTTTCATCATGCCTTACCCTTAGAGCTTTCTCAGATGCTGATTTTGGGGGTTGTAGAATTGATAGGAAGAGCACTTCTGGCACTTGTCACTTTTTAGGCACATCTCTTATGTCTTGGGCTTCTAGAAAACAATTGTCTGTTGCTTTTTCCACAACTAAGGCTGAATATGTTGCTGCCGCTTCTTGTTGCTCTCAATTGCTTTGGATGACTTCTACTCTTAAGGATTTTGGCTTAAATTTGGATAGTATTCCACTTTTCTATGATAACACTAGTGCTATTTGTATTGCAAAAAATCCTGTGCAACATTCAAGAACCAAACACATTGATATTCGGTATCATTTTCTGAGAGATCATGTTGAAAAGGGAGATGTTGTTTTGCATTTTATTGATACAGAGTCTCAAGTTGCTGATATTTTCACAAAACCGTTTGATACTGCTCGGTTTGCTCTTTTGCGAAGTGAATTGGGTGTGTTGCACTCAATGGGCTTATTTTGCGAGGGAGTTTGGGTTTTAAAAGTTCAGAAGCTTTGTCTTACCAAACATATCATTAAGTCCAAGCCATTGAAATCAAATAATTTGTAGAGCTTTTCTTTATCATATCTATTCATGTGCTGGTTAGCTTTGATCTTTACTGGTTATAATTAATTGCTACATAAGAACTAAAGCTTGACATGGCTGAATTCTTTAACTAGATTGATTATTGTTATCACCTTGTGATGTCCATCGAAAAGGATGAGTTTGTTTGTGAGTCTTATTTTAAATCATGGATTTGAAGTATGTATGTCTCTCCTTACAATCCTGTGATGCTCACTCATTTTGGCATGTTAAAATAAAATAAAATAAATAAATAGAAAGAGGCTTGTGAAAATATGTATGCTTCAAGCATACCATACATATCTATGTATTCAAAAAGAAAAAAAAGGGGGGGTGCACACAAAAGTGCTCAATTGAAAAGAAGTATGCTTCAAGCATGCCACCTTGAAAAGAAGTATGCTTCAAGCATGCCACCTTGAAAAGAAGTATGCTACAAGCATGCCACATGCATAAGATTTGAATGTGAAGGAATAGGGTGTGAATATGAGACTGATAGCTCATCTAGATTTAACTTTTACCTCACTGTTAGGCTTTAACTTTTCATAGTGATATCTTTTTGTGGTCTTATAATCGTTTTAGTCATTGTTTGAGATGCCATGTCATTGAATTAAAACTGCTTAATTGTTCTACAAACTTGTTTTGGCTTTGCTATACGATACATGTTTTTATATGATCCTGTTAAGCTCTACTAAAAAAATGGCTTGTTAATCTATTAATTTTAATTGAAAAATCGGCATAGCTTCTAGCCTTTTACTCTCCTTGCTCTTCTCTCTGATGTCTTCTCTCTCGAAAGTTCTTGCTGAGTACATTGCCAAAGGGGGAGAAAGATGGAGAATTTCAATTGGAATTGTGCTTGTGTTGAGGGGGAGTTTAAGTTTCTCGATTTGTTGAAGTTCCTCGATTTGATGCCTTGCAGTTTTTGAAACCTTCTTTTCGCAAATTCTTCTCTCTACTTTGAAGTGTTGTCAATGTATTCATCAAGGGGGAGATTGTTGGACCATGGGGTGTGGTCGTGGTTTTTACTGTTGAATAATTGACCTTTGGATTGCACTAGAATTTGCGGTTGTTGGAAGGTTTCGTTGTTCCGTTTGGGTGTTTTGTTTAAAGGTCATTTCAGGTTTGCTGGAGGTCTTCAAGGTCCTTCTAAGAAGCACTCGCGTGGATGCATCAAGACCATCCAGGACTTCCCCAGGTATTATCTGGACCATCCAGGACCTCTCCAAGGAATATCAGCGTGCACAACTCGACCACTCAGGTCCTCCCTCAGGAGAACCAACACGCATTAATCTGGACCGTCTAGGACCTCTCTAGGAGAACCAACGCGTATCAATCGCGTCTGTCCAGGACCACTCTAGGAGAACCAACGCGCATCAATCGCGTCCGTCCAGGACCTCTCTAGGAGAACCAACGCGCATCAATCGCGTCCGTCCAGGACCTCTCTAGGAGAACCAACGCGCATCAATCGCGTCTGTCCAGGATCTCCCCAGGGGAACTAACGCGCCTCAATCGCAACCGTCCAGGACCTCCCCAGGGGAACCAATGCGCCTCAATCGTGACCATCCAGGACCTCCTTCAGGAGAACTAACATGCTTCATTCATGACCATCCAAGACCTCCCCAGGATCAATCTTGTTCATACAGGACCTCCCTAGAAGCATCAACGTGGTTCAATCTGGACCACCCAAGACCTTTCCCTGGAGCTATCTGGATCGTCTAGGACCTTTCCTTAGTAAGGAGGTCTTTCGAGTACTCTAGCTCCGAGTACTATAGCAAGGAGGTCTTCCAGTACTGTCCATCACGAGCACTGAAGTGAGGAGGTATTCCGAGGCCCTGTTCTCTCCAGAGTTACTGTAGCGAGGAGGTCTTCAGAGTTACTATAGCGAGGAGGTCTTCCGAGTTACTGTAGCACGGAGATCTTCTGAGGTACTGTAGCAAGGAGGTGTCTTTGCAAAAATACGACCCTGGATATTTACAAAGACGACCCTAGAGATTTACAAAGACGACCCAAGAGGTCTTTGAGGAGGTCTTTCAGGACCTCCTAGGAGGTCTTTGTGGAGGTTCTCCAGAACCTCCTAGGAGGTGTTTGAGGAGGTCTTCCAGGACCTCTCAAGAGGTCTTTCAGAAGATCTTTTAGGATGTTCTTCCAGGACCACCCGGAGATCTTCACAGGATCCCCCGGAGGTCTCCACAAGATCACCCTATTCATTCCAAATATTGTATGTGTGGATATCATGGGGATATGCCTGAGATCTTAGGATGATGTTACAATTGGCAATGTCGTTTTTGGTTTGTTGAAACAGCGTTTTCTGCAAGTGTCAGGATTTTCGGTCATACCGGCGCGTAACGCTGCATTTACCAAGAAGATACTTTATGGTATGACCGAGTCCGGCGCTCTGTGTTTTAGGTGGCGGTTTGATATTTCCGAACGAGTGTAATTTGAGTTTTGGTTTCTTCGGTAGCGGACGATCGCATAGTTATGGGTGCGGTCTTGTCAGTAGGCGGTAGTACCGGCCATAACATGGCGGTAATACCGATTTTGTGCTGATTGTCATTTCTATTGGAGAATTGCTTTTGGGTTAGGTCAAGTTCATGGGTTTCATGGCATATGTGTTGCATGATGCATGTTTTGACTAACGTGGGTCAAGTTGTGAAGAACTTGTTCCTGATTCGATTTCTTTGTCTATTGATGTGCAGTTGCTTGGAGGTCAATGACGGTCAACGGCGAGATGATCGGACTAAGCTTGGAGAGCCGAGGTCCGTAACGATCGGGATGCCGTGAGGTCAATGGAGTCAAGCATGGCGCAAGAGGGATAAAGGTGACCGAACCAGGCGATTCGGTGGCGACGGTTCGATCAAGCGGCTGGGCCTGCAAGTGCCATGGTGGTTTCTGTGGAGCCGGATGGGAGAGACTTGCCGACATGAAGAGAGCCACCGATCAACCTACACGTGGCGAAGCATGGAGGTGCTTCACGAAGATGGGACTCGGTCTTTGCAAAAGATCGAGAAGGGTATTTTGGTAATTTCACCAACACGCCTTGGTGACCTAATGCCAACCAGCGGCGCAAGTCGGTGGCCAAGAAGTGGATTAGGTCAAGAAAAGTGAAGACGGCGCTTTGAGATGCGTGCGCAGGTGACCCGCTTGTTTTGGGCCTTAACGGAGCCCATTAGGGTTACTCTTCTAGAAGGTCTAAGTCTCCACTATAAATAGGGGTGTCTTTGATGCACCACCTCAACCCTTTCATTGTGTTTGAAACCCTAGTTTGCTTAGGGAGAGGATTAGTGGAGGTTAGGGTTCTAGAGAGTTGGATTTGATTTCGTGCTCATGTATTGAGTCTTTGTCCTCCTTGATGGAGTGGTCAGAAATCAATACCATATCAAATCAATCCAAAGAAAGTTCTCTCCAAGATGAGTCTATTTGCTTTCTTTCTCTCTATTTGATGATTTGAGGTGTTTCTTTGATCCGCGAAGTTTTTGTTTGGTTTTCTTGCCGTGATCTAACTTGCTGTGACATGTGGGAACCCATCTAGGATCATCTTGATCATCCATCACCCACGAGCAAGGTTTAGATCATGTTTAGGTTCAAACTCTGTTTTGAAACCTCTTTCGCTCAATTCAAGAAAGGTAGGAACTTTGACGTGGATCTAGTCATTCTTTGCTTGGAATAGGTTCCTAACCTCTTGGGGAAGGTGTGTTTCAAATCTCGTAGCGTTTGGCCAAGTGGATCAAAAGTTGTGCCAATTTTGGTTTTCGCTGTCGGGTCGTTCCAGACAATCCAGACGACCGCCTGCTTGTTTACGGTCATACCGCACATCGGACGATCGCTCATTTGCCTATGGTCATATCAAGACATTGGTACGACCGCCGCTTGCTCGGTTGTTCCGATTTCGATTTTTCAAAGACTTCTTCGATTTTGTTTGTCGAGCTTTGGGGTTAAGAGTGGATTCAACACAAGACTTCCTCTGTGGCTTAATCATTGATCTTCATAGCTCTCATAGCTATTGAAGTGATTTACAAGTTGAATCCATTCAAGTGAAAAAGTTTTTGAGCTCCTATTCACCCCCTCTAGTCGCTTTTTCACCAACAAGTGGTATCGAGCCCTGTTAGTTCAATCTTAATCTTAACCGGTCAATCGAACTTGGCGATGGATAAGTACTCACCAAGCGCATGTCTTTGATGGGCTCGACTATGCCTATTGGAAGAATCGCATGCGAGTCTTTCTTGAGAGCGAAGGACAAGCTATATGGGAGGTTGTTCGATCTCCGCTTGTTTTGCCCGAAGTTGCTATGCCGACTTCAACAGCCCTCTTGGCTAACAACAACAAGGCAAAGAACCTTCTATATGCTGGGCTTGGTAGGCAAGAGTATGATAGGATTTGCAATCTTGCATCAAGACATGAGATTTGGCACACCCTCGAAACTTACCATGAGGGATCGCCCCAGATCAAACAAGTGCGCCGTAATGTCTACAAGCGAGAGTACAACAAATTCGAGATGCGCCCCGTGAGAGCATCGATGACGCCTTTACTCGCTTTTAACAAGGTGATTAATCGATGAAAGTCGCTGACATTGAGTACTCTCAATCGAGAATGCCACCCACCTCTTGGGTGCAATCAACACCAAGGAGTGGGAGATGAAGGCAATCGCCATAGAGGAGAACGCCAATCTCTAATCTCACTTTGAGCTGCTTTATAGCAAGCTAAAAACTCATGAGATCAAAAGAGGCGGTAATACTAAGAAGGATAACATGGCTTTGGTGGTTGATCCTCTCAAAGGACTCGATGGTTTTTCCGAGTCTTCTTCCGGTTTTTCTCTTGCGTGTTTATCTCGCTATTCAAGAAGAAGAGTTTGAGAGTCTTCCGAGGCCGATTTAGCTCTTTTAGCCAAGAAAGTCACACGCATATAACAATGTCGTAAACAGAAAGAGAGGTGGCCCCGTGACATGCTATGAGTGTGGAGAGCTATATCACATCCGAGCCAACTGCCCCAAGCTGAAAGGTAAGGGAAATCATGAGAAGGTTGCCAGGAAGAAGCCTCAAGGGGGCAAGCCCAAGTATGATGCTGCCATGCTCATGAAGGCTGATCACCGAGTTCTTGCCGCTTTTGGAGATCAATCCATGAGCGATGTGGACTCCGGGAGCGAGGAGGACAAGGAGGAGGAGTTTCTCAAGACAAGAAGGGAAGGCCAAGGATTTCACCCCAAGATAAGCTTCATGGCCGACTAATTCGACGCCGATAACGATGATGAGGTACCTCTCTCCTATGATGTTTTTTCTGCTAGATGCGATAACATGTATGAGCAATTGCTTAGTCAAGATAAAGCTTTAAAGTTCACCATGGCTAGGAACAAGGATCTAGAGTCACAAGTCGAGAGTTTGAAATTAGAGCTTGTGAATGCTAAAAGTCTAGATGTTGATGAATGTTCATCCTGCCATGCTTTGCACTCCGAACTGTCTAAACTGCAATCTGCTCATGATATTGCTTTGCATCAACTTGAAAATGCTAGAACTGATCTAATTGATGTTAAATCTGCTCCATGTGAAAAATGCTTAGAATCTAGCAAGTTGGATGCTTCTGGTAATGTGAAATCTAGCTTTTGCACTTTCTACTTAGAACGCGAACATGAAGTTAAGGATATTCTAGAAGCAGTTAGAGCTAAATTTGCCAAGCTTAAGGACATAATTGATTCTACATCTTGTGCTTCTTGTACCGCCTATAAGCTTGAAGTTGCGCATCTTAAGGAGAAACATGCTAGAGCCATTAAGGGCAAGACTTGTGAATCATGTGTTAATATTGAAAAAGAGAATGCTTATCTCAAGGATACTTTAGAAAGATTCTCTAATGGTGAAAAATAGTTAAACATGATTCTAGATAAATCTAAAACTCCTTTTAAGAAGCAAGGCTTAGGATACAACTCTGCCAGACATGTCCAAGCCTAATGTCATTCGTGTCTTGGAAAATGGCTTAGTTGAATTTAAAACCCAACCTCGCAAAAACTGCTTTAAATCATAGGTTTGTCCAACCTTCTTTTGAGGCAAAAGGTGCTTCTCCCAAAGGGTACAAAATACCATTGCACCTATTGCAAGAAGAGTGGACATTTGGTTGAGTTCTCACATGAGGTTGAAGAACGCTAAGAGAAATATTGCTAGAATGTCATCTAATCAACCTAGAGCTTTTATGAGACATGGTCACGCCCAAAAGAAGAAACCCAGCCTAGGATTTGTTGCACATGCTCATCACCATGTTCCTAGACAGATGCATCTCATGTTCTTGTTACCATTGCTCATAATAGAACTACTAATAAAGTCAAGGATAGCACATCTGCTTTGCATACTACTCGCAGACGAGTGTCTCAGTACTGGATTCCCAAGTCGCTTTTAACTAACCCCAGTATTGAGACACATCGCTTTTGTTCCTTGATTTTCGGATTGGCGCGAAGGGGAAGAACACATGGTTCGTCGACCGTGTTCACGCCACATGACCGGAGACTCAAGATGGTTCACCTCCTTCACGCGATCAACCGGTGATGACTTCATCACCTTTGGAGATGATACACAAGGGCGCATTGAAGGAACTGGAATGATTAGGGTGAACGACAAGTTCATTCTCAAGGACGTCGCGCTTGTGTCTAAGCTAAGGTACAATCTCCTTTCTGTTTCACAGCTTCTCGATGATGGCTATGAGACTCGCTTTTAAGAAGAATGCCCGTCGTGGTGCTTGATTCTTTTGGTGAGCCTGCTTTTGGGATTTCTAGAGTTGGTAGAATTTTTGAGCTGATTTTTCGAATCTCTTGCCGGATCCCTTAAGTGCTTAATTGCTTCTTCTTCTGATATCTGGCTTTGGCACCGACGGTTGGGGCACATTGGTTTTGATCATCTGACACGAGTTAGCGGCCTTGATCTCATGAGAGGTTTGCCTAAACTCAAAGTCATCAAGGATGTCAGATGTGAGCCTCAGAGGCATGGCAAGCAAGTTGCCACCTCACACCCTTCATTGACTATGGTTATGACCGACGGACCGACAGCTTGCTTCATATGGATACTTGTTGGTCCCGCTAGGGTTCGGCCGATCGGTGGCAATTGGTACATTCTTGTCATAGTCGATGATTTTTCGAGATATTCTTGGGTGTTCTTTCTTGCTTCAAGGATGAGGCTTTTGATCATTATCATGACCTTGTTCTTCGTTTGGCTTCTGAACTTCCTGGTGCCTTGAGAGCGATCCGCAGGATAATAGCACGGAATTCAAGAACGCCTCTTTTGCCTCTTTTTGTGCCGAAGGCCAGATTGAGCATCGCTTCTTCTCCACACGCCCCTCAACAAAATGGTGTTGTGGAAAGGAAGAACAGACTCTAGTCGAGATGGCTAGGACAATGCTAGATGAGTATAGCACACCGAGGAGATTTTGGGTCAAGCTATTGCTACAAACTTGCCATATTTCAAACCATGTCTTTTTGAGACCGCCTTTGGGCAAGACTTCATATGAGCTTCGTTTTGGTAGAAAACCTCTGCTTCTCACTTTCGAGTCTTTGGATCAAGTGTTTTATTCTCAAGACAGGAACCTAGATAAATTTGAATCAAGGACTTGTGATGGCTTATTTCTAGGTTATCCCGCACATTCGAGGGTTTTCGTGTTTTAATGTTGAAACTAACATTGTTCAGAGACATGCAATGTCACTTTTGATGAGACTAGCCCCGAGCTAGATCCGATGTTTCGTGACTTACAGTGACAGAGAGCATTTTTGTTGAAGAAGATGAGGATGAACTTGATACTTCTCCTCCACCTGGTCGATGTTCCCGCCCAAGCCGCCAAGCTCCTCGAACCTGTGACGACCGCTTCACCTCCAATTGAGGCTTCACATCTTCTTCATTAGCAAGATCAAGGAGGTCGAGGAGACGCTATCTCCCCAGCGCCTTTGCACATTCGAAGCAACATCCTCCTGATCGATGATTGGTAATCTCCATGAGCGAGTCACTCGCCTCGTATCATGATCCGAGTCTTTTCTCTCACTCTGCATTTGTAGCTTCTTTTGAACCCAAAGATATATCACATGCTTTATCTGATGCTAGTTGGGTCAATGCCATGCATGAGGAGTTAGAGAATTTTGAAAGAAATAAAGTTTGGAACCTTGTAGATCCTCCTAGTGGTCATAATGTAATTGGCACCCATTGGGTGTTTAAAAATAAACAAAATGAGGATGGTTCTGTGGTTAGAAACAAGGCTAGGTTGGTAGCTCAGGGCTTTAGCCAGGTTGAGGGGTTAGATTTTGATGAGACCTTCGCTCCTGTTGCTAGATTAGAAGCCATTCGCATCTTGCTTGCATTTGCTGCATCTAAAGGTTTTAGGTTGCATCAAATGGATGTTAAGAGTGCCTTTCTGAATGGTTTTATAGAGGAGGAAGTGTATGTTAGGCAACCCCCTGGTTTTGAGGATCCCAAGCACCCTGATCGTGTTTTTAAGCTATCTAAAGCCTTGTATGGTCTTAAGCAAGCCCCTAGAGCCTGGTATGATAGACTTAAGACCTTCTTACTTAAAAATGATTTTGAAATAGGAAAGGTTGATAAGACTCTTTTCATTCTTAGGCATGGCAATGACTTCCTGCTTGTTCAGATTTATGTAGATGATATTATCTTTGGTGGTTCCTCTCATGCCCTTGTTTCCAGTTTTTCTGAGACCATGTCCAGGGAATTTGAGATGAGTATGATGGGAGAGCTCAACTACTTTCTGGGGCTACAAATCAAGCAAAGGCAAGGAAGGGATCTTCATCCATCAAACGGCACACCAAGGATTTGCTCAAGCGCTTTGAGATGGTGATTGTAAGTCGATCGCCACTCCCATGGCGACATCGATCGCTTTTGGATCCAGATGAGGAAGGAGAAGCCGTGGATCAACGCGAGTACCGCAAAGATGATCGGCTCCTTCAGACTGACGGCCTCAAGACCGACATCCACTTCGCGTCCGCTTCTATGCGAGGCCAGCGCCACCGAGGACTTCACATCGCCAAGCCGTTAAGCGCATTTTCGTATTTACACTCTACCCTTCAAGATGGCATTTGGTATTCTTGTTCTTCTTCGCTATCCATTCGGGGTTTTCAGATTCGATTTTATGGGTCAGAGGCTAGATAGGAAGAGCACATCCGCACATGTCATTTCTAGGCACTTCTCTTGTCTCTTGGTCTTCTAGGAAGCGGTCTTCATTGCAATCAATCCATCTTTGAAGTCAATATGTAGTCACGCTAGTTGTCAGAGTCGATTTTGTGGATGGTCTCCACTCTTAAGGATTTTGGGTTAACTTTTGCTAGTGTTCTCTCTTCTCGTGACAACACTTCGCTATTAACATTGCTAAAAACCCAAAGGCAACATTCTAGGACCAAGCACATAGACATTCGCTATCACTTCCTTAGAGATCACGTTGAGAAAGGTGATATTGTGCTGCATTTTGTAGAGTCCGAGGCTCAGCTAGCCGATATCCTTACCAAGCCTTTAGACCCAACAAGGTTTGCCACCTTGAGGAGTGAGTTAGGGGTAATTTATCCCTATAGGTTGGTTTGAGGGGGAGTTGGATCTCTTCTGATCTTTCCTTGTCCATTTGATCTTTTATTTGATCTTCTTTTGAACTTGTTGCTCTTTTAGGTCTTTTGAGCCTTTCTTGCATTCATATGAAAAATCCAAAAAGATGCATTGTAATATAAGCTTTTCTGCTTATCTTTTAAAATTGGTGAAGCTTTGCTTATTACCCTTTGGAGCTTTAGTGTTTCAATTCTTGCTCAATGCCATGTCTAGTTCTTTGACTTGCTAGAATTATCATGCTTTCACATGTGTAGCTAAGTCTTTGTCAGTATGAGCTAGAACTTGAAAAACAACTTGAACTAAGAAACTAGCAATTTGTGAATTGTTTAGCCGCCATGCTAATTAGTGCTCCTTTTATGACATTGGCCCTGTCAAAATTGCTTTGTTAGCTCTTGAATCTAGCTTTGATCATTACTTGAGCTTTTGTGTTCTTGAGAATCTAAATCTGCTCTTATGGAAAGTGAAAATCAACTTCCAAGATTGTCTTATGCTTAAATTGTACCAAACTACTTTTACGAGACCGCATGTCAAAGACATGAACTTGGAGATAGTTTGATGATCCGACGATCTCATAGGGACCGCTTGTCACAACCGACATGAACCTCAAGATTTGTCGCCTGGTAGAAGCTTAGGAAGAGTTTGTGGATGGCTCCTAGTCCAGATCTTCTTCACTAAGATATACCTTTAATCAACTTTTGGTCAAGCTTAGGATGAGTTTGTGGATGGCTCCTAGTCCAGATCTTGTCACTAAGTTAGACCATTAATCAACTTCAATATTCATTGCAAATGAAAAACTGTTGAAAAATGGGCGTTTGAGAAAATTGAGCAAAATGATTCAATTCAAGACCTGTTTGCCTCTTAATGTGGTCATTGTTAGCTTTTTGATGTCACATTGACATTTTGACATGGCCAAGATCATTTTAGGATCCTCGTTGATGAACTTGCTAGATTTGAAGCTTTGCTTAAAATGCTAAAACTCATTGCTTTATATTGAGCCTTCTTGCTTAGCTTTGTTATATATGTCTTATTATGATCTTGCTAGCACTGTTAGGCTTGATATGTTGTTTGTGCAACTTTAGAAATGCTAACTTGTTCTTTTGGGTAATCTCCAAAGCTTCTTGTATTCAAAAATTGAAAAATACAAAAAAATTGAAGCCACTCCATTGCATTTCATGCATGCTCCATCTTATGCTTTTTCCTCATTCTGCATTTGTCATCTCTGGACAAGAGGAAGGCGTGATTCCTTGATGACTCCATTGTCAAAGGGGGAGAAGATATGTGTAAAGGGGAGAAGATGTTTGAAAAAGGGGAGTTATGAAAAAGGGGGAGCTACTTGCAGAAAATTTGAAAATATGAGAATCATAGTGAGGGGGAGTTTCTTATTTGCATTCTTATGTTATTATTGATTCTTCTGAACTTGAATTGCAATTCTTGATCCTCACAA
This sequence comes from Phyllostachys edulis, assembly GCA_036346405.1. Classification (NCBI taxonomy): domain Eukaryota; kingdom Viridiplantae; phylum Streptophyta; class Magnoliopsida; order Poales; family Poaceae; genus Phyllostachys; species Phyllostachys edulis. The sequence continues at coordinate 13,879,201 of CM070554.1, read as the reverse complement.
TGATCAAAGGTCATATTGAACAATTGTTCTTTCATATGGACCTTATGTGAGATTTTGACCCGCTTTCTAGAAAATGAAGCTTTCGCTTTCTTTTGTCAGATCTCACTTGTCGATACTTTTCTCGAGCCAACTTGGTCATTTCTTTTGCTTTTTCTTGCATTTGGACCAAGTTGTGCCTTTGAGCTTAAAACGCCGAAGTTTTTACTTTTCAAACCTCAAAATTTGCATTTGTGGGAAATTACCAATGTGTTCATCAAGGGGAGATTGTGGATATCATGGGGATATGCCTAAGATCTTAGGATGATGTTACAATTGGCAATGTCGTTTTGGTTTGTTGAAACAAATAGTCGCAAGTGTCGATTTTCGGTCATACCGGCGTAACGCGCATGCATGCGCATCAAGATCACTTCATTTGACCGCAAGATACTTGGCGGTATGACCGAGTCCGGTCGCTCTGTGTTTTAGGTGGCGGTTTGATATTTCCGAACGAGTGTAATTTGAGTTTTGGTTTCTTCGGTAGCGACGATCAAGAAGTTATGGGTGCGGATTACTATAGTGATCTTGTAGTACCGGCCATAACATGGCGGTAATACCGATTTTGTGTTGATTGTCATTTCTATTGGAGAATTGCTTTTGGGTTAGGTCAAGTTCATGGGTTTCATGGCATATGTGTTGCATGATGCATGTTTTGACTAATGTGGGTCAAGTTGTGAAGAACTTGTTCCCGGATTCGATTTCTTTGTCTATTGATGTGCAAAGTTGCTTGGAGGTCAATGACGGTCAACGGCGAGGATGATCGGACTAAGCTTGGAGAGCCGAGGTCTAGAACAATCGGGATGCCGGTGAGGTCAATGGAGTCAAGCATGGCGCAAGAGGGATAAAGGTGACCGAACAGGCGCTTCGTGCGACGGTTCGATCAAGCTGGCGGGGCCTGCAAGTGCCATGGTGGTTTCGGTGGGAGCCGGATGGGAGAGACTTGCCGACATGAAGAGAGCACGGATCAACCTACACGTGGCGGCATGGAGGTGCTTCACGAAGATGGGACTCGGTCTTTGCAAAAGATCGAGAAGGGTATTTTGGTAATTTCACCAACATACGCCTTGGTGACCTAATGCCAACCCAAGCAAGTCGGTGGCCAAGAAGTGGATTAGGTCAAGAAAAGTGAAGACGGCGCTTTGAGATGCGTATGCAGTGTGACCCGCTTGTTTTGGGCCTTAACGGAGCCCATTAGGTTACTCTTCTAGAAGGTCTAAGTCTCCACTATAAATAGGGGTGTCTTTGGACACCACCTCAACCCTTTCATTGTGTTTGAAACCCTAGTTTGCTTAGGGAGAGGATTAGTGGAGGTTAGGGTTCTAGAGAGTTGGATTTGATTTCGTGCTCATGTATTGAGTCTTTGTCCTCCTTGATGGAGTGGTCAGAAACCAATACCATATCAAATCAATCCAAAGAAAGTTCTCTCCAAGATGAGTCTATTTGCTTTCTTTCTCTCTATTTGATGATTTGAGGTGTTTCTTTGATCCGCGAAGTTTTTGTTTGGTTTTTGCCGTGATCTAACTTGCTGTGACATGTGGGAACCCATCTAGGATCATCTTGATCATCCATCACCCACGAGCAAGGTTTAGATCATGTTTAGGTTCAAACTCGGTTTTGAAACCTCTTTCGCTCAATTCAAGAAAGGTAGGAACTTTGACGTGGATCTAGTCATTCTTTGCTTGGAATAGGTTCCTAACCTCTTTGGAAAGGTGTGTTTCAAATCTCGTAGCGTTTGGCCAAGTGGATCAAAAGTTGTGCCAATTTTGGTTTTCGCTCGTCGGTCGTTTCCAGACAATCCAGACGACCGCCTGCTTGCTCTACGGTCATATCAAGACATCGGTATGACCGCTCATTTGCCTACGGTCATACCAAGACATTGGTACGACCGCCGCTTTTCCTGCGGTTGTTCCGATTTCCGATTTTTCAAAGACTTCTTCGATTTTGTTTGTCGAGCTTTGGGGTTAAGAGTGGATTCAACACAAGACTTCCTCTCAGGCTTAATCATTGATCTTCATAGCTCTCATAGCTATTGAAGTGATTTACAAGTTGAATCCATTCAAGTGAAAAAGTTTTTGAGCTCCTATTCACCCCCCCTCTAGTCGCCTTTTCGGTCCAACAGTATGCTTCAAGTGCTACGGTGCAGGTGAGTGATCGTAGACTTGGTGGAAGTGGTCGTAGACGTCGTGGATGTCTTGGAGGTGGTCGTAGACCTACTGGTATTGGTCGCGGACTTTGTTGAAGTGGTCGTAGACTTCAAGGTTGATCTGGTTATTGGTTAATGGTGATTGATAGTGTGTGTTATGCGTGTGTGAACTAATATTGGTCAAGTTGGAGAACTTGTGCTGGGATATGTTCTTTGGTCTTTGCATGTGCGGGTTCATCGTGAAGATGACCATGATCGATGACAAGGAGGACCGGGACTAGGATGGGGAAATCTGAGGTCTAGGAGGTTGAGGATGTCACGAGGTGGTCGGGCTTGCGCTGGAGCACGTGGAGATCAAAGGTGGTTGCTGATGCACGGAGAAACTTCGGGTGGTGGAGTACTGAAGGCTTACGACGTGAAGGAGATATGGAAGGCATTCAAATATCTGGAAGGTTTAGAGATATTGGAAAATCTGTGTTTGGAAGGGTTTCGGGTCCCTTGGAACTCGGATGATATAAGTTGTGGTGACCGTGTCGTTGAGGACACGGATTGATCTCTGCCTATAAAAGGAGGCAGAGGGGTAGTGTTTTCCCGTGGCTGTTACGGGAGCTTTAGTTACGTAGCTTTTGCGGTAGAGCTAAAGAGGTCTTTTGGTTGAAAGATTTGAGGGGTGCCTATAGAGCACTCTTTAGACACAGAACAATATTGAGAAATAAGAAATTAGATCTATTCGATATCGTCTCAGGATTGTTTGTGTTCAACTGTGCGTAAGAGGTCTTCTCAGAAGAGGTCTTTGAGAAGGTCTTGAAGAGGTCCTCGGAGAGATCTTTAAAGAGGTCTTCGAGGAAGTCTTGAAGAGGTCCTCGAAGAGGTTCTCGAGGAGGTCGTGAGAAGGCCAGTGCACGGGAGAAAGGTTGAATTTGTGAGCAAGAAATTGGTACAATCATTCACCCCCTCTCTGATTGTGCTATACGATCCTACAGGTTTTCACCCCGGTGAGCAAATAGCGGTGCTCCAAGACAACGCCTTCAAGAAGGACACAACACTCGTCGTCTGACCCAACCAGTGAAGGCCAGATCAAAGCTTAGTACGTCGTCGTCACCGGATCCAACCACTGAAGGTCAGATCAAGGGTTTTCACCCTGATGAGCAGATACCGATGCTACAAGACAACGCCTTCAAGAAGGACACGATGCTCGTCGACTGACCCAACCATTGAAGGTCAGATCAATGCTCATTACGTCGTCGTCGCCGGATCCAACCACTGAAGGCTAAATTATTTAAGTAGTGTTTTCTTTATCTTTATATTTTTAGACGATGTTACTTTGTATCTTTGTCTTTATATATTATATGTCAGTTTAATTTTTGCAAGATACTTGATTATACTGTGAACTATGTACCCAGAATATTTACAAAAAAATTATGACTATTTCCACCATATTTTGAGAAGGGATGCACGCGAGCACTCGAGGGATGCACCTTGTTCATCTCTGGCACTTTGCATAGGACAGTGTTCAGTGTTCACCCAAACAGTTGATCATGTTATCAGACTGCCAAGAATCTTGATCTTCGTACAACAGTGCACTTGTGGTGCTAGCAATATACATCTCTCGCTATCATTCGCTCTTGAGATGGTAAAAGGCTGTCTCCAAAGAAAAAAAAAAGATGGTAAAAAGCTCTGAATTGGACAGTACGTGGCGAACTATCGATCTGTGGTGCAATTGCAAATAAAGTAAGGCCGGTTTGGTTTACGATCCACGTGGTCTAACTAAAATTTTAGCAATACTAAAATCTAACTAATGCTAAAAACTAGGCAAACAAAAATGATGTTTGGATCGTTGTCATATCAATTCATAAGTAATGTCAAAATTGATATGTTTGGATTACAATCATATCAAAATTTGCTAAAATTATGAGTGTCATTTGGGTCCCGCATGACTTTTTTTTTGCACCAAATATATGTCAATATAGGCTTTGTTTTGTTGATAAAATGACAAAGAACACAACAGTTCAAATAAATCACAAATCGAATGCTCGGTTTAGATAATGTAGTCATTTAAAAGGGATTAATCAAAACAGTCAATATTAATTGCAGCCAATAGGCTACTGTCATCTCATTAAAAGAATGGCAGGAGGTGAGCCAAATCTGAGGTGACACGCCCAGGATTCGCAATCGCATGGGCCTGTGAAGCATGGGTCTTGTATTGTTGGTAAAAGCGATTAATAAAAAAAAAAGTCAGTATTAATTGCAGCCAATAGGCTGCAGCCACCTCATTTAAAGAGGAATTTTTTTGAAATAATATATTTTTTCAAATAAATTATAAAACTAGGTTATCATCTCAAAAAATTACAAAAATAAATTCCTGTCGCCAGTTCATCTGGCGACAGGTTCCTATCGGCAGTTGAACTGACGACAGAACCTTGTACAGTTAGGTAGTTCTCACACCAGCTCAATCAAGCGACAGAATCTATGAATTTTAAATATAGTAAATAAACTCAAAAATTACAAAATGTTTTGTGGAGCATCTAGATAGAGTGTTCTTGCTTATGTAATTTTTAATAATTTTATCCATTATAAATTTGTCTCTACAATTCATTTAAGTATACTATTTCTAGAATTTGTAAATATACAAAATAAGGTCCAAAAATTATAAAATTTTTGTGAACGCTCCTTACATAGTGTAATTATTTGTGTAATTTTTTCAGAATTTTATAAGCTCTAACGTTGTCTCTAAAATTCTGGATTTAGGTTTCGATACAAAGGTACTTGATTGTGTACTCTTAATTTTTGAGACAATTTAAAAGCATATAAAATTCGAAACAAATTACACAAACAATTACACTATGTAAGGAGTGTTCACAAAAAAAATCATAATATTTGGACCTAATTTTGTATATTTACAAATTCTACAAATAGTATACGTAAATGAATTTTAGAGACAAATTCATATTGGATAAAATTATGAACAAATTATACAAGCAAGAACACTCTATCTGGATACTCCACAAAAAATTTTGTAATTTGTTGAGTTTATTTACTATATTTAAAATTTCATATATTCCTGTCGCCAGTTGAACCGGCGACAGGAACCTATCCCGCTGTATTTTAAAAAAAATATATTATTTCAAAAAAAATTCATTTAAAGAGTGGCAGGAGGTAAGCCAAAACTGGGGTGGCACGCCTAGGATTCACCTGCGCATGGGCCTGTGAAGCATAGGCGCTGCCAAATTTTCTTTGATACGTCAAAAAATTGGTATCAATTCAAACGGTGGTCAAATTATTTGAGTACTATCAAAATTGGATAATGCTACAGTACATGTGTCCGATGCACCAGACGCCAACCATAACTTCATTTTGCCTTATCCCGTCACTCTACACTTCTCATCCACTCAATCCCCATTTCCTCCCCCTCCCTCGGCTACTCCCGAGCTCCGTCTCGCGGCACCGACGACCCCGCTCCGCCTTGCGGAGCTCCCCTGTCTCTCCACCTCGCAACGCCGGCGACCTCGCTCCCCTCGGCCACCCCCGAACTCCGTCTTGGTCACTCCCGAGCTCTGCCTCACGGAGCTCCTGTCTCTCCACCTCGCGGCGCCAGCGACCCTACTCCCCTCGGCCACTCCCGAGCTCCGCCTCGACCACCCCCGTTCCTCCACCTCGCGGCGCCAATGACCCCGGCCCCCTCAGGCCCCCTCGGCCACCCTCGTGGCCCCGTCCCTCCACCTCGTGGCGTCGGCGACCATGACCCCCTCGGCCATCCCCGAGCCCGTGCTCCACCTCGTGGCGTCGGTGACCATGGTCCCCTCGGCCATCCTCGAGCCCGAGCTCCACCTCACGGCACCGACGAGCCCCTCGGACGCCTCCCGTGCCCCACGCGGCGCTGTCGTTGAGGGTGACTCCGGTGGAGTTTGTAGGTATTGCATGTGCCCTATAAAATGTTGCATGTTGCAGTTATAGAATTTTTTTTGTTGCATCAGATTATTTGAGATGTTGCAGTAACATATGATTGAGAATGAGATTTTTTTTCTAGAATTTTTTGAATGTTGCAGGATGTTGTATAAATGAAATCAAAATATTTCATTAAGTTAGCCTCATAAATTTGTTGCCGGTGTTTTTGTATGTGTCCTAAAAAATATTGTATGTTGTAGTTATAGGATTTTTTTGGTTGCATCAAATGATTTGAGATGTTACAATCAATGTCACGAGATATTGCAATTATCAAAGCAGCGTACGACGCCAGCGCTCGTAAGCGCTAGTTGCACCCATCAAAATTTTAGTATAACACGTTAGGACCATAGACCAAACAGCCCCTCAATCTCCGCGTAGCGGACCGATCATAGTCTACGTACGACGCGGTGCAGTGCAGCTCCCATTTCCGCCGGCACGCCACGACACGCCTCTCCTCTGCTTTTCGCATCCAGTCCAAGCACCAACATATGCTCGCAACAAATCAAGCAACATTGCCTTCTTCACAAAACAGCACAGGAATAAGCAGCACGTACGAACCCTGGAGTGCAGCAACCAATGGCGCCCTCCCCACGCGGCACGCACAGCCTCCTCCTCCTCCTCCTCCTCCTCCTCCTCCTCATCGCCGCAGCCAACGCCGACGACCCTATCTTCACCGTCTGCCCCAGCGACACAAACTACACCCGCGGCGGCGCCTTCCAGGCCAACCTCGACTCCCTGCTCTCCTCCCTCCCCGCCGCCGCCGCCGCCGCGTCCGGGTTCGCCAAGAACGCCACCGGCGAAGCGTCCGACGAGGCGTACGGACTCGCGCAGTGCCGCGCCGACGCAGACGCGTCCAGCTGCCGCACATGCCTCGACTCCTCGGTGCAGGACATGGCTAAGAAGTGCCCCGGCCAGAAAGTCTCCGTGCTCATCTACGACACCTGCCTTCTGCGGCACGACAACGCGAGCTTCTTCGGCACCTCCGACATGTCGATGGTGGTCTACGTGACGAACTCGCAGAACGCGACGCAGCCGGAGCGGTTCAGGCAGCAGCTGGGCAAGCTGATGAGCAACCTCACCGGCAAGGCGGCGTACGCGTCCCCGAGGATGTTCGCGGCCGGGTGGGCCAACTACACGCCCTTCGCGAAAATCTACGGCATGACCCAGTGCACGCGGGACCTCGCCGACGACGACTGCAACCGTTGCCTCGCAGAGGCCGTCTCGTCGATCCCGAAATGCTGCGATGGGAAGCAGGGCGGGCGGGTCATCTTCAGGAGCTGCTCCATCCGGTTCGAGGTGTACCCTTTCTACAACGTCCAGGCCGCCGAGGCGGCGATGTCGCCGGCGCCGGCGCCAACAGGCGTGCCAGTCAACGGCAGCGATCGCTCCGGAGAAGGAAGCACCGGTAAGTCAAGGTCTCCGGTATGCACTCTTACTAGTTTACTACTAGTGTTGTTGCGTTAACGTGTCCAGCTAGTGTCCATGCCATGCATAGTTGCATAATATTTCCTTCTTTATTTTAGACTTCTTGTTTCATCTTGCGTTTTGAGTGGACAATTGCATGACAATTGACACCGGAATTGACTGCCCCACTAACGACTGCTGTTTCTAAACAAGAGCTATGCATTCATACAGTTGTGATTTCCTTTAGAAAGTGGTAGTGTTCAAAGTTCAGACGGTGACTGAACTTGGTAAGAGGCTGAAGCAGATTGCATTCTGAATTTCTCACAACGACAAACGTCGCCGTCGGTGCAGGAAGTAACGGCACTGTCAAGACAGCTCTTCTTGTCTCAATTCCTATTGCTGTCGCGCTGTTCGTGCTGCTGCTCATTGCTTTTTATCTGTGCAAGAGGAACAGACAAGCGCACATGCATGTGCAGATTGCCAGCTTCAGTAAGTGCCGAAACTTGATATTAGTAGTATATCTGAAGATGCATAGTAGTTGTACAACTTGAAGTCTTGATCTCTCTCGCTCTCTCTCGTGTTCTCTTATGGACAGATCATGCAGATGAAGATGAAATGAGAAGTTCAGAGTTCCAGTTGTATGATTTGAGTACTCTACGAGCTGCCACTAACAACTTCTCAGAAGAAAATAAGCTCGGAGAAGGTGGATTTGGGCCTGTCTACAAAGTAACTTAATCATGGAACCTGAAAATTAATTTGAGTACTCCACTTGCATGCCTAACGACTTCGCGTGAGTCGGTGAGTGCATGACTGATTGTCTGAATCCAATGTTCTTCAGGGCACACTACAGAAGGATGGGCGGGTGATTGCAGTAAAGAGATTGTCAACAACTTCGCTGCAAGGACAAGGGGAGATGAAGAATGAGGTCGTCTTGGTTGCAAAGCTCCAGCACAAGAATCTGGTGCGGTTGTTGGGCTGCTGCATCGATAAAGATGAGAAACTCCTTGTTTACGAGTTCCTCAGCAACAAAAGCCTCGACAAAATCCTCTTCGGTACTTCATTCAGATGATCATGATCCTACTGTTGACATTGCATTTAAAGTTTTTTTTTTAAAGGATAAACCTTGATTTTATAGAAAGCAAATAAGGATGATACACCAAGTTCAGACCGAAAGTAAGCTGGGGATACCAGCAACACAGGAAGGCTCAAAACAGGAAAGCAACATATGCTTCCTCAAAGACTAACCAGCTTACTGCATATTACAAAACAAGTCCTATGAAACTAAGGTAGTCTCCATCCGAAGGACCACAGACAAGCAAAATCAACCCTTCAAAGTTCTGAAGCTTCTCATCCAGACCCTTATCACCTCCAACAATCCTTCAAGTTTCTTCTGGTCATCTTTTCGGAGAAGAATGCGCCATCGCTGCAAACATGATATAACGTTGAAAACAACTCTAATTGGTTGTTTAGAAAAAGTCTTCTCGATCGCTCCTTAGTTCCTGCATTTCCAAATTGTCCAAACAAAGGCTGCAAAACTGAGTAAGCCAAGGTGATATTCATTAGCACCCCGATTATCCAACCAACCTATTTGTAAATCATCAAGAGAATCCGGGATTCTCTTCCACTGAAAAAGACTCTTTGAAGCAAGACCAAACAAGTCTAGCCATTAAACATTGAAAAAACAAGTGATTTGCATCTTCTAGCACCCCACATAGCTAACACTTGTTATTACCATTCCAATGTCTTCTCACCAATTGATCTGCAGTTTGAAGTCTGTTCAAATAAATCTGCCACAAGAAAATTTTTACCTTCAAAGGAATTCTACTGGTCTAGATGTTTTGAAGTCTCCTATCTATGAACCCCCCCCCCCCCCCAAACACTACCAAACACTATATGTCTATAGAGGGATTTAACAGAGAACTTTTTGGATCTATCTAGACACCAAACAGCTTTGTCATTCTCCTCAGAAAGCCTCACCCCTTTTATTAAATCTTTCAACTCTCTCCAAATAACCTCCTTTTCAGCACCAAAGCTTCTTTTAAACAGGATATTCCAAGTGTCATTTATCAAACAATATGAAATCTTAATATCAGGAACACTACAGATATTATATAAACTCTTAAACCTAATAAAGAAAGGGCAGCCACCTAACCAAATATCTTTCCAAAAGGAGGTATTAGCACCATTACCTACATGATAAGAAACGCCCCAATTGTACAAATGCTTGACCTTACCAAGGGTTTTCCAAAACTGAAACCCCCTTGAATCTAAAGAGTCTCTAAAGTCTCCTTGAGGAAAATATTTAGCTTTTAATAACCGAAACCAAAGCTCCTCTTTAGCTTCACTAATCCTCCACATCTATTTACTCAGCATACAATCATTCATGAGATTGGTATTTAGAACCCCCAAACCGCCATAGTCTTTAGGTCTGCAAACAGCCTCCTATTTAATCATATGATACCTCGAATTGTCCTGAGCTCCTCTCCAAAAGAATCTGGCTCTAATAGTATCCATCTTTCTATGAATCTCCTTACTCAATCTATAGAAACTCATTATGTACATAGGCTGACTACTCAAACAACTATTAACCAAGATCATTCTCCCACCTGAAGAGAGTAACTTGGATTTCCAATTATCCAGCCTGTGACTCAGTTTGTTAAGAATCTTCTCACCAGCCCCCTTATTCACCTTTCGCATATCAATTTCAACACCTAGGTAAGTAAGGGGTAAGTTCCCAAGTTTGCAATTAAACATATTAGCAATTCTCATTGCCTTTTCATTTTTCACCCCAATCACAAAAACCTCACTCTTATGATAATTGATTTTCAGACCAGACATCCATTCAAAGCAATACAAAAGAAACTTAAGGTTCAAAATGTAGGCATCATCACACTCTAACATCAAGATAAGATTATCAAGATATTGCGTGATAGAACTCCTCCGCAATTAAATGTGATGCCACCCTTCAATCAAACCCTTTTTTTGAGCTTTATCAATTATTCCTGATAGAGCATCCGCCACCAGATTAAACAGTAAAGGAGATAAAGGGTCCCCCTGTCTCAGCCCCCTATGAGTAGTAAAATATGGACCCATAGATCCATTCACATTAATACTAACCTTGCCTCCCTGAATAGAATTCATAACCCATTCTATCCATCTATGAGAAAAACCTTTACCAATCATAATGTCTTTCAAGAAACTCCATTGCACTTTATCATAAGCCTTTTCAAAATCTAATTTAAGCACAATCCCAGTTTTTTTGGTTGTTCTCAAATCATGTAAAATCTTATGTAGAGATAATATCCCATCTAAAATGTTTCTCCTCTTGATAAAAGCAGTCTGACAAATGTTGATAATGTTATTAGCAATCCTCCCCAGTCGAACAGCTAACAATTTGGTTATGATCTTGAAACTCACATTCATTAGACAAATGGGTCTGAATTGTTTAATGTTGTTAGCATCTTTGGTTTTAGGAATCAAAGTGATCACCCCATAATTCAACCTTTTTAAATCCAAATTCTCCCCCCCCCCCCCAAAAAAAGTCCTTAATCAAGTTCATGAACTGTTGTCTCAGAGAACCCCAACAAGTTTTGTAGAAACAAGTGGGAAAGCCATCTGGCCCAAGTGCAGAGTCACCAAGTAAGCTCTTAATAATATCCCAGACTTCAGCTTCAAAAAAGATCTGAACTAATCTGTCATTCTCTGCAGCAGAAACCTTATTCTCTGGATTCCAAAAATTGGGAGATAAGCAAACATTCTGAATCACTTTATAACCAAAAAAGATTCTTATAAAATTTGTAGATGTGTTATCTAATATCCCCTTCATCAGATAAGATCACCCCTCCATCCTCCAGAGTGTATATAAAGTTTTTCCTTCTTCTGCCATTAGCACAACAGTGAAAAAATCTAGTATTAGCATCACCCTGAGTAATCCACTTCACCTGACCTTTCTGTTGCCACTCTTTTTCTTCAATCTCATAAATTCTCTCTAAATCCTCTTCAACCTTATATCTGACCAACCAATCATCAGTGCTTAAATTTGAAAAATCAGTTTTTCTATCATACACACTAAGTTGGTCTAAAAGGTTTTTCTTGTCTTTTCTGTATTGTCCACAGACATTAGCACTCCATCCTTTTAAAATTGTCTCAAAGAGGCTAAACCCCCATTCCAACTGTCCAAAGAATAAATCAAATCAGGCATTTTATTACAAATGTCTCCCCATCTTTGAGACACTATATCTCTGAAGTTCTCAATATCCAACCAATTCTTATTGAAGTAAAATCTCCCATTTCTTTTAATCTCCTCCTCCCCTGAGGACAAACAAATGGGATTATGGTCAGACCCACTCTAGGAAAAGTAATAACAGAACATAAGGGGTAAATAAATTCTCAATCAGTGGAGACCAAAACTCTGTCCAGATTCACCATAATGGGACAATTCTGCTTATTGGTCCAGGTAAACTTTGGTCCCTTTCTCTTAATCTCCAACAGTTTATTATCAGCAATAAACTCATTAAATTTATCAATCAAAGAGAAGTTGACCCCCTTAGAACTTTTGTCTTCTGCTATCACCACAGGTAAACCAGAATTATGACACTTCTTGTTCAATTCTTCCAAAAACTCTAGAGATAGATTATGTTGAGCAGGACCATAAACAACCAGAAGCTTCATCTAAAATTAGTCTACATTGCATTTAAAGTCATCCAGCCATTTGGTTTGCTAAGCAAAATTGATCTTTTCAGATCCTGCAAGGCAGCAAGAGCTAAGCTGGGCGCACAGATACAAGATCATCGAAGGGATCGGTCGGGGCCTTCTCTATCTTCATGAAGATTCAAGGTTGAAAATCATCCATCGGGATCTCAAAGCGAGCAACATCTTGTTAGACGAAGACATGAACCCCAAGATCTCAGATTTCGGCCTTGCAAAGTTGTTTAACATGGACACAAGCCAAGGAAACACGAGCCGGATAGCCGGAACTTAGTGAGTTTGCTGTCTGTAGCCAAGTTCCAACAGCAACAATAGTACCAGAAGTCCAGAATACATGCTTGCTATGCACACCTAACATGTCATGTCTTCAAAATGCAGCGGATACATGGCGCCAGAATACGCCCTGCGCGGCATCTTCTCGACCAAATCCGACGTTTTCAGCTACGGCGTGCTTGTGCTGGAGATCGTCACCGGCCTGCGCAACGCTTACAACCAAGATTCAGAGCTTTCTGAAGATCTGCTGACCTCTGTGAGCTGAACATTCAGATGTACAAGTAGAACTGTAGAAGTATATGCTTGCAAATGGCTAATTCTGCTCATGCGCGCGTGGGCAGGTTTGGAGGCACTGGAGCAGTGGAAGCGTGACGCAGTTGCTCGACGGCTGCTCGCCCGAGGGGCGCCGACCGCAGGAGATGCTGAGATTCGTCCACGTAGGACTGCTCTGCGTCCAGGAAGACGCGGACCTCCGCCCCAGCATGGCGGCGGTCGTCGTCATGCTCAACAGCCGCTCGATCACGCTGCCGGCGCCCACGGCGCCGGCCTTCATCCTTCCGAGTCGTGTGAATCTTGAGGCTCCAACGGGAGTTGCTCGGTTGCCGTCGATCAATGATGCTTCCATTTCTGACTTGGAGCCACGGTGATGGTCAGTGGTCAGGATGGACGACATCGATCAGTGATGCTTTGTACTAGAATTATCTTCTCTTTTGAACTAAGCAGTCTAAGCTATTCAAATATCTACCTCAAGTGGTTGGTTGTTTTGTATGGAATCTTGGATCCGGAGATGAACAATCAAATCAAATGCTTGGTAGTTTCTTGGTCTGATTTCTTAGAACAAAACGAATAGAAATCATGGACAGTCCGGCACGGCAATTATATTGCTGTCAAGTGTAAAGGTACTTAGCAAGTTATTGTGGCTACTGTTGTAGAGGTGCCCACTCTATAGGGCCGTTGGGAGTACCTAGTAAGTCCTGAGAAATATGAGCATGTACATAGACCAGACATATAGGTATACTCCATAGGAATATACCAAAATACGCCTCCGCTATATATGTGGCCCCAAAAGGGCATGTAGGGAGAGAGACATTCGCACACTCACTATTCAATACATAGAGTGGTTTTGGCTCCTTCATTTCAGTCCCTCAAGACAAAAGAGTACTACATACCTAGGGCGGGGAGTCTAGTCTTAATTCTACAACAATTGGCATCATCTGTATGAACTGGACAAAAATGCATGCATAGAAGAGGAGCCGAAAGCATTGGTTGTGAGTTAGAGCAAGGGGGCTCGTCACCACCCACCTCGCAGCAAAGGCTTCGCTCTGTAGCCCTGTGTCACCTCGGGACCTCCTCGAGAAAACAAGCTGCCTAGGGTGGACAGCCCAAGTACGGCATGTGGGCTGCGGGACCCCTCGCGCCGACTCCGCCTTGCTACCGCCTCACGCCGGTTGCCCTCACTGCCGCCTTCGCCATGCTACCTCCTCGCACCAGCCACGGGGCCCCTCGCGTCGTCTCGTCTTGGCCACACATGCTGGCTGGTCAGCACCTCACGCCCCGTGCAGGCTCAACACACCGCCACCTCCACCTTGTTTGCCGCCACGGACCTCGCGTTGCCTCGCTCCGGCCGCCCTTGCTGCCGCCTCCTCCGTGCTGCCTGAAATATCCCAAAAGTTTGAAAATTGGAGTTTTTGGAGTTTTTCATTTGAGTTTGGGTTTTTACCAAATTCAGAAAGTTTCTTCGCTTTTACGCTTTCCTTTTCCATCTTTTCACTTTCTTAGCCCAAAGGCTCCCTCGAGCCAAGCCGCCACCACTCCTGTTTCTCTCGCCCTACATCGCCAGCGCCCGCGCCAAACCAGCGCCAGGACCCCGCCACCTTGCCCGGGCATTAACGTCATCGCACCAATGTCGCATCACCTCTGCCGTTCACCCGTGCCACGCTCTGTGTCACCGCCGCCAGCTACTTGACACACCGCAACCGCCGCTGTCGCTCGTGCCAGTGAGGCGCGCCCACTCTGCAACACCAACCACCACGCGTCGCGCTCGCTCCGCTCGGCCAGTGGCGCCATCGCCTCCCAACGGCTATAAAGCTCGAACATGCGACACCATCTTCATCCTCAGCCTCCCCACAACACCACCAACACCTCCCTTCGTCCCTGTCATAGCAAAAAGACCAGACAATATAAAAAAAGGGACCCCAGTTACTACGAGGGGAACCAGGGGATCCTCGAAAAAGGGGACCGATACAAGGAGAAGTAAATGTATATTAATTGTCTTGAAAAAAAGTCCTTGATTATATTGGGGGTGGCTACTTATAGCCTTCCGACCTGGACACGCGAGGTTACAGTTCTACCCCTAAAAAGACCCTACGCCTGTAGGGACTGTTGGGGTTTTTTCTTCCTCCTCACATAGCCTTCGGTTCACGGTGGACCCTTCTGGTCCTGGTCCATCTGGTCGATACGCGTGGTCCACCGGTATCTCCTCCCCTTCGCATCGTGCAAGGTGCCCTCGGACCGAGGGTCCCTGGACACCCTTCGATGCTCAATTAGGTGGCCCCAGGTAGGGATCTCGGGGGCTTCCTGCACCCTTTGGTGTTGGCCCCCATGGGACTTCTGGTGACCTTCGGGTGCCCCTCAGGACTTTCTCGAAGGTATGCCTGTGCCCACCGAGGGCCACTGGCCGCGCCTTCGGCCTTGGCCCCTGTGGGCCATCTAGTGGCCTTTAGGGGCCACTAGCCACGCCTTCAGCCATGGCCCTTGTGGGTCTTCTGGTAGCCCTCACGTGCCCTTTGGCCTTGGCCCTTGGGGGCTTCCTCGTGGTCTTTTCCCGGTCGCTGGGGCCGATGGGCTGCCCCTACTATAGTCCCCAACCCCAACCAACTCTGCCAATCGCTGTCGCACTTGAAACCTTCCCCGCTGAGCCCTAAACCCGTTTGCCACTCCATCCTCGCCCTCACCCCTTAACCCCGTCATGAGCTCCTTCTTGATGCCTCGAAGTTAAACCCCCCCACACACACACACACACCATCAAGCACCCTATCTTGGTCGCTAGCTCGCCGCCGTTGTGCTCCATCACGGTGCCACCCACGGCTCACGATGCCATGCCACCACAGACCCACCCCAAGACCCGCCGCCGCCACCCCCGAGCTCCCCTCGGTTCGTTGAAGCTTAAGCCCCGGCCAATTTGGCCGGATAATGGACAGAGCGCCGCCGCGCCACTCCCCTGCCTCGGTCGTGCTCCACCGTCGCCGCCAACCCCTCTCCGGACCACCTCCGCCCGCACAAAATCCAAAAATGGGTTGCGCGAGCCACAATGGTACTCGTCGCACCACCCGGCACTGCTGCCCTCCACCGAAGCCATCGCCTTCGGCTTGGGTGCCACGGGAGCTCACTCCCAGCTCCTGAGCCAAGCGGCTAAGAGCCGTTCCAAATGGGCCAGAGGCCTGGCCTAGTTGACCTCTCAGCCCAGTCGGCCACTTGGGCAGAGCCCAGTACTGTTAACCCGTTACTGTTCACACAACCTCGACCATGAGGAATAGTGTCAACCTGACACTATTCACCAAAACCATTACTATTTAACCCAAACCATTAGTGAATAGTATCAAACCGTTACTGTGCACCCAAACCCGACACTGTTCATCCAGACCCAATAAAACATAATATACCCATTTCGTGCCCGTGAACCCCATTTTCAACTGCGTTTTACCTAACCAAGCACCAAATAAACCCCAACCACCCACACCGCCTTTCTTTGCAATTTTTATGAATTTATTTATTTCATTTTGTTCCCAGCTCGCTCCTTATCGAGCCCGAGCTTATTTATTTGAACTTTCTTTTGTGTTAGGCTCCGACTTCAAAGACCAAGCTTCGGAAGACGTCAATAAAGACGTAGGAGAAGCTAAACCAACTAAAGACTTTGAACCAGGAGGTAAGTTGCATTTTTTGATAATGTTAAGCCCTCACTTCAATTATTTATATTATTGCTTTCATTATCATGTTTATGCTAATTATTTCGTTATTGGAATAATATTTTGGAATGCCATGACAAATAGTTAGTTTCTACCACCCACCCACCCACACACACACCTTCCTGTTCTTTTGTAGGCCATATTCACCTTGACAGATTTAAGGAATATAAAATATTAATTAATGTTCAGCATTGTCACATAATGTTTTCACCAAGGTTGTCAGAATCGTGATCCCAAATCGGATCGAAAATGCTCCGGTAGGATCGCATTGTAGGGTCGAATTGTAGAATCCAATATCCTACCTGATTCTACTGAAAACTACATTTTTTTAAAATCTATCGTGTATTCCCATAGTGATATACATGCTTATGTAGTCATTTGAGACCTACTTTAATTAATAGTTGTCTATCCTCTTCACATGCACAGCTTGATTGTTCCCTCTTGTTCCTCGTTGAAACTTAGTCTATCAAACATCATCAGGTACTTTTTTTTTTTGCAAGGTTTGTCTGCCAAAATGACACAGTTTTCTTCCTTGTAGAGCTAGTATTTTTGCTAGAAATTAATAGCAGCTGGCATTTTACCCAAAACAAGTTAAAGAAATAAAGAATCAAATGAATTTATATTCTTCCAAGCAACCAGATCTAAATGTCAGAAACAATACGCCATATCCAAATCTTAACACAAGAAACAATATTAAAGAGGAAATAATACTTGTTTTTCAGCCATGGTTTTGTGTAGCTTGCCACAAGCATGTTGTTACCTGATTTGAGGTCGCCAAGACACCAACCAGGCTGCCTTCTTTGAGCACATTGGGTTTCCATGATGCCAACCGCCTCTTCATGCATGCTGGTAAGGCCAATGTGGGCAACTTGATTCAAGAGGAGAGAGAGAAGCAACCACGATAAACTTGATTCGAGAGGAGACAGAGAAGCAGCCGCAATGATGAAGAGAATGAGCAGGGAAAGGCAAGAAAACCAATAGTTGTAGGGTTCATTGTTGTTGTTACGAAGGGATATCCACCCATGCTAAAACAACTCATCTAAAACTGAAATATGCATGTTTTCATACCATAAGGATAACACTCATGAAACTTTAACATACTAGTTAAGTTTTACATGGTTCGTATGCCTATTACTCAAACATTACAAAAAGAAACTGAACCATCATAAGTAGCAAATTACAATCATCATACATCAGAACCTTACATAATTTAACATACCAAAATACCCAAAATTAGCTCATACTAAACCCGTACTAGTGATCTCCCACTAAACGGTCTAGAACTAGATGTCGTCATTGCGCTCGGCGGCACGAGGTGACTCCGGTGCAGCGGAGGATGACGGTCCGATGAATTCAATCATCTCATGCTCATGGCGGCTCCTCCGCATCCGAGTAGAATGCCATTACGCGACGGCGGTGACCGATAGCTGACATACAGGGACGTCAGGTACCCGGTCGAATGCGGATGGTGGGCTCTGGCAACTCCTCTATAGGCGCTAGTACGACATCCTCCCTGTACAGTAGCTCCTACAAAAAGAGTCCCTGGGCCACCATCGGAGCGATACTGTCCGCGAGCGTGGCGATCCTCTGGCGAGCCTCCAACAGCTCGCGGGTCACACGACAGAGATATCCATCGAGTGATCACACGAGGCCAGCGAGGTGCAGGTGTGGAGTGATGAACTGCATACCCTCCACCCGGTAGGTATGCTCCTCTCTATCCACTGTACGTACTGGGAAGTAGAAGAACATATCCTCATGTTACAGGCGTACGATGGCAACGTAAGCCGCATCGTAAAGTGATATCAGGGTGCAAGAGCCTCGTCCGTAGTAGCAGAAGGAGGGATCCCAAAGTGTCGTCCCTAAATGAGCACCTCGGTAAGGTACTCAGTGGATGCTGCACTAGAGGGCGTGCTGAAGATAGTGTACAACGGCATATGAGGCTAATGTACACGCTGTAATATCACCCATAGGGTGTGCTGCAGTGTGCCCTCCTCAAATGTACTAGTCTGGTACTGTGGTTCCCGTGGGGTGGTCGTCTACAAATTTAAGAAAAGGAAAAGTTAGTGATCATTTCTATATATAATGAGAGACATAGATAAGAAATGAAACTAAGACAAGAAAAGAATTATAGCACAAGTTTTTATTCATTCTCTACAATGTTTAACCAACACCTAGGGCTTATTTTCAGGTTATACTACCCCTTGGTCTTCATATATAAATAGACCTCCATAATGCCCAATCAAATCAACACCAAATGAAGGTAGGAGGGGTTAAGGACTAATACATCACATCATTTTCAGTACATAGTTAGGTTCTAAAATTTTTGTAAAGAGCCATCTAAAGTGGTAATTTGCTAGTTTTAAAACAGGTTTTCAAAAGACCTTCATGTATGATGTTTTAGATACTTTTCCAAAATATTTTGGCTCTGTTTAAATACTTTAAATATGGCCAAAAAAATTTATTTTCAGAGGGCACCTTTTCTTTTCAAGTCAAAGACTATTTGAGAGAAGGTAAGAGAAGAGAGAAGGAGAATGCTAGGAGGGGTAAGATTAGCAAAAACTCCTAAATTTTCACAACTATTTTTATAGTTAAAATAGGTGGCATTTGAAATCCAAATCCTAATATAACAACCATTCTAACTAGGGCTTGTCCTATCGTCAATATGGCTCTGATACCAACGATGTCTGACCCCGAGCGTTGAATACCCGAAATCCTCGTGTGTGTGTGTGTGTACCGTACTAGTCCCATGATTAGTGTCTAGTACACACATCCATAACATTGGCATACACATCCATACACAATTACATACAGCATGAAACAAATATGGTACATAAGCTTAGACAATTATATAGTTTACAATACAAGGGTCGACCAGCCAAATAAAAGTTCAAGTATCAGAAGTAGCAGCGGAAATTTAGTAGATTAAAAGCAAAAGTCCAGCAGCATGTCCATCCAAACCCTCAAGCAACTGACAAGAAGTAAACCCTAGAAAGACCCGTCCCCGTACCCCTGGTACCGGGACCGAAGAAGGCGTCGTGCGGCATGTGGTCATCCTCATCCTCTGAACAACAATTTAAGCAAGATTGAGTACATTACATACTCAGCAAGACTTGTAGTGTATTGCAAAATGTATATATATGCATGGCTAATAAGGGATGAAGCTCTATGTTGCAAGTTGTTTTAAGCATACATAATATTTTGCAACACCAATACATAATATTTTGCAACGGAAGTTTAAAGGGCAGTTAAATAGATGAAGAACAACAAGTAAGTAACTTGATAAATAAAAAATCACAACCCTCCTTGATTGCGATCAACATCTTATTTTCAGCCATAGACATGGCACTCGATTCAAATATCAACAAAAATATCCATCTCGACATGTCCCAATAAGATTGTTTTTGCAAAAGTAGAGACTATATCCGATGAGGCGTCGCTAAGCATGCTCATGACAGCAAGCATGGCTATTTAAATATATTTACACTCTACGGAGATGTACTACTTTACCCACAGCATATGAATTCTCTAGTTTATCTAGCACCAGTCGATACCATCGCACACAATTTTTTAGTATGCAATCTAGAGCACGTATCAAAGCATTTACATCACCTAGTCCTAACCTTGCACTAGCCTGGCAATGAAAACCCTCACTTCAATCTCGGGTACCTCCTATCAAAGTGAGGCATTAACCGTTGTGTCGGCAAGCTTTGTTCCCAATGCCTCGGTGAATAGCGCCCCTTCGAGCAATCATAATGCTCGCACTACTACGGCCTACCCACATACATGGCTAGTCTTCGATGACTTAATTAGCTAAGGCCATCCCATATCGGCACATGCGGTTGTATGCTTAGGCTTAGATATAATTCACCAGCGTTCGGCCCTTAATTGACCTGGGCGAGGATCTCCCCCTATCTACATGCGAGAAACCCTCTCACATTTATCAGTTCATAATATAACTTGATTGCGTCGCAATCTAGGTTTTTTATTTTTATTTTTATAAAAAATTAACAGAGGCAACCCCTCTGGACCAATATTTCATAATCTCCCAAATCATATTCAATAACTCATCCATTT
This sequence comes from Phyllostachys edulis, assembly GCA_036346405.1. Lineage (NCBI taxonomy): Eukaryota > Viridiplantae > Streptophyta > Magnoliopsida > Poales > Poaceae > Phyllostachys > Phyllostachys edulis. The sequence goes on along the minus strand of CM070554.1, from coordinate 13,858,654 downwards.
TCATTTTTTTGTAAACACTAGAGCCCGGCTAAGCATCTATGCGATACTCATATTCGAAAGACCCAATTCGACATCATCTATTGTCTAATACCTACCCTAATGGCTACAACAGTAAGGATATCAATATTTCAAGGAGGATCATGCATTGAATAGGACTATAACTACCGTTATCCCCAAATATAGCAATTTTAAGCAAACATACACGCATGCATAATAGATTTTGCAATACGAAGCACAATAATTGAAATAATATGATCAACATGGTCAAAGGGGGTTCTTTCCTTCCTCTGGTATCCCAGAGTATGAGGATGGAGGATCATCAAAAATTTCGTTCGAAGTATCGACGTCTATTCAAAAAGAGCCGATAGCAAATTAATTATACAAAAAAATTCAACAGCAACAAAATCCAAATGTTTTTGCATATTCATATAGAGAATGATCTTATATGAATTTATAAAAAAAAAATTGTTTAATTTGCAGTTCATATGCAAAAGTTATTAAGGTTTGAATTTGCTTCGGTTTTAAAAATCCAGAGATTAATAAAAAGGTGACGTCGAAAGCGTTCTCTGAGGTTTACGTTTTCTAATGGAGAAAACATATTTTCCTCTAAGTTCTTCTGAGATTTATGTTTTTCAACAAATAAAGCGTATTTTTCTCTGAGTTCTTCTGAGGTTTATGCTTTACAACAAAGAAAGCCTATTTTCCTTTGAATTGAAAGCAGTTGTTCTCATTTTTTTAAATTTTATTAACTTACATGTCGGGCCTACTTGTCAGTGACTCATATTTTAATTTCATTGATTTTATTTATAAAACAGTGGCACTTCCACATGTCATACACTCATTAACTAATTAACAAATGATTAAATTCTGATTTTATTTAATCTGCTGGCAGCTCGAGTCCACATGTCAGTCTCTCAGGTTTAAAAACATGTTTTAAAACCGAGAATAGTGTGTGGTCCCACATGTCAGTGACACATATCCTTAATACGTTTTGAATTATATTTATGTTAAACTTTTCGCTCGGTTCCACACATCATACCCTTATTAACCTTAACCTCTATTACTTAGAATTAATCAACTCTTAATCGCATGGGCCCACTGGCAGAGAGAGAGACAGACAGACAGACAGAGAGAGAGAGAGAGGATAAGTAGCAGAGCTGCACATGGCCAAGGGGAGGAGGAGCTCGCTGGTAGCGAGGCAGACGTGAAAAGGCTCGGAGAATGATCAAAATAGGTTCCCCTATCGACGGCGATCCCACCGGGTGGTGGTATAGGCCGGAGAGACGGATGGAGGCGATGCTACGCCAGCGAGAAGCTGCGAGGTGCCTCAGGTCCAGAATGGTTTTCACGCGAGAGGCTAGGACAGAGCGATTGGTGGCGCGCATTAGCTTTAGGGGACAACAACGATGCTATAAGGGGTGTCTCGGGGACCAATGGTCACCAGAGCGACGACGACATTGTCTCCCGCGGCGGCTCCATGATCGGCTACCACGATTCCTAGGCTAGGATGGCTAATCTACTGATCTAAAGCGCATAGAAGCACTAGGGGACTACTAGAAGCTCACCAAGAAGGTTGATGGCGTCGGAGGATAGCTGGAGTGGCTTGGCGACGTTGAACAGCGGCGACGCAGAGGAGGTTCTCAGTGCTGACGCTCTACAACGATGGAGGTGCTACAAGAAGCAACGTATTAGATTCCTAAGGTTCTAAGGATGGTGTGGTTGCAAGGAATTGGACCAAGACTCACCGGGCTTCGAGGAAGAATGAAAATGGCGGCAGCGGCCGTGAGAGAGAAGGATGACGGCGAAGCTCAGGTTCTTTGCGATTCTACCTGCGTTGAGTGAGGGAAATATATGAAGAGTGTTGTAACACATGATGGCGTACTCGAGAGAGGTTCAAACCTTCTGGAGTGGCAGGAATGCAACGGCTCAGATCGGATGCACATCGGAGTCGGGGACAAAGGACAACTCAATCAAACTACGAGACTTCCAACGCTGCATTGAGCAAAGGAGAGGGATGAGTGGTGCATGTGGGTCAAAATGACGCGAACGTCGTGGGTGAGGAAGCTCACCAGAGCGGTGGAGCTGTGGAGGCACGCTCACCGGCATCGAGAACAACGCTCTCGTTCTCGGTGAAGCAAAGCACGAGATGCTTTGATTCTTTGCAGGAAGCAAGAATGGCGAGCTGATGAGCTCATGACGCAGTGAGGAGCTTAAATGCGGCCGTGAATGGCGTGAGAGAAGCGGTGAGAAAATATCGCTGTGAATGGTTTTCTCTCACTGAGCTTCGGTCTCATCGCTCACACGGGATAACGGCGTGTCAACGGGGCAGCTAGCATGGGTGAGGGCTGGTGGAGGCAACTGGGGTAGGTGAGGCTCTAAACTGTGGGAGCTAGTCGTGTTCCGTGGGCGAGCGATGGAGCAGGCGAGGCGCGCTCAGGCACGAGGTGGAAGACACCACCTGACGAGCGGGCCCAGCATGTCAGCGAGAGGGGGAGTGGAAGGTTGACGCGGGTTGAAACTTGAGCGGGATAAGTTGGGCAGGCAAATTCTTCCCATTTGGCTCGACGAGAATTTGAATTAAGTTTTCAAATTTTCAAACTGGCTAATTGTTGTTCGAATTTTTAAACATAGTAGATAGGCTCCAAAATTTATGTAATTTTTTGTGGAGGCTTCTAACATAGTGTGATTCCTTGTGTAAATTCTTCAGGACTTTATATGTTTTGTGATTTTCTTGAAAATTCCTCTAAGCTGTTGTTTATATATTATTGCATTAATTATTTTGATGAAAATTTTCAAAACAAGCCCAAATAAATTTTTCCATGAACAAACATGCTTAAAATTTTATTTCCTCACATATTTTAATACACTTACCCAAAATATGATTTTTTTTTTTAGATGACCAAAATATGATTTTTGGATGTTACAATCGGATGATTCTACGACTACATCTACGGCATGGCCCAGTGTGTTGGTAGGCCAACCTCCCGCCCTTTCTGAAGATCTACGGCATGGCCCAGTGCACCCGGGACCTCGCCGGCGACAACTGCTACCGCTGCCTCATAGGCGCCGTCACCTACATCCCGAAATGCTGCGACGGGAAGCAGGGCGGGCAGGTCATCTTCAGGAGCTGCTCCATCCGGTTCGAGGTGTATCCTTTCTACAATGCCCAGGCCACCAAGGCGGCGATGTCGCCAGCATTGGCACCGGCACCGACGCAGGGGCCGGCAAGCAGTGAAGCCAACGCCAGCGATCACTCCGGACAGAGTTCACATTACCGATTGAAAAAAAAAATTGGAGGGTAGCGATAACTCCGGTTACCGCTGGTAACTGGAAATTTTGGTCAATTTCGGCCGAAATGTTAAAAAAAATGAAATTTTCGGATTTGAATTTTTTTTTAAAATCAAATTTGAACAAAATTCCAGCAAATTCGATTTTTTTTGACAAAGTTCATCAAAACCGAAATTTTCGGTGCCGGTTTGTATTCCTACCGACACCAGTAACATCGGTTACCGCCGGTAACCGTCGAAATTTCGGCGATATTTATTTCACTGCTCCGGACAAGCAAGCACCGGTAAGTCAAGGTCTCCGCCTCTCCGGTATGCATTGTTATTTTCGTCCCTGCACCCTACGCGTTTGGCACTTTCTGACTCCGAAATCGTGTTATCTTGCCCAGTGTACATGCCATACTGTTTTTCCCTTCTTTTGTACCTTTTTGCTTCAGTATCGCGTCTTGAGTAGACAAAGGAAGACACCAGAATTGACTCCACCATGGACTGCTATTTTTTAGCGTGCAATGTGCATCCATTGATAATAGATTCGCGAATTTTCCAAGAAGTAGCACAGTTCAAAGTTGGAACGACTGAAGTTGTTGAAAGGCTTAAACAGGATGTATTCTGAATTTTTGACAATGGCAAACGGTCGACGCAGAAAGTAACCACACAGTCAGTATTCAGTAAGGCTCTTATTGTTCCAATTCCCTTGGCGGTTGCCTTGGTAGTGGTGGTGGTGGTCCTGCTGCTGATTGCTCTTTATTTGTGCAAGAGGAATAGAAAACCACATGCGCGTATGCACATTGGCAGCGTCAGTAAGTGCCTAAAGTCTGAAACAACAGTGTTAGTTCATCTGAAGATGTATTGGTAATACTTTCAGGCTTAACTCTTTCATGTTTTCTTATGAACAGATCGTGGAGATGAAGACGAAATGAGAAGTTCAGAATCTGTCTTGTATGATTTGAGTACTTAAAGAGAAGGTGGATTTGGGCCAGTCTACAAGGCAATTTAAACCTGAAACCTTCCAGCTTCAGTTTTTAGTAGCTATAGGCTCTTGATTCCTTCATGGCTTCCTATAACCAATTCTAATGTTCTTGATTTTAGGGTACACTACTAAATGGGCAGGAGATTGCAGTGAAGCGACTGTCAAAAACTTCACAGCAAGGACATGCGGAGATGAAGAATGAGGTCTGTTAAAGTAATTAGTCTGTTGTGTAATCCGGGTTTGTTCCCGCTACCGATTCTGACTCGTCTTGTAGATAAAATAGAACTCGGTCGTATGTGTTCGGGAGAATCAGTAACTTGTCCATTTACTATCCACCGTCCATTGTGTGTACAATTCATCGCCCGACTGGCGTCAGACTTGAACTCATGTACAGCCTCTGTAAATCCCTGAGTATAAATGCATAAGCCCGACATCGTTTGAGATACACAGAAGATTCAACCAATAGTTTTTACATGGTATCAGAGCCACCTCTTCTACCATGACGTCACCAAGCTTAATCTCATCAAATTCAGGCACCGTAACATCTCAGAACAGCGCAATCAACACTGGCGGGATGTTTCCGTCGTCTGTCTCTTTCTGTCACCTTGTCAACGTGAAATTGGCGCGACAATTACCTTCTCTGAAAAGCCCAGCTCCTCCCGTTCCTTCGAGGTTAACAATTGCTGGGCTTTGTCGATGGATCAAGGATAGTACCGGTGATGACGATTACTCAAACATCAGATTTAGGCGCATCTCAGATTCCAAACCCGGACTATGTAATATGGTTACAGCAAAACCATATGGTCATCAGTGTTAGATATATATGTATAGTTTGTTATTCCCCATTGTTATGAGGGGTTCTTTGCATATTCACCACATGTACTTTGTGTATATATACCGGTCCATTGGCCTCATATTGAATACAAGCACTACTCATAACATGGTATCAGAGCGTACCTAGGGTTTCCCGTCGCTTCGCTTGTCGCACCACCGCCTCTCGGATCCAATCTGGAGGTTGCCGCTCGACGTCATCTTTGACGTCTCCGCCGCTGCCATTGCTCGTCGTCATCTTGGGACGACTCCACCCGCCGCCTCCAACGCTCGGAGGCCCCGATCTCCTGCGCCGTTGTCCGCCGCTCGGAGGGCCCGTTCTCCCGTGCTGTTGGCGACGGCCTTCATCCTCGGCCGATCCACCATCTCCACCGGCCGCGCGTCCTCCTCGAACCCGCGCCGCACCCGTGGGCTCCACCCGCCGCCGCTCTCCCGTGTAGGGAGGCCGCCGCTCTCCATCCGCAGCAGCCCCACCGCCAGTATTGCGGCGCGCAGCGCCTCGAGCGCCTTTCGAAGGCCGCCCTCCTCCGCCGCTTCAGCGCTCCTCGAGGCCTCCACCGCGACGCTGCACGCCCTTGCCGCCCGCCGCCGGTCCACTGGAGGAGTGGCCCCGCCGCCATCAGAGGCAGGGGAACCCTAGCTTTGGTTCCCCGTGAGTCTTGGTGTTGACGGTGGGCTGATTTTTAGTCGGGCCGACCGGGCCCCAAAAAAAAAAGAGAGAAAAAAAAAGGAGAAAAAAACGTTGATCTAACCGCCGCCGCCCGCCCGCCCCGTTAGATTCGTTCTCTTGGTCGCCGTCTTGTCGGCCCAAAGACCGCCACCAATGGGTACTTGCTTTCTCTCCCTCGTTGCCGGTGATCTTCGATGGTGTTAATTACAATCGACTTCATGTCTCACATGCACATTCATATGTGGTCTTCGCTCTGGGGCATCCTCTCTGGCGACGCCATCGCCCGCTTTGCCCTACTCCTCCGACGGAGTTTACGCTGTTCAGGCCGCTTCGACAAAAACAAAGGTCTTTGTTGAGGCCGCTCAACTTGTCGATGATGAGGCCTCTACCTACCAAGAGGCTCGATTTCTACAAGGATCGACCGCCGTTTATACTCGATGAATGCGACGACGACGCTTCGGCGCTGCTTGTCCTCATTGCCGATGTCGACCTCGGTTCTCTTCTGAGGTTGTAGGACTCTCCTCGGCTTTCCAGATGTGGACTCACCTTCGTCAGCGCTACGAGCCCTCTGGTGATGCCTTGTACCTGTCCGTGGTCCGCCAGGAGCACTCTCTTCAGCAGGGTGATGCTATCTTTGTGGCGCTTTTTACACTCAGAGCTCTGCTGTCTGGCGTCAGCTGGACTCTCTCCGCGACCTTTGGTGTCGCTCTTGTCCGTCTTTGCCGCACGTCTTGACTGAGTTTCAGCTGGTCTCGAAGTTCCTTACTACCGCCGCCCCTGAGTTCGAGCAGCGGCGTGCCCAGCTCCTTGCACGCCACCCTCGTGTCACTCTCCTGGAGGCTCTTACCGAGATACGCGCGGAGGAGACTCGCCTGAGTGGTGCTGGTCTGATGCCACTCCCCTCGTGCTTTCATTGCTCGTCCACTTGCTACATCGCTCGCTCCACGCTTGACACCGCCCCCTCGGTGGCCGCCACAGGCGGTGGTGGCCGCCTCCATCCGGAGGTGGCCGTCCTCATCGCTTCCTCTGCGACAAGGTCGGCCACATTGAGTCGATGCTATAAGAAGAAGCGGCATCTTTCACGCCGTTCTTCTACTAGCACTGACACTGGTGCTTCTACATCGACGTCTGCGCCGACTACTTCGCCGCTTTCTCTCCTTTGGCGTGAGATAGCGGACTTGACGCCGCTTGCCGCTTGAGTTCTCCTCGATGTGTTCTGCGAGTTACGCTCTCGACTCTTGAGTAATCGAAAACCACCCTCTACACAGTCAGGTACCTCCCCATGGATTCTTGATTCTGGAGCATCTTTTCATATGACTTCTGATGCTTCCACTCTGTCCTTCATTACACCTCTTGATTCTCCTGTTAGTGTTCTCACTGCTGATGGTACCTCTCTTTCTGTCTCTAGTCGAGGATCTCTTAGCACCTCATCCTTTCATGTTCCGTCTGTTGCTCATGTTCCTCGCCTTACCATGCAGCTTCTTTCTGCTGGGCAGATTACTGATCTTGGTTGTCGGGTCATTCTCGACTCTGACTCTTGTTGTGTTCAGGACCGCCACACGGAGCTCGTTGGTTCTGCCCTCGGCGCCTTGACTCACAAGCGCCTCTGGGAGCTTGATGGCTTCATCTTCCTTCCGCGCCACCGTCATTGCCGCGTCTCTCTCCTCTGCCACTCCGCTCTCTGGCTCTTTCCAAAGCGATGGCATCACCGTCTTGGCCATATGTGTGGCTCTCGTCTGTCGTCTTTAGTTAAATCGTGGTCTTCGGGTGCATCTCAGAGACGTGTCTTTAGATTGTCGTATGTAAGTTAGGCAAACAACTTGACTTCCTTATCCTCATAGTGAGTCAAGATCTCGGCGTCCATTTGATCTTGTTCACTCGGATGTTTGGGGTCCGCTCCTTCGCTTTGAAAGGGGTCATCGATATTATATCATTTTTATAGATGATTTCTCTCGCCACACTTGGATATATTTCATGTCTTCTCGTAGTGAGGTCTTGTCTATCTATAAACAGTTTGCTACTATAGTTCGCATACGCTTCTCCACTCCTATTCGTGTTTTTCGTCTTGACTCTGTGGCGAGTACCTCTCTCATCACTGCTGCAGCTTCCTTGCCGAGCAAGGCACTCTCGCCGCCTCTTGTCCCGTGCTCATGCTCAAAATGGTGTTCTTTGGCGCAAGCATCGTCACCTCTTGGAGTCGGCTCGTGCACTTATGATTGCCGCCTCTATTCCACCTCATTTTTGGGCCGAGGTTGTTTCCATCGCCACCTATCTCGCCAACATCGGCCTTCTTACGCTCTTGAGTATGAATCCCTTTTGAGCATCTCTATGGTCTCCTTCGACTACTCGCCCTTCTTCATTTGGCTGCGTTTGCTATGTTCTTCTCGCCCCTCGAACGTACCAAACCGACCGCCATCTGTTGAGTGTGTTTTTCTAGGATACTGATCTCGAGCACAAGGGCTATCGGTCTTTGGGATCTGTTGGTCGACGGATCACGGATTTCTCGGGATGTGACTTTCGACGAGTCTCGTCCTTTCTATCCACGCCTGTCTCTCCTTGGCTTCCTCTGTGGAGTCTCTGTCCTTTTGACCTTTCGAGATACACCTATATCTGTTTTGCCCTTGCCTACCCGGCCCCATCGAGTCTCCACATATTCCCACTTTGTGGCCTCTCCGCCAAGTTATGCCGCCGCTTGCCTCTCCTGCGGCTCCTCGGGCTCCCCCCACTACACTCGTCTACACTCGTCGACCTCGTATTGAGGATCTTCCAGATGAGTCATCCTCTTCTGATGATCCATCTTCCCCTGATGGGTCATCTTCTCCTCGCTACGCTCTCCGCGATCGCCCGATCGCTTGACCCCGCCTGCTTTTGCCTTTTGTCGGCGCAGCCTACTGTGAGCTTTGTCTCTTCACGGATGTTGTTACTCACCCCGAGTGGCAACATGCCATGGCCGAAGAGATTGCTGCCCTTGAGCGTACTGGTACTTGGGATCTTGTTCCCTTTCCATCTCACTCTCGTCCCATCACGTGTAAGTGGGTCTATAAGATTAAGACTCGCTCTGATGGCTCTCTTGAGCGCTATAAAGCGCGTCTTGTTGCCCGTGGCTTCGAGCAGGAGCATGGTCGTGACTACGACAAGACTTTTGCTCCGTGGCTCACATGACCACTTGTCCGCGACTCTTCTTTCGGTGGCGTCATTCGCCATCGGTCTGTGCATTCCGACTTGATGTCAAGAATACCTTTCTTAATGGCGAGTTGCGTGAGGAGGTCTACATGCATCCGCCACCGGGTATTCTGCCTCGAGGGCATGGTGCATGCGCCGTCGCTCTCTCTATGGCCTTAAGCAAGCCCCTCGTGCTTGGTTTGGCGCTTCTCCTCTGTGGTCACTTCTTCTTTGGCTTTTCCGCGAGTGATCATGATCCTGCGCTCTTTGTCCACACTTCGCCTCGTGGTGGGACTCTTCTCATACGTATGTTGATGATATGATCATTCTTGGAGATGATTACGAGTACATTGCCTTTGTCAAGGCTCATCTTAGTGAGCGATTCCTTATGTCGGATCTTGGTCCTCTTCGTTTACTTCCTTGGGATTGAGGTTACTTCCACTCGGATGGTTTCTTTATGTCCCAAGAGAAGTATATTCGAGATCTTCTTGATCGCGCCTCTCTCATCGATCGGATCTTGTGAGACTCCCATGGAGCTCAATGTTCACCTCCGACCCTCGATGGCGAGCCTCTTTACGATCCGACTCGCTATCGTCATCTTGTTGGGAGTCTTGTCTACCTTCTTTGTTACTCGTCCGGATATCACTTACCCAGTTCACATTACGAGTCGATTCGTTTACGCTCCCACTCGGGTTCACTACTGACCACCTTCTTGAGTTCTGCGATACCTTCGTGGGACTATCTCTCGCCGTCTTTCTTTCCACGCTCCAAATCGTTCTGACTTGAGCTTATTCGGATGCTACTTGGGCGAGCGATCCTCTGATCGCCGGTCTATCTCTGCTTACTGTGTTTTTCTTGGTGGTTCTCTCATTGCCTGGAAGACGAAGAAACAGACTGCAGTGTCCCGTTCGAGTGCAGAGGCTGAGTTGCGAGCTATGGCTCTCTTGACAGCAGAGATTACTTGGCTACGGTGGTTACTTGAGGATTTTGGTGTTTCTGTCACTACACCGACTCCTCTCTTGTCGGACAGTACAGGTGCTATCAGTATTGCTCGTGATCCTGTGAAGCATGAGCTCACCAAGCATATTGGTGTTGATGCTTCCTTCATGAGGTCTTGTGTGCATGATCAGGTGATTGCTCTTCAGTATGTGCCTTCGGAGCTTCAGATAGCGGATTTCTTCACGAAGGCCTAAACTCGAGCACAGCACGGCTTCTACCTCTCCAAACTCAGTGTTGTTGATCCACCATGAGTTTGAGGGGGGGTGTTAGATATATATGTATAGTTTGTTATTCCCCATTGTTATGAGGGGTTCTTTGCATATTCACCACATGTACTTTGTGTATATATACCGGTCCATTGGCCTCATATTGAATACAAGCACTACTCATAACAATCAGCACGCTTCTCTCTTCACTATCACCAGAAGTACTCTCTCAAGTATTGTTTCTGGGATCGGCTGCAGAAGTGTGGACAGCGCTCGAACGCATGTTTGCGTCACAATCCAGAGCGAGAATGATTCAAATTAGGCGACAACTTGCCACCATACAGAAGAAAGATCTTTCTATTTTTTATTACTCCAACAAAGTAAAAGGTCTAGCCGACGCTCTTTGCTGCTGCTGGGCGTCCTCTGGAAGAAGAAGAAGAAATTGTCATCTACATGCTGTGTGGGCTCGATGCTGATTATGATCCACTGGTTGCTTCTCTCTCCACACAAACAAATCCGATTGGACTCAGCGATCTATATGCACATATGTTGAATTATGAGTTACGTCAGGAGCACAATAATGCAACATATCAGGTTAGAGGATCAACAGGATCATCGGTCAATACAACATCACACAGAGGAGGATTTCGGGGTCGAGGCCGTGGCCGCCGTGGTGGTGGTCAGACCTACAACACCAACAACCAAAATCAGCACTTCTCCAACAATAACAGCAATAAATCTGCAGGAAACCGGCCGTCATGCCAAGTCTGTGGGAAAGCTGGGCATGTAGCGCTCAAATGCTACCACCGATTTGATCACTCCTAACAATCTGAGGATCATCGTGTGGCAGCCGTTGTTACAGCTGGATCATACTCAATAGATCCATCTTGGTATACAGACACTAGTGCCACCGACCACATAACGGGCGAATTATACAAGCTTGTTCGTGAAAAATACTTCGGCAAGGATCAAGTCCATGTCACAAACGGTCAAGGTATGCCGATAGCTCATATTGGTCAATCCCGAATTCATACTCCATACAATTCTTTGATCCTAAGAAATATTCTTCACGTTCCAAGAACTCACAAAAACCTTCTTTCTGTAAATCGGCTTACCACTGACAATAATGTCATTCTGGAATTTCATCCTAACTTCTTTCTTATCAAGGATCATGTCATGAAGAAAGTTCTTCTTCGAGGACCCAATAAAGGAGGTCTATAACCTCTATCTTCTCCTAGAGAGCCAAATCTAGCGAAGAAGGCTTTGTTAGCTATCAAACCCAGTAGAGAACAATGGCATTGCCGATTGGGTCATCCTTCCTCCATAGTAGTAGATCAAGTTCTTCAAAATCCTATAGTGTACCTTGTTCTAGTTACTCAAATAAAGTCATGGTTTGTGATGCTTGTCAGTAAGGGCAAAAGTCATCAACTACCCTATTCTCATTCAGAATATGTTTCACCATCTCCCTTAGATCTTATCTTCTCTTATGTCTGGGGGCTGCGTGCATCTCAGCCGGAGGTTATAGATATTGTGTAAGTTTTATAGATGATTTTAGCAAATTTACCTAGATCTATCTTCTTAAGAACAAGTCTGAAGTTGAAAAGTGTTTTATTCAGTTTTAGTCTTGACGAGGATTAAAATCTCTATGTATTACTTTAATACATAATAAAAGACCATATGTCTTCGTGGTCTTAACCCCTAAGGCTAACAACCTCCGAGGTCGTAAGGATTCCAGAGGTTACATAATGCGTACCCTGGTCGGATAAGGTCCTGTATCCAATCCCCGACCAGATGACTGCTCGTAGAAGCAATAAACTGGCATCTGAATCTAACTCTAAGTATATTTCTTACCATGTGATGAATGAAACACATGTCATATTTGCTCCATACCACACGACTTTTCATGGTCCTAAGACACTGACAACAACCACCATACGGTTGAGTATCTCATAGATACACAACCGCCGAACGGTTGATACTTTACTAACTGCTGCCTCGCTCTGACCAGTCACGACACTTCCAACAGGCGTCTCTTCAAGAAGTAACTGTCACCACTTCGTCGACTATTTAAAGGAGAACACAAGTGGCAGAAGGCAATCCAATTCGGAAGATCAATAAATGATTAGGTTTTCATCTGAAGTATTAGCATAAAAATCAGTACACCAAGTGTAATTAGAATTAGTCCACTGCCTTATCAAGGGCACCCCCTGTAAAGGATCCAATTCATAGCAATAAAGAGCAATCATATTCTCTCCCAAGAACTCTTTGCCATTTTTCTCTTTTTATTTCATAAAATCGGCGACACGATCGTCGACAAGTCTCATGTGGAAAGGTTACACAATAGGAAGATCATTCATGTTCAATCAAATTGGGGAGGAGAGTATCAGAAATTACATTCTGTATTTCAACAAATTGGTATATCCCACAATGTATCATGTCCTCACACACATCAACAAAACGGCTTAGCTCAGAGAAAACATAGGCACATAGTCGAAGTAGGATTATCCTTACTAGCCCGAGCATCTATACCAGAACGGTTTTGGGACGAAGCTTTTCAAACCGCATGCTTTCTTATAAATAGATTGCCTAGTAAATTGATAAAGTCATCAACTCCTTTAGAACGCTTACTAGGTTCAAAACCATATTACAGTTTTTTGAAAAGCTTTGGTTGTACATGTTGGCCATGTCTTCGTCCCTACAATGAAAGAAAACTTCAATTCAAATGTAAACGATGTATGTTTCTTGGATATAGTAGTCATCATAAAGGATATAAGTGTCTCTATCCTCCCACCACTCGAGTTTACATCTCTTGAGATGTTTTTTCGATGAGAATGTGTTTCCCTTTTCTGATATGTCCAAATCATCTGAAAACCGGTCTCTGTTAGACCAAGTCCTTCTTCTATCTTTGTCTACTTCATCTTCTTTTCCAAGTATGGACAATGTAGATGATGGGGGTGACCATATAGCTAGGCATATACATAGTAATACTGTTTTGACTACTGGTCCTGTGTTGGAAGCTGTTCTTGACGATTTGCAGGATGTTCCTTCGCCGGTTTCAGTGTTGCCTGTTTTGTCGGCAACAGATGACGTGAACAGCAGCGACAGCACACGTGATAATAGCAGTGATGCAATTGTTGAACTAGTATTGTCACAAAGGCATCCTATGCAAACACGATTGAGGGATGGTGTTCGAAAACCAAAAGAGTTCAATGATGGAACGATTCGGTATGATCTGGTCAGAAGAAGACATGCCAATCTAGTTACAGTAGAGACCGCATCTCATTTGGAAGCCCTAAAAGAACCTTGCTGGAAAAATGTGATGGATCAAGAGTTCACAACTCTATTAAAGAACAAGACTTGGCATCTTGTTCCTTCTAATCATGGACGAAACATCATTGATTGCAAATGGGTGTTCAAATTAAAGAGAAAAGCAGACGGGACGATTGATTTACACAAAGCTTGGCTAAAGGATTCAAACAAAGATTTGGCAGTGACTTTGAAGATACTTTCAATCTAGTGGTGAAATCAACCATAATTCGGCTTATACTGTCAATCGCTATCTCTCGTCAGTGGTGCTTGCGACAATTAGGTACACAGAATGTATTTCTCCTCGGCATTCTAGAAGAGGATGTGTTCATGAGGTACCCACATGGGTATGAGCATCCACAATTACTGAATCACTTGTGCAAACTCGACAAGGCATTATATAGTTTGAAGTAGTCACCTCGAGCATGGTACTCAAGATTGAGTTCTAAGTTACAGGAGCTAGGTTTTGTGTCTTACTGTGTTGACACCTCCTTGTTCATTTATAATCGTGGAGGAAAGGTCACACACACACACACACAGATATATATATATATATATATATATATATATATATATATATTTACGCGGGTGACATTATAATAATTGGTTCTTTAGATCAAGATGTAAGGGATCTCATACAAGCACTACAAGCTGAATTCGCTGTAAATGACAGATGATCCACTGGTGGTTTCCTTGTGTTCTTCGGCTCTAACCTCATATCTTGGAGCTCTAGAAAACAAGCAACAGTTTCAAGGTCCGGTACAGAGTTTGAGGACAAGACGATAGCAAATGCAATGGCAGAAGTCATTTGGATTCAATCTCTGTTAGGAGAACTAGGAATTTTCCAAAACAGAGTGTCGGTTCTTTGGTGTGATAACATTGGTGCAACATATATGTAAGCAAATCCTGTGTTCCATGCTAGAACCAAACACATCGAAGTCGGTTTCCATTTTGTTCGAGAAAGAGTAGCACGAAAGGCATTGGAAACAAGGTTTGTGTCATCGCAGGATCAACTTGCTGACGGTCTGACAAAACCGCTCGGAATACAACAGCTCAAAACATTACGACACAATCTCAATCTTTGGGTTTGTGATTGAGGAGGCATGTTAAAGTAATTAGTCTATTGTGTAATCCGGGTTTGTTCCCGCTACCAATTCTAACTCATCTTGTAGATAGAACAGGACTCGGTCATATGTGTTTGGGAGAATCAGTAACTTGTTTGTTTACTATTCACCGTCTATTGCATGTACTGTTCATCATCCGACAAGCGTCAGACTTGAACTCATGTACAGACTCTGTAAATCCCTGAGTATAAATGAATAAGCCCGACATTGTTCGAGATGCGCGGATGATTCAACCAATAGTTTTTACAAGGTTGTCTTGGTTGCAAAGCTTCAGCACAAGAACCTGGTGAGGTTGTTCTGCTGCTGCATCGAGGAAGAGGAGAAACTCCTTGTCTACGAGTTCATCTGCAACAAAAGCCTTGACAAAATCCTTTTCGGTACTGCAATCGGATAATCCTAATGTAATTTCATTTCAAGCCTCCTTTTTTGCGTAGCAAACTGAATTTACATGGAGCGTGCAGATCCTGCAAGACAGCTAGACCTAAACTGGGAGCACAGATACGGGATCATCGAAGGGATCGAAAAAGGTCTTCTTTATCTTCACGAAGATTCAAGGCTGAAGATCATCCATCGAGATCTCAAAGCAAGCAAGCTTGACGCAGACATGAACCCCAAGATCTCAGACTTTGGCCTGGCAAAGCTATTTAACATGGACATAAGCATAGGAAACACGACCTGGATTGCCGGAACCTAGTAAGTTTGTTGTCTCCACTCCTAGCGGTGGATACAGAACTAAAATTTAGGGGTGCTAATGGGACATTATCACCTGCCTACCCGACCGCGACTGCCTTCCTACCCGATTGCCGGTGCTTCCTACCTGCCGTACTACACAAAGGTTTGTGCCACGCAGCGCTACCTGATTGTCACCGCCTCATGCCTTTGTGAGCCCCCCAGCACACCCAAGCCCACGCCCGTCCACCGCTCGTGGCGCTAGTCGCTAGAGTTCGTTATGATGGGTATTTAAGAACTGGTTAGGATTTGGAGTAAGACTCGATACCTGGTGGGAAGAGAGAGGAGAGTCAGGGTAAGATAGATGGATTTGGTGGACTTGGTTAGTTGGCCAAGGATAGCAACGACTAACACTTGGCTTGGTGCAGCTAAGCTTCAAGTCATGTCGAATCCATGTCATAAATCATTTTCTTATTCTTCTTCTACCACAAAGCAGCTAAGCTTCAAGGGGTGGGGTACCCTGTTTGGTCCGCACCTGCCCACTCCAGTCCGTCCTACGCGTTAAACATGTAGTATAAAACGTCTTCCCGTGAATCAATGCAGCGGATACATGGCGCCAGAGTGACGCCCTGCACGGCATCTTCTCTTCCAAATCGAACGTTTTCAACTACGGCGTGCTCGTCCTGGAGATCGTGACCGGCCGCCGCAACACTTGCATCCATGATTCCGAAGATCTGCTGGCCTCTGTAATCTCTGAACGAATGAATCCCAACCTTGTCAGGTTGTTACTTCTGGCTGGGCCAACGCCTAATTGGCTAATTCTGCCCTTGCATGGACAGGTTTGGAGGCACTGGAGCCGTGGGAGCGTGCCGCAGATGCTCGACGGTGCTCGAGCTCGGCCGACGGGCGCCGGCTGCAGGAGTTGCTGAGGTGCATCCACGTAGGGCTGCTTTGCGTCCAGGAAGACCTGCAGCTCCGGCACGGCATGGCGGCGGTCGTCATCATGCTCAACAGCCGCTCCATCACACTGCCGGCGCCCACGGCGCCGGCCTTCATCGTGACGAACCGCGCAGTTCGCGGCAGCCCGGCGGATGCGTTGGAAAGGAGCGCGAATCACGAGGTTCCGGTCAGGGGAGCTGCTCGGGAGCCGTCGATCAACGGTGCTTCTGTTTCTGACCTGGTGCCACGGTAACGCGGTTAGGATGGATGATGCCGAAGAGAAGGTACTACTAGTAAGTGTAAGGGAGATAGACTGAGCAAATGTCTTGCACTCAAATTTTCTTTTAACCATATAGATCTATTCTATTCCAGTTTGTTGGTAGTTTTGTATGCCATGTTGATTGTTGTTCAAAGATTCAAAAACACAAATGAACATAATTGAATCTGTACTTTCGTTTCAAAATAATAATAATTGAATATGTACTAATGTAATCCAAGAACACTAGTGCACTTAAAAAAGAACACTAGTTGCAACGCACTCCCTCCGTTCTTTTTTACTTGACATCCTAGAATCCATGCAGTCAAACGTTATATATTTGAAATTATCTAGATTTGCTATATAAAAAAGACATGTCTCTATCTCAGTCAAAAAATTTGACTAAATTAATCCACAAAATCAGTAGTTTTTTGGACCGTTGGATCAATTCTAGATCCAACGGTCCAGACTCCCCTCACGTTCTATACAATTCCAGCCTCCCCCTCCTCATACCGACTCCCGCGCTGCCCGGCCTCCACCCGCGTGCCGCTGCCTCACCGGCATTGCCTTCGACGCCGGCAGGGCCCTCCGGTGAACCCCTTCCCTTCATCGCCGACCTCTTCCTCCCCCGGAGCATGGCTCCGTCGCCCCCGCCCCGTCCTTTTCCCTGTATCCGACGTCTACCACCGCTGGATCCGTCACCGCCTCTAAATATTCTCTTGTTCTTGTCTTCTCCATCGACCTCCACCACCCTTCTCCAAGTCCATGGCCAACGGTGCCATCGTCACCTAGCCACCACCCATCGCCGGTCTTCCTATCGCCCCGGCCTCCCTCTAAATCGGGCCCCAGTAAACCCCAAACCCTAACCGGTGAACCTCAAGCGATAAGGAGGACAAGCTCGATGGAGCACAAATTTTCAAACTGGTCGGAAGGTGAGAAATTCGACTAATTTCAAAAAAAAATCTTTCGACATATTTCTAGTAGTTCCGTGTAAAAAATATATATCATTAGATTTTTCATTAAAAATACTTTCATAATACTATTTTGTTAGCACGTCTTATTGTAAAGGTACAAAAGGTAACGGTTAAAGTTGAATATCGGAGACCGTAAAAAATCAAGAATGTCAAGTAAAAGAGAATGGAAGGAGTAAGTTGGTATCCCTCGTGGCTGCTACGGTACACACGTATGATAATATTAGTATCTACATACGAGTATACGATCTGTTCGTATGTGTATGCATTTTTAAATATATTTTTTGGGCCATGCCACTGTGCAACCCAAGATAGTTCGATACACGTGACAGTGGTTGGTAACTTGTGTTTGTCTGCCTTTTGAGAAAAAGAGAATCAAGTTTTTTTTTTAACTCTATAAAAAGAGAAGCAAGTTGGTCGATCCAGTTTCGACCAGGCCGAAACTCAGCCCCGACCCAAAATAGCAACCACGCACCTAAGCCTGTATTGGCCCGTTTACCCGCTCAGGTCACTGTCTGCCAAGCCAGCCTTGTCTGGGCCGAAAAGCACGGCCTTTTCTCTTCCTTGCCCGCGCCACACTCTCGCCGTCGCCGATAGCACGATAGTCACCACGGAACAGCATTCCTCCTCCTTGCAAAGTCAGCATCGCGTCAACCGCCACAACGTTTTTTTTAACCTTGTGGATTCCGACCTGATGAGTCGACACGATCCAATTTCCAGGAACCAACCCTGCATATCGTCAGTTCTCTTACGCCGAGTACTGTACATACTATATACACAACTACGGTATCCAGATGGTGGGTCATAAATCGACGTCAGAACAGTACTCTGGATTCTCTGATGATCTCTGTGCTTGCCGAATTAAACGCGCGCGTGCAGCACTAGAGAGAATCTGTGGGTCGGTGATGACTAATCGGGCGCCCGACGGCGAGCACAGTGGACGACCATCATGGTGGACGGGACGCGGTGGTAGCGCGCGCAGTCTACAGATGAGTCACCTGACCACCTCTGATTTTGATCCCCTTCTAGACCAAATCAATGAACGTTGCTAGACTCTATGGCAGTAAATAAAGACCGGCCTCACTCCCTGATATGCTCTGTGTAAGCAAATCAGCGAATCGTGTGTATCTTTTGATTTCAAATCGTCTCATTACGTATAGCAAGGATTAATTCCTTATTTGTCATTAGAAGCTGGCGGATCCTTAAAATATCATCGCTAAACTGTTCGTCCATTCATTGTCATCGGATCTCAACTTTCATCAATTTTTTTATCACTCCTGTTAGCCTCATTAGGTCCAAACGTCGTTAAGCACTAAAAAATATCAAGATATGCATCTTACCCTTTTTCTTTATCTCCCTCCTCTTCACTCTTCCTCTTCTTCTTCACTCCCCCTTTACGCGCTTCACTTCGCCAGCGCCGAGGCCGACCACCCCCACTCCAACCCCACGTCTCCGTTCCCCAGCTGCCGCCATCACCGCCGTCGCTTAGCCCCCCCTCCTCTCGTGGCCCCTCCCCCTCCTTCCGCCTTGTGGTGCGCGCACATGGCGCGTTCCTGAACACGGGAATTACATTTGGGTGGTCGATGTGCGCGGTGGGGGCGCTAAGAACACTGGCGGCGGCGGCGGCCATGGCGGCAAGGAGAAGGATGGCGGTAGCGCTACACAACAAAGGGGTGGCCGGCGGTGGTGGTGGATGGAATCAACTCAACGAGTCACACCTCATGATGTGAGTGGTTTGGCAAGGGGATATCCGCAGCGGTAGATCGGCGAAGATGGTGCAGCTCTAACGGTGTAGTTCCAGCGTGGTGCGGCTCTGGTAGCGCTCCGGCGGGTCTCGGCGAGGAAGGAGGGCACTAGAAGGGAGGTACGGGTGTTAGGAAGCTAAAGGTATGATCAATTTTAGGAGGAAAGGGTAGATGGTGATCAATTTCGACAGATTACCTTGGGTGGTTGCGGAACAGGCAGTGCTTCCACCGGGCTTGAGGACGACGACGGCCCCTCCCTCCTTCCCCAATGCCCACGGAACCGACCCGGCCTCCCCACCACCACCACCACCGCCGCTCCCGCTCATCCCGTGCCTCTACGCTAGCTACCCGAGCCGTAAAGCCATCGGAGGTCGCCGCCCTTGCCCCAACCATTCGGGCCTCCGTAGTCCTCTCCGTGCATGTGCGCCGTCACAAATGAGTTCTCTATCCCCGGGAACATGTTGTGCTCCCGTAGTCTTCGCTGTTACAACGCCGGAGCACCGCCGCCACCTGCAGCCTAACATCCCCTGCTCCGCTATGCATCGAGGAAGACAAGGTATTGTGCCTCAAGTTCACTTCTGTTTGCACACGATCAAGCCAAGCTGCAACACCTAACCCGACTGAGCCCATGAAGAAGGGTAAATAATTCTTTTCGTACATAATTTGACAGTCAACTCATGGTTGACCAACGGGAGTGGCAAAAATAGGATGAAAGTTGAGATCCGATGGCAACGAAGGGAGGAGCAGTTTCGCAATGACATTTTAGGGGTCCGATCAACTTTTAATGACAAATAAAGAATTAATCTTATAAAAAGGAGAGCGGTGATAACTTATCATTCACACCAAACACACAACAACTCTACCAAAAAGAAGCTTCTCAATAGCAAAAGTATACAAGGGGAAAATTTTGTTCAAATCCTAGCCTTCTAGACTGGCCGCGCGCATCACTCTTACCACAAAGAAAAGAGAAAAAAACCCAGCCCTCGTCCTCTACATAAGCAACGGCAGCACATCGATGTCTTGAGAGAGTATCGATTAATCAAACGCTTATACATGGTTGTAACACGTCGGCCCATCGCCGCACGAGCTAGCTAGCTAGATATGATGCAGGCGCTCGCCGGCGGCAAGCCGCTGTCCGCGCGGGCGCAGCAGATCGCCAGGAGCCGGGAAGAGCTGCTGGGCCTCCTCGCCGACTTCCCGGGCGGCGACTCCGACCGCGAGCTATCCTTCTCCGACCTCCTCGAGGCCAAGGCAAGCAAGGACACAGCCGAGACACTGCAGCCGCCGGCGCACAAGGATCACGTGAGCTCGTTGTCGTTTGAGCGGCAGCAGGCGGCGTCGAAGCCGCTGCAGCAGGCGGCGGCGGCGGGGGAGAGGACGCTGCGGAGACGGCGGAGCGACAGCAGGGGGAGCTGTGGGGACGGCGTGCTGCTCAACTTCTACGTCCCGGGGCTGCTCACCAGGAGCATGACGGCACCGCGGCCCGGCCGCGCCGCGATGCCGGCCGGGGCCTGGCAGGGCGCGCCGGCGACCGTTGCTGCCGGCAAAGCCAGGTGAGTGGCAAATCGAGGAGCGCGTGGTTCAATTTTCTTTGAAAGCGACAGAACTGGAGACCCCTTGCTTGTCTGATGTACACTGTACACGGCGAGTCGGCTTTGAAATTTGCACCATGGATGCAATGATACGCAGCTCTCCTGCGTATTCGTCGGAAAATTGATTTCACCATGGACACAAAATTGCACCATTGATTTCATCCCTCTCAATTAGCAAAATTAGTCAAGCAGTCAATTGTCATCTGGAAATCTTCTGGAGTTATGAGGTTATATTAGTTAGTAGTTGTAGACTTTGAGCTAGTGAAACTAGGGAGTACGTATGACTAGTATGACTGCAGTGCAATTGCATTAGATCCTACTCTTATTATTATAAGATGATCACATTCTTTGAGAACACTACTTGCCAATTGGTACGGCAAACAAAAGATGGGAGCTCCTGCGAGGACCTGCCCCCGCCCCCGCCCCCTTCTCCCCTTCTTGCCCAATCGCCACCCCCCCAGTCTCTCTCCCGCTTCAACTGCCTAGGTAGAGACCATAGAGCCTTCGAGTGTCGCAACCCCGTGAACTGCTTCCTCTGTCTCAGAAGTGGCCATCGCGCCTTCTCTTGCAAGACCACTCGAAGCCACAGCAAGCCTTCGCCTCGCTTCTCTTGCAAGACCACCCGAAGCCTCACCAAGCCTTCGCCTCGCAGCCGTCGGCATCAACCCCCGCCCAGGCCTCGCGCTCCAGTGGCCCAGTCTTCCTCAGCCATGGCAATCCTCGGCGCTCCAGACACCTGTCTGGCCGAGGACTACTGCATCATCAACACCTCTCCTCTACTCGACGGCGAACACTCCAATTGGGAGGCCACTGCTCTGGTGGCGTGGTCCTAGAGGGAGGTGCGATGGCCGATGACAAGGCCATCGCCGAAGCGTTCCGCCGGCGTTTCGGCCTCCGCCGCTCCGAGCTCTCCGTGTCGTACCACCACCTGGAGGAGTTCCTCGTGAAGTTCAAGCGCAAATCTCACTGGGATAGAGTCTACGAAGCCTGGAAGTTCCATCGCAAAGACATGGAGCTCCATGTCCGCCCCAGGCCAGGGATTCAAATTTCGACGAAATTTCACGAGAAATTTCGGCCATTTCGCTGGAGGTCGAATTTTTCCTCTTTCGGTCAAAAAAAATTCGGTTGCACATGAATTCAGGCCAAATTCAAACTGAATTCAAATTTTGGTCAAAATTCGTCAATTTTTTTTGATGAAATTCAGTCAAATTTGAATGCCAATTTCGGCCATTTGCCCTAATTGAATTCGAAATTACCGAAATTTCGGTAATTTCGCTCAACCCCGAAATTTTTGCTCAAACAAATTCGAAAACCCTGCCCTAGACACTCAGTCGCCCACGCGTTTTGGGCGGCGATGTTCTTCCACATGTGGCTATGCCTAGACGGCCTCCCGGTGCACGCTTGGTGCCCCAACATCGCGGAGCGCATCATCGGCAGGAAGTGCTCCCTACAGTGCCTTGAGGGGGCTTCGGCCAAGAAGGACACAAGAACGCTCAACCTTTGAGCGTGGATGGCAAATCCGAGCACCATCGCCAAGGTGGTTTGGATCACCTTCACCAACCGCCCTGCTGACGCCACCCCCCTCTGGCCGAGGTGGGAGACAATGAATTTCATTGTGCATGACCTCCACAGCCTGGAGGACACCTTCATAGAGCAAGAAGTCGCCAATGCGCTAGCGCAATTGCCAAGAGACAAAGCCCTAGGTCTGGATGGGTTTAATTTCAACTTGTTGGCCCATTGTAAAGGACGATGCCATGGAAGTGTTATTTGCCTTCCACAGCCTCCAAGCGTCCAGTTTCCATCTAATAAACATAGCAATCATCACCATCATTCTGAAGAAAGATGGGGTAGAGAAGGTGTCAGACTTCAGACCAATCAGTCTCATCCATGGGATGGCCAAATGGATCTCCAAGATGCTGGCGCTTCGGCTAGTGTCGTTTCTAAACAACCTCATATCCCTAAGCCAGAGTGCTTTTGTCGAGACAAGAAGTATCCATGGTAATTTCATTTTTGTGTGTAACCTGACGAGAAGACTGCACAAGTCCAAAACACCGGCTCTATTTCTGAAGCTAGACATTACCAAAGCGTTCGACTTGGTCTGGTGGGACTACCTTCTCGAAGTGCTGCAGAGAAGAGGCTTCTCACACAGATGGAAAGATTGGCTCGTGGCCCTCCTATCCACGGCTTCTTCGAGGATCCTTCTGAATAGTATCCCGAGAAATAGAATCAACCATGGAAGGGGCCTGAGATAAGGAGAGTCGATGTCCTATTTCCTCTTTATCCAGGCTATCAACCCGCTTAACAGAATCCTAGAGTTGGCAACAGACCTGGGCCATTTAGATCGACTACGGGGCTGGTTCGCCAAGTTGAGGACGTCCATGTACACTGATGATGCGACAATCTTCATCACGTCGACAAAAGACGATGACACAACTATGACCACAATTCTCCCAAGCTTCGCCCAAGTTTCGGGACTACAAACTAACATTCAAAAAAGCACAATTGTGCCAATCAGCTGTGATAACATTGACCTTGACACGATTCTCCAAGATTTCCCAGCGAGATGATCTACCTTTCCAATTAAATACCCAGGGTTACCACTTACCTACAAAAAGTTGAGGAGGGTGGACTTCCAACCTATCCTGGATAAGGTAGGAAGTAGGTTAGCGGGTTGGTAGGCAAACCTTCTAACACCAGCTGGGAGAAACATCCTCGTCAGATCGGTGCTCACTTCGATTCCAACCTACTACTTCTCAGCTTTTAAACCCCCCAAATGCACCCTGCACATCTTGGACCGAGCTAGGCATAAGTTCCTTTGGACCAGCACAAACACAATCTCAGGAGGAAAATGCAAAATTATTTGGGAGAAGGTTTGTAGACCAACACGACTTGGGGGGTTGGGAGTCCTCAACCTCGAAAAATTCACGCGGGCCCTTAGGCTTCGCTGGCTCTGGCAAGAGTGGAAGGCAGATAATAAACCGTGGGTTGGTATGGAACTCCTGTGCGACGAGGCTGACAGCCGCCTATTCTCCTCGGCCACGACCATTACCCTTGGCGATGGGAGAAAGGCCACGTTCTAGTCCTCACCTTGGCTAAATGGGGCAACCCCAAAAGACATCACCCCAGCGATATTCCATTTGGTGAGACGAAAAAACAAACAGTTAGCGCGGCACTCCGGGATGTGCGTTGGATTCAGGACATAAACATTACAGGCGGCTTAAACCACCAGTTCATGCAACAATTCCTTCTCCTCTGGGATCGAATAAGCACCGTCAATCTCAATCCAACTGCCTCAGATGAGATCATCTGGAAGCTAACTCCAGACGGCACTTATTCGGCTAAGTCTGCCTATAGGATGCAATTCTTCGGTTCAGTTTCCACCGAGTACAACCAACTAATCTGGAAATCATCCACCCCCCTAAAACCAAATTCTTCGGATGGATTGCCATTCAAAACTGCCTGTGGACCTCAGACAGACTCTAGGCGAGAGGTTGGCCTAACCACGGCATTTGTCCTCTCTGTAGACAAGCACCGGAATCGGCCCTACACCTTTTCTCCCCGTGCAGATGCACCAGACGAGTGTGGAATGATATAGTAGAGTGGCTCGGGTGCGCCCAGCTCAAACCCTCCCACTGGCATCATAGTTACAACATGGGAGACTGGTGGTCTAAAATGAACAGCCTCGAAGGCACCCCCAAGGAGGGCGACGGCAACTATTGTCATCCTAACCTCTTGGGAGATATGGAAGAAACGCAATGCTAGAATCTTCACGAGCAAATTCATTAAACCGGGGGACCTAGTGTTGAAGATAAAGGACGAAGGAAAAGACTTAGAAACTAGCTGGGGCTAAGGGTTTGGAGCAATTTATATTGTGTAATTAGAGCCTTTGTTGTTCTAGACTTCTTCCGGTTCCACACCGGCTCCTATCTTTATTAATATAATAGACAGATCTCATGCATATTTCTTTAAAAAAAATTCTTTGAGAACATTTTAAGTGCTCATTAGTCATTACGTTCTTGCAGCAAAAAAAAAAAAAAGAAGAGAGAGTCCATGGCCACGAGTATTCTGTTTCCATCAAACGGCGCTAAAAGGAGTAATCAGTACTAATTGCATTTTTCTCAGGATCAGTTTCTTTGACAAATTCCAAGTACTCCCCTCCTTTAGACCACATGATTCTTCCATCTTTTTTTACTTGGCTAGCTTTCTGAGTCAAAAAAAAAGGAACTCATGACCAGGAAAGAAAAGGAACAATGATGACAATATGGCCAAAGTACACAGGAATAGCCATGCACCTGATTTTTTTTTCTTCACAAACTTCATCTTTCCAACATTGTTTTTTCAGAAACTACTGGTTTACGAAACAGTGCTGAAACGTCACACGTTCATGATCATATCCAACTAACTTCTATCTAATATTTCAGGATACAAGCGCCTCTGGCCGTCGGATGCTGGCCGGCGTTGTGGGGCAGAGGCCGCGACCGCCGGAATAAGCCGGCCAAGCCTGCAGCCGACTCACGAGATACCAGAATGCCAGCATGAGTCATGCATATACATATAGTCGATCTACTAGTACGAGACTAGCTTTGCTTCATGACCTTTTTTCTAGCTAATCTGAGGCTTTTATCCTTCCACCTGTAAATAATCTTTTCTTTTTGGGGGTTTTGTTGGTGTGTGATACCGTGGTCTTCCTTGCAACCACGGCATATCAACTATAGGCGTACTTTTTTAGATTTGATGATGCAATTGAGACGTTGAGAGGTGCCACTTTGTGCCAGGCTTCCCGTTTCCTGTGGCGTATTGCACAAGTGATACAAAGTTCAGGGGGAAAAAAGAGAGGCAGAATCTGACCTCCTGAATCAGACTAATGGATGCCATGTACCCACCACAGAAAAAAGAAAGGAAAGATACAAAGTCTCATTAGTACGTTACCTCACTTGTCCAATCGCATTCTTGTGTTTTCCGCGTTCTGGAGATGAGAAGACGAAAGCTTTCGATGCGCGATGTATCAAAACTGAGTGGGACTGAGCCTGAGGACACGAAAACGATAGCTGTGATTGAACTGAATCTGATATGATACGAGCGATCGTTGTAGCGCACGCTGCGTTGCTGCCCAATTATGTGGCTGGATTCCTGGGAGAGGCACGTCCAATTCCAGGCTGAAATCAGCCGTCTCTAAGGTCTGGGAGGTGGGAGCCTCCTTGCTTGGTCTAAAGGTTATTGCCGTATCTCTGTAGGTTTGACTCGACCAAAAAGTAGCAAAGTGTTTTCCCACCGTTGTTGACAGCCCGGCATAACACAAACTTATCGAGTCTTTAATTCTGTATGCACAGCAGCTCACATATATTAACCAGGAAGAACCGAAGAACTATGTGAAAAAACAGCAAACGTTGCATTAGGATTCGGTCATTCAGAGCCATGGCACATGTACAAGACACGAACAAGCATATTGCAAATCGGCACTGCGACCACGGACTTTCTGTTACGGTGCGAAATCTCGAGTTCACCAGAAAGCGCAACAATACAGAAACACACACAAGCATCAAGTCTACTGAAGAGTTCCCCGTAGGCTGCGGGGAACTTATTAGTCTCAATCGTAGTGCCCAAACATGGGCAGTCACACTCACACCGTAGCACACTATTAGCAACAGGTGGTGGCAGACCGATGCGAAGCCATCACATACAGCCCCCAGATCATGAAGACTCACAGACCTCACTCTTCATCAGCCTGAAGATCATCCTCATCCTCATAGTCGCCTTCGTCTTCAGCAGTGGCATCCTGATATTGCTGGTACTCTGCGACAAGGTCGTTCATGTTGCTCTCGGCTTCAGTGAACTCCATTTCGTCCATTCCCTCACCGGTGTACCAATGCAAGAAAGCCTTCCTCCTGAACATAGCCGTGAATTGCTCGCTCACCCTCCTGAACATCTCTTGGATGGATGTGGAGTTGCCGATGAAGGTCGATGCCATGGAGAGGCCTATCGGTGCAATGTCACAGACGCTGGACTTCACATTGTTGGGGATCCACTCCACGAAGTAGGATGAGTTCTTGTTCTGGACGTTGATCATCTGCTCGTCGACCTCCTTTGTGCTCATCTTACCACGGAACATGGCAGAGGCAGTGAGATAGCGGCCATGGCGAGGATCAGCAGCGCACATCATGTTCTTGGCATCCCACATCTGCTGGGTAAGCTCAGGGACAGTGAGGGCACGGTACTGCTGGGAGCCACGGGAGGTCAATGGGGCGAACCCGACCATAAAGAAGTGGAGACGGGGGAAGGGAATAAGGTTCACTGCCAACTTCCGGAGGTCGGAGTTCAGCTGGCCAGGGAACCTCAGGCAGCATGTTACTCCACTCATGGTGGCAGAGATCAAATGGTTCAAATCCCCAACTGCAGAAATTAGCATGGATGAGACAAATGTTAGATAATCCTACAAACACATAGCAAGTGATATATTTCTAAACAGAAATGCAAAAAAGAATAAGGATATGTAGAACTGCAATAACAAAATATGTGTTTGGTTTCATGAGTTCCATTATCATTCAATCAACTTCATTTAAACAGAGAAAAGTAAATCACTAGTGCATTAGGCTTCAACCACCCAAAATTTTATCATTAGCTTTACATCGATCAATTAAGCCAAAGAAAAAATAGTTCTCACAATAAAACAGTCATACGATCTTAACAATTTGTCGGATCATCATTACAAGCTAACAGTCATCCTTCAAGTCTAATTAAAACAAAATAATGTCAACTATGATAGTTCTGAGTTTCTGACTTTTGAATCATAATAATGTAGAAACACTGCAGAGAAATGAAAGCTTATTAAACAAGGAAGTCAAGCATTAGGGCCCACCATTCGAGAGTCCAGACCATGTCAAACATGATTAACTGCCCTAAAATAATAATTTGTAGAAGCATTTTTAAAACAGAGGTTCCGAAAGTCAACCAACTACAACATGTTTCAATCTTTCAATTTGGTGTAGTAAACATGAGGTCAACAATATAAATTTTGCATTACATATTTTTGTTAAGCATATAGGTGATTATTTCCATGCTCCACTACTCATATTTTCGGATTAACGGCCACCTCTTTGCATACAAACAGATGATTAGTAAATCATTCATAAGCCATAGCATAAACTCTAGATTGAAGTACACATCCACATAATAACAGGTTTCGATACTAGGTATATATACATAATATATGTCACGTTTAAACAGGCCATCGAAATAATCAGGATTATGACAATCTAATTGTACATCAGGGCTATAGCCATATGTAAAAACTAACAATAGAAAAGGGTAAATTTCACTTACAGCTAGGCGTAGTCAGCTTGAGAGTCCTGAAACAGATGTCATAGAGGGCCTCATTGTCCAGAACCATGCACTCATCTGCATTCTCAACCAACTGGTGGACAGAAAGAGTGGCATTGTAAGGCTCAACAACAGTATCAGATACTTTTGGTGAGGGGAAAACAGAGAATGTCAGCATCATGCGGTCTGGGTACTCCTCCCTGATCTTTGATATCAACAGCGTCCCCATGCCAGATCCAGTACCACCACCAAGAGAGTGGCATACTTGGAAACCTGAAAACATAAACAGGTATTTCTAAATAATGATTCCATGTGGAAAGTGACCACGCTAAAATCTAAATAAAGAACCACTGCTAGGAGATCAAAATACTAAAATTGCATGATAAAGCAGCCAACATACTATCAAAATATTTCACAAGATATGTAAGCCATGTGTAAGAAAACCCCAGCAATAATCTAACAATGTAAGACAAAAGGTTTATTAACAGTGGAAAAGATGGCAACTGAATCATCCAAATTTGTAAGCTTTCAGGTCCATACCCTGACTTGCATTGCATACTATGAATTATGAAATGAGTAAGAATTTTAAACATCACACAGGACATCATTCAAATATTCAATATAGATCAAGTAAAATAAACAATAATGACTAATCAAGTAATAATGGCTATCAAACACGATGCACACTAATAGGAAAAGACCACACCATCCAGCACATAGCATTACCGGCAGAATAAATATAAGCTGCATCAGAATCAGCCTGAAATTTCACAGGCGTAGCAACATAATTCAATGCTGCAAATTATGATTTATTTATTTTACATCCAAACTCCATTTAGTACAAGAAAATTCTCATAAGGACTCTAAGCTCTTGCCAAGTTAATGTAAGTCCAATTACCTTGAAGGCAGTCACAGTTCTCAGCCTCCTTCCTGACAACGTCAAGAACGGAATCGATGAGCTCAGCACCCTCAGTGTAATGCCCCTTGGCCCAGTTGTTACCAGCACCAGACTGCCCAAACACAAAGTTGTCAGGGCGGAAGATCTGCCCATATGGTCCAGTACGGACACTGTCCATAGTACCAGGTTCAAGATCCATAAGCACGGCACGGGGCACGAAGCGACCGCAGGAGGCCTCATTGTAGTAGACATTGACACGCTCCAACTGCAGGTCAGAGTTGCCTACGTAGCGCCCCGTAGGGTCAATGCCATGCTCATTGCACACCACCTCCCAGAACTTGGAACCGATCTGGTTGCCACATTGCCCACCCTGTACGTGGAGGATCTCTCTCATCTTTTCTCTGAAAATCAGAAATGTGTAGGGTAAGCTAGCTGTCATATAGCACAGTAAACCTCACAAAATGATGGATCCAGCTTAATTTACTCAGAACAAAGCAGGATCTAACTTGGACTTGCTGAACCAAACCATCAAGTATGTGTACAAAGTGCAAACTGTCTGAGGTTGTTAAGAACCAACCAAGCTCTATGAGATACGGCACGGTAGTCAAAGATTGACAAGCAAACTAGGATTTAAAAGGACAGGATGAGGTTACACACTAAACTCAAACAAACCAATAGCCTCTGCATAGTGAAATTTTCACCAGACTAGCGCTAAAAATGATCTAACACGGAGTTGCGAGCTAAAACATATTGCCTCGAACAAACTTGAAACTAATGTACTAAGAGACGAGGCTTTCAGCTACATGTTACCTAATGTGGGTGAATCATGACATGAATCGCTCCAAACAAAGCTGATACAAACAGATACTACGCAACTCGCACAGAGACTAGACACGTAGTTTGCGCCAGATCCCCCAAAAGTACACCTCAGATCTGAGGCACCATGCGCAAAATCTGACGGAAATGGCTATATACCACGGAACACTCTCGAATCACTACAGAAACAGTCCTCTAAATTTCCTCGCATCAAAAGCTCAAAAGGCTCGAGATACATGGCCTCCACACAGATCGCAAACACGACCAATCCAATCCCTCGTACGCGAGCGGATCGCAGCATCTCTCACTGAAACAACTCCAATCCGCCCACTACGAACTTGCGCACCAAATTGAACAACCGGATCGACGCATAACTCTACCAAAATCGCTGAACAGACACCCAGATCCACGCACATTGCCGACTTCCTCACACAAAACGACTTTCAAAAAAACAAAATTTAACAGAGCACGGCAAAAAAAAAGTGCCCCATTCAAACGAGGTGATAGATCAGATCCACTAGCATTACCACAGTAACATGCAATGGAAAAATGGCTTAAAAGCTTACGATTGGTGAGCAAATCTGCGGAGGCGCAGGAGGGGGTGGCGACGAGGAGGAGCGGGGGGGCGCGACGAGCGAGGTGGAGGCTGTGGAGTGTTTGGGGGGCAGGAGAATAATATATAGCCGTAGGAGGAGGACGAGGAGATAGGGGCTAAATCCGACGGCTACCGTGCGCTCCATCCAACAGCTCGTCGGATCGGATGGTTGGCATTTTCACCGTACAAATTTAACCGCGGAACGGATCGAACTACCCCTGGGATATTTCGCCCCGCTGGCCCCTGGCCCCTCACTAGAGGTGTAACCGCTAGCCGCTTTGCGGTTGATTTCCAGACACGCTGACCGATAGGTGGGGCGTGTAAAGTTGGGCCCACATGTCGGTGGGTGATATGATAGGTTCGGTCACGCCCGTTGGAGCCGGAAGAGGGAACAAGACAGCACTACACTGGGCACCGAGTGTCCATACTGATTTTGGGTTGCGGAACTACCGTCTTGAGAAGAAAGGTACTACGGTCACGCCCGTTGGAGCTGGAAGAGGGAACAAGATAGCACTACACTGGGCACTGAGTGTCCATGCTGATTTTGGACTGCGGAACTACCGTCTTGAGAAGAGATGTACTACCGCAGAACGGTAGTACCGCCCATTGTACTGCGGTAATATCGCACTAATATTTTAACAACTAGTTTTGAACCTTTTATGCACTATTTCCGACCGTTGAGTCAAAAACGGTAGTACCGGGGTTACAACAGCGGTACTACCGTATTTCGGCTAAGTTTATTGATTTCTGTTCCCAATGGATAGTTTTTGTGTGTGGACTATAAATACTCACCTTTGGCCGATTGAGAGACAACTCTTGGTATCCCATTCACTCACTTGAGCTAGTGTGAGCTTCTCCTCTCAATTGTGTATGTGTTGCACCTTGTGAGCAAGGAGAGAGGTCTCTAGTTGCATGTGTTACATCTAGAGGTGAATTTCGTATCCACTTGAGCTTGTGCATTCGTTGCACGTGGTGAGAGTCAAGCAAGGGGCTTGGCTTGTTACTCTTGGTGTTTGCCGACACCTAGACGGCGTGGATGCGTTGTGGACTGGTGATCTTCTCAAGAAGCTTGTGAGAAGGCCCAGCGTGTTGTGAAGGTTGGAGCTCACCTACCCGCGGTGGGAAAGAGCTACCACTAGTAGAATTGAGGTGTTTGGCTTAATTCGTGGAGCCGATCCAATTAGTTTGGGCTTATCTCAATGTGGATTAAGGGAGATCGGCAAGTCTCCGAACACAATGGTAAAACGTCCTTGTGTCATTGTGGTTTGTTGTCTTGTGATTTACTTTGTGCAATTTACATTCCTAGAATTAAATTGCTTACATGTCTTTGTATGATTGCTATCATTATCAATAGTCTTGTATTGTTAGTGCACTTAATCAAGACTAGTTGATGTAGGTTTTAATTGAGCAAAACCGAATTAATTTATAATTCCGCATATACTCGGTTTTAGCCAAATATTTTAAAAACCGCCTATTCACCCCTCTAGTCGGCCTCCTCGATCTTACTAATGGTATCAGAGCTTGGTCTCTCATTTATTGGACTTAACCGTCTAGAGAGTAAAAGATGGCGACTAATAATATAGTGCACCTCGGTGAGACACCTTTATTTGATGGCACAAAATATGCTCATTGGAAAATCCGCATGTCTTGTTATTTTAAGGCCATGAGCCATAAAATTTAGCGGATTGTAGATACAAGCTTTTCTCCTCTATTGGATCCTCTTGCTCCAACTATTGAGGAAGAGAAATGCTTACATCTTGACGCTCAAACAATTAACGCTTTATTTAGTGCTTTGAGTGTAAAGGTGTTCAATAAAGTTTGCAATCTCAATAACGCTCATGAGATGTGGACCCATCTTCAAGATCATTATGAAAGGTCCACTTCCACTAATGGTGATTGCATAGAAGAATGGATGTCGGGAGAACAATATTCAATCTCTAGCTCCGACAACGATGAGATCTCAACTCTATCTACATCACCTCATTGCTTTATGGCTAAAGGTAATAAAGGGTAAATAATGATGAACCCTCATATGATGAGTTAATGGATATGCTTGAAGAGCTTAATGAATATCTTGGGAAAGAGATGACAAAATTCAAAGTTTTGAAGAAAGAGTATATCTCTCTTCAAAATAATTATGATGTGCTAAAGGATGAGCACGAATCTCTTCTTCTCAAGGAAGCCATTAGCTCTAAGGTGGATATAGGCATTACATGTAATTTACTAGATGATATGCCATGCATAGCACCTAGCTCTTGCATTTTATCTAAGGTTAGCATATCCACCTCTTGTGATGATTTGCTAGATATGCCTTATAGCTCTAGTAAAAATGTTTCTACTTTCTCTATGCTTGTTGAGACTAACCTTGTAGAGGAAAACAAAGAGCTCAAGGACCAAGTCACCAAGTTGAGCAATGACTTGGAGAAGTGCTACAAAGGGAAGGCCATTCTCGATGATATATTGAGCAAGCAAAGAAGCTTGCAAGACAAGAGTGGCATAGGCTTCATCTCCAAGAAGAAGGAGAATAGCAAAACAAGGCACAATGCAAGACACACAAAGAAATATGTCAAGTGCCTTGGATGCAATAAGAAGGGCCACAAAGCCTCGGTGCGTCCAAACAAGATGGATGACAAGACAAAGTCATCAAAAATGAGGCATGCCGGCAAGGAGCAAGTAAAGAAGACAAGAAAGGGAAGCAAAATCCCAACTTACTACAATTGCCAGGAAAAGAGACATATTGGTAAACAATGTCCCAAAAGTATCACTCCTAAGCCTCTTATCTATAATGATCATTATTTGCTTAGGAAGGATATAAATGGCAATGTGTTTGCTAGAATTGTTAGTTCACCAAAGTTTATTGTTAGGGTCATTTGGGTGCCTAAAAGTATTTTGACTAGCATTCATGGACCCAACCGAGTTTGGGTACCACAATGTGCTTAAATATTAAATAGGTACTTGGAGAAGTATTGGAGGCTTGGCTTATTCATATAACGGTGGATTCCATCATATATCAAAATTGGAACCAAGCTTGAGGATGATCACTTCATATCATAAGCCAATGCTATTTCGGTAACAAGTATTTACATTGAAATATCTAGCCCTTATGCCTTGTGTAGGTTTTATTTCATGAAAATCTTTTCAAAATGGTGTTCTTGCTCTTGTTCAAAAACTTCTTTATTGAAATCTTGAGCAAGATAGTAAGTGGCACATTAAGGGGGAGTGCTAAGTCATATACATGTATATCACATCCCTAAGTGTGCCTAAATAAATTAAGTGTTAATAATGTTTTTCAAAATTAAACCTTTTATCCAAAAGTAAAAAAAAATCATAACTATTAGTAATCCTTTGAAAAACTAGTTGTAAAATGTATACAAATGCTTTTCAAAAGTTTTCCAAAGGTTTTGGTTCAAGAAAAACCTATTTTAAGTGAAAATGAGTTTCTGGCCAAAATTCTAGATCATACCATCTTGTTTTTGAGATAAACTAGATTTTTATGTAAAATCTATTCTAAAAGGAATTTGAAAATGATCCCAAAAGTAAAATCCTAGAGTTGGCTATTTTAAACTTTTTTGGTATTCACAAGATTTCCAAAAGACCAACCTAGCAAAAGTTATTTGATTTCGAAACTCGTCCAAAATCCTATCTTGACCTAAGTAGTCACTTTCTAGCACATAAGTGAGTTTTGCCATTTGAGCAAAATTTATTCATATAAATAGGTCCATAATGGTATTCATGACTCATACATGAAAGTAGATGTTTTAAATTCTTTTATATGCTTAGTTTTGCTCATTTGAAGAAGTTTCATTAAAATAAGTTTCATTTGCGAAAACAAAAGCTTAATTCATAAAAACTATGTTCTTAAATACTCTTTAGTCTCTTCAATGCATAATGATCCTGAATGATATTTATTTGAGTGCAAAGTTAGGGATCATTTGCATATTTCTCCATTCCAATATCTATCCCTGAAGTTCCAGAAAAATCGAAACTACCGACGTTATTCCAGATGTACTACCGCTTTGCGGTACTACCGGCCATTCAAAGGCGGTACTTCCGCATCTCGGTACTACCGGCCATTTAACTGTGGTACTACCGATTTCTCTAACAAGACAGCCATTTCATTCCATTCAATTTAAAACCTACTTTGGCTGTTTCCTTTGGTCAAGTTGATCCTTGTTGTATTCGCTAGCTACCCTTAAGTACCTTCTTGATTCCATATGCCATTTTAATCGCATTGTGATGTTCTTATCATAAAAATGGTATTCTTTTTAAAAGTGATAGCTTCTCTTGATCATCTTGATCTCGGCATGAGATTCATCTTTTCACATGATATCATCTTATTCCTTCAAAGTGATATCTAATTTCATTCCTTACGGATCATACTTCTTTTGACCAAGCTCAAGTACTCTTCGTGAACGAGTGGATTCTCTCTTTTCCTCTTCTCTTTGGATGCTTTCTTTGAAGATCTTTGCGAGAGAAGTTTAAGCACTTTGCAATTTCAAGTCTTGTCAACATGTGGTTTCTACAAGTGATGTTCAACGACTATCTTACAAGTGTGATCCACATGTAGACATTTTTGGTGCTTAATATCAAAATGGGAAAACTTGGTTGCAAATAATGGTCAAAGGAAAGATGTTGAAGTCATCATGAGTTTTGGATGGATATATCTCAAAGAGATGACAAATGAGAAGATGACAAGATAGACGACAATTCTTTGTGTGTCAAAGGAGAAGAAAGAATTTTCAAGAGAAACCTTTGTGTAAGGGGGAGTTAGTTCTTTGTGAAAAACTTATTAAATATTTTGGGCTTACTTAAAAAGGGGTAAAGTATTAATATTGATAAAACTATTTTATCTATTTGCCCAAAATGATTTATGGATCTTGTGAATGTATGTTTTGCATTCTCATTTGTTTGATTTGGTATTCTTGGAGTGAAATTGTCAATGATATGCAAGTTTAACCTTTTAATGAGCCTCTTTAGTCAAAAGTCAAAAATCTTGCTTAAAAGGATCAAATTTATATAAAAAAACTAGACAAAAGTACTTAAATATATATTTCAAATGTTTTTCAGTGCTTTTGAAGTAAAAATTCATATTTTGGAAACAAAATATCAAATTTGGCCTCAAAATGATCGTGTATGATCTTGTTTTTGAATTAAATATCATATTTTCTTAAATCAAAATCTATTGAGTTTTTAAAAATGTCATCTATACCAAACTCAAAGGGTTGGTCATTTCAAACATTTCTCTAGTTCAAAGTTTTTACAAAAGACCAACCGTTGAAAAGTTATATCCATTTGAAGTTCACCGAAAAACATGTGTTTACCTAAAATGACCTATTCTTGTATATAGTGAGTTTCGCTATTTGAGCCGGATTTCTTTGTGTATCTTGGCTTGAAATAGTATTTCTAACTCATACGAAGCTATGAAAGTGAAAAACTCCATGAAATTCAAATTGGTTTGCATTTTGAACCTTCAATGCAAAATCATTCTCTTTATTTGCCTACAAAGCGCTTTTTGGCCATATCTTTTGAAAGAAAAATCATTTTTCAAAAAATCATTTTTGGTAAACATTCTAAATAGTCCAAAGTTAAATTCTAGAAATTTTCAAAGTATTTGGACTTCATTTGAAAAGGTTTTGCCTTTTTCTTCTCTTTAAGCAAAAAATCTTGCAAAGAAAGCGCATTTTGGCATATCTTTTGAATGGTGACTTCTTTTACAAAAATTCTTCTTGGAAAAGTTTCTTAGGAGTCCAAAGTTTGTTTCTACCAAATTTGAAAGAATTTTGATATGATTTGAAAATGTTTTGACTTTTTCTCTCTTTGATCAACATGCTGAAAATTCAGACTTTTGCAAGTTTTGAGCTGATTTGTAATTTTTGTATGTCCAAATGGATTCATAATTTGAGGTAGATATGATGATTAATTTTTATTCTCTATAGTTGATATTCTATGCCAAATTTTCTCAGATTTATTGGAGCTGTTTTAGCCTATTTTTTAGAAATCTTTCGAAGCTCAAATGAAATGTCAAAACCTGAAAAAACCTGAAATTTCCAGTTTTCTGAAACTTTCTAATTTTCATATCTTCAAAATGGTTGACATTTGGTTCAGCCTCCCAAAATGAAAAGTGTGTGTATCTACAAGGGCTAGCTCCATGATTTATCTCAGATTTTTTGGAGCTTGTTTCCATACCCTTTTTCAAATGTTCTAGGAAAGTTGTGAGCTTAACATGATTTCAATTTGTGAATTTGTGAAAATGAGCATGGTATCTTCATGAAAAATGTTTATTGGGGAGATTTTAATGATGAGTTTATTTTAATGTGTTTCAAATATCATCTCTTTTAGTTAAACTCCAATATGGTATCATTTCGAGTTGTTTTGCTCTTTTCGGCCATAAAAGAGGAGTTTGTGACTTGTTTTAGTTTAAGGGGGAAAATGATATATGATCAATAGATTTGTGACATATTTTGGTTTTCCTCAAATATCTTGAAAACATAACCTTACTTCAAAAGAGGAAGAATATTTCAATGATCAAAATAAAATGAATTCTATTGCCAAGCTCATGGTTTTGCAAAGACTCTCTTTTGGCTTAGATTTATTTTGGATTTTTGGTGATTAATACCAAAAGGGGAGAATTTGTGTGAGTTACATTTGGATGATTGATATATTCGATATATTCTCTTATGAGTGATTTCACCTTTTCATGCATGTCTCATTCATATGCATCATGTGCTTAAGCTTACCATTCTCATATGCATAATGCTTGGAGCTTTAAATTGCTTAGTGACATGCATGGATATAGTTCAAGTAGCTTAAATTCTTATCTTATGATGATTTATATCCAAATGTTGTTATTGATAAAGGATTTGTCATCAATCACCAAAAAGGTGGAGATTGAAGAATCTAGACCCGCCATTATGAGTTAATGTAGTATTTTGGTGATTAATGACAAATCTATATGTGAGACTAACACTTCTATCGATATACCTATTGTGTAGTCTTATTTGAATGAAAAGGTAAAAATCAAAGAGGTATGCATTCGACATCATATTCATATATATTGTTGCATTCCTCGGATTCAAAATATAGGTTGAACTCCGCTAAAAGTCTAACTTGAATATGTGCATATGTTTTACTACACATTCGTGTATGCACACATTTAGGGGGAGTTCACTCTATGTTTTGTGGTTTCATTAGTATTGATCCATATTTCTTTATCCATATATATTGGATATCTCTACTTTGAAACATATCCTTTGAGTATATAAAACTTGTGTAGTTCATATATACTCATATTACTTTATATTCAATTATTTGCAATTGTGTTGTGGGACTAATGTGTGTGCTAAGATGCGTTCAAGGCTTAGTCCCGGAGTTTGAATGATGATATGAAAAGAAAATGCAAAGATGATAAAAGATTGACATGGCTCAAGACAAAGGAGTCATACATTGCATTTCAAAAAGCTTCTGGAAGAAGTTCAGTGGAAATCGGTATGATCGCATTTGGTAAGCGGTACTACTGGAGTTTATTTGGCGGAACTACCGCGTAGCGGTATGACCGTAAATCCTTTGGTGGTACTACCGGTGAACGTTCGGACAATCAGAACGTATGATCCAATCGTGCGGTTAAGACCTGTGGTTCGAACGTTCAATCGAATCTGAGCCGTCCACGTAATCAGTCCGATCGTGCAAGGCTGATCTGGTCACTCCTGTGAAGCGGTAGTATCGCAGTTCTTGAGCGGAACTACCGCAACTCGGTTGTACCGAACAAAGTACGGTACGTTTTTTTTTACAGAACGTTGCATTTTTGGAGTTTGGTTGCTCCTTGGAGGTGCGGTAGTACCGCAGTGCTTCTCGCAGAATTACCGCAACCAGGTATAACCGAGATTTATGAAGCGGTACGTTATTTCTAGTACGTACTGATTTTGGACCTCAAAAAGAAACGGTCGTACCGCACTTGTGGATCGGTATGACCGGAGAGTGGAACTACCGCATGATTAATGGCGGTAGTACTGCACCTTTCTGCAATTGCTTGTTTA
This sequence comes from Phyllostachys edulis, assembly GCA_036346405.1. Lineage (NCBI taxonomy): Eukaryota > Viridiplantae > Streptophyta > Magnoliopsida > Poales > Poaceae > Phyllostachys > Phyllostachys edulis. The sequence goes on along the minus strand of CM070554.1, from coordinate 13,820,271 downwards.
GAAGAATTTATTGCAGGTATATCTTAGTAATTATTGTTAATCACTGTGGGACTAACATTTTCCATGAGTCGGATGAATAGGTTATATTGCAGGGTGATGAAGACTTTGGAAGACATCGTGAGTTGATCATCATTAAGTCAAGGTTCAAGAAGAGAATGCATCATGGGTTGATGCATATCAAGACAATGACCCAAACTTGAAGTGAAGATATGCGTCATCAAGCTTTAAGAAGATGCTCAAGGCAAAGGTATGACTAGCTAGGGCTAAGGATGTGTTCCTAGTCTTTTACCGGTCTTGGTATTTGGTGGGAAGATCGGATTGCTAGTATAGGTTGCCGTACTATTAAGAGGGGTCATGTGTAGTAGCTTGAGTCTCATCATGTGTTTATAGCTCAATCTTGCTTGCTCTAGCTCTCCGTGGCATGATGCTATTATTTGCAAATGTGTTTTGCAAATAGTCGAGGCTCATGCATTTAATCCTTGTAGCATGTGACTATACTTTGCAAATATGTTTTGCAAATGGTTGAAGTCCATATACCTACTCCTTGTGGCATGATCTAGGTTTGCAAATGTGTTTTGCAAATTGTTGGGATTCATGCATTTTCCCTTGGCATGGTCTAAGATTGCTTGTTGCTATTTCTTTGGACTTAGACCATAGTAGTGACTCTTTGGAGTTGTGCTTTTGATTTGATCAAATGTGTTTGAGATCAATCAAATAGGTGTATTGTGTAGCCCTCTGAATAAGCTTTCCATAGAGTCTAAGATCACTTAATTCCAACATCGGAGTCAAAAGTTATGACCTTTTTACCGAGTGTCGTCTATGCTGATTTTGGGCTGCGGAACTACCGCCGTAAGAAGAGAGGTACTACCACAGAACGGTAGTACCGCCCATTGTACTGCGGTAGTATCGCACCAATATTTTAACGGCTAGTTTTTTAGCCTTTTATGCACCCTTTCCAACCGTTGAGTCAAAAACGGTAGTACCGGGGTTACAACGCCAGTACTACCGCATTTTTGCTGAGTTTGCTGATTTCTGTTCCCAACGGATAGTTTTTGTGTGTGGGCTATAAATACCCACCTTGGCCGGTTGAGAGACAACTCTTGGAATCACATTTCACTCACTTGAGCTAGTGTGAGCTTCTCCTCTCAATTGTGCATGTGTTGCACCTTGTGAGCAAGGAGAGAGGTCTCTAGTTGTATGTGTTACATCTAGAGGTGGATTTCATATCCACTCAAGCTTGTGCATTCGTTGCACGTGGTGAGAGTCAAGCAAGGGGCTTGGCTTGTTACTCTTGGTGTTTCCCGATGCCTAGACGGTGTGGAGGCGTCGTGGACTGGTGATCTTCTCAAGAAGCTTGTGAGAAGACCCGACATGTTGTGAAGGTTGGAGGTCACCTACCCGAAGTGGGAAAGAGCTACCACTAGTGGAATTGAGGTGTTTGGCTTAATTCGTAGAGCCGGTCCAATTAGTTTGGGCTTACCTCAACGTTAGTGGCGGACGCAAGGCCGGTCTTGCCAGGCGAGGTCTTGCAGACTCGTCTTGCCGCCGCCGTGAAATCCCTCATCGCTACCAGCTCCTCCACCTGGACCCATCCATGACAAAGCACCGGCTGATGGAGCAAGAAGCCAAGAACGAAGGAAGGAGCAGCGGAGCAACAGGCGCCAACAGCCATGAGCATGAAGAAGGAAAGAATAACAAGGAACCCATCGAAGAAGCTTCGAAGAAATTTGGGCCGTTTCACGTTTGGGCCATGTTCTTCCCACAAACAAAAAACAAAGAAAGCTAATCGGCCCATTTTTGTACTCTCCAAATCCCTAATTCCCCACTCCCCAAAATCCAAATCTGAAATCCCCGTTCAGCCATTTCCGAATTCCCCACACAACCGCTCAACTCACCTAGGGCGGGGCGGGCGCGAGGCGGCGAAAGGGGCCAGTGGGGCAAGCGTGGCCGAGGCAAGTGGGGGCAGGTTGGGGCAACCGCGAGCGTGGCGGGTGAGCTCGATCACATGAGCCGCGAGGACGAGCTAGCGAGGGCGAGCTCATGAGCCGCAATGAGGCACTAAGCCGCCACCGCCACCGGCCGGCGCGCCAAGCAGCTGGGTGATGGAGGCGGCGAGGCGCCAGGAGTGGGGGCGTGAGGAAGTCAACCGACGGCGTGGGCGCTGCTGGCTGCTGCTGAGGATGGAAGACGGGAGGAGCTTTAAAGTTTTGGTCTTTGGCCTTTGCCCTTTTGGGCTTTGAGGAGTCAGGAGCTTAGCTTTGGCTTTAAGGAAATGCCTTTGAGGAAATGAGAAGTTGATCAGCTGAGGACTGACTGAAGGAGTGAAGCTCACAAGGAGCAGATGAGCAGCTGAGCAGACAGCAGAGCCGAAGAGGTAATTAGGTAATTACTAAATACTATTATTAATTATGTAAAGTTGACATAATTACACTTACGGTGGTCAGTGGCTCACCGATTTAAATTAGAATGTTAAAATGATGTTTTATTACTTGTTTAGTCTAGTTACATGTACTTAGTACTCATGAATTACATGTATTTTATTGTAGATTTATAAAAGATGGACAAACGAACTTTGCATAATTATTTCTCCAACAATCCAAATACAAGTATTACTCCTCAAACCAATGAGAGCACAACTCAACAAAGAAGCCTCGGATTGATTTTAATTCGGATGACACCATTGCCGATCCAGCATGTCGCATACCAATTGAAGATTATCCCAATGAAATTCGAGATCAAGTGGTTTTGCGGTATGTTCTATACTTCCATTTCATTTCATGTAACGTCCTTGTGTCATTGTGGTTTGCTCTCTTGTGATTTACTTTGGGCAATTTACATTCCTAGAATTAAATTGCTTACATGTCTTTGTGTGATTGATATCATTATCAATAATTTTATATTGTTAGTGTACTTAGTCAAGACTAGTTGATTTAGGTTTTAATTGAGCAAAACCGAATTAATTTATAATTCCGCATATACTCAGTTTTAGCTAAAAGATTTTAAAAACCGCCTATTCACCCCTTTTAGTCGGCCTCCTCGATCTTACAGTTCTTTGAAGGAATGATGCGGTGCGTGATGAAATCTTTCACCATGTGCCATCCGGTAAGCCCCTCTTCCTTCAAGTCTTTTAAGGCTTGAATACAAGGGGTAATCCGATCGAGGTTGTTAGGAATTGAATCACACGAAGAACTCTTCTCAGCAGCTTCCCCCGCGAAGAAGAGGCTGTCATCCTTGGTCATTTTCCAGTAAAACCACATATTTTTCCATCCCGGCCATGATGACCGAGTAAACATCTGAATATACTCATTCGATTTCCCGTCGTGGAGCTTCAAACAACAGCTACCTGCAATTCTGGTCTGCCTGCTCATCCCGTAGTAATACTGGAAGAGCTCCAAATCTGGGTGAATTCCCATATAGGCTTCACACAAGTATACAAACACGCTCAACATTGTGATGGAATTGGAAACAGGATTCACCAATTCTACCCCAAAGTGTGCAAGTATAAGTGTGAGGAAAGGATGAGCAGGCAATCAAAAGCCACATCCACAGTATGCTTGGAATACTGGAATGGTGTCGTCCTCACTCGAGGGCCAATGCTGTCCAGTAGCTTCGATCCACTTCACAAAGTCCTTCTTCGGGATCTTCTCGGCTGCAACCAAATCTTTCATCTTCACTGTATCCATCTCCGATTTCTCCCACTTAGAAGCGGTTCTGGCCATCTTCTCTAAGTGAGATCGTTTGGGATTTGGAAAAGTTTTTGGAGAGATTGTGAATTGGCCGGCAGCGAAGAGGGCAAGAACTCGAAGAATAGTTGAAGCAAATAGGAGAAAGTAAAAACCCTAAATCACACCTGCGGTAGATTTTTATAGCCGCGCCTGAGTTGAAAATTGTGGGAACCTAACAGTTGCTACCTCTTTGGGAACTGCTCCAACAAACAAAAATGTGAGAGCTGGTTGGGATTCTTTAATTTGTCTGATCGGAAAAAGCAATTATGTCTTTACAACTCAATTGAAATTACCTTCTTGACCAAGTCTATTTCTGATCAAATGAAATACTAGTCGAAAAGGCTTTACTTTCGACCACTATTCTACGACCTCTCTTCGAGTAAGTTATTTTCACTTGAAGTTCGGGGGCTAGATGACGAGGATCTAATAATTCTCATTTATTTATTTATCTGTAATTCTTATTATAGATAACAACATCGTTATGCTGCTCTTAAGCATACCCCTTAATGACCACAAGGGAGAAACTAAACTAGGTGGTTGTAAGCCTTTCTATGACCAACCCATGGTCGTAAGTCTTTCCACGACCATATCATGGTCGTAACCACCTCATGGTCGTAGGACTTTCTATGACTAGGTCAGCTACAACTGCCCTGTGATTGATAAATCCTGCAGAACGTGGGCCTAATCAATCAGGTAATCTTATGCGCTGTGTTTAAGACATAGAGCGGTTAGCATACGCAGTTATTCTCCGAATAACTACATTACTCCTTTGTCTCTGACGGTAACTACCAGGTGATGTGGTGGTATCATAACTCATAGTAACTACCCTCAACGTGCGTGGCACACCAAATGACGAGACGCCTCTTGGCCTGGAGAAACTGCAGCCACTACATGCACTATATAATGGTTAAAGTCAGCAGACAAAAAAGGGGGATCAAGAGGAGAAGACATTACACAGAATTCTGCTTCTTCTTTGTAATCCAGATAGTCAATACAAAAACATATGAGTAGGGTTGTTATTCTCTCCGGAAAAGAGCTGAACCTATCTAAAATCTCTGTGTCATTCTCTGCCTAGTTCTATTTCTAGGAGACCCCTGAATATTTTCATACGTAAGATCGATACTAGATCATCAACAAGAAGGAATACCTTCCATCTGCAGAAAAAACATATAGGTCAATAGGTCCTACTTCACATCATCTATCTTCATCATTACAGAAGAAGCAACCATACTTGAATCTAACTCTAACTCCTCCACCATAATTTTGAGAGGAATTATTTCAGGGAACATAATAAGCAAACCAAAGTTGACAAAGAAGGAAAACCAAACAGAAGCAAAAGAAAAGGGGAACCTCTTGAAGTGCTTCATGGTGCTCGCATAGAGCAGAATGGCAATGAGCGATCTTAAATTTCACCTGCAACAATAGAGCAAAACTGAATGAGTTATTTGCTAGAGGTGACATAGAGATAAATATCGACGCAAGAAATGTTAGAATGGCCTGTTCCTCTGCTCACACCTCATTTTCATTGAATAGAACAAGATTCGAAGAATTTTGGAGAAGGTGACTGGCCTGTGGTGGATACGAAGCTTCTGGTGTTACTTGTTGCTTGTTTAGGGATGCCTAGGCCACGGCTGGTGGCCTAGCGGGATCGCGGGAGGACCTGAGAAGTGACTAAGTGAGGATTGGATCTAAATCTGTTCACGAGGAGAGGGGCGTGAGGAGTGACCGAGTGAGGAGGGGGTGACGGCCAGTCGTGAGGAGGGGGCGGGCGGTCGTTATGAAGGCGGCGGCAGGCATGACAGCGTGAGGGCAGCGGCCGAGCGTGCGGGAAGGGGATCTGGATATGATTCTGGAGGATGTGATTGGGAAGGAATAGGATTGGAGAGGGTGACACATGAAGTAATTTGAGGCCCACCTATGAGTACGTTCTCATGGATAATCAGGCGAAACGGACACGGGTGGGCATTACCTATGCCCGTTTACCCACTGGGTAGAGATTTATGCCCACGAATATATCCGTGGGCAGGAAAATAGGAATATGCCCGCCTCCATTAGGGTTTTTACCTACGGCGAAACTGCCATCCCTAATTACAACTTGTTTTGCTACGCGCACACGGAGAGGATAGACCATGTGGACGCAAGAATATTGGACGGACTTCGATTTCCATGAGATGCACATGGGGCGGGTTCCATCTTGTCCCCTATGCAGCTAGCATGTGTTTTTGCTGCAATCTTTCAATGCGAAGCAAAGAGAAATTAATTGGAGACAGCTACACCCACGGTAAAGTCTCCCTGACATGCGGGCAATCATTAAGGAATCTATGCTCCTGGTGAATATATACTAAGAATACTAGGAAGTCGCCATCAGGTCCAGATAAGCCGCATACGGGAATTGGATGAGCACAACATGTACATGCATGCGACTCTGACGCGTATGGAAATTAAGGATTTGGAATATTTTGTTAATTATTTTGGGTTGTATCTGATCCGGTTAGGCTATTGTTTTTTTTTTCCTTTGGTCTAATATCGTGTGTGAATTGGGAATTTCACTTGTCAGCACTCAGGTTACCGTGGGAGGAAAATAAACTTTTTAAAGGGCGGAAATCGTACTATCTATTCATTCAATATTTCCTTTTCAGGCTATAAATAGCTATGTATTTCATTATTATAACATACACCACGTTATTCAGGAAAAAAAACTATTTTCTCTTGATTCTTGGGTTTATGCTACGCGCTACTTTCTGGAATAGAGAGTATTTTCTAGATATTGCCATCGTTCTTCTTGTGATTTCCTAGTGTTTTTGCAGGAAGAAGATGTCTATTTTTTGCGTGGTCGAGTAGACGAGAATCGAAGCGTATGGTTAAGCGAATTCTTTTATTGTAAATCGCTGTTTTGGCAGTAGTTGACGTCATCGGTTCGTACGGTTGTACGGATCCAAAACGTCATGAAGATCCCCCCCCATCAAGAGTTGCATGTGCTACCGCAGTCTAGGAGGGCTGTAGGTGACACATGACACCTACCTATCCTACTACGGTGCCAATTTTACAATTTCTTATAAGAGGAGACAACTCTTACTATTGCGAGCCAAAATGGCGCCAAATCAGCCAAAAACTAGAGAAAATGTGATGTTGGCTCAAGCCAACCAGATGTGGACTGAACCTGGTAATGTCGTAGCCTACTGGGCTAGGCCTGTGCTCACTATCGTCAGAAGAAGCGTGCTGATCTTGGTAGCTCGCCCTCGCAAGGCTGAAGTTTCCTGACAGCTCAAGGAGTTGGGATACTGAGCACACTGCCGAACCTTTGTCGGCTTGGGCACCGAGCACGCTGCCACCGCCTGGGCCGCAACCTCGGCATAATCCCGTCGTCGCGTTGCCACCGCCCACCATACGCCACACCATGTCACCATCGCAATGGGGCATTTAAATGCAACCGGGGCACAGTGCAGCAGACTCCACAAGTGCCGCCCAAATTTCACCACGATCGGGCTTGGCAATGATGAAGTGTGATCGTGAGTCGTGACACTCCTTGCCGAGTGAGCGTTTGTGTTTGCCTTTCCCTTTCCCCATGAAACTAGTGGTGCATCTGCGCGTTGTCTGATGCCGATAGGGAAAACAAGCAGTACTCCCCTTTTCAGGCTTTTGCGACACAATCTAACTTCCAACGCCTCACCTTTCGAAATAGTAAATACAACGACACGATCATTCACCTCTTCGGAATTTTTTTTTGCTTCTGAAATTATTAGGACAACAGACTTCTGTTCATCTCATTGCTCTAAGCTAGGAAAACTATCGTGGTATAAAAAGGACCAGACAGTGAATAAGAGGGGAGACCATCGGCTTCGGAGACGAGGGGCCGAAGGATCTCGAGTGTGGGAGTTCGGACTAGAAATGCACTTGTATTTATTGCTAGAAAAAATGTCCCCCCTTACATGGTGAAGGAGGAGGGCTATTTATAGCCTTTCCTGCCTGGTACATGAAATTACACTTGTATCCCTAGGGAAGTACATTGAACGTAGTGGTAACAGGGGAGTTTCCCAGCCTAGGCATAGGTCTGGGCGCACGGTAGTCCTCCCTGGACCTGGTTTAGTCGGGTGGTGGACCCGGTCTACCTCTGCTGCGCTCTCGTTGGTGGTGACGAGGCCCCTTCGAAACCTCCCCCTCGGAGGGGCATGCCGCCTCCCCCCCCTCGGGGGTGTCTTTGCTCCTACCTCCCTGGGACCTCGGGGACCCTTCGGGGACACCTTCCCGGGTTGTCTCCGCCTTCGCCCCTAGAGCCTCCGGGAGCGTCTTCGGGGTCTTCGGGGCCGGTCCGGAGGCCCTTCGTCGTGATCTCTGCGGGTCCTCCAAACGTCCGCAGTCCTTCAGAGTGTCGCTTGTCTTGGTGGGGCGGTGGGTCGCCCTCGACAAGCCCCTCATGGTTGAGGTCTTGCTTCGCCATGGTCAAACCGCTACCGTATAAAAAGGACCAGACAAGGAATAAGAGGGAGACCTCACTGGAGACGAGGGGCCGAAGGGTCTCGAGTGTGGGAGTTCGGACTAGAAATGCACTTGTATTTATTGCTAGAAAAAATGTCCCCCCTTACATGGTGAAGGAGGAGGGCCATTTATAGCCTTTCCTGCCTGGTACATGAAATTACACTTGTATCCCTAGGGAAGTACATTGAACGTAGGGGTAACAGGGGAGTTTCCCAGCCTAGGCATAGGTCTGGGCGCACGGTAGTCCTCCCTGGACCTGGTTTAGTCGGGTGGTGGACCCGGTCTACCTCTGCTGCGCCCTCGTTGGTGGTGACGAGGCCCCTTCGAAACCTCCCCCTCGGAGGGGCATGCCCCCCCCGGGGGTGTCTTTGCTCCTGCCTCCCTGGGACCTCGGGGACCCTTCGAGGGCTTCGAGGGCCCCCTCGGAGGCTTCGTGGACACCTTTCCGGGTTGTCTCCGCCTTCGCCCCCAGAGCCTCCGGGAGCGTCTCCGGGGTCTTCGGGGCCGGTCCGGAGGCCCTTCGTTGTGATCTCCTGCGGGGTCCCCCGAAATGTCGCAGGTCCTTCAGGAGTGTCGCTTTGGCTGCGGGGGCGGTGGGCGCCTTCGACAAGCCCTCGCGGTCGAGGTCTTATTTCGCCATGGTCAAACCGCCGTTATCCCGAAGGGTCCAGGCACACCGTCCTCTCTTGCTTGGCGGCGTGATATGGGAATGTTTGGCGAAGGCCTTGTGCTGGTGGGATCTCCGATGCCCTGGGTCGCCGTGCGCCATGAAGGCACCGGCTACACCGCCATGGTACTCTGGAATCGCTGCGTGCCTGTTGGGATTGCCCGCAGCGACTCCTCGGATTGTGTCGCCATAAATGACAAGTCAGGTACTATTGAGGGGTGCACGTGGCAAAGCGCAATGGAGCAGGTGCCTCAATCCCCCGCGACTCTGGCGCCTATAAATATGTGGCAACCCCGCAGTAACCACCCCATCGCATTTTCGCCCTTGTCGATCGTCGTCTGTGTTACTTTGTCCACTGTTGTGTTGATCATGGCGAAGGGTGGTAGGGATGGTGCCGGGGAGGTGTCGTACATGAGCGAACTGGGGAGGTCTCTAGTGACCAACCTTGTGCTCGGTACCCTTGTTGACAAGGGCAAGCTAGAGAGTCTGGAGAAAGTCCGCGCGCCCGGAGCGGAAACTACCCCAACTCCCCGAGACGATGAAGCAGTGGTCTTCGTCGCGTTCTTCGACGCGGGCCTCCGTTTCCCATGCGTGGCCCTTGTGAAGGACGGTTTTACCAGACGGGTGGAATTAGCAACGGTGACGCCGAATTCCGTCGTCAAGTTGGGGGTCTTTGAGTGGATGTTTGCGGGTCACGGCGAAAGCGGCGAGGGCAATCGTCGCCTACCTACACGATGGTCGCCGCTAACCAAGAAGAAAAAAAGCGAGGTGAGACGCTCAACTTTGGCAACGGAACTTCGGTATGAGCCCAAGTGCTTCGATGTATCGCGCCACCCCGGCGCAGACGGAACCGCTGGATACGGACCGAGCGCCGCCGGTTTTACCACAAGTCGCCATGAGGATGGTTTGCGATCACGGGTGGTCCGATAAGGCTTGTCGCCAGTCCCGAAGTCGATCCTACCATACGGGAGGAGGCCCTTCTCCAGCTTTTGCTAGACGTGATGAAGCGGTTTTCAACTCGGGATCTGGTGGAAGAATTTTGCGCCTTCAGGATCTGGCCCTTGGCGCAAGACTGGGACGTGGAGATCGGGGCGGCGAAGTCTGGGCGGCCGACCCTGACCGTGAAAGGGCGCAAAGGTACGCATTGTTGCCCCGCGTCCCCATTGTTCTCCCGCGTCGCACTGCCTTTTACTTTTCGCGCGGCGCGTGAGTTTTTGTGCTTGTGGCTTGTCTCGCAGTTGTTGCTATCAGCGAGGCGGCTCGCGCGACTGAGGTGTTGCTGGGGCCGTACACCGGCGAAGAGCATTCGAAGCGTGTAACAGTGGTGCGCGACTGTCGCCTCAACCGGGCTTACGGTCCGTCCGTTCGCCTCTCCAAACGTCCGGACCCGGATGCCGGGATGAGGAACGCTGCTACGCCATCGAGGCCAGCCGGCCAGCCCGACAGCCGCCGCGGCTTGCCACAGCGGCTGGTCCTTGCGAGGCACGTGGCTCCTCCGAGGGTACGAAAAGCACGGATCGTCCTGCCAAACGGCAGGCGGTTGCCCCAGAGCGCGAAGGATCCTCGAGCTCGCACAGCTCTCCGTCGGGCGAACATAGTGGTTCTACCAAGAAGGTCGCGCTTAAGGTGCCTGGGCACGCCGCGGCGGAGGTAGCGAAGGCGACGGGCGTAATCGACTTGACGACCCTTGCCATCGGGGAGTCCTTCGGTGAAGAAACTCTGTCGCATCTATATGCCGAGGACCCAGAGGTGGCTCTAGGCACCCCGGTCACTCCGGGGCGTGCCGACATTGTTACGGAGGAACCTGTCGCTCCGCGGTCACCATAAGGTACGAGCGCCAGTTCATTTTCGTGGTTGCTGCTGCGTGCCTAACACTCATGCGCGGCCGCAGGCAAGCGATCTTGAGTGAGCGGGTCGGCGAAGGAGAGCCCGTGGCGGACGGGTGACACGTCAAGGGGCCACCACCGGTTCGGGGGTCCGGGCCCCGCGCCCGCGACTCGCAAATGTGTGGCTACGGATCACGTGGACGCGCCCCGTTAGCTTGCCAAAGACTTCGCCGTCGGCCGGTGTTGCGAAGGTATGCGAGGCGCGGGGAACTTTGCTCACTCGCCGCTCCTGTCTGGCCTCTTCAAGAAGATGGCCATAAGGGATATGATCGAGAGCGTGGAGGCGAACGCTATGAAGGTTTGGTTTTTTCCCACAACTTCGGTGTTCTTTTGTTGTTACCATGGGTCCATCACCGAGGCGTTATTTGCGCGCAGACAATGATGCTCGCACGGGTGCTGGATGATGATGTCGCCCGGTGCTTTGGCAAAATCCAGCAAGAGGTTGAAAAGGAGCACGCGAAGAGCGAGGCCCTTAGCGGCAAGTGCGACTCCCTCGAGGTGAGGATAAAGACTTTGGAAGAGTGAGTGTCTGGGCTCTGGTCCGAGCTCGAGGCCTCACGAAAGGCGCGGGCGTTGATCGAGGAGGACATGGCAGCGGAGCGCGAGTTGTCGGAGACTATGGGGGCTGCTAGCTTCGAGTGTCTGGTGATGCTGGAGGATGCTGTGACGAAGCTTGGTGCCGTACCTTCCGCAAGGACTCACCGTGCCGCTGAGACGGACATCACCTTCGCGCGGCTGAAGAACGTTGCAAGGGCGATCGCGTACTGCGCCCGCCAGATGGAGACCACTACGCCAAAGGCACCTGTGCGAGACCACGCTTCCACTGGACAAGGCGGTGTGCGATATAGACGCTTTTTGCCACCCGCTTCGATTGCCGCGGGCTACGACGAGGAGCCGGGCGAGTGTGGAACGTCGAACGCGCAGGGCCAGCAAGGTCCTTCTGGAGGACTACTGGGCGCTGCGCGGGCACGAAGATGCGACCAAGTCCTTCCAAGACATGCAAGCGAGGAAGGCCAAAGGGAAGTCTCTGGTGGCCGAGCAGGCTGAGGCCGACGAGGGCGGCAAGCGGGGGTCCCTCCGCGGTGACAAGGTGTGACCCTCCGCTTGCCCGGAGCGGCTCAAAACTCTCAATGTAGCGTAGTGCTGTAGTTTGGCTGCTTCGGTTTCTGTTTGCCTTTTGGACTTTTTGGGGAGGCGAAAAACACTTTTTGTCGCGGCTTTTCGTCATGTAATGATATGTTGATGTTAAATGAGAAAACATTTTGGCTTGGCTGCGTGACTTTTATCCCCGCCTGGGCTTGTTGTCTTAAGTCGCACGCCAGGTTCAGACAGGGGGCGGTGCTCGCTTAAGTGTGCGCCAGAGGGCCCTCGACCGCCCATGGGTGGGCGGCTCGTTACTATGGCTGCGACGCGCCCTCCAAAGGAGGAGCGCGCAGTTATGCAGAAGTGGCCTTTGAGGATTTGTTATCGGAACAGCATCTGCCACGGCGCGAAGTGGCAGCGATGGAAGAAGGCCAACCGGGGCGGCTCCATGAAGACACTCTTCCGCCTTCGAGCGCGGGAAACCGCGAGGATAAAGGAAGAGGTGCGGGCTTTCTGGGAACGCCGAGGGACCATCATCCCACCAATGGTGCCCTCGGCGTCCGAAGAGTCTTCTACGAGCTCGCGGGCACTCCCGAGGGTGCGGATTGCGGGGCACTAGGTCGATCTAGTTGCCAAAGTGCTTCGGACGAGGAGCTGGCCGGTTGGGCGACATATAAGGAGGAATGGGACTTCGTGCCGAAGACGCTCGGTGTTTGACGCACACAGGATTGTGTACGAGTAATTTGCGGTTGTAACGTTATGAAATGTGTACTATGCTGAGCTTTTAATAAAAGCGGTGCGATTGTATTGCGCCATCTTCGTTGTCTTGTCTAGGTGGGTCTCGCCGTCCCTTGTCTTTTGTGGATAGCGCTCCGGGGAGTCTTTTTTTAGATAGGGCTCCGGGGAGCCCTACGATTTTTGGTTCGGGGGAGGAAAAGCCTCGCGCCGTCCCCCATCTTTTTTAGATAGGGCTCCTGGGAGCCCTAACATTTTCGAATCGGGGGAGGCCTCGCTACCGCCCCCTATATTTTTAGATAGGCCCTAGGAGCCCCAACATTTTCGAATCGGGGAGGCGGCCTCGCGCGCCCCCCTATATTTTTAGATAGGGGCTCTTGGGAGCCCTAACATTTTCGACCGGGGAGGCGGCCTCGCCCGCCCCCATCTTTTAGATAGGGCCCCGGGAGCCCTAACATTTTGGTTCGGGGATGGGCCTCGCCCCGTCCATATATTTTTAGATAGGGCCCGGGAGCCCCACGATTTTTGGTTCGGGGAGGCGAAGCCTCACACCGCCCCCATCTTTTTAGATAGGGCCCCGGGAGCCTTAACATTTTGATTCTGGGAGGCGGCCTCGCGCCGCCCCCATATTTTTAGATAGGGCTTCGGGAGCCCCACGATTTTTGGTTCTGGGAGGCAAAGCCTCCCGCCCCCATCTTTTTAGATAGGGCTCCGGGAGCCCTAACATTTCGACCTGGGAGGCGGCCTCGCCGGCCCCCCATCTTTTTAGATAGGGCCCGGGAGCCCTAACATTTTCGACCGGGGAGGCGGCCTCGCCCGCCCCCCCTTTTTTTAGATAGGCCCCCGAGTCCTAACATTTTGATTCGGGGAGGCGAAGCCTCGCCCGCCCCCATCTTTTTTAGATAGGGCTCCCGAGCCCTAACATTTTGATTCGGGAGGCGGCCTCGCCGCCCCCCATATTTTTTAGATAGGGGCCCGGGAGCCCCACGATTTTGGTTCGGGGGAGGCGCCTCGCCGCCCCCCATCTTTTTAGATAGGGCCCGGGAGCCCCACGATTTTGGTTCTGGGAGGCGGGCTCGCACCGCCCCCCATCTTTTTAGATAGGCCTCGGGAGCCCTAACATTTCGGACCGGGGAGGCGGCCTCACGCCGCCCCCATCTTTTTAGATAGGGCCTCACAGGAGCCCTAACATTTTCGAACCGGGGAGGCGGCCTCGCGCCGTCCCCCATCTTTTTTAGATAGGGCTCCTGGGAGCCCTAACATTTTCGAATCGGGGGAGGCGAAGTCTCGCGCCGTCCCCCATCTTTTTTAGATAGGGCTCCTGGGAGCCCTAACATTTTTGATTCGGGGGAGGCGAAGCCTTGCGCCGTCCCCCATATTTTTTAGATAGGGCTCCGGGGAGCCCTACGATTTTTGGTTCAAAGTTTACACGTTGGCCGTCGCGGAGGGTGTCCGTGCGCACCGGGGCCGAAGGCCATACACGGTGGCTTTGGGTTTATACACTGGCGCCCGCGGAGGGCGTCCGTGTGCACCGGGGCCGAAGACCATGTGCGGTGGCTTTCCATTTATACACTGGCGCCCTCGGAGGGCGTCCGTGTGCACTGGGCCAAGGCTATCTTGCGCGTGGTTGCTTGTACACCGTGCCCGCGAGGGCGTCCGTGTGCACCGGGGCCGAAGGCCATGCGCGGTGGCTTTGGGTTTATACACTGGAGCCGGCGGAGGGCGTCCGTGTGCACCGGGGCCGAAGGCCATGCGCGGTGGCTTTGAGTTTATACACTGGAGCCAGCGGAGGGCGTCCGTGTGCAGCGGGGCCGAAGGCCATGCGCGGTGGCTTTGCCTGTGGTGCAGGTGAGGTGTTTGCCTGCTTCATTGATTGCGCAGTTGCACATAGTTGCAAAAGTACCTGCGTTTGTACATGGCCCCCTAAGGTCCCACCAGGGGGGTGGGGCCGCTATCCGGGCGCAGCCGGGTTTTTGTACAAAGTACAAAGAAATGCTTCTAAGGATAGAACCTACAAAGGCTCTTGGTGTTCCACGTGTGCCCGAGCTGCTGCCCCTTTGGGGTTGCAATGTAATGTGTGTCGGCTCTTGTGCTCTTGGTGATGATGTATGGCCCCTCCCACTTGGACTCGAGCTTGCCGGCCCCGGTCGGGTTGGCGACTCGCTTGAGGACCATATCGCCTGGTGCGAGGGGACGGGGCCTGACTTTCTTGTTGTAGGCTCTTGCGACTCCGTCGGCGTACGTTGCCATAGTTGAGATGGCTTCGACGGGGCTTTCTTCCAACAGGTCGAGAGAGACTTCGCGGTTGGCGGGGTCGATGTCCTATGTTGCCCGTAGGGATCTCGCGGCGAGTTCTCCGGGGGTCATTGCCTCATCCCCGAACAACAGCTTGAACGGGGAGATGCCCGTGGCTCGAGTTGGCGTGGTGCGGAGTGCCCATAGAATTTTTTGAAGCTCGTCCGGCCAGAGTCCCTTTGGCAGCCCCACCAGGCGTTTGTTGAGGCCCGCCATTAGATTGCCATTGGCGCGCTCCACCGCGCCGTTGGCCTCGGGGTGCCCTACGGACGCGAAGTGGATTGTGGTTCCGAGGTCCCGCAAATGTCCTCAAACTCATGAGTCAAACCGGTGCCGTTGTTTCGGTGATTTATGTCTCGCGGCACTCGCACTGCAGATGATGTTCTTCCACACAAACCGCCGCGCCACCGCGCCGTAATCTTATGACCGGCCCGCTTCTACCCACCTAGAGAAGTATTCGATGGCAACGAAGGCGGAGTGGAGATTGCCCTTTGCCGCTGGGAAGGGGCCGATGATGTCGAGCCCCCACCGCGCAAAAGGCCAAACGGGGTAGTGGTGGAGGGTACCGCCATTGCTTCGGGTTGTGGCCGCCCACCGCGCACTCGACAATGCCGTGACGAGGTCCCGGGCGCCCGGAGTGCAGCTTATTAATAAAGGCCTTGGCGAAAATCCCTTGCGGCGATGCTCCGGGGGGCCTGGTGTGCCCCGCAGTTTCCCTCATGGATTTCTTTTAGCAAGTCCCGCCCTTCCTGGCGCGAGATGCACCGGAGGAAAGGCGCGCACACGCCCTCCTTGTACATTTCGCCGTTGACAATGCGGTAGTTTCGGGAGTGGTGCTTGAGCCTTGTTGCTTCTGGTGAGTCCTCGGGCTCTCCACCTTGGAGGTAGGTGGTGATCGGCCCGCCAATCTGCCAAATCAGCAAAGAATACGGGCGCCCAAATTTTTGCGCCGATGCAGACTGGTGCTTGGAGCCCAGCCCCTTGTGTTTCCGGTGGGGTGCTTGGCTCCTCTGGGAGTACCGAGGGTGTCTGCAGCACTTCATAGAAGACTTCAGGCTGTGGTTGGTCTCCAGAACTTGCGGCCTTTGCAAGCCGGTCCGCCGCCTCGTTGCCGCTCCGGGGGATGGCCTGCACAGTAATGCCGAGGAAGTGGCTTGCTGCGGCCCTCGCAGCCTTCAGATACCGAGCCATCTCGGGGTTTCTGGTGATGAAGCTTTTATCGAAGTGGCCTGCCATGAGGCGGGAGTCGCTCTTGACTATGACGCGCCTGGCGCCTAGGGCTTTGGCTTTGCGGAGGCCCAGCAGCAAGGCCTCGTATTCCGAAGCATTGTTCGTCGTGGGGAAGTCGAGACGCGCCACATACGACAGGTTGCGGCCATCTGGTGCGACCAGTATGGCCGCTGCGCCTGCGCCTGCCGCGCACCAGGAGCCGTCAGTGTGGATGGTCCATGGTGCCTCCGCCTGGTCGGAGAGGTGGCCATCGGGCTGGGGAGTCCACTCTGCGACGAAGTCTGCTAGGGATTGAGATTTGATAGCCGTGCGGGCCACGAAGGTGATGTCGAAGGGTGCTAGCTCCGCCGCCCACTTGCCGATGCGTCCGGACGCGTCCTTGTTACGAAGCATGAGCGCCAAAGGGTAAGATGTTGGTACCATAATGGCGTGCGCCAAGAAATAATGCCGGAGCTTGCGCGAGGCCATGAGTAGGGCATAGGCGAGCTTTTCCAATTTCGTGTAGCGGACCTTTGCCCCTTGAAGTGCTTCGGAGACGTAGTATATGGGGCGCTGGCCAACGTCTTCTTGTACTAGGACCGCGCTGACCGCCGCGGAGGACGCGGCGAGGTAGAGGAGGAGCCGTGCTTGGTGCTTCGGGCTGGTGAGGCTTGGGAGCTGATTCAGATACTCCTTGAGGTCCTCGAATGCGCTTTGGCAGGCTTCGGTCTAGCGGAATGGCTCCGCGCCCCGAAGTGTCTTGAAGAATGGCAGAGCGCGCTCGGCCGATCGTGATAAGAACCGGCTGAGGGCCGCGAGGCGGCCCGTCAGCCTTTGCACCTCTCGCGCGGTGCGCGGTGCCTCCATTTCCTGTATGGCCCGAATTTTCTCCGGGTTGGCCTCGATGCCCCTTTCGGAGACGAGGAATCCCAAAAGCTTGCCGGCCCTGACTCCGAAGGCGCACTTGTCGGGGTTCAACTTGATTCCCTCCTTCCGGAGGTTGGCGAATGTCTTCCGGAGGTCCTCTGCATGAGACGAGGCGCTCCTGCTTTTTACCACGATGTCGTCGACGTAGGCCTCGATGTTGCGCCCCAACTGCTCTGCTAGCACTTTGGTAATGAGCCTCGTGAAAGTGGTTCCGGCGTTTCTGAGGCCGAAGGGCATTCTGCGGAAGCAAAATGTCCCAATTGGGGTTATGAAGGCTGTCTTTGCTTCGTCTTCTTTGGCCATGAAAATTTGGTGATATCCGGAGTAGGCGTCGAGGAAACTCATCAACTCGCAGCCGGAGGTGGCGTCCACCAGCTGATCTATGCGTGGTAGCGGGAAGTCATCTTTGGGGGATGCCTTGTTGAGGTCAGTGAAGTCGACGCACATACGCCACTTGCCCGTGCTCTTTTGGACAAGGACTGCGTTTGCCAGCCACTCCGAGTGGTTGATTTCTCTGATGACCCCGGCTTTTAACAGCTTCGCTATCTCGGCTTTGGCGGCCTGAAGGCGCTCTGGCGTCATGCGGCGCAATTTTTGCTTTTTGGGAACTGCCTCGCTCCGAAGAGCGAGGCGATGCTCGATAGTCTCACGCGCCACGCCTGGAATGTCCTCCGGACTCCATGCGAAGATGTCAGAGTTCGCCCGGAGTACCTTGAGGATGGAGTCGCGTTCCTGGATGGGAAGCTCCTCCCCCAAGGCAATCGTCTTTTCCGGGGCTACGTCCTTCAAGGGGACTTTTTGCAATTGCCCTTCAGGTTTGGCCCTTGGGGACCATTTGCCGGAGGGTTCCGGCGGCGGGGTGCCCGCGTTGGCTTCGACCGTGTGAACGTGCCGGGTGAAGGGATCGATGGCTAGCTCGGTTTGCCTGGCGATATCTTGATCGCCTCGAACGGTGATGACACCTCCTGCGGCGGGGATCTTCATGCATAGGTAGTTATGATGGGCGACCGCACCGAAGGCGTTCAAGGTTGCTCTGCCCAGGATGGCATTGTACTGGTACGTCATATGGACCACGTCGAAGGTGATGATTTCCATGCGCGAGGTGGGGCCGCTGCCGAAGGTGACAGCCAGGTCGATTTGCCCCAAGGCCGTTACCGGCCTTCCGTCGAACCCTACGAGGGGTATGCCTGGGGGTGACAGGTAGTCTCTTGGAATCATCATTTTGTCGAAGGCGTCGGCGAACAGGAGGTCGGCGGAGCTTCCGCCATCCACCAAGACTCGTCTGACTTCGAAGTCCGCAATGGTGGTGGAGATGACGAGGGGGTCCTGGTGGGGGAAGTGGATGCCCAGAGCGTCCTCGGGGGCGAAAGTGATGGGCACTTTGGCATGGCGAGGTGGCCCGTGTGTAGGCCATGCCGCGACGTGATGGATTTTCTTGGCGTAGGCGCGGCGTTGTCTTTTAGATTTCAGGCCCAGTGAGGATCCTCCCATTATCATGCTTATGACCCGCTGGCGCGGCTCGCCATGGGCTCCTTCGATTAGTGGCCTCGGAGGCGGGCTGGGCAACTGGTTGCCGGAGCCCCTTGTGCCTTCGCCCTCGGTTGGTTGCTGTCGGCGATTGACATAGTCATTCATGGCCGCGATGGTGCGGCAGTCCGCGGTTGTGTGCGAGCACTCGCCGTGGAGGTCGCAGTACGACATGACTCGCTCTGCGCCATCCCGGACGTCCGGTTGGCGCCCTCCGCGGCGCCCGCGCTTCGGCGCGGCGCGCCTCCTCGTCCGCCGTGTTTTGGGCCTTCTTGGGTTTGGGTCGATCGACATGGTAGACCCATGACCCTTCTAAGGTAGTACTACGTGGCTTGGGATTGGTTGGCGCGGCTGTTGGGACTCGCCGAGGGCTTTGGGCGAGTAACGCTTGCCCTCCGCCTCTGTTCTTTGTCCTCCTCGGCCGGCGCATTCTCCATTTTGTCGAAGAGCTCAATGACGGTGGATACGGGCTTGCGAGCCACCTTTCCGATAGTGGGCCTTTCAGAGTCTGCAGTTGTTTGCGTTGATGACCGTGGTCTCGTTGATGCCCTTGACTTGGCACTTAACCTCCGCAAATTTCCAAAGAAATCGCAGAGGATTCGCCGGGGCGCTTGACCACGAACAAATGTCCCGCATCCTTCGGCCGACGAGTTTCGAAGTTGTTGCGCACCATGTCGCAAGCAATTGCTCCCAGCGCACACGGACCGGGAGGGTATCGTGAAGAACCACGTGAGGGCGACCCTCGAGGGCCAATAAATGCTTTTGGCCTTCGTGGTGTCATCCCCGGCCTCTATGGTCGCTTTCAGACCTAGAGGAATTCATGGGTCGGTCTTGCCGCTTCAAAGGTGTGACGTCCGGCATCTTGAAGTCCTTGGGCTAACGCTGCTTCAAAATTTCCACCGAAGGGGAATTGGGGTCGCCCTGTAGCAAGGGGTTTGCCTGCGGGTTAGTGGGTGGCTGGGATGGGTTTGGTGGAGGCACCATTACCGCGAGGCCGCCCCCCGCAGGTTGCCGGAGGCTAAGCATCTCCTGCCGGAGATCGCGCGACTCACGGAGGGCTTCAGACGTCATTGGTTACCCTCGCGTCCGGGTCGGGACCGGGGGTTGAGGGTTAGGGAGAAGTGCTTCGGCGGGTTGGACGTTGCCTCCGGTGATGCCACCATGCGTGGAGTTATTTGCTTCCTCCTCCGTGGTCCGCGCGGCCACTGCTGCCGCCGCGGACGTCCTACTTCTCTTGGCCCTTGGTGTGTTGGGTGCCGCGGTGGCTGCTGCTGCCTCGGCTGCGGAGACTTTGGATGTGACCCTGCGAGGGGCCATTTGCTGCCCCGGGCCTCGTGACCTTCTCGCCGAACCCCACGGACGGCGCCAACTGTCGTGGTATAAAAAGGACCAAACAGTGAATAAGAGGGGAGACCCTCGGCTTCGGAGACGAGGGGCCGAAGGGTCTCGAGTGTGGGAGTTCGGACTAGAAATGCACTTGTATTTATTGCTAGAAAAAATATCCCCCCTTACATGGTGAAGGAGGAGGGCTATTTATAGCCTTTCCTGCTTGGTACATGAAATTACACTTGTATCCCTAGGGAAGTACATTGAACGTAGGGGTAACAGGGGAGTTTCCCAGCCTAGGCATATGTCTGGGCGCACGGTAGTCCTCCCTGGACCTGGTTTAGTTGGGTGGTGGACCCGGTCTACCTCTGCTGCGCCCTCGTTGGTGGTGACGAGGCCCCTTCGAAACCTCCCCCTCGGAGGGGCATGCCGCCTCCCCCCCTCGGGGGTGTCTTTGCTCCTGCATCCCTGGGACCTCGGGGACCCTTCGGGGACACCTTCCCGGGTTGTCTCCGCCTTCGCCCCCAAAGCCTCCAGGAACGTCTTTGAGGTCTTCGGGGCCGGTCCGGAGGCCCTTTGTCGTGATCTCCTGCAGGGTCCTCCGAAACGTCACAGGTCCTTCAGAAGTGTCGCATGTGTCGTGGGGCCGGTGGGCCGCCCCTATGACAAAAACAAAATCCATTTGTCTCTTCGAGACTAAAACACTAAGCTGAAGCAACAACCGAATTTCTCACTGTGTTGCACATACACGAACAAACAATCACAGATAGAGCGAGTAACGGAAGTGTTTCGTGTAGGACGATTACGCACGTACAAGGCCCCGCCGCCTCCCTCCTCTGACTCCAACCGGCTTTGTCCGGCCCGCTCGTCCGCCGCTCCTCCTCCAACTCTGACGAGTCCCGCACACCACGTCCCTCCTCCGACGGGCCGTCAGCCGCCCCCGAGTGCCCGCCAACCCCGATCGCCCCGATCGGCCCGCCGACCACGGCACCTGTTTGGCTGCCTACCCTCTAGCGTCCGCCTAGCTACCACATGCATTCTACGTGTACAACGAGATAAAATCGTGGTGTGTATAACGTTACTCAGCAAGTAAATTATCTATCCGTATCACGAGCTCGGAATAACCCCAACGGCTAGTCCACCCCCCGCCTCAATCCAATCCCAGCCGTTGGATCTCCTCCGTCCGGACCGTTGGCTCCCCTGATCCCTCACGGCCTCCCGACCGTTGGAGCCGCCCGCTCCAAATAAAGCTCGAGCCCCCACCACACTCCTCTCGTCCCCAAATCCAACACCGAACGGCAAAAGCCTCTCCAATCTTAGCAAGAAGAAGCAGCAGTAGTAGAGAGGAATCGGAGGGAGAAGAGGAGGAGGATCCCGCCTGCTGCTCGTCGCTGGTCCCTCGGTGCTCTCTGGACCTTTGGGCCTAAGCGCAGGAGCAGGAGGAGGAAGTCCAGGAAGCAACACGCATGGCTACAAGGCACCAGCGCGCGGCTGCCCCTCCGCAGCCGACGAACAGAGGTGAGCAGTCGGATCTGACGCTGCTTGTGTTCTTTATTTGATCCTGGCCTGCATTGTGGCATTGTGGGGTGCTTGGGGCCAATATTTTGGGGGTCTGATGCGGATCGGATTGTTAGGGTTCAGGACCTTCTTGATCTGTTCGGTGTTTTGTTTTGCACGTTTGCTGAGGAAAGATTGGGTTTTCGGTTAGTCCATATTGTTTTCGCCACCTGTTTGGTTCGAATCCTTCACGAAGAACGGATTTTTGATGTTGCCAGGGTCGTCTGGTACGAATTCTTGATCTTTCCCTGCCCTTCTTGCCCGATTCGTGCATCAAGAATGGATTCCGATGTGGCCCAGCCTATTTTCGATTCGATTTCTCGATCTGTTCCTGGTTTTTCGATGTGGCTCCTTAGTCGAGATTGGGTTTCGCATGTCTAACGTAGTACGATTTGATGAAAGTTCGCATCTTTGTTCTTTTGTCTACGTTTTGGTGAGCTTTAGGTCGATTTCGTATGAAACTTATCCCGTGCTGCAAATGCCATCTATTCTTATTTCTCTTCGGCAATGGCCAGGTGCTGTGGTCCCGGCGGGAAAGCAGAAGGCCGCCGCCGCCGTCGCCCGACCTAACCGGAAAGCATTGGGTGATATCGGCAACCTCGTGAACGCCCAAGTGGTCGACGGGTAAGAAACAAGAAACCACCGCAGACTTTTGTAGCCGTTTCTTCCTTCCATTCCCTCTCTGAACCCCGTCTCCTTCGCTGTAACAGGAAGTTCAAGCTGCCGGAGGGGATCAATCGCCCCATCACCAGGAGCTTCCGCTCCCAGCTCTTACAGAAAGCTCAGGCGAACACCACTGCGGCGAACAAGGTACAGAGACGAACTAATTTGGTGTGTTTTTGCAGTTCTTGTACCTACAAAGCATTTGATTTGATCGCAATTTGGTGTGATGGTTTGCAGAATGCCATAGCCGCTCTGAAGCCGGCCAGGAAGCCTGCTGCCAAGCCCGACCCTCGTCCTGAGCATGTCACTGAGATCGGCCCCGACAAGAACAAGAAGCTGCCGGAGGGTGAAGGAAGCTGCGCCCACAAATATTCCAGGAAGAAGGTCGTGAACACGCTTACATCTGTGCTTACTGCTCGTTCCAAGGTGAGTGATCCGATCCATCCTGCTCTTGCATTGTAGCTGATCATTTCAGTGCCATAACCTCTGCACGCCTGTCCTTGTTATCGTCAGTTCGCCTGTGGCCTTACTGAGAAGCCAAAAGAACTCATCGAGGACATTGATAAGCTCGACGGCGACAACCAGCTGGCTGTGGTTGACTACATTGAGGACATCTACAAGTTCTACAAGGCTGCCCAGGTAACTGCAGCTTCATCATCTTTAGGAAGTTTGTTCCGAGTGATCTCAGCTTGTTTTGAAAGTGTTCACCAAGTTTTTGGCCGTTGCAGCACGAGAGCCGTCCTACTGACTACATGACTAGCCAGCTCGAGATCAATCCCAATATGAGGGCCATCCTCGCCGACTGGATCGTTGAAGTTCACTACAAGTTTGAGCTCATGCCGGAGACCCTGTACCTCACGATGTACGTCATAGACCGGTACCTATCGATGCAGCCCGTGCTGCGAAAGGAGCTGCAGCTTGTCGGCGTCGCGGCCATGCTGATCGCCTGCAAGTATGAGGAGATATGGGCACCAGAGGTAGGCCAAAAATTTCACCTTTGCATTATTGTTCGTTTCTAGCACTTGTTTGAACACTCTTTAAGTGGTGGATTGCTTGTGTTGTGCAGGTCAACGATTTCATCTGCATATCTGACAATGCCTACACGCGGCAGCAAATTCTTGCCATGGAGAAGAGCATTTTGAATAAGCTGGAGTGGAACCTTACTGTCCCCACACCTTACGTCTTCCTTGTGCGGTTTGTGAAAGCCGCTGGAAGCAACAAGGAGGTAAAGAACTGGACCGATTACACCGTTCCATATCACATTTGCCATGGAATTGTTTCGTGCTGAAACTTTTCCTTGTCGTGTGAATGCAGCTGGAGCATCTGGTGTTCTTCTTCGCAGAAATGGCACTGAAGGAGTACGGCATGGTATCATTCTGTCCATCGATGGTTGCCGCCTCTGCGGTGTATGCCGCTCGATGCACGTTGAAGAAGAGTCCCCTCTGGACAGACACGCTCAAGCACCACACTGGTTTCAATGAGGCACAGCTTATGTAAGAATTCTCTCCTTGAATCTGATGTTCTGAACTTGCATGCTTGTATCTGAAGAGTGGTTTAACTGGATTCTGTGTGCTAAAAAATGTTTGTATCTGATGGTTTCAGGGAGTGCGCAAAGGTCCTCGTTAACTCACATGCTGCCGCTCCTGAGAGCAAGCTGAAGGCCGTGTACAAGAAGTACTCCAGTGAGCAGCTTGGAAGTGTTGCTCTGCACCCTCCGGCAGTTGTTCAAGGCCTTGTCTAGGATTTACTGTTTTGGTTTTGCTGTTAGACTATTAATTAGGAAATCAAGAAAGCTTGAGAGCTATTTTTTTTTCTTATGGGTTACTCTGTTCTCATGAGTATTCGGCTATTCTAAAACTTTGAATACCTTGGTGTAACAACTATTCATAAATATGAATTGAGTTGATATTTTACATGTATTTCTTATTTCGTGCCATTTCACTTGCAAAAATGATGAGCAACAGTAAATAAGAGTTTTTTCGTGTTCAACAGAAGAATGTTGGTCAATTTCTTGTCTGCATTGGTCATTTTTTCTGAAAACTTCACAACAACTTTGATACAGCTTGGTGTGGAAAGCACCCAACAAAGTATGAACTGAACTGAAATTATTATTTTACATTTTCTGCCGATATGGATTGAAAATTTCCAACGAAACGAAGGTGATTTGAATCATTGTAGAGTTTTTCTAAAGCAAACTACACCAAAGATTCTAAATAAATCTTCTGAAGGTAATTAAAAATCTGCCACCCATTGGTTCTAAGAACAATTTCAAGTTCATTCGAATACATTTCGAAAATGTAGAAAGAATTTAGTTTC
This sequence comes from Phyllostachys edulis, assembly GCA_036346405.1. Classification (NCBI taxonomy): domain Eukaryota; kingdom Viridiplantae; phylum Streptophyta; class Magnoliopsida; order Poales; family Poaceae; genus Phyllostachys; species Phyllostachys edulis. The sequence goes on along the minus strand of CM070554.1, from coordinate 13,795,879 downwards.
AGGTAACTTCAGTTCTGCTGGCACTGTGAAATGAAGCTCGGTGCGAGAAGCCTCTTTCGGCAATGAAGCTCTCGTCCTCATGTCCTTGGCGTCCCGCGTGTCACACGATCCATCAGCCTCTTCACTGCCTCATCGATCTCCTCTCTTCCGATGACGCCGTCACCCGGACCTTCTCCTTGAGGCTGTACCCAATCTTCCACACATCGACTATAAGCCGGCTATTGATCGGTTGATCGAATGCTATGGGAAGAGTCAGCATTGGCACGGCGTACAACGCGCCAAGCGTCGAGTTCATGCCGCAGTGGGTGAAGAACCCTCCAACAGAAGAATGGCACAAGACTTTGAGCTGGTCAGACCACGGCACGACCATGCCGTCGCTGCCGCGGATCAAATCTTGCACGCGAGAGCACGCGCCACGGAGCACCCACAATAACCTGGCCTTGCTCCCTGCCAGGCCAATGGCGATCTCATCAAGCTGAGAGGATGAAACCGAGAGGAAGCTGCCGAGTGACACGTACAGCACTGAGCCCGGAGGTTGCGAGTCCAGCCAAGCCATGTAGCCTTCTTCTTCCGAATTGGCCTGGTGTTCGTGGAGCGCCATGAAGGGGATGCAAGGGCCAAGCGAAGCGAGTACACCGGGTAGGGAAGTTCTTGCCTTAGAGAGTCAATGGCATTGCTCTCAAGCTCATAGGAGGAGATGAAGATGGCACATTGTGCTTTTCTCAGAGAAGAGTAGGCTTCGAGGATTTTGTTCAAGATTATCTTGTTGGAGTGCGTGGGCTCAAGATCGGTTAATCTGATTGATTTGAGGCCAGGAATGTAGTTTTCAATCAAACAATGATCGGTGCCATCTGCATAATAATATCAGTGTGCAGAAATGTCAACAAGCCATAGAAGAACAAGTAGTAGGAGGCTACGTGCCACGAGGTGGAAGTTGAGGTGCAGAGCTCGTACCGGCGATGTCAGCCACCGGAGAAGCGCTACCTCCGGCAGCCGCGGGCAACCGGTCGAAGTGGTACTGCACCGCGAACATGGTGGCGCTCAACGGCGAGAGAACGCACACGGGGACGCCCCTCCGGTTGCCGACGCCCACCGCCCACGGCACGAACGTGTCGGCCACGATCGCCGCGGGCGCCCCGAGCCGGTCGAGGAGGCGCTCGAACGGCGCCTCCATCCTGGTGTAAACAGCCTCCACGAACCCGCCGATGTCGCCGGCGTGGCCGTGCTCAGAGGGGACGACGTTGGGGATGGCCTCGAGGCGGACGCGCCCGCCCGCCGGCGTGGGGCCGAGCAGGCCGAGCCACTCCTCGGTGACAACGACGGTGGCGTACGCGCTGTCGCGGGCAGCGAGGAGGCGGCACAGGTTCAGCATCGCGTCGACGTGGCCCCGGCCCGGGTACGGCACAGCCACGACGTGGCACAGCGGCGCGGCCGTGGAGGCGTCCAATGCTCGGTGCGGTGTTGGCAGGGGCGGACCAGGGACATCGGTACAGATATACACCTATTTTTTAAAAAAAAAAACCATAATATTTATTAGGTATATATGCTATTAAGTATATTTAAAATACATATTTCAACTGTCACTGCATTCTGATCGGCTATTCAGCCTGGCACTCTATCCATCCACGCAGCCCACTCGGTCTAGCTGCCCCACGCCACTAGCTCACCATGGCGCAACTCCAAGCGTCGTGAGTCACGAGCAAGCCGTAGTCGCACTCGGCACCGAAGCGCGTGCCCAACCCCATCCGCACTCCCCACTCCTCATGCGACCGAGTCGTCGAGAGCCCAAGACCGAGCTAACCCTATCCCCCCCTTCTCGCTCTGTGGCGGCGACGGCAGCTCAAGGACGCACGGTGAGGCGACGAGCGGCGGGGCAGGGGTGAGCGTCGAGCCGGATCTAGGGATGGAGGGTGCGGCGAGCGGCAAGGGGAGGGAAGCCCTGCAGCACACGGCAATGCCAAGGCTGAGCCCGAGCAGGATCAGCCATCGGCACCATCGCAAGGAGCATTGGTGGCACGCGGTGAGGTCAAGGTGAGCTCCTCTGCTGGTTTCCTGCCTCGTCTCGTCTCGCAGCCTCCTCCTCCTATTTGGGTCGGCTCCCCAATCCCCAGGGGCTAGGTCAGTGGCGCTCGCCTCCCGTGACCACTCCTCCTTCGTCGCCATCGTCGTCGTGATGGGGAACAGCCGAACAGGGGAAGGTTGGCACCATCGACACCAAAAGGGGGATGGACTAGATTGGACACCTCCCCAAAATCCAGATTGGCATTGATTGACTCCTTAGTTGAGTTAATTCTGATAAGTGGATGTGCATTGGCTATTTGGCTTATAGAATCATATTGGCACTTATCGTTACTTACTTGTTAGCTTCATAGCTTGTATGTATTTGTCAGTGAATCAAATTGGCACTGAATCACTGATCGTTACTTATTAGTTTCATAGCTTGTATAGTTATATGTATATGTCCGTGGATAATTTCCAAGCTTAAATCACTCAAATAGTCAGATAGTGGTGTGGTCAATATCTTGCGTTTGTTTATATTTGATTACACTGTGTGAGTGATCTGTTAAATTTTATCACATCATCCATGTACTACTACTATTCATTTGGATAGTGGTGTAGCTTCAGTTGTTAGATAAAATAAAAAATTATTCTGTCTTAAATGTTTAATTATTTATGTAAAGCTTTTGTTTTTCATATAGACCGTAGAGCATTCAAAAATGAAGAGAGCGTATGTAGATTTAAAAACTGAAGAGAAAATATGTTGTCCCCAGTTAAAATAATTTGTACTTTGTTTTTTTTAATATATTATAAACATCTATGTTTTACCTTAAACAACGTGTTTGTAATTTCGAACATCTATCGTGAAAATCCTAACTCTACTGTTGAGGGCCGATAGTCTCCTAGCTAGCTGGGTCTGCACCGAAGACCCAGGCAAGAACCCAAACTGTGGTCTTGCGAATTGTGATGGGAATCCGCCATTGGAGTCGCACATCTTATAACGTAAAGTGTGCTCGAGTGGTGGCGGCGGCGTGGCTGCCTCGAGAGATGCTTCGAGAAGAACTGAACGGGTACACGATTCTTGCCGCTTCCGCTGCTTTTCTGAGCTGGATTTTTTTTTGAAGGCTAAAAGGCCCGAGGTAAAACTGGATTCACTAACAAAAGGGAGGCACAGTACACACAAACTTTTACCCTGAAAGAAAATAGAAATGCATCCAAGTCCCTGGGTACAGGCAGAGAAAACAGAGTAACAGGTGAACTACTCGCCGGCGAAGAGGTGGCTTCTTGGCGTTGCTCCCGGATCCGGCGAAGGCGGAGATTCCGCTGGAGATCAACGGCGTCGAGGAAGCCTTGAGGGGTCTCCGTTGCTCTTGAAGCACTTGGAGATTGGAGGTGGTTTTTGGCCGTCAGCGACATCGGCTGCCGGAGTCGACGATGACAATCCCGAACAGAGAGGCCTAGGCTGGCGTGGACCGATGATTAAGAGGCCCTCAACCACGGCAGCACTCTTCGGGTAATGGACAAGGAACCTTGGAGGACCAACCGAACTGAATCCAGTCTTATTTATGAGCATCCTCTCTATGGCATGGTCGATGGCGAAGACGTCGGTGGCCAGCAGCGTGGAGACAACCAGCAACAACACAGGCACAAGGCCTAGACGACGGCAAGACGCCATCACTCCCACCCGGGAAAACTATGCACAAAACAAAAGAGAAAAAGGAAAGCTAATCTAGTAGAACCAAAGAAAATGAATCTCGAAGTGTTCTCTGAGTTCCAGGTCTGCCGAACCTAAGCCCAAGATCTGAGGCAGCCCAATAGGTTGGTTTGCATAACTGTATTAGGCTGATTTTGGTCTTTTTTAGGATCGACTTTAGACTAGTTTCAGGCACTTTTTTTTAACATGCTGGGATTGGATCGGGGGGAAAAGCCCAGCAAAGATGTTATTAGGGTTTGCATAAACAACAGCAAGCTGATTTCTTTCAACAAATAAATCGAATTTCTAACCATTGGATGCACCTCGAGGTCCTGGCCTGCTAGCAGATTTATTTTCCAAAGTCTGGCGGCGTCCTCTCCACAAAGCTTCGCCGCGGTTAGGGTCAGGGTTCTTTGGGGTTAACAAGGGCTCACCTAATGGCACGACGGTGGCTTGGATGCCAGTGACTAAGCGAGTTAGGCGTTGTGGGAGTGACGAGAGGCAATCACCGATTCACCGAGGACGAGAAGGTGGGGGAAGTCGGTGACGGATGACGAGAGGCAATCACCGATTCACTGAGGTGGGGGAAGTCGGTGACAGATGAGGAGGCAGCCGAGTTAGCTCATGTACTATAGGTTTACATCAGCTGTCTATAGTCTCTGTTACGTAGAATTTAACTGATGTGGATGAAAGAGACTAAAGAGATAGAAATGTGCTGTATATAATCCTATAACCGACTGTAGCACCAGAACTAAGAAAAGCATTAAAAGATTGTGTGCTATCTACAATCCTGTAGCCAACTGTAGCACCAGAACTAAGAAAAGATCTTCAGTGCTGTCTACAGATGACATGAAGAGTTGCTATAGACAGCAGCTGTCTGTACCATTGTACATACTCTTAGGCTTTATGTAGGTAGGGGGCAGCAGAGTTTCAACTCGAAAATATACGCAAATAACACTACATTTAAGTGGTCGCATGGAATTCCCCCAAAATCCACTAGGACGATTCAACTACTGTTACGCTAGAAATCAAAATCGGTTCTTGAGAACAGGAAAAAAAAAGAAATTAGCACTGCCGTAATAAGAAAGACTGGACAGTAGAAAAGAGGGATCCCTGGTGTCTACGCGAGGTACCGAGGGATTCTCGAAGAGGGGATCAATTGTCAGGAGTGAATATGTATTAACTGTCCCAAAAATCGGGTCTGGATTATTACATGGGGAAGGTGGCAATTTATAGCCTTCCGACAGGGTACATGAAATTACAGATCTACCTCTAAAAAGGTCCTACGCCCGTAGGGGCTGCAGGGGCTTTTTCACTCTCTATGCGTAGCCTTCAGCTCATGGTGGACCTCCCCGGACTCGGTCCATCCGATTGGTATGCTTAGTCCACTAGTGCCATCCTCCCTTCACCGTGCGCCGAGTGTACCTGGGGTGTGGGCCCTTGGTACCCTTCGGTGGGTACCCCTCGGCGCCCTCGAGGTGGTTTTGAGTGGCTTAGGCCTTCTGCGTCTACGGTGCTCCGGCGGCGGTCTGGATGCCTCTGCGTCGCCTCTGGAGCATCCGTTTTGCTGGCCCCTAAGGGCCTTCGCTTGGGCTCTAGCCCCCTGAAAGGGGTACCTGGTACCTTCATGGGACCGCTGGTTGGCATTGATCGCGCTCCTTCAATTTGCGTGCGCCATAATATCGCTGGTTGGCATTGATTACGCCCTTTTGGTTCATGTGGGCCATGATGCCTGTGGTTAGGGGTACTGTGTGTGCCACGTGTTACATTGTGGTTGGCCCATGGCGCTTTAGCTTCCATGCCTTGCTTGTTGCGGGCCTGACTTTCCTATAAAAAGAGGGGGTTGCCCCCCACCACCCTTAGTTGTATCTCATACCCTTCCCTGCTGCTTATTATTTTTCTTAGTCTTGCCGATCCTCCGTTGCATGTCTTTGTGTACTTGTACCTTGTGATGAATAAGATGGTCTGTTGACTTGTGCACTTTTGCCATGTCTTGGCCCTTTTTTCCTTGCAGGGTGGTGGGGCTTTGGGGGTAAATAGGGCGAAGCGTGACGACGTCCCTCTCTTGTGAGATAGGGCTCTGGGGAGTGTAGGTTTTTATTATGAGGGGGGCTGAGCCAAGCGCCGCCCCCATACTTTTTAGATAGGGCTCTGGGTGAGCCCTAAATTTTGTGCGAGAGGGAGGCAAAGTCTAGCGTCGTCCCCTATATTTTTTAGATCGAGCTCCAGGGGAGCCCTAACTTTTTGCGAGGGGGAGACGAAGCCTAGCGCTGTCCCCCCATATTTTTTAGATAGGGCTCCGGGGGAACCCTAACTTTTTACGAGGGGAGGCGAAGCCTAGCGTTGTCCCTCATTTTTTAGATAGGGCTCCGGGGGAGTCCTAACTTTTTGCGAGGGGGGAGGCGAAGCCTAGTGTCGTGTCTGGCGCCGTTCCACATACTTTTTAGATAGGGCTCCGGGGAAGCCCTAAATTTTTTGCGAGGAGGGAGGCGAAGCCTGGCATCGTCTCCCATATTTTTTAGATAGGGCTCTAGAGGAGCCCTAACTATTTGCAAAGGGAAGGCGAAGCCTGGCGCCGTCCCCCATATTTTTTAGATAGGGCTCCAGGGGAGCCCTAACTTTTTTTGTGAGAGGGAGGCGAAGCCAAGCGCTGTTCCCCATATTTTTTAGATAGGGCTCCGGGGGAGCCCTAACTTTTTACGAGAGGGAGGCGAAGCCTAGCGTCGTCCCCCATATTTTTTTAGATAGGGCTTCGAGGGAGCCCTAACTTTTTGCGAGGGGGAGGCGAAGCCTAGTGCCGTCCCCCACTTGTGTGTTCTAGTGCTTGGTGCCCGGTTTTGTGCGCCGGGGTTTGAGCTGTGCGCAACATCTTCGCCCGTATTCTCGTGCGTGCGGGGGGTCTCATTTTGCACCGATGCTAATGAGCCATGCACGGTGTCCGTTTATATACTCGTGCCTGCCGGGGGGGGCATCAGTGCGCACCAAGGCTATTGAGCCATGACAGTGTCTTCGTTTATACACTTATGCCTGCAGGGGGGGCATTAGTGTGCACTGGGCTATTGAGCCATACACAGTGTCTTCGTTTATACACTCGTGCCTACGGGCGAGGGGGGGGGCATCGGTGTGCACCAGGGCTATTGAGCCATGCGTTGTTTCTTCGTTTATACACTCGTGCCTGCGGGGGGCATTGATGTACACCAGGGCTTTTGAGCCACGTGCAGTGTCTTTGTTTATATACTCATGCCTGGGGGGGGTATCGGTGTGCACCGGGACTTTTGAGCCATGCGCGGTGTCTTCGTTTATACACTGCATACTCTGGGTGTGAGTTAGTGTGATCCCCTTGTCCATTTTATTAGACGGGGACAAACTGCCTAAAAGTTATACACTTGCTTTTGTACATGCCTCTGCCGTTGGATTGCTAGTGGCGATAATCCGGGCACAGCCGGTTTTTTACATGACCCTAGGGGTAGAACTTGCGGAGGCTTTTAGCGTTCCACGTGTGGTCCAGTTGTCGCCCCGCTGGCATCGCGATGTAGTACGAACCCGCCCTTGTGTTGCGGGTGATGATGTATGGTGTGAGAACCCGGGGTATTTAACTTGTAATACTTAACCATCCAATTGGTCCTAGCATTACAAATCAAATAACCCGACTCTCGGTGCAATATGTACCTCCCAGGATAGTGGTACACATACATCTCACAAAATCAAGCATCAATTCCATACACAAGCTATTACAATACCAATTTCTTATAACTTACAACATGATAAACATACGAGTTCAGGCTACAGCAAAAGGGCCGACTGGCCAAATAGCATAATAAAACATTAAGTTTGCAGCAGAAGAACAAGCCATAAGATGACAGCAAAATAAAGCCAATTGGTTTGCCCTTACCCACAAGGTAACCAACCGGAAACTCCGAGCTAGTCATCAACGTTGTAGTCGTTCTCACACTGGCTCACCCCTTGGGGGTCAACCTCCTCTGCAGCATAGACAATGCAGCTGAGTACGAAGTTGTACTCGCAAGACTTACAATCAAAAGAAATATATAGATGCATTCATTATCAAAGGAAAGCTACTACACTAAGCAGTTTTCAGCATAAAGCAGATTTTCTTTGCAATAGAGTAATAGATTGTAAAGCAATTTGTCAAGACTGTTTTTTTATTCTTTTAAATAACAGCGAGACAATATTTATAGACATAATTAACATCTAGAGGTGACTTTCCAATAGCCACTACAACATGGCACGAATTGCCCATTCATACCACCCGAATTCAAGTTTTATCAAAATGTTAAAGTCTAATTCTTGCGGGAAATAACCAAGCGTGTCCATAACCTAGGACGACGCTATTCGAATAGTTTGAACCCTGCAGTGGTGTACAATTTTACCCACACGCCAGACCGCTCCTTTGCCAAGATATATAGCACACTTCCGAAGGTATGTCGGCAGAGCTAAGTCCTACGAGACGTTTTCCAATGAAATTTATTAACTAAGAGCCGCCCTATGGGTGAGATTAATCATCAATTAGAGCATGCATACATAAAGTTGCAAAACAAGATAATTGTACTGAAAATAGTAGGATCAATATGATCAAAGGGGGAGGGGGGCTGCTTGCCTTGTTGGAGATCGTCCAAGTGCTGCTGAGGACTACTCTCGTAGACAATCGAATCTCCGTAATCTATCGAACGAACAAGAAGAATGAATAACACTGAATAAAACCAAAATCAAATTCATCCAAAAAGTATGAAAGTTACACAAAATGTATAGTACGATTTTAGATGAATTACTTATACATTTTCAAGGTTAAAGGAAAACCCAGAGTAATAATAATAATAATTCATTTTAGAATTTTAAATCATAATGAATACTTTTTATATGCAGATTGCTAGCCCTAGCCATTATGGAAGTATTATAACTAAGACTTAAACACTTGAACCCAAAACCTAACGGATAAGGTCTACTAATAAAAAACAAAAGTGTTTTGTTTATTCAAATCTCCCCAAGCTGCAATTCCTAACTGATTATATCAGTTAATTTCTTTACATACTGACACTTGGATTAGGAAGCATGTTTAGTGGGTCAAGTTATGAATTACCAAATAACTCATCAACAGTTCACATACAAATAAACACTAACATGTTTCAAATAAACACCAAAGGTCATGAGCCTCTAACTGGAAAAAGGATGCCCTAATTCAGTCTTGCCTTGCATCAATCTCAAATATCAACACTTAGCCCTTAAATTCCCATAACATCTTCTAAATGAACCTTAATCACTTATGCCAATTACTGACTATACCATCTAACAACTGATTATCTAAAAACTAACTAACCAGTGACTGCAAACTAATACATCTAGCAAGTAATCACCTTAATGACTTACTACTCTAAAATATGCTAACATGCTACTAATTGACTGCCCTTCAAAAGCCTAAACCAAACACTAATTGATCTAACAAAGAACAAGTGCAAGCTTAACAGAAAATCCTACAGATCAGAGTCATCCACAAATTTGAACTTTAAGCAGACATTACAGTGTGGATCCTCAAGCTATACACAAAAGCTCAGAACCAACACAAGGGAATAATCGATCAGCACTGAGGAGGGAAACGACGGGGAGCCAGGGGGCGGCTGGCAATGGCAAGAATGGGGCCGGGGAGGTCGAGGCGGCCCTGGGGTTGTGACGGTGCAGCCCCAGGCGACTGGTGGCAGCTAGAGGTGGTTCGCGGTGGCCGACAACAGAGGAGCAAAGGCGCGGTGACGCCAGAGAGGAAGAGGAGGAAGGCTAGCACGCGCATGAGCTTCGGCGAGGTGCGAGCAATCCTCCGGAACCGACGGTGGTGATAGGGAGGAGCCAAGGAGGGCCGGCGGCGCAAGCCTGGTGTCGACGCGGTGGTTCCTCGTGGTGGTAGCTTTGAGGAGAGGGAAAACCGGAATGGGTGATGTGGGGAGGTAGAGGGAGGTGTGGAGGAGCTCCAGTGTGGAGGAATTGAATAGGAGCTCACCCGGTAGAGAACGGCGGTGGAAATGGCGGCTTGGCTGGTGAGGGAAAAGATGGGGTCGACGCATCGCTCCAGTGGCGCAAACCTTGGATTGGCGGAGGGGAAAGGCTTGTCCGGTGGTGAGACGTGGTGTGACGCGGATGGTCAGCGGAGGAGCTCGCTGGAGCATCGGGGAGACGAGGTCACGTGCGGCAGCTGGTGCGGCCCTTCGGTGCTTGTCTTCAGTGGAAGAGGAGAGAGGGAGGTGGAAGAAAGCCAGGAAGGGGAGGCTAAGAGAGCTCGGCGCTGGCCTTATAGGGGAGTGCCGAAGGTGGAGGCGGCATGGGCGACGGGGCGTGGCATGGCATGCGGCGATGTGGCGCATGCAAGCCCAAGGGTCATGCGTGGAAGAAAAGGCCTAGGCTGTGGACTGGTTGAGCAGTGAGGGAAAAACGAAAATGGGTTTCCAGTTTTCAGAAAAAGGTTGATGGCTTAAGTGAAGTTTTTAAAAAAGGTGCCAAGCTCTAAAAATCCTAAAATTTTTAAGGAGGGTTCCTGACCTAGAGTATAGCCTTACATAAATTTTCTAGGGCTTCTCAGGCATTATATTTTTTCCTAAAAAATCTTTCAAGTTTCAGCTTGCAAATAATTTTATTATTTGATGTGGGTGAAAATTCAAAACAAGCTTGAGTTGAAAACTCATTTTATATTCAGTACAAATATAATAAGTTTGGGTTTTAAATATCACCTTTCAAATCACTTTGTTTTATTACCATTAGGTTTAGGTTTATGACAAGCAATGCTTTAGGTTTTAAAATCACCAAACTTTTGAATGCAAAACCAGAAAATGCAAAAGACAACAAGATGCAATAAAAGTTTTAAAAATATCATATTTTATACATTTGAAACACAAACCATACTTGGGGATGAGATTTGGGATGTTACATATGGCCCCTCCCATTTGGACTCCAGCTTACTTGTGGCCGTGGGATTTGCGGCTCGCTTGAGGACCATGTCGCCTGGCGTTAGGGGGCGGATCTTAACTTTTCGGTTGTACGCCTATGCGACCCCTTCGGTGTATTTTTCCATGGCTGTTATGGCTTGCACACGATGCTCTTTGAGGAGGTCGAGGGAGACCCCCCGGCCTGTGGGCTCGCTATCTTCTGTTGCTCCAAGGGATTTCGCCAGGAGTTCCCTGGGGTCATGGCTTTGTCGCTGAAGAGGAGTTTGAATGGAAAGAAGCTCGTTGCCCTAGTTGGTGATGTTCGGAGTGCCCATAGGGCTTTCTGAACCTCTTCGGGCCAGAGTCCCTTTGGCATGCCCACGAGGCACTTTGTTGGGCCCGCTAGGAGATTGCCATTAGCTCGCTCAATCGCCCCATTAGACTCGGGATGTCCTACTAACACGAATCATATGTTTGTTCCTAGGCCTTGACAGAATGTTCTGAAGGATCCTGGGTCGAATTGGGTGTCGTTGTCGGTGACGATGTCGCGTGGCACCCCATATCTGCAACGATGTTTCTCCATGTGAACCGATGTGCTGCGGCGGCTGTGATTTGGGCGACTGGCTCAGCCTATATCCATCTGGAAAAGTACTCGATGGCGACGAAGGCGAAGCAGACATTGCCCTTGGCAACCGAGAAAGGGCTGATGATGTCGAGCCCCCATCGTGCAAAGGGCCAGACCGGGGTAGGGGTTGCAGTGGCACCATTGGGGCCTTCGAATTGTGGCTGGTCCACTAGCACCCTTGGCAGGTTGGACTAGATCCTGCGCATCCTGGAGCAGTGGCGGAGCTAGAAATTAGATGATGGGGGTGCACACTTCACACTCACAATTCTATAGTTTGTACAATGATTTCATAACATCATAAATTGAACACATGGGCTCCAAATTTGTCAAAAGTACAATGCAAATAATTCGAATAGGGTCTTACATGAGTAGAAAATGACAAAATATGCAACTATGCAAAAAAAATTATAATACTACTTTATGCATTTTCATGCCATGAAAACGTTTCATTACATCATCTTTATTAACCTTCAAGAAAAATTTTCTCTCAATAAATGTGACTAAACAATCATTCAAGAATTGATCGTTCCATACTATTTATCAACTTGTTCTTCACAAGACTCGTAGCGGAAAATACTCATACCGGTGATGAAGCGGATGAAATATTCTTTGCCTTGACTTCTCGATCCCGAAAAAAAGATGTCTCTAGTCCTCTTCATGTCTCTACAATCTACATTGACTGATTGACATATCGTAACAAAATCACTGAGATAGTGACAGTGAGAAGGCAGACCATATGGTCTATAACTCTATCAAGGCAACAACCACTACGGCACTACTCAGACACTCAGTACTCTCGGACTCCAAGTCTTAGTCTCCAACCAACATACTTACATACAGAGTAACAGAAAGTTAGAAAGCAACTCACAGCCACAGGCACAACTCAAAGCAACTCACCTGCTTCACCAAACCACCAGCACGGCAGCACCCAAGTACGGAGCACCAGTGTATTTGAAGCTCTTGCATCCCCCGCGTCCTGGCTCCCGAGTCCTGGCACAGGCCACAGTTGGTGCCGACCAGCTCCCGCCTCGGCCTCGCCTACCGGGTCGCTCGGCACTGCTTTCGTGCACCTGCTGCCACCCTCCGCGTTGCGCCACAGGCCGCTCGCTCTACGCCACCTGCTTCCCTACCTCCCTAGTCGCTGCCTCGCTAGTCCTTAGCTCCTCGCGTTGGTGAATTGGGGAGGAGAGGACTAAGGAGAGATTAGGGTTGGGGAGGAGATGATTGCAGAGGTCTATGCCTCTGTGGACTATGCTGTGGTGTATTCGGCTGGCTGTGGCCTATGGGTTGGAGTGTTGGACCTTTGGTGGTGGCTTGGTGGGCTGGTCGGCCGGGCTTTCATGAGAAACATAGCCTACTGCCCACTGAATACTGATTCACTGATGACTGAAGTCTGAACTCTGAAGAGTCAAGAGTGACTGAGTGTGAGTGAAGAACTGATTACTGATGTCTAATGAACTAAAAACTGAATGAATCCCCTGCTATTTTTTCCAATTTTTGGGGGTGCCGGTGCATACCCAGCACCCCACCTGGTTCCACCCCTATCCCAGAGTGCTATTGGCCAATAAAAGCCTTGGTAGAAGGCTCGTGCCACGAGGCCCCAAGGTGCTTGATGCGCGCCGTAGGGCCCCTCGTGGATGTCTTGTAGGAGGGATCGGCCATCTTGCTGGGACACTCATCGCAAGAAGGGAGTACAGACGCCTCCTTTGTATAGCTGGCCCTTGATGATGCGGTAATTCTGGGCTCGGTGCCAGAGCCGCTTTGCTTCGACGACATCTTCGGGTTCCTCGCCTGCGAGGTACTTGGCAATGGTGTCCCGCCAGTTAGCCCCGTGAATAAGAAGCACCAGGTGTAACATCCCAAAATTTGGTTTGTTTCTGAAGCTTTAAAAATAAAAATAATCATTTGAATTTTTCTGTTAAAGTCAAAGCTTAATCTGAATTTTCAGAAATCAAAAAGATTTAATGTGAATAATCTAAACTTCAATTAATTGAAAAGTTATTTTATTTTGGTTCCTGGTGTTCCAGAAAATTTTCTGGAATTTTCTAGGAATTTTCGGGATTTATTTGCTATTTAATTGAGCTCAGTTCTATTTATCTCTTTTTCCTAAAATCAGAAATCAGTTTAAATCTGGAAAAACCTATCGGGCTCATTTTATTTTTGTTGGGCCACACCTTTTTTCCTTTGGCCCATCTCCTTGGCCCATTTTCCTTCTTCCCTACGCGTGTGTGAGCTAAGCCAAGCCGAGACAACCTTCCCACCTCCCTTGTTTCTTTGTCGGTGGCTCCGCGTCATCAGTGTGCCACGTCCCCGTCGTCTTCTCCCTGGACTCCTTGCCAAATCGTGTTCGAACTGTTTGGCGCTGTCGTCGCCGTATCCAAACCGAATCCTCCACATCCGGTGCTATAAAAGAGCAAGGATCACGTCAAAAGTTTCACGTCGCTTTTCTCCACCGAAACCCTAAATCACCGATCCCGTTCTCTCCTTCGTTGCACTGCAACTCGTCGAAGAATAGAGCCGCCACTAAAGGTCGTCACCGTCAAATTGTGCCACCGTCTTTGATTGTCCGTCCAAGCTGCCACCTCTCCTGGGATCGTAAGGCTGTGTTCTACACTACTCTCCAATCCTCTTTCCTCGAAGATCACCAAGCCACCGTTTTCGTTTTCATTTTCGTCATCAAAACTGGCCGCGCCGCCGTTGTCGATCTACACGCTGGTGAGAGTCCTAGCCCTTCTATGTGCGTCACTTTGCGCTCTATGCTCTACTCATCTAATCCCCCACCTCCTCCTTACTCCTTTGCCACCGAGGTGACACCGTCGGTCATCCCTTTCTTCTCCGGTCACCTCTTTCTTCTCGCCGTCTCTTTTGTTCTCTGGTCTTCCCGAGGTGTCCCTCGTGCTTCTTGAGCCATCTCTGCCCCGGTGCTCACCTTACTTCTCTTCGGGCGCCATTGATTTGTCGAAGTCGCCGCACCAGTGGAGCTCGCCGCCGCCAAAGTCGCCGCCACCGTCACCTCATTGCTGGAATCGCTGTGCAACCACCACCATTGTGTTTCTCTCCTTACCGAGGTCTCATTTTTGTCCTTCACTGGAGCTACCTCGCCGTCATTGCCTTTCGCCGCCGCAAGCAAAGCCGCCGGCCATGGCTGTCGTCTGGAGCGTCTCTCTCTAAGCTTTCTCCCTCTACCAACATGGATGCTAGTTCATCATCCAACTGAGTTGCCATCTCATCTTCTCTGTTGATGTGGCATCCTCGTCACATCCTTGTCATCAGCCAAGTGGCAGATCCAAACTCCAGCCCAAGACCAAGGCTCATGAACTCAGTCCACCATACACCATCTCTATGCCAGTGGGACCCACTTCTTAAATTCAATTTCCTTTATTTTTTTCTTTCCACCCGAAATCCCTTTGCTGACGTCAGCTAACACAATTAATTATTTTTCCTCCAGAAAAATAATTCCAGTAAATCCATAAATTCTGATTTTTCATCATTTCATGTGATTTCAATCTTCCGAGAGTCAGTTCTCCTTCGTTCGAACTCCAATTCAGTCCATTCAAATTTCTAAATTCATCTAAAATTGAGCTCTTTCTTTTAGAGTTGGTTTTACTATTTTTAGATTTTATATGAATTTCTTTTGAATTTATTTGTATTCCGTTTGTTGTTTTCTCTCTCGTTAGATGATCTGCTTCACAAAGTAGGAGCAGAAGTCAACTTCGAAGATCCAAGTGTGGTAACTGAGCAGAGCCAAAGCCAAGGCAAGTCGTAGTCCTTTGATCATATTGAACCTGCGATTTTAAAAGTATATTGTTTTATATCAATTACATACTATCTTTATATCAAATTGTTTTGGGATTAGCTATCACCTGTTGTCATTATGCCTCCATTGATTATTTGAATGTCATGAATCATTTGTCACCCTAGCATGGATAATTTTAATTGGACATATTTGTATCACCAACATGGATATCGTTCAGATGCTTAGTCAAACTTAGTTGCGATGAGTTCATTATCACATGTACAATGAATGTTAAATTTGACTTAATGAAATATGAAATAGTGGTGGTTAGCCACTGTTGTTAAAATTGGTGTACCATGATAGGGTATGTCGTTGGTCTTGGTTAAACTAAAAAAGATTTTCACTCGGACGAGCAGTTGTGGATTGAGGGTGTGATTATTACACATTGTGGGTTGTGGTAGACTCGCCTGAGTAACTTGTTAAGGATTTAATCTTGTACGCCATTGAACTGGGCCTATCATACAACCATATGCTTGATGGGACGGGTCTAACTTAGCAAGTTATGTTGTTTTGACATTGACTACTCAGTTAGTATAATGATGGAGGTGTGTACCCTTTCTAAGGCCATATCTATGGGTGAGGTTATCATCTCCAGGTCCAACGGTGTGCATCAAACCAACGGCGAGGTTGGGGGTGACAGTATGCACAATGGGAGAGTCAATTGTTGAGATGAAATTTTTGAATGGTTTTGTTATGATTGGTGATCGCTACACTGGTTATATCTTGTGGGTAAAGTGTACAACCTCTGCAGAGTGCTAATTAATCTATTCGAATAGCCACGTCCTCGGTTATGGACATGTGTGGGGATTTCACACGAGCAATAGAGTTTCTTTATAAAATATGTCAGAATGTGAATGGAAAGTTCACTTGATGAATACAATGTTCGTTCGATGAATGGGTAATTCACTTGGTGGTTTGTGTTGGAAAGTGAATGGGGAATTCACTTGTTGTTTCAAAGCAATTATTTATTTATTTATTATTCTTTTCAATTACACATTTCAATCTATTTATTGTATTTATCATCAATACTGCTTTCTGCAAAGGAACCATACAACTAACCATTGTTCAAGCCTTACATGAATATTAATTGTATACTATTTTTCTACGACTTGCTAAGTACTTTATATGCTCATGACTTCAATTTCTGCTGCTCAGTTGAAAAATATCAAGCTGCTCATGAGTTCTTTGAGAAGGAGTACCATGAAGGCTTTTCAGATTAGGATGTGTTCTCCACTCGATTGCCTGTGAGCATGTTGATTGGTCTTTTCAAGTTTTCCGTTCAACTGCAAGAGTTTATTTGTTTCTTTAGCCCTGTGTGGCAAGTTAAGTAAACTTTGACCATAAGGTCCAGTTATTATTACTATTTGTTATATTGAGATCTTCTTAGTTAAATGGAATAAATGCATGGTATTTCACCACTGTTTCCTGTGTGAGCTAGCTACTGATCTAGGACTAGTTCAGAATACACAGAGGGTTTTTGAATTCTATTTTTGGGCCTCGACACCAGGCTTGACCTGCTGGTAGCTTGTGCTCCGGGCGCAACCCCTTGTTCTTCGGGTGCAGCCCCTTGTACTTCGGGTGCAACCGAAGGGGCCTGTAGTATCTCATAGAAGACTTCTGGCGGAGGGTGCTCATCGAAGCTTGCTAGCTTTGCGAGCCTGTTAGCTGCTTCATTGCTGCTTCTTGGGATGGTTTGGATGGTGATGCCGAGGAAATGTTTTGCTGCTGCCCGCACCGTGGTTAGGTACCTGGCCATTTCGGGGTCCCTGACGGTGAATGATTTGTCGAAGTGCCCCGCCATCAAGCAGGAGTCGCTCTTAACGATTATGCGCTTCACGTCCAATGCTTTTTCCTTGCGAAGGTATTGCTCCGCGTTGGGCTATGGGCTGGTTAAGCTTGGAAGCTAGGTGAGGTATTGATTGAGCTCTTGGAACGCCCTCTGGCAGTCCTCCGTCCATCGGAACGGTTCTGCTCCCCAGAGTGTCCTAAAAAATGGCAAGGCCTACTCCGCAGAGCGGGACAGGAATCGACTGAGTGCTGCAAGCCTCCCCGTTAGCCTTTGTACCTCCCGGGCGCTACGAGGGGGCTCCATCTCTTGGATGGCTTTAATGTTTTCGGGGTTGCCTCGATGCCACTTTCGGATACAAGGAATCTGAGGAGCTTGCCCGCCTTTATGCTGAAGGCGCACTTTTTGGGGGTTAAGTTAAACCCCCTCCGCCGGAGGCTAGCTAACGTTTCCTGCAGGTCCTCCATGTGGGAGCCTGCGAGTCTGCTTTTGACCACTATGTCGTCGACGTACACCTCGACATTGCGGCCGAGCTGGCCGGCTAGCACCTTCGTGATGAGTCGGGTGAAAGTTGCGCCCGCATTCTTCAAACCGAAGGGCATGCGGGTGAAGCAATAGGTGCCGATTGGGGTGATGAAAGTGGTTTTTGGTTCGTCTTCCTTGGCCATAAATATCTGATGATACCTAGAGTAGGCGTCCAAGAAGCTCATGAGTTCGCATCCTGAAGTGGTGTCCACCAGTTGGTCGATGCGAGGTAGGGGGAAATCGTCCTTCGGTGATGCTTTGTTGAGGTTTGTGAAGTCGACGCACATGCGCCATTTGCTAGTGTTTTTCTGCACCAGGACGGGGTTGGCCAGCCATTCAGAGTGCTTGATCTCGCGAATGACTCCCGCCTTGAGTAGCTTGGCTATCTCTTTCTTGGCTGCTTCCAGCCATTCCACTGACATGCGGTGTAATTTTTGCTTCTTGGGGGATGCGTTGCTTTTTATGGCTAAGCGGTGCTTGATGGTCTCCTGTGCTATCCTCTGGGCCCCAAGTGAAGATATCTGCATTGCCGTGGAGTACTTCGAGGATGGCATCGTGTGCTTCTGCTAGGAGCTCCGCCCCGAGGGCCACCGTCTTCTCCGGGGAGGCTTATCTCAGGGGGATTCTTCGAAGCTGTCCCTCTTATTTAGCCTTTGGTGCCCATTTCAATGAGGGGGTGCCTTCCCGATTGTTTGCGTCTGTTTCGACTGTGTGGACGTGCCGGACTGGTGAGGTTGCCTCCAGCTCTGTTTGCCTCACAAGGTCTTGATCCCCTCGTATCGTAATTATGCCCTCCAGCGCGGGGATCTTTATGCATAGGTAATTGTGGTGTGCTATTGTGTCGAAGGTATCATGGTCCAGCCGAGGATGGCGTTGTACTAGTAAGACATCTGGACGATGTCGAATGTGACGACCTCGGTCCGGGATGCGGAGTCATCGCTTAACGTTATGACCAGGCCAATTTGGGCCACGGCTGTCATGGGCCTACCCCCGAAGCCTACCAGGGGTATGCCCGGGGGGGGTGGAGGTGATCTCTAGGAATCATTATTTTGTCGAAGGCGCCCATGAACAACAGGTTTGCGGAGCTTCCTCCGTCCATGAGGACGCGTCTAACCTTGAAATCCACGATGCTGGTGGAAATGACGAGGGGGTCCTGATGAAAGAAGTACAGTCCCCTTGCATCCTCGAGGCCGAAGGTGATCGATATTTCGGTGTAGCGAGGTGGGCTGGAGGTAGGATACGTCGCGACGTGGTGGGTCTGTCGAGCGTATGTGCACCACTGCCTTTTCGACGTCATGCCGAGCGAGGATCCTCGTGTGATCATGTTTATGATCCTATGATGGTGCTCCCCGTGACCTCCTTCTATGCGGGGCCTTAGTGGCAGGATGGGCAGCTGGTGACCTGGTCCCCTCCGGTCTTCGCGCTCAGCTGGCTACTAACTGTGGGTCATGTAGTCTTGCATGGCCGCGATGGTGCGGTACTCCCTGGTTGTGTGTGATCTCTCACTATGGAGATCACAAAATAGCGGAGGGCCTTTGGCCCTGGCTCGGTTGTCGAGTTGCCTCCCGCCGTTACGGCCGCTGCCTCGGCCGCGGCCACAGCCTCCTTGTTCGGGGGGTTGGCTGCCGTGACGTTTCGCCCCTTTTGGCGGTAGTTGTTGGTTTATGCCTTGGCGGTATTTCTGCCGGGGTCCCTCTTTTCAGTGTCCCGCTTCGGTGCAGTGCGGGTCATGGTGGCGAACTTCGCCCTATGGTGATGTCCTCTTTTGCCCGGGCGTATTCTTCTATTTTATCGAAGAGCTTTGCTACTATGCGGACAGGCTTGCGAGCCAATCTTTCCGACAGGGGGCTTCTCTAGAGTCCACATGTGGACGCATTTATGACGGTGGTCTTGTTGACCCCCTTTACTTGGCATTTCACCTCCGTAATTTTTTTTGAAGAAACTACGAAGAGATTCGTCCGGGGCTTGTTTTATTGCGAACAGGTGCCCCGCGTCCTTTGGCTCGGCATAGTTTCCCTAGAAGTTGTTGCGCACAAGATCCCTCAACTGCTCCCACGCGTACACAGACTGGGGAATGATGGTGAAGAACCATGTCAGCGCCACACCCTTAAGGGCGAGGGTGATGCTTTTTGCTTTAGTGGTGTCGTCTCCTCCGGCTGCTTCGATGGCAATCTCATACACCCAGAGGAACTCCGAGGGGTCTGTGCACCCTTCGAAGGGCATAACGTCCGGCATTTTGAAGCCCGAAGGCCATCGGGCTGTTTCTAGACCCACGCTCAACGGGGAGTTGGGGTCTCCCTAGAGTAGCAGAGCCTCCCCTTTGTTGGTGCACCACTATGTGAGGGACGTGGACTGGGGAGAAGCGGTGAGGACTACCTCCGCTGGCTGTTGGAGACCCGGCATCTCCTGGCGGAGGTCCACCAGCTCCCGCTGGAGGGCTTTGTAGGCCTCCCAGGTTACCCCCGTTGCCCCTGGTGGAGGTGGGCTTGCTGGGTGGTCCCCGGGGAGAGATGTCTCAGTGGGCAGGGTGTCGTTTCCAACGATATCTCTATATGTGGAGTTGTTGGCTTCCTTCTCCGTGGCTGCTACTACCGCGGAGGTCCTGCTTCGCTTGGCCCTTGGGGTGCTCGGGGCTGCGGCCGCTTCGGCCGCCGAGACCTTGGGTGCGACTTTCCTAGGAGCCATGTTGATGCCTCGGAGCTACGCTTCGTGGCTTTCCTGCCGATCCCCACAGACGGCATCAACTGTCGTGGCAAGAAAGACTAGACAGTAGAAAAGAGAGACCCCCTGTGTCTACGCGAGGTACTGAGGGGTCCTCAAAGAGGGGATTGATTGTTAGGAGTGAATATATATTAATTGTCCCAAAAATCGGGTCTGAGTTTTTACATGGGGAATGTGGCTATTTATAGCCTTCTGACAGGGTACATGAGATTACAGATCTACCCCTAAAAAGATCCTACGCCCGTAAGGGCAGCAGGGGCTTTTCCACCCCCTACGCGTACCCTTCGGCTTGTGGTGGACTTCTCTGGACTCGGTCTATCCGGTTGGTACGCCCGGTCCACTGGTGCCATCCTCCCTTTGCCGTGCGTCAAGTTTACTCGGGGCACGGGCCCTCGGCACCCTTTGGCGGGTACCCCTCAGCACCCTCGAGGTTGTTTCGGGCAGCTCGAGCCTTCTGGGCCTGCGATGCTCCGGCGACGGTCTGATTGCCTCTATGCCACCTTCGGAGCATCTATTTTGCTGATGTCTACGGATCTCTGAGGGCTTTCGCTTGGGCTCCGAACCACCACCTCCCCCCCCGGTTCTCTAAACACGATTAGACCCCGGGCCATTAGGAGAAATCCAACCATATGGAATATGTGCTCATGCAACCACGCATGATTGCACTGACCGATCTATGTAACATGCCTGAATGATTTATGCCATGCAGTGCATAACCTACACGACCAGGAAAAGCTGCCAATTAACTCGCCGTCGCGCATCATTCTCCCCACCTAAAATCTGAATCAGAGGGCCAGTCACGCGCCACTGCCGTTGTGCGTGCCTAACTGCAGCCGTACGCTACGACGGCGACGGCGACTTGTAATTCCCCGGGTCGTCGTCGGCGAATCACTAGTTAAATCGAAAGCCCTATTCGCTGGATTCGACTTACGTGACGCATGCAGATGCCTACTCCTTTTCCCTCTCCTCTCGCGAAATTGCGATGCTTTTGAGCTATGCTGCAGCCTGCATGTCAGTCGTCAGTCGTTTGCTGCCCAACATGCCATGGCATGACATTCTGTTGCAGAAGTGTACCGTAAGGTCAACTTGTTCCTTGTCCTGCGTGCTATCCTATCAGGAGTTTTGGATGGTATTGCCCCTTAACGCTCCGTAATTTCTAAACTAACTTTATTAGTTCTGAATTTTCACTTTTAACTCTCTGATGACGCGTGCTACGGTCGGGAACCGCAGCAACCAAGGTGCTGCGGCTGGGGACCGCAGCAGCAAGGTGCTGCCGTCCCACACAGCAGCACCTCCCCTTCTACCCCCACGCACGCAAATCCAAGAGGAGAGAGAAAATACATTGAATATTTCTTGGATGAATTTTTAAATATAGAAAATGAGCTCTAAAAATTATGAAATTTTTTGTGAAGACTTCCAGTACAGTGTAATTGCTTGTGTAATTTTTTTAGAATTTTATGAGTTACGATTTTTTTGTGTAAAATTCCTACAAACAGTATGCTTAAATAAATTTTACACAAAAAATCATAACTCATAAAATTCTGAAAAAATTACAAAAGAAATTAAACTGCACTGGGAGTCTCCACAAAAAATTTCATAATTTTTGGAGCTCATTTGCTATATTTAAAATTTCATCCAAGAAATATTCTTAAATATATTTTCTCTCTCCACTTGGATTTGCGTGCGTCGGGGTAGAAGGGGAGGTGCTGCTGTGTGGGACGGCAGCACCTTGGTTGCTACGGTCCCCGGCCACAACACGCGCCACCAGAGGCTAAAAGTGGAAATTCAGAGCTATCGAGGCTAGTTTAGAAATTACGGAGCGCTAGAGGGCTAATACAGTCCATACTTCTCCTATCAGAGCCTTTGGTATATTTTGCTTGCTTCTTGTAATCTCCAATGGCCATGGGTATATATATCTGAAATTGTGAATCGAGTGACCAGTTCATGAAATGTGCTACTTTTTGAGACACAGCTGGATTTGTTTTGGCGTTCTCTTCAAAGCTTAGCAAATTGAACGAACCGAGCCATGTACAGCTTTTCGGGCGTGTCCGAATAACACAAGATACAAACTTGAGTGTGTGACTGAGCCAGACAGCAAAAGGAAAAATAAAAACTTTACAATGGTATAGACAACTGTTATTTATAGCATCATCTGTATCATCTATTAATATGAGTTGTCTATATAGAACTGTACGTGCTCTTAGCCCCTAAGGATCCTATCGCTGTCGACCCCGAGCATGGAGACAGGTGCAGCTAGCACCGGCACTTCAGGCATAAGGTGGCTAGCACCGGCTCATCTTTAGCTCTATGTTCGCCACTATTGGAGATCATTCATTCTTGTTTTCCCCGAGGAGAGAATCGGTTCTTTTCACTTTACTCTTCAAAGAGGAATATAGAATTGCGAAGAGTTGAGAACTTCTTCTAGATGACTCTGCTGGGATATATAACGCCTCTGTCGGTAGATAACGACTAGTTTGGAGATGTAGCTTTCCGCCATGGATGCCACTCAAAAACTTGTCCTTTCTATTTCTGTTTGGATATGTAACTTGCCGCAGCCGCTCACGATGCACGTATTTTCTAATTAACGTGGGTTTTGGGTGACATTGCAACTGTGTAGTCCACGAACTCCAGCACCCCTGAATATTGTTCTTTTGGAAAGGGACCCAGTCACCCAGCACAGACGATTCATTTGTTCTCATATCAAGATATATCACAGATTGCAAAAAGGTTGCAACGTTGCATGATACATTACTCTAGCCCATGAATTCCGTTTTATATGTGGATATTATGGAGATATGTGAAGGGATACGGGTAGACTACGCTAGCTAATTAACAATTCAAAAATTCTACTACGTAAATCAGGAAGCTATACAAGTAGAAGATCACAGATCGTTACCACTAGACGCGTAGAGCAGCGGAAGAAGAGTTGGAGTAGCCTGGTTCAACGTAGAGCGCATCGATGTAATGGTCGCAGTCGATCGTCCAGTGTCGAGCACGTCGATGCAGCGGTCGTAGTCGATCGTTCAGCGTCCTCGCGAGTCGATCGTCTCCACTAGCAATCTCTGTAGTTCCTTATGAAGATCGCATATCATCCTCAAACGCAATAGCAACCGCAGTAGCGCCTCTATGGTATCTACACATCCAGGGACGTAACAAGCATACGCCGGTGTGCTAGCACCAAGTCGTACGGCAGAGCTCTTAGGAAGATGACGGCTAGGGTTTCGGTGGAATAACTCAATTCACGACTTTCGTGTGTCTTGTCTGTTACGTTAACTCTCCGTTCCCAATATCCTCATGCATCTCCTTATATAGTGCTCGTGACAGATCCTATCCAAACATGTTTGACAAATCGTATCCGTACTAGTTTGTTCCAACCCGTTAAGTGTGTGACTCGTTAGGTTTATGCGTAATCGGTTGTGACTCGGATACCCTTTCCGACTACGAGTCGTTAGCGGTTCCTAGCAGAACATAGTGATTCCCGAATACACACAAATTATATCGGACGGACCTTAATGCAATATGATCTACAGCCAGGTCCTATCTTTATACGACCAGTTCGTATTTGGTCACGACCATTTCGTAACTCCTTATGACCAGGTTATGACCACTTTGTGATTACGTTCGACCAGTCTACGACCAGCTCGTATCTCCATACGACTAGTTCGTAACTGATCGAACTAAGTGACCTACTCGTGTATTCTCCCTTTGCCTTACGATATCTGGTTGAACTCCAGGTGAGATGTTGTGTCATCCATGGACTGTTCAATACTTTCTCGATCGAGTGTCGAGTAACTTCATGTGGTCGAACACTTCGACCACTAGTGGCATAGCCATGCACTTTCTTTATCCAACCACAATGAGGGGCTTAGAGATATCTCTCCTGTTATGTTAGGAGGGGCAAATCCCATATCTGACCAGTCACATGCCTCTGCATGTTTCATAGCATACCCGAAAGCTACCTTTATAACTACTCGGTTATGAGCAGCGTTTGGCAACCCCTAAGAGTGCTATTACACATATAGGAAACCATGCTGATCTTAGGTCTAAAGATTATACATCATCATTGCTTGAGACTAATTAACGACACATAGAATCATAACAATGTCAATAGTGTCTCAAGGTGGGTCTTATCCAACATCATGTTCTCTAACATATGTCCATATTATTGGTTTGATACCTCCATATCCATGACCTGTGAAACATAGTCATCAACCAATACATATGCTATTCTATTCATACGTGTCCTCATATGTTTCCGACCAGGGAACGTTTAAGAATAATCATCGTAGAAATATAGAGTTTCACAATCAAGTTACATACTTGATAATAAATATTAACGATATTATTCTGGGAACAAGATAACATATTATCCAATATTATGAACATAATGAAATATAATCATCTCTATGATTGCCTCTAGGGCATATTTCCAACAATATGTTCGTGATCTTAGGATGACGATACAATTGCTAATGGTGTTGAGGGTTTGTCGAAACACTTGTTTCCGGTGAAATTCAGTTTCTGTCAGGCAGTAGGTGGTCCGACCGGCCTGAACAACGGTCAGACAGGCCTTGGTGGTTGTTTGACCGGCCACCTCTGGCGATCAAACCGGCTGTTGGGCAGGTCAAGTGGGTGGTGGTCAGATCGGCCATAGGCAGTGGTCTGACTAGCTATAAAGGTGACTTTCGAGTTTGGAGTCAGACCAAAAATAGATGGTGTAGGCAAGAGAGAGAATTCTTCCACACTTGGTCTCATAATTTTTGGAGTTTCGAGCCAAAAGTTCTATTTGTTTTAAATTTCTAGAGATGTTTAAGATTTCTAGAGAGAAAATTTGGTTGGGTCCCCTTGTTGGGCGGTTAGACCGGCCAGGGGCAGTTAGACCGGCCATGGGTGATGGTCTGGCCAATTTTGCCCTGTTCGCTAGCCAGCTTGGCAGCGATGTTATAGGTTAGGCCAATTTCATGGATTTACGTGCATTTGTGTTGCATGATGTATGTTTTGACTAACGTGGGTCAAGTTGCAAAGAACATATTTCCATAATCGAATTCTTGATCTATTGTTGTGCAGGAGGCTTAGAGGTCAATGATAGTCAATGACGAGGATTGTCGGGACTAGGCTTGGAGAGCTGACGTCTAGAATGATCGAGGATGTCAGGTGAAGTTAGTGGACTCAAGCATGACGCAAAATGGACAAGGATGACCAAATAGAAAATTCGGTGCGACGGGTTGCATTAAGCGGTGCGAGAGTCAGTGCAAGTGCCATGGTGGTTTCGGTTGGAGCCGGATGGGAGAGACTTACCGACATGAAGAGAGCCGTTAATCAACCTACACATGGCGAAGCATGGGATTGTTTCATGAAGATTGGACTCGGATTTTGGAGAAGGATCGAGAAGATGTATTTTGGTAATTTCATCAAAATACCGCCTTGGTGACCTTTGGCTAAACCGTGGCGCAAGATGGCGCATGGAGATGTGGTTTAGGTCAAATGAAAATAAAGATCACAAGGAAAAGGATTCGGGAAGCCCAATTAGTCATCCGCTTTGAGAAGCGTGCGTGAGTGTAGACCCGTTTGTATGTGAGCTTAACGGGTGTCCATTAGGGTTTTCTCTCATAAGCTAGCCTCCACTATAAAAGGGAATGTCCAGATGTGGAGTTCCCAAGTCCTTCCAAGAGAAAAATCCTAATTTGTGTTTTGGGAATTTTGGAGCAGTTGAGGCTAGGGTTTGTGAGAGATGGATCGTTTGTGTGCTCAAGTGTTAAGTTTTTGTCCTCTATGGTGGATTGGTTGTAAACCAACTTCTATGTCAAATCAATCAAAGCAAGATTTCTTCAATAGGAGTCTCTTCTTATTCTTGCTATCTTTTTGGTGACTTTTGGATTTTTGGTGACCCTTTGGTTTTCCCTTGTTTTCTTGCTGGAATCTTGCATGTTGTGATATGTAGGAATGCATCTAAGACCATCTCTTACCCACGAGCAAGTTCTAGGATAAAAGTTTGATTTTCCAAGGTTCATGTGCCCTCCTTTTCTCATCTATGAAATTCATGGAATCTTGGTTTTGATATTCCCAATCATCAATTAGAATAGATTCTTGACCTTCTTGATGAGCCATGGTTGAAATTTGAGGGGATTTGGATCACCGAATCAAAAGTTGAGCCGATTTGTGATTTTGAGTTCATGCTGATTTCATTGTTCATCGAGCTAGAGGTCAGACCGCCCCTAGTGAGATGTCTGACCACTAGGCCAAAGGTCTGACTGCCCAACCTGAGAAGTCTGACCGCCTGACTCATTTTGTTTTGAGTTTTCGGTGATTTTGTTGCTATGCTTCGAGGTTTCAATTGGATTTAATACAAGACTTCCGCTATACTTGTACATTGACCTTCATAGCTTTCATAACTATTGGAGTGAAAATTTAGTTGAATCCGATCAAGGTAAAAAAGTGATATCGCTCCTATTCATCCCCCCTCTAGTCACCGTTTCAGTCCAACACTGTGGATATCATGAGGATATGCTCACGATCTTAGGATGATGATACAATTGGCAATGGCATTGAAGGTTTGTCGAAATACTCATTTTCAGTGAAATTCAAGTTTTGTCAGGCAGTAGGTGGTCAAACAGGCCAGGGTAGCTGTCAGACTGGCCCTTGTGGCGGTCAGACCAGCCAGGGCTTTGGCCAAGAGGCTGGCGGTCAGACCGGCCAAGAGGCGGCGGTCTGACCGGCCAGAAAGGTGTTGTTGAATTTTAGGCCGGGCCAAAAATAGAGGGTGTAGACAAGAGAGGGGATTTTCCTGCATTTGATCTCATAATTTTTGGAGATTCGAGTCAAAAGTTCTATTCGTTTGAAATTTCCAAAGAGGTTTTGGATTTTCAATGATGAAATTTGGCTAAGTCGCTTTGTTGGGCGATCAGACTGGCCAGGTGGCGGTCTGACCAATTTTGCCCTGTTTCACTAGCCGCCATGGCGGCGATGATGTAAGTTAGGTCAAGTTCATGGGTTTCGATGCATATGCGTTGTAGGATGCATATTTTGACTAACGTGGGTCGAATTGCGAAGAAATTGTTCCTGGAATCGATTTCTTGGTCTATTGTTGTGCAGGAGGCTTGGAGGTCAACGACGATCAACAGCGAGGATGATCAGGACTAGGCTTGGAGAGCTGAGGTTCAAAACGATCGAGGATGTCGAGTGAAGTCAGTAGACTCAAGCATGACGCAAAATGGACAAGGATAACCGAACGAGAAGTTTGGTGCGACGGGTTACATCAAGCGGCGTGGGGGTCGGTGCAAGTGCCATGGTGGTTTCGGTGTGAGCCGGATGGGAGAGACTTGCCGATATGAAGAGAGCCTTTGATCAACCAACAAGTGGCGAAGCATGCGATTGCTTCATGAAGATTGAACTCGGTCTTTGGAGAAGGATCGAGAAGGGGTATTTTGGTAATTTCACCAAAATACCGCCTTGATGGCCTTTGGCTAAACCGCGGTACAAGACAGTGCAAGGAGAGGTGGTTTAGGTCAATTGAAGATGAAGACGGTGCTTTGAGAAGCGTGCATGAGTTAGACCCGTTTGTGTGTGGGTTTAATGGGTGTCTATTAAGGTTTTTTCTCATAACCTAGCCTCCACTATAAAAGGGGAGAGTGCTGGTTGTGCACCCTCCAATCGTTGTAGCTTAGAAACCCTAATTTGTGTTTTAGGGTTAGGCGAGGAAAGTGGAGGAGTTAGGGTTCTTTGAGAGTTAGATTGATTGTGTGCTCAAATGTTGAACTTTTGTCCTCCATGGTGGAGTGTCTGTAAACTAACATCATTCTTGAATCAATCCAAGCAAGATTTCCTCAAAATGTATTTATTCTTATTCTTGCTCTCTCTTTTGTGATTTTGGGATTTTCATTGATCCTTTGGTTTCTGGTCGTAATCTTGCTTGTTGTGACGTGTGGGAATGTATCTAGTATCAACTTGATCATCTTCTAGCCATGAGCAAGTTTTGGGATCAATATTAGGTTTTGCTCGGTTCTTGTGCCCTCCTTCCCTCATCATTGAAATTTGTGGAACCTTAGCTTTGATCTTCCCGATTATCGATTGGAATAGGTTCCTAATCTTCTTGATGAGCCATGGTTGAAATTTGAGGGTATTTGGATCACCGAATCAAAAGTTGAGCCGATTTGTGATTTTGAGTTCGTGCTGATTTTGCTGTTCATCAGGATGGAGGTCAGACCGCTAGGCTAAAGGTCAGACCGCCCATGTTGAGAGGTCTAACCGCCCAACTCATTGTGAATTGAGGTTTTGGTGTTTTTGATTGTTTTGCTTAGGGGTTTTGATTGGATTCAATACAAATCTTCCGCCATACTTGTACATTGATCTTCATAGCACTCATTGCTATTGGAATGAAAAACGTGTTGAATTCGATCAAGGTGAAAAAGAGATCGTTCTCCTATTCACTCCCCTCTAGCCGTCGTTTCGTTCCAATAAGTGGTATCAGAGCCCAGTTTGTTCAATTTTGATTTTAACCGGTCACTGAACTTGGCGATGAAGAAGTACTCCACCAAGCTGTATGTCTTCAATGGGCTCGACTATACCTATTGGAAGAATCATATGCGTGTCTACCTTCAGATTGAAGGACAAGCTATATGGGAGATTGTTCGAGCCCCGCTCATCTTGCCCGAGGTTGCTACGCTGGCTTCAGCAGCCCTCTTAGCTAACAACCACAAGGCAAAGAACCTTCTGTATGCCGGGCTTGGTAGACAAGAGTGTGACATGATTTGTCATCTTGTGACCGTGCACGAGATTTGGAACACTCTCGAAACTTGCCATGAGGGTTCGTCCCAAATCAAGAAAGTACGTCAAACGGTCTTCAAGCGAGAATACAATAAGTTCGAGATGCGTCCTGGAGAGAGCATCGATGATATATTCACTCGCTTCAATAAGGTGCTCAATCAACTGAGAGCGATCGACATCGAGTATTCTCAGTCTGAGAATGCTACACATCTCTTGGCTGCATCGACACTAAGGAGTGGGAGATGAAGGCTACTTGCATTGAGGAGAATATCAATCTCTCTGATCTCACTTTAGAGTTGCTCTATAGCAAGCTCAGGACCCATGAGATCAAGAGAGTTGATCCTCCTAAGAAGGAGAACATGGCTTTGGTCGCTGACCCTCTCAAGAGATCCTCTGATGGCTCTTCTGAATCTTTCTCTGGATTTTCACTTGCTTGTTTATCTACAATCCATGAAGAGGAACCCCTGAGCCCAAGTTAGCCATCTTAGCCAAAAAGTTCACACGGGCCTATACTAATGTGAGAAACAAGAAGAGAGGCGGCCTTGTGACTTGCTATGAGTGTGGAGAGCTCTACCACATCCAGGCGAACTACCCCAAGCTAAAAGGAAAGAGCAACCACAAGGAGGAGAAGGCAGCTTGGAGAAAGCCTGAAGGGAACAAGTCAAAGTTTGCTACTGCCAAGCTCATGAAGGCCGCTCACCGGGTTCTTGCCGCTTTTGGATAGCAATTCATGAGCGATGTGGACTCCGGGAGCGAGGAGAACAAGGAGGAGAGGCTTCCCAGAGAGAAGACGAAACGGAAAACAAAGGATTTCACCGGCATGTGCTTCATGGTCGACTCCGTCGACGTCGATGACATCGATGAGGTATTTCCATCCTATGAAGTTCTTTCAGCTAGATGTGATACCATCTTTGAGCAACTGTTTAGTCAGGATAAGGCTTTAGAGCTCACTATGGTTAGGAATAAGGACATAGAGTCACAAGTTAATAATCTGACATTAGTATTTGTGAATGTTAAGAACCTTGATGCTGATGAATGTCCATCCTGCCATGTTTTACACTCTGAACATGCTAAATTGTAAAATGATCATGATGTTGTCTTGCACTAATTAGAAAATGCTAGGACTGAGTTAATTGAAGTTAAATCTGCTCTATGTGAAAAATGCTTAGAATCTAGCAAGTTGGTCGCTTCTGATAAGGCTGAGTCTACCACTTACTCTTTCTGCTTAGAACGTGAACATGAAGTTAAATACTTATTAGAAGCAGTTAGAGCTAAGTATGTCAAGCTTAAGGACAAAATTAATTCTGCTCCTTGTGTTTCATGTGAAGCCCTTAAGCTTGAAGTTGCTATTCATAAGGAGAAGCATGCTAGAGACATTAAGGCAAAACTTGTGAATTATGTTTTAGCCTTGGAAAAGAGAATGCTTATCTTAAGGATATATTAGAAAAATTCTCTAAGCGTACGAAACAGTTAAATGTGATTCTTGACAAGTCCAAAACTCCTTATAAGAAGCAAGGGTTAGGATACAACTTTGCCAAAGACAAGTCCAAACCAAATGTCATTCAAGTCTTAGAAAATAGCTTAGTTGAGTTCAAAACCTAGCCTGCAAAAACCATTTTCAAATCTGCAGGTTTTGCCCAACCATCTGTTGAGTCAAAAGGTGCTTCTCCCAGTAGTACCAAGTACCATTGCACCTATTTCAAGAAGGATGGGTAGTAGCTTGAGTACTGTTGGTGTGGACTAAAAAATGGTACGAAAAATCTTACTAGAATTTCATCTCATCAACCTAGAGCCTTCATGAGACATGGTCATCCAGAAAATAAGAAGTCTGGACTAGGATTTGTTTCATATGCTCATCATCATCATGTTTCTAGACAGGATGCTTCTCATATTCGTGTAACCATTGCTCATGATAGAACCTCAAGTAGGATCAAAGCTAGCAATTCTGTTGTTTATATTACTCGCAGACATGTCTCAGTACTAGGTTCCCAAGTCATGTTTAACTAACCCCGGTATTGAGACACATAGATCTTCTGTGCCTTGATTTTTAGGATCGCCGCGGAAGAGGGAAGAACATGTGGTTCATCGACTCCAACTGTTCACATCACATGACCGAAGGCTCAAAATAGTTCACCTCCTTCACACGGTCGACGGGTGATGACTTCATCACCTTTGGAGATGATACACAATGGCCGATTGAAGAAATGGGATCGATCAGGGTGAACGACAAGTTCATCCTTAAGGACGTCGCCATTGTGGACAAGCTAAGGTACAACTTACTTTCTGTCTCGTAGCTTCTTGATGATGGCTATGAGACTAAATTTAAGAAAAATGCTTATCGTGTGCTTGATTCAACTAGTGAGCTTGTTTTTGGGATTTCTAGAGTTGGTAGGATCTTTAGAGCTAACTTTTCTGAACCTCTTACTGGATCTCTCAAGTGTTTAATTGCATCTTCTTCTGAGTTGTAGCATTGGTACCGTCGTTTGGGACACATTGGTTTTGATCATCTGACGCGAGTTAGCAGCCTTGATCTCATGAGAAGTTTTCCCAAACTCAAAGCCGTCAAGGATGCTGTATGTGCGCCCTGTAGGCATGGTAAGCAAGTTGCCGCCTCACACCCTTCATTGACTATTGTCATGACTGATGGACCAGGACAATTGCTTCACATGGATACTATTGTTCTGCTAGGGTTCGGTTAGCCGGTGGCAAATGGTATATTCTTGTCATAGTCGATGATTTTTCGAGATACTCTTGGGTATTCTTTCTTGCTTCGAATGATGAACCTTTTGATCATTTTCATGATCTTATTCTTCGCTTGGCTTCTGAACTGCTGTAAGATCGAGGAGGCCGACTAGAGGGGGGGTGAATAGGCGTTTTAAAAAACTTTTGGCTAAAACCGATTTCTAATGCGGAAGCTAATACAAATACGGTTTTGCACAATTAAAGCCTAAATCAACTAGGTTCACCTAAGTGCACCAACAATACAAGTCTATTGATAAATATGGCAATTAAGCAAAGACTTGTAAGCTATTCAATGTAATTAATGTAAATAGCACAAAGCTAGGCAAGCATTCATCCACAATGAATAATCAATTTAATACAAGGAATATAAATTGCACAATGTAAAGCACAAGAATGCAAACCACAATTGACACGGCGATATTTTACCGTGGTGTTCGGAGACTTGCCGGTCTCCCCTAATCCACATTGAGGCAAGCTCAAACCAATTGGACCGGCTCCACGAATTGAGCACCTGCCTCCGAGGTAAGTCCAACCACTTGGACCGATTCCAAACCGAACCAACACCTTGCTCCACTAGGGTTGCTCTTTCCTCCACTCCGGAGATAGCGAGCACCACACCACTCACAAACCGCTCGGATCTTCTCACAAGCTTCTTTGAGAAGATCACCGACGCACGATGCCACCACGCCGTCTAGGTGTCGGCAAACACCAAGAGTAACAAATCTTAGACCCTCACTTGACCTAATCAAGTGTCTAAGCTCAAGTGGATACACAATCCACTACCTAATGCAACATATGCACTAGGGTTTGCTCCTCAAGCTCACTAAGTGCAACACATGCACAAATGAGAGTAGAGGGCTTGCTCTTTGCTGAAGGGTAAGTCTAGGGGCACCAGCTTACTTCCCACACACGGCCAAGGTGGGTGTTTATAACCCACACACAAAAACCAGCCGTTGTGGAAAAGTCTGCTGAAAAGTCAGCACATGCGGTTCAACCGCCAACTAGGGTGCGGTACAACCGCACTTCCTCCAACGGTTATAAAACTAGCCGTTGGAATCTTGTCTTGATACGACCGCCAACAAACATCTTGGTACTACCGCTTGGTCCGTCGTCTCAGCTCAAGGAGCGCGGTAATACCGATTCTTAAGGGAGTCGCCGAACCAAAATACACCGGTACTATTTTAATTGAACCGCCAACTGGAAATCGGAACAACCGATGTGCGGTTATACCGCACCAAAATCCGGTCGAACCGCTCATAACACGTCGGTACAACCGATTTTCCTGAGAAAAAATACAGTTTGCATCCAGAATAAATTCAATTGCAAAACACATTTGACAATTGACAAGTGATGCAAACAAGGGTTCAAAGGCAAGATTCTCAACAAGTTGCAAAACACATTTGCCAACTTTTAGAATCACACCACAAATTGCACTCCGCTTCAACCCAGTTTGCAAAACACATTTGCCACCAAATTGACGCGCGATGCAAACAAGGATTCAAGTAAGATTCTCAACAAGTTGCAAAACACATTTGCCAACTTATAGAATCACATTACAAAGAATAAGGTATATGGACTACTTCAACCATTTGCAAAACACATTTAAAAATTATAGTCACATGCTACAAGGGTTATCCATGAGCCACAACTATTTGCAAAACACATTCGCAAATATTGGCAACATGTTAAGGTGAGCTAGAGCAAACACAATGAGCTATCAACACGTGACTAACTCAAGCTACTAGTCAAAAACCCCTCTTAATAGTACGGCAACCTATACTAGCAATCCGGTCTCCCAACCAAACACCGAGACCAGTAAAAGTCTAGGAACACATCCTTAGCCCTAGCTAGTCATACATTTGCCTTGCGCAACCACTTGAAGCTTAATGACGCACATCTTCACTTCAAGTCCAGGTCCTTGACTTGAATACTCATCAACACATGATGAGTTCTTCACTTGACCTTCATCAATACATGATGAAGCTTTGCTTCGGGATCTTAACTTGATGCTCATCAACACATGATGACAGCCTCCATCCCGAATCTTGATATGCATTAACACATGATGCACTCTTCACTTGGCCTCCATCAACATATGATGGACCTTCACTTGACTTGATGATCAACTCATGATCATCTCCTCTTCTTGAACATCATCGACACACGATGATTTCCTTCACTTGACTTTCACCCACACATGATGGAACTCCTCTTGACTTGATGATCATCAACGCATGATGTCATCCCAAGTCTTCATTACCATGGAACCTAACCTGCTTATCCAACTTATGAAAAAAGTTAGTTCCACAATATGATTATTATTAATTACCACATCATACCATTAACTCATAATGATGGGACAAGATACACAATCTTTCCTCTTTGGTAATTGATGATAATCACTTCAATTACAAATAAATTGAATGTAGATAGACAATGAGTATATATCAACTACACAAGTCTTATATACTCTTATGAATATATATAACTATACAAGTCATATATACTCAAGGATATATGAGCTACACAAGTCTCATATATTCGCATGAATATATTAACTACACAAGTTATATATATATATATATATATATATATATATATATATATATATATATATATATTCATAGGATATGTGAGTACACATGAACTACACAAGTTATGCTATACTCACATATAAGTATATATAGACTACACAAGTCTTATATACTCACATGGATATATTAACTACGCAGTTAAATATATTCAAGAATATATGAACTACACAAGTCTCATATGAATATGTTAACTACATGAGTTAAATATATTCAAAGGATACGTTTCAAAGTAAAGATTCCAAATATAAGTGGACAAAGGAATATGGATCAATACTGTTGAGACCACAAAACATATAATGAACTCCTCCTAAATGTGTGCATACACAAATGTATAATGGAAACATATGCACATATTCAAGTTAACCTTTTGGTGGAATTCAACCTATATTTTGGATCCGAGAAATGCAACAAAATATATATAAATACTAAGTAGAACACATACCTCAAACAATTTTCATCTTTATATCCAAATTGAGACTAAGCATGATATAACAATAAGAGTGTTAGTCTCACAAATAGATTTATCATTATGAATGCATACCTGTTTGGATTATTCTTTTTGTTTATCCAATGAATTGGATTTGTCATTAATCACTTGCATGTCTTCATGATTATCATCTTTATATCCAAATAAGACTACACAATATGTATATCAATAAAAGTGTTAGTTTCACAATTAGATTTGTCATTAATCACCAAAACTCCATTAACACATAATGGTAGATCTAGATCCTTCAACTCCCCGGTGCCTTGAGAGCGATTCGCAGTGACAATGGTACAGAGTTCAAGAATGCCTCATTTGCCTCTTTCTGTGCTGAGCATGGTATTGAACATCAGTTCTCTTCTTCACACGTCCCTCAACAAAATGGCGTGGTGGAAAGGAAGAACAGAACCAGCTTAATCGAGATGGCTAGGACGATGCTAGATGAGTATAGCACTCCGAGGAGGTTCTGGGCTGAAGCTATTGCTACAGCTTGCCATATTGCCAATCATGTCTTCTTGAGACCGTCTTTGGGCAAGACATCATATGAGCTTCGGTTTGGAAGAAAACCCTCTGTTCCTCATTTTCGAGTTTTTGGAGCCAAGGGTTTCATTCTTAAGACAGAAAACTTAGATAAATTTGAGTCAAGGACTTCTGATGGTTTATTTCTGGGTTATCCTACTCATTCGAGGGGTTTTCGGGTTCTTAATATTGAGACTAACGTTATCCAAGAGATATGCAATGTCACCTTTGATGAGACTAGCCCTAGAGCTAGATCGGATGTTTTAGGCTAGATCGGATGTTTTAGGTGACACACAGGTGATGGAGAGCATCTTTGTAGAGGAAGATGATGATGGAGTCAATGATGCTCTTCCACCTGCTGCTGACGCTCCTGTTCCAGCTCAAGAACCTGCTTTGACTACTTCACCTTCAGTTGAGGCTCCTGCTGCATCTTTATCATCAGCAGTACCTGCGGAGGTCGAAGAGATGTTATCTCCCCCTGGTGCTCCACTTCACATTCAGAGGCGTCACCACTACTACGAAAAGGCCTTCACAGAGCGGTTCCGCGCCATCACGAGGCGGTTCCCGTGAGCCGCCCGAGTTTATGGGTCGATAATGCATTAGGTCATCACAGGCGGTGCAGAGATGAAACTGCTCGTGATAGTCGACTACCACGCGATGCGTAGAGATGAAACCGCTCGTGCGTGATGATGCGACTACCACGACGATGCGTAGATGAAACCGTGCTGTGATGATGGAAGCTACCACAGACGGTGCAGTAGATGAAATCGCCTGCGTGATAGTCCACTATCACGCATAGGTTTCATCTACGCATCGTCAGGTAGTCGATCATCACGCACGGTTTCATCTACGCACAAATCTGTGGTAGTCTTTGCATTGCTAAATCTATTTACGTTTATTGGCTAGCCTCGAGAAATGCTAGCCATGCCCTCTGAAACAAGCACATCCAATTCTCATTCATTTCAGAAGCATATTAAAATTGCATTCATTTCAGAAACAAGCACATCCAATTCACAAATCAATTAACTAAAATTAACCATTAATGTACATTAATTTACACACATGTACCATTATGTTCAATCTATCCCATTCAAGTTCAATCTACGCTGTGGAAACTCCCATTTGGATT
Organism: Phyllostachys edulis; assembly: GCA_036346405.1. Classification (NCBI taxonomy): domain Eukaryota; kingdom Viridiplantae; phylum Streptophyta; class Magnoliopsida; order Poales; family Poaceae; genus Phyllostachys; species Phyllostachys edulis. Next base: position 13,759,581 of record CM070554.1, on the reverse strand, counting down.
TATGACCTGTCTGTTCAGGAATGACGCAAGGTGTGATCGAATTTTTATGAGCTCGCTCTGTTCCAACGCAGTTTCAGCGATGGTCGCAACCTGTCGATAGGAAGGTTAAATTCAGGCTTATATAAATTGTTAAGTATATATGAAATAATTGTTGAAAGATTGACAAACCTGAGGATCATTGGTGATCGCGGAACCGATGAGTAGTTGCATGTTGTGGCAAACAAAGTATCCACAGACGTTGCGGCCCGGCGGCTGCTAGTGGCACTGCAAAAATAGAATTGGTTAGTTCGAGAGGCATTGCTACGAAGTGTTATATAGGATTAATGTGTACTAGCTAGCAAGTACCGGGAATTTTTGATCATGTCCCAGCGTCCTTCCCTTGATATTCCATCCTCTAGCATGTAACACGTCGAACACCCTACGTGACTCCAAGAAGTTAGCCTTAGCCATTGCAAAGGAAGGAAAGACTACAATAGAGTTTCTATGGAGGAAATGTGTTTACCTGATGATTAAATTCCGGATAGTTGTGAAGTTGTGAGTGGACCTCTGTAGGGAATCTAGGTATATTACGTATTTCCGTTTTGGTATCATTACAATTAGAATCCAGTGGTACCTACAGAGCTATGTCAGCATGGTCATTAAACCTAAGTTCGTGTTGCTTATAAAGTACAAATCAACAAGTATAGCCAGTAGTGCAACACTACTTACTTCTGGTTGTAGGGCAAAAGTATGAATTCCTTGTTGCGGTGAGCCATGAAAAAATCTATAACGTAATTCTCGACGAATGTTGCATTTGCCGTGATGCTTTGCTCGGAGACAATGTGTGGGTCGAGGAAACCTACCGGTTATTTCCTTCTTTCGGCTTCACAGATCATGTATCTATTATACAAAAGCTAGGAGTTATATATAACATTTATCGATATTACACTTAACATTGGTCGTGATTGTACACACTTACGATGTCGACAGATCGTATGAGTGAGACGTCGAGCTCGTCGAGGTTGAAGAGACAGAACAAGTCGTCGAAGGTCACCGTGAAGACAGCGTCTTGATACACGTGGTTAAAATGATCCTCCTTGAACTTGACGGTGAAACCCGAGCGTCGTTGATCAACCGGCTTGTTGGACTGTTCCATGTACCATGTATGCAATTCCATGCAATCCAAATCCTAGGGTAGGGTCGTCTAACTTCTCGAAAGCGGCTCGCCTAGCTTGAATTTCCGCCAGCGGCAAGAAGGGATATCGAGAGAGGACTCGATCGTCTTCGATTTGCCTTGCCCTTGCCGTTCTTTGCCTCGCTTTGTATAGGTCGACTTCACAAGAGTCGATCGAGCACGAGTGTAGATGCATGTGATGCAATGGGCCCTTGCCGTGTCGGTCAGAGTAGCTTTGGTGCGGTCGGTCCGTGGACTTGATGCCGCTGCGAGACATTCCGTGAAGTTGACACCGAGCGTAGCTCTAGGCGGATGTCCTCCTTGGGCCATTTGGATGAATGTTCCAACGGCTTGCCCTAGAGTCATGACCTCATCGTTTGGGGAATTTTCACGGGGACGGCCTCGAAATTGGCACAAACACCGTCCACATTCACTTTTGCGAAACCCGGCGCTAGATTTGCACCGTGCACCAAAGCTCGAACAGGATGGATACACTGCCCCAAGCAACATCTAGGGCAACAGAGACATATCTCACTTGGAGCTTGCACTTCAGTAGCCACCTCGCATATAACGATACAAAATTAGCTACTCCAACAGCCTATCAATGGATTGAGCATTCGGAGATAATAATTATTACCGGATGTCATCGACGAAAAATTTGTCATCACCGTTGTGGTAGGGTTAGGGTTGACGCCAGCTACTACTCGGATGTTTGGGGGTTGGTTAGCGAGACAAGAGGCGGGGCTTCCAATTGACTTGGGAGTTGCAATCCCTAATCCTTTCCTCAAAGGTCTCTATCTTGCTTTTGCTCGGATGCACGAATCTCCAATCAAGGATTGAGTGACCTCTGTCTGATTTTTTCAAGACCCGCTCTAATTTTTTCAAGAGCTCATCTCGAGGGATGCACGAAGATCCTCTCGTAGCTTTGCATCGTGCTCGGCTTTGGCTCTCTTCCTACTCGATGCGATCCGAGTCCGCTTGGAACCATTGTTCCCATGTAACAAAAACACCAGCGCCTCTCGTGCGACTTGATGCTCACTTGCTTCCTAGGGCCGCAGAGAGTATATCTTTCTCCCTATCTGCTCGAATGAGCCTTGTGAAGATTGTGCACTCGGCGTTATCGCAATATAGCGACATGTCATTTCACTTCCTATGAAGTTATGGAGTAATTACAAACTAGGTAGTTCGATATCTTACGGTATTTGGGACACTTCACGGTCTTGGGGTTTGGAAAGTACACTTCCCGTAGGCCCAATACATAACCTCGCAAATAACCACCGTCGGGCGCACATCGAGATCTCGAAATAGCGAGGAGAGATTCAAACCGCTGCTTCGCTGTTCTGATCCCTCCATATCGGGCTTTACCCGTATACCCAGTGTGCGAGTCGTGGGGTGCTTGTTTTTGCTGGAGGGCCGTGTGCGCCGACTTTCACTCTTAAATTCATCTGTCGTCTTCTTCGCTACAAACTCGGCCCAGGACTCTTCCAAGAATAGATACTTGTGGAAGGGCAGCTTTAGATCCTTCTCCACGTAGTTCTTAACAAGCGTGCTCTTGAAGTTCTTCCACGCTTTGCACGCCAGTAACAGCGCGTGTCGTCGACGGAGTCCGTGTGTTCTACCGGATCTCGAGCGATGCGAGAATTTTAAAGACAACCTGGCTTTTAGTGGTTCGGGCACCACCTTCCATGAATCGTAGGTGATCTTGACCCGTTCCGTGCAACTATTCCCACCATTCTCCGGAATGCGGACGCCGCTTTCGGCGAGGATTGATAGGGTCCCGCATCGATCGACCTCCGTGATGGTAAATCGCCCGTGGGCCTTTTCGATATTCCTCTTCTTCTACCGGTTGGATATTATTCGAGAGGATGGTGCATCATCGACACATGAGGCGCGTTGCCTCGTAATGAGCGGAAGACATCTTCACAAGAAATAGAACATCATGTGAACAAATGAAATCAAGATAAAGCTAAGATTTAACATTTTGATATTGCTATCGATGTAGAGTAAGCATTCCAATTAGAGCTCAAGTACAAACCCGATTATCAAAACAATTTCAAGACAAGACTATTATCATCACAGAACATTCATCTCAAGCCCACCACACCACATTGCAATATATTCCAAAGAGAGATCAAAACAAATACCATATGAATAATCGACTAGAACAAATACAAATTCCTAAAACAAGTACGATTATCATGAAGGACCATGACAGATTATTGATAGAAATAGTTAGGGAAAGGCGTGGGGTCAATCGGCAACTTCGGCATTGGTTACCTTTGGGCGTCGAGGAGAAGGACGAGCGAGGAAGCAAGACGAGCAGCAGCGGCGGCGGCGTCAAGGGGAGGCCGCGGCCTGGGGAGGGGAGGAGGCGGCGGGCTCGGGGCAGGAGGCGCGTGGGCTCGGGGAGGCGGCTGGTGTAGGAGGAGGCTCGGCGGGCTCGGGGGAGGCGCGCCGAGCCGGAGGAGGAGGCGGCGCGACGGATCGGGAGGAGTCGCGCAAGCTCGAGGAGGCGGCGTCGAGGACGGCGGCGACAGTGCTCGAGGGAGGAGGAGCGAGAGGAGTTGAGAAACTTAATCGTTTGAGAGTGGCGGCGCGCGCAAACCCTAGCTAGAGTCCTAATGTAAATAGGGATGGACATCACGAGCGGGTTCTAACTTAGAACCGCTCAGTGATATGATGTATCACTGACGGTTTTAATAAACAATAAATGCATGATATGTGATATATCCTGAGCGGTGTTAATAAACAACCGCTCATGATATATATGTATCACGAGCGGTTTTAATAAACAATCGCCTGTGATATACATATGAGACGGTTTGTAGTTCAAACCGTTTGTGATATTATTTTGTATTGGTTAATATCTAGATTCATTTATTGGCTAGCCTCGAAATGCTAGCCATGCCCTCTGAAACAAGCGAAAAAGACAACAAGTACATGTATATACATCCAATTCACATTCATTTGAGAAACAATTCACATCCATTTCACAAGACAAATCAATTAATTAACTCAAATGAACTAAAATTAACCATTCATCGAGCGTACATACATATACACACATTGTTCAATTAATCTTTAAAATTAGCCCTTCATGATGATCGACGCAGTATGTAGCTAGTTTCGTCATGTTCTTCTTCCTTGACCCTTATGCCGCTTTCGAAAGGAGGCAACTCGTCAAATTGATTGTATTCTTCCTCGTCCACTACATTCTCAACTCCGACAATCCTCCTTTTTCCATGAAGAACTACGTGGCGCTTCTTATTTGCCGGATCGGTAACATAAAAGACTTGAACAACTTGGTTAGTCAGTACGAATGGTTCGTCTTTGTATCCGACACGCTCGAGGTCCACGGTAGTGACGCCGTGCTTTGTCGACCTTCACTTGTGGGAGATGGACCCAACGACACGAAATAGGGGATCTTGAAAAGCACGTAGTCAAGCTCCCATATCTCCTCTATTTGCCCATAGTAGGAGCTCCTCACCCATCGGTCTTGAATGCATCTATCACGACACCGCTGATACGTTAGTGCTTTTATATCCCGAGCACGTGTATAGAATGTGTACCCATTTATGTCAGATCCTCGCCATGTTACAAGCTGTAAATGTTGGCCCTTTTGCCAACCATGTCGACATATCACTTGACGAGCTCCTAGCAAGTCGCTCCTTCAACCATTGGTTGAACTGCTCATTGTGTTGTCTCGTGATCCAAACATCCGCCGCACCGGATTACATTGCCAAGCACGTCCTTGTCTTTGGTCGATATCTGGGACACTTCACCATGTGTTGCAAGACCGTGAAATGGGCTTGAGCATACGATCCATATTTGGAGTGATTGCTTTCCTTCCGATAGTCCCAATACCCTCGAGCCTCCCCTCATGGCGAGATCGAGGCACACCTATCGGTTCGACTGAGCCATGTAATCGGCGAGAACTCAATGACCTCTTCGTTGCATAACCTTCGACGATCTTGCCCTCTGGCGAGATCGATTCGTACATATGACTTGAGAATTCCCATGAACCTCTCAAGCGGGTACATGCTACGTAGGAACACGGGCCGCACATCTTTATCTCCTCACAATATGAACAATGAGATGGACCATGATATCGAAAAAGCGACGGAGGGAAATACATCTCAAGATCACATAGAGTCGTCACCACCTCGCTCGCAGAGCATCTAGTCCTTCGGGATCGATGACCTTCGAGCAATTGTGTTAAAAAATAACACAGACCTCATGATTGTCTCTCGGACCTTGATCGGTAAAATACTTCTAATTGCAACAGGAGCATTTGTGTCATCAACACATGACAATCATGAGACTTCATGCCAATTAACTTCAAATCTTTTATCGAAACAAGTTTCTTCATGTTGGCGAGTAACCGGACGAAACTTTCACACCATGCAAGCAAACACAGCTCGGTTCTCTCGGCCTTGGACAGAGTGTAACAAGCGGGGAAGGTACGTTCGTCCTTTATCGGTCCTTGTTGGTGCTAACTCAGTCGATGTCCATATCAACCAAGTCAAGCCGTGCGTTGACACCATCCTTTGTTTTGTCACGAATGTTCATGAAGAGACCAATCAAGTCATCACATACATTCTTCTCTCGTGCATGACGTCGATGCAATGGCGAACTTCTAGGTGCTCCCAATAAGGTAAGTCCCAAAATATTGATCTCTTCTTCCACATGTTCTTCTTACTTGTCCTCGATTTACATCCCTTTCCAAGCACAACATCTAAATCCTTAACCATATCATAGACCCTTTTTAAGCTTAAATGCCTTGGAGCCGAATCGCCCTCCTTCTCTCCGTCAATTGTTTCTTCATCTGCGGTATGGGTGAGCCCTCAAGGAACCTCGATGACGATGTACACGGTTTTGCGCGAGTGATTCAGCCACACACTCTCGGTATTATCTAAGCGGTGAGTATGTGCTTTGGCCCTTTTGTACTCGCCCGACAAACTAGCAAGGGCGGGATAATCATTTATGGTGCGAGAACAACAAGGAACGTAAAGTGAAGTTCTCTCGTTTGTACGCATCCCATACATTGCACCCTTCAATCCACAAGATTTTTAGATCTTCCATCAATGGTGCTAGGTACACATCAATATCATTCCCGTGTTGCTTGACCCTTGGATAAGTATCAACAACAAAATATACTTCCGCTTCATACACAACCAAGGAGGAAGGTTGTAGATCTGAGCGTCCACGGGCCAAGTGCTATGTCATTGCTCATGTTACCGAAAGGATTCATTCCATCTGTACTCAATCCAAACCTTATATTCCTCGGTTCCGCACCAAGTCTCGCAAACCTCCTATCGATGTTTCTCCTTTGGCGGAATCGGCCAGGTGTCTTAACTTTTCGTCATTCTTACACTCCTCTCGAGTGCCAATCTGCAGCTTTTGCATTCTTTGGGTTATAAAAACCGCTTCAAGCGAGGAATTACAGAAGATACCACACCACCTTAGCGGAGGTCCTTTCTTCACCTCGATTCCTCGTCGTCATCGATTGCTTCTTCGCTTGTATCGGGATCGTTGCTGCGGACATACATGCATGTTTGTATACTCGTTCTGATAGAGGATCTGATCGTTCGGACATGCATGTATTCTTTCTACTTCCATTCCCAATGGACAAAGAACCTTTTGGCTTTGTAGGTGGTTTTGGGCAACTCGTTTCCCTCGAAGCATGTCCACTAAGAGACCTAACAATTCTCGTGAAACCCTTGTCGGACCAACCGTTGCATGCCTTCAATTTCAGCGGTTTAAGCACGGATGACAACCTTGTGTATTCCGACTTGCGGCAGGAACAAAGGTTTCTCTGAGTCCTCCATCACGCCCGAATTGAACATACTCCCTCTCATCACAGCTTCCTTCTACATCGCTAAGCATCAGTCTAGATTGTCATCGTGCGGCCTATCCGAATCGGAACCACAATCGACATCATTCGTGACATATCGTTGACTTCTGTATAATATGCATATTGTTGACTTCTGTATAATATGCTCTTCACCGTGGCTGTCCAACATGTATAACCCTTTTTGAAACCCTTGAATCAAGTGTGCTTCGATCTGCGCTCGGTTATTAAACATCTTGATTCTCGCAATCAATACATGGACAAGACATATATTCCGCCCCTTATTCAACATATCCTCCTCGGCTCTCTTGTAAGCAGACACACCATTAATGTACTCTTCACTCACACGGTTCTCGGTGTACATCGGCCGGTCCATCACACGGTTCGTATTGAAAACCTTGAAAATAAATAAAAGGGTGATGACTTTCAAAGTATTTTCCGAGCTTAATTACGCTTTTTCATTTTTACATTTTTTGGATTTTATTAACTTACATGTGGGCCCTACTTGTCGGTGACTCATTTTTTATTTCATGATTTTATTTATAAAATCTATGGTGGTCCCACATGTCATAGACTCGTTAGTTTATTAACTAAATGATTAAAAACAGTAGGATTTGAAGCTCAAACTGGGCTTAGGGGTGACATCACATTGCTATAATAGTCGTGGCTCGGCCCTAAGGTCACCTGAGGCGAACTGACGGTGATGATGTCCCGTGGAGGCATCTGAAACTAGCGATTTCAGCGTAAACGCCTGAAACTACTCAAATTAAAGGATGCTTATGCTCCAGTATCTCACCTCGATCACAAGAAAGTCGGGGAAGGTCCAAGGTGGTTGGTGCGTCGTCGATCGGTGAACACAAAGCGACGGCGGCAAGCTCCTCGGCGCGATATATAGTGAAATGGACCAAAGCCATTTCGGTGAGGTGAGGCAATACTCAAGCGCACGAACGGCGGCGATGGACCTCTTGTGGCGCCAGAGATGGAGATCAAGAAGACTCATTGGCGGGAGATATATATATATGTATGTCGTGATGAGTTAATTATCACGGACGGTTTTAACAAAACCGCTCGTGATATTGAAATAATATCACGAGCGGTTCATGTTTGGAACCGTCAGGAAGTATCCTGAGCAGTTACGACCAAAAACCGCCCGTGATATTGGGTAATATCACGAGCGGTTTTGGTCGAACCGCCTGTGATAATTCACGAGCGGTTCCAAACATGAACCGTCGTGATATGACATCTTCATAGACGGTTTTAGCGCGGAGAATAACACGAGCGGTGGGTAAACAAAACCGTGCGAGATTGTGTTTATCTGAGCGGTTTGACGAACCGCCTCGTGATCGGCGTCTAGTATTAGCATTTCTGTAGTAGTGCACCCTCCAGATCAGATGGTTGGTCATCTTCATGAGCGAGTCACTCGCTCCAAGTATCACGATCCGAGTCTCTACCCCATTCTGCATTTTTTGCCTCTTTCGAACCTAGCGATATATCACATGCTTTATCTGATTCGAGCTGGATTAATACCATGCATGAGGAGTTAGAGAACTTTTAGAGGAATAAGGTCTGGAACCTAGTAGAACCTTCTAGTGGTCATGATGTTATAGGAACCCGTCGGGTGTTAAAAAATAAACAAAATGAGGATGGTTCTGTTGTTAGAAACAAGGCTAGATTGATAGCTCAGGGTTTTAGCCAAGTTAAGGGGTTAGATTTTGATGAGACCTTCGCTCTTGTTGTTATATTAGAAGCCATTCGTATTTTACTTGCTATTGCTGCATCTAAGGGCTTTAGGCTGTATTAGATGAATGTCAAAAGTGCATTTCTGAATGGTTACATAGAGGAGAAAGTGTATGTTAGGCAACCCCTATATTTTAAGAATCTCAAGCATCCACATCATGTCTTAAGCAAGCCCCTAGAGCCTGGTATGATAGACTTAAGACCTTCTTGCTTAAGAATAACTTTGAGATGGGTAAGGTAGACAAGACCATGTTTATTCTTAGGCATGGCAATGACTTCCCGCTTGTTCAGGTTTGTGTAGATAATATTATCTTTGGTGGTTCTTCTTATGCTCTTGTTTCCAGTTTTTCTGAGACCATGTCCAGAGAATTTGAGATGAGTCTGATGGGAGAGCTCAACTACTTTCTGGAGCTTCAAATCAAGCAATGCAAGGAAGGAATCTTTATCCATCAAGCGAAGTACACCAAGGATCTGTTCAAGCGCTTCGAGATGGGTGACTGCAAGCCGATCGCCACTCCCATGGCGACTTTGACTGCTTTGGATCCAGATGAGGAAGGAGAAGCTGTGGATCAACCTGAGTACCGTAGCATGATCCGCTCTCTCCTCTACCTGATGGTCTCAAGACCGGACATCCACTTCGCGGTCTACCTCTGTACGAGGTTTTAGGCGTCTCCAAGGACTTCCCATCGCCAAGCCGTCAAACGCATTTTCAGGTACCTTCACTTTACCCTCCAGTATGGCATTTGGTATTTCTGCTCTTCTTCCTTGTCCATTTGGGGGTTTTCTGATTTTGATTTTGTGGGCTGTCGGCTAGATAGAAAGAGTACATCAAGCACTTGTCACTTCTTAGGCACTTCTCTTGTCTCTTGGTCTTCAAGGAAGTAGTCCTCTGTTGCTCAATTCACTGCAGAAGTTGAATATGTAGCTGCCACTAGTTGATGTAGTCAGATTCTGTGGTTGGTGTCCACCCTTAAGGACTATGGGTTAACTTTTGCTAGTGTTCATCTTCTCTGTGATAACACTTCTGCCATTAATATTGCTAAGAACCCTGTGCAACATTCTAGGACCAAGCACATAGATATTCGCTATCACTTCCTTAGAGACCATGTAGAGAAGGGTGATATTGTGCTAGAATTTGTGGAGTCTGATGCCGGACCCGGGAGTAACACCCTAAATCCTCTGTGCATTTCTGAACTAGCCCCATGATCATTAGCTAGTTCACACAGTAAACAGATATGGTAACATCCATAAATCGCACAACTTTATTAATAATCAACAGAGTTTATTACAAGAAAGGCTTACGAGCCAACAATAAAGAAACACAGCGGAAGACGAAGTAGTGGAGTCCAGCTGATCTGCCACAAGCAATTGACCAGTGAAGCGGCCTAGTCATCGAGATCCACACCGAAAGCGAAGTCCTTCTCCTCTGAAATTTATTTGCATCAAGCAAGGATGAGCACAACTTCCATCCTCACAAGTTACACCTAATAACAGATTATAATGCATACAAGGATATATCAAAGGAAGGCTTATTGGTTGAGTTTGCATAAAGCAATGTTTTCTTTAAATATTTGTACTAGGTTCCAAAGCAGTTCTTTTATAACTAAAATTCATTTTGTAAATTCTCAGGTTTTATAGCCAGATAACATTCACACAAGAATGGTGAAGGACACCCTCCTAACACATGGCTTCCTGCCCAATTTTCCATTTGGATAGAAATCCAAAATCATTTGTGTCAAATCATTTTGAAATCAAAACCAAAGTCTAACTTCGAGTGGCTTTGCCAAGCATGTCCATAACCGTGGACACGACTATTCGAATAGTCCTTAACACTCTACAGAGGTTGTACAGCTTTACCCACATAACATGATTTCTCTAGTTTGTTTGGCATCCGTCGATACCACCGCTCACTACCTTAAGTAAGCAGTCTAGAGCCCGTGTCAAGGCCTTTACAATGCGTCATCCCACCGTAGTCCCGCCTCGCTAAGGATTCACCCCCTTTGGACTGACCATCCACCGGGTTCAGGCCCCCTCTTGCGCTAGATGGGAATATATAAAAATAGGTCATAAAAGCCACCCACGCAACCGGATGGCACGACCACGGTAAAACGTTGCAAATTAGTTAGCCAGGTTCTGCCCACACAGGACATGTGGTAGTACGGTGGATTTTAGCAAAAGCAGCTCTCAGGCCGGTCTTTAACTGACTTGGGCGACTTCCAATAAAAACTCTGGGCTTCAACCCATACCCGGATTGAGCCTGTACATAAACCTGCACCCACCAACCATCTATTTCGCCCAAGTACAAACCAACTTTTCCTTTTTGCTTTTCAAAAATATTTGCAAAATCTTCCATGACAAACCAATACCATAGACTTCTAAACAATAGTTGATCATTTGGCTAGAATTCCCCAAATCAAATACTTTTGGGTCTAAGCATCACTAAGCATAATTTTTCTCAAAACGATTCTAGTTCATACTATCGTATCAACTAGGTTTTATCTAGGGTGACAATATGTTTGATTCAATATCAACATTGGCCTTACAAAGGATTTAGTCACAACTATAAATTTAAATCAGGAATTTAAATTACTGAATAGAAATAAGTATGCAATAATAATTTAAAATATAATTTAAATAATTTAAAATAATGTGATCAAATATGATTAAAGGTATAACTTGCCTTGCTTAATTAGTTGATGTTCTCAAACGGTGTCGAAATCCGATCGTCCGAAGTTGTCGAAATCTATACATGAAAGTAAGCCAAATTCAAATAAAATCCAAAAATTCCAAAATAAATACTGGAAGTAGAGAATGAATTTAGATGAATTTAGAATAAAGAATCGACAGATTTAGAGTTCGTATAACATTGAACGAAATTGTAGAAGATCGAATCTCAAAAATGAGATGCATGTGTAAAGCACCATGCATGATGGACTAGCTTGCATGGCACTATTGCTTGCCATGCAACGTGAACACAAGCAAAGCTCACACAGTGCATGGAGAAATGGCGACGTTGGGCGGAGGAAAGGAGTGGCGGCCGGTGAACCACAAAAATGGAATCCCGGGAGCAAGACGGACCCAATGGTGGTGGTCGCGTCATCAGCGAAGGTCCGATGCGACGGCGGTGCGCAAAATAGTGTCAGAGGAAAAGTAGCACCGGTGAGCCAGGGGTGTTTCAGGGAAAAGGAAAGGAGCACCGTGTAGAATGTTGTGAGGTGAAGCCAACGGCGTGGACGATGTCGTCGGGGAATCAAAAACGTCACCAGAAATAACGACAGAAGGTGGTTCGGCTGTTGGCGAATTTTTTTTGCTTATGGCGAGATAGAGGGGTGAATTCTAGGGATATGAAGAGGAAGCTGAGGGGCACGGCACGACGCGGTCGGCTCGGGAAATGAGTGACTGAGGAGAGAGAATGACTAGGTGGAGCTTGGCTGGGAGGCGACTTACCAAACTCCAGCAGTCGGCAAAGGTAGTGCTAGCTACTGTCAATGGAGAAATAGGAATGAAATGGTGGCTATGCTATGGTGAGTCTACAACTTGGAGAGGGTGCAACAGATTTTCTGAGGAGATGGCATGCCTATTTATATAGCTGCAACCGGGAGCCAAAAAGTTGGGTAGACAAAGAACTATGAGACAGCCGAGTCGGTTCAGTAATGGAAACGTAAGAAACGCAATGGGTGCACTTGATGGCTGCCCAAATGAAAGCATGGAATCAAGGGAAAGGTTATTGTAGCTGTTTCTCATCAAATAAAATCGAAATTAAAGCTTTGAACGGAGAAGAATGAGAGAAAAGAAGAAACGATTGCCATTAATGGCAATAGAAGCTCATGGCTCGGCTGGGAGTAAGGGAGGGCAAGGGAGAGGAGAAGGGAAGGTGGCACGGTGGATTTGGGGCGAGGCGGCTCTGCCGGCGGCGGTGGACGGGCGGTCGGCGAGGTGGCTAGGGAGGTGCGGCCAAGGGAAAGCAGTGGTGAGCATGAGACTCGGTTAGAAAAATTAAGCAACAGCGAAGAATACGCTGGGAAGAAGATGACTGTTGGGAGAGAGAAACAATAAAGGATAAAAGAGTGGAAGGGGGTATATGGTCAATTGAAGCCAAAAGGCCTCACGTTGGCTGCATGCAAGCCTTTGGAGTTAAGGAGGTTCTTAGGGAGAAATCTAGATGGGTGACCGACGGGAATTAAAAATATCATATATATATATATATATATATATATAATTTCAAATAAAGATAAAGCAATAAATCAAATAGGCTTTTAGAACAAGGGTTTGAATTGAGACTATGATTTTGGATAGGTGAACGGGATCAACCTATCTGGGATGAACTCGTCCGACCAATGAGAATAATCGCCCGAGATCGTTTGGGGAGTCTGGCCGAGATGTTCCAAGAATAAAATAGAGAATAAAATTATAAGACCAAAATAATTTGGTTCAACTCATTTGGAGTTCATAAACATTTTCTATGAATTTTCAAAGTTAAAACCATTTTCTAGTGTAAAAATAATTTGGTTTAAAGATCAATTTTCAAAAACTATATTTTATGGACAAGCAACAAGTTTGAAACCTATTTTAAAATAAATTACATTTAAAATGAAAAATTTAAAAATTGGATTCACTTGATTTGGAGTTAAAATGAATTAGATATGAAATTTTGAAATTTTCAAAAAAAAAGGAAAAAAGGAAAAACTGACCGGATGGTCCGAACGTGCACAAAACAGTGTTCACCAAATTACTGTACAAGGTTACTGTTTATGAGTTCGGACGGTCCGAACAGCTTTCTTGATTTTTTTTTGAATTTCAGAATATGCGATAAATCAAATAGATTTTTAGAAAATAGCAAATAGAGTCCAAAATTCTAGAAAAATTCAAACAATTTCCTTGAATTATTTTGGACTTAATAAAAATAATTCCAACTTAAAGTTGGCTTTTATTTTTGTACAATAATTATTTTTATTTCTGGAAAAATAGAAAAAACCTTTTTAAATACTAGAAAATTCGAAATTAATTAAAATTTTATTTTTCACTTTAAAACCAAGAAATTAAATAATTGATTTTATTTTATATATTTTTAACCAAGATAATACTTTTAAATTATAGAAAATGAAAGAAAATCTTTGACCGCTAGAAAATCTAATAAAATAATAAATATATTTTGGTAATGAACTTTGAGATGTTACATCCGAGGCTCAGTTAGCTAATATCCTTACCAAGCCTTTAGACCCCAACTAGGTTTGCTACCTTGAGGAGTGAGTTAGGGGTAATTTAACCCTGTGGGTTGGTTTGAGGGGGAGCTGTTTCTCTTCTTAGATTTCCTTGTTCATCTGATCTTTTCTTGATCTTTTTCTGAATTTGTTGATCTTTTTAGGCTTTTAAGTTTTTCTTGCATCTCATTGTATCATATTGCATTCATATTAAAATCACAAAAAGATGTATTGTAATATAAGCTTTATTACTTGTCTTTTAAAATGATGAAGCTTTGCTTATTGCCCTTTTGAGCTTTAATGTTTTAATTTTTGCTCGGTTTCATGTCTAGTTCTTTGACTTGCTAGAATTATCATGATTTCACATGTGTAGCTAAGTCTTTGATAAATGAGCTAGTACTTTAAGACAACTTGAACTAAAAATTGTAATTTACGGATCTCTTGGCTAGTTGCACAATTAGTGATCCTTTTTGTGACACTGGCCCTGTCAAAAGTTTCTTTGTTAGCTCTTGAATCAACATTTCTTGAGCTTCTTGTTTCTTTGTGAATCTAAAATTACTCTTGTGCGAAATTTAAAAAAATCAAAAATTAAAATTCTCATGTGGTTAAATTGTGCCAAACTATTCTCACGAGACTGCATGTCAAAGATATGAATTTAGAGATAGTTTGATGATCCAGACGATCTCATGGGGACTACTTGTCAAAATTGACATGAACCTCAAGATTTATCGCCCTGGTTGAAGTTTCGGAAGAGTTTGTGGATGGCTACTAGTCTAGGATCTTCTTCACTAAGATAGACATTTAATCAATATCAATATTCATTGCAAATGAAAACTGTTGTAAAAATTGGGTGATTGAGGTTCTTTGAGAAAAATGATTCAATTTAGGACCTTTTGTCTCTAGGATGGTCGTTGTTAGCTTCTTGATCTCACATTGATATTCTGACATGGCCATTATCACTTTAGGATCCCTGTTGATGAACTTGTTAATTTTGAAGCTTTGCTTAAATTGATACAATTCATCGTTTTATCTTAAGCCTTCTAGCTTAGCTTTCATATATATGCCTTAACATGATCTGGCTAGCGCTTTCAGGCCTGATGAGTATTGAGTAATAGTAGAAATGCTAGCTTGTTTTTTTGGGTAATCTCTAAAGTTTCTTGTACTAAAAATTAAAAAATACAAAAATGAAGGCACTCCATTGCTTTATTTTGAGCCTTCTAGCTTAGCTTTGATATATATATGTCTTAACACGATCTTATGCTTTTTCCTCACTTCTGCATTTGTCATCTCTGGATGACAGGAAGACGTGATTTCTTGATGAATCCATTGTCAAAGGGGGAGAAGATATAGCAAAAATGTTAAAAGGGGGAGCTAGGGAGCTATTTGGAGAAAAAGGGAGAAAAGGTGAAATTTTGAAAAATGATGATCATAGTGAGGGGGAGCATCTAATTTGCATTCTTAACATCGTATTGTCATTTCTGAACTTGAATTGCAATTCTTGGAACCTCACAATGACCAAAGGTCAAATTGAACATTTGTTCTTTCACATGGACCTTAAGTGAGATCATTGACTCTTTTCTGGAAATTAAAGCTGTATTGCTTTATTTTGCCTTATCTCACTAGCTTATGCTGATCGAAAACCAACTTGGTCATTTTCATTGCGTTCTCTTGCTCTTGGACCAAGTTGTGCATTTGCGCGAAAACATTGAGTTTTTCTATTTTCAAACCTTAAACTTACATTTTTGAGAAATTATCAATGTGTTCATCAAGAGGGAGATTGTGGATATCATGGGGATATACTCACGATCTTAGGATGATGATACAATTGGCAATGGCATTGAAGGTTTGTCGAAACACTCGTTTTCGGTGAAATTCAAGTTCTGTCGAGCGATGGCGGTCGACCGGCCAGGTGACGGCCGACCGCCCTTGTGGCGATCTGACCGCCACCTTGGCGATCGAGACCGCCAGGCTTTGGCCAAGAGGTTGGCGGTTAGACCGGCCAAGAGGCGGCGGTCTGACCGGCCAAAAAGGTGTTGTTGAATTTTAGGCCTGGCCAAAAATAGAAGGTGTAGACAAGGGGGGGGGGATTCTCCTATACTTAGTCTCATAATTTTTGGAGCTTCGAGTCAAAATTTCTATTCGTTTGAAATTTCCAGAGAGGTTTTGGATTTCGAGTGAGGAAATTTGGCTAAGTCCCTTTGCTGGGCGGTCAGACCGGCCAAGTGGCGATTAGGCTGTCCAGGGGGCGGTCAGACTGGTCCTGGGTGGCAGTTAGGGATGGCAATCGGGCGCAACGGGCACGGGTAGTGATCACCCATACCAATGCCACGACCCTGATTTCCCCCCACGGGCATGCCCGCGAAGGACGACGGGCGAAGAACCTTGCTCATGCCCGTCGCCCGCGGGTATGCCCGTTTACCCACGAATAATGCACCGCCGCCCGTGGATACCCATCGCACATGGGCATGCTCGTCACACATCAAGTTCATCATAATTCACACATTAATAAAGTTCAACACAATTCACACATCAAGTTCGACAAGACAACTAATTAAGTTCAACAAATAAAATACACAGACAAAACACACCGTACCAGCACATGTTGAAGAGGAAAACATCTTTGCACTTAAGTTTACACAGCATAAATGTTCCATCCTGAAGAAAAGGGAGCTAGTTGCAGTGCACACACACACACAGACAGAACACGCCGTACCAGCTCAATTAGAAGCAAGTAGACCTGCTATCCAATATCTTCAAAGAAAAAAATGCAACTTACTTAAGTTGCAAGGTTAAATAATGTTTGGAGATTTGGACAATGCAGGCACTCCAGAAAAGTGCTATCGATGCTCTAACATCATAACAAAAAGCAACTGCATTGTCAACCTGGATATATCTACATAAAACAAACATAACACAATCAGACCAAACCAGCTTCATACAAAAAAATATATGCTCCACATGTTCATAACTTCTTTTTTGCAACAAAACAGTTATGGTTCCTTTAAACTACTATAGCCGATGTGTCATGCTAGAGAACCTTACTTCTGCTTTATAGGGCCAAGCAGCCTGTAATAGTCAGGGAAGCCTTGTAACCTTGCATTCTCTCGGATTGTCAGAACTCGATCCTGGCTGGGATGCAAAATAATCTACAAAAGTCCATCCATGCGCATTCAAAATAACAGTGATCAACCCGTCATAAAATTGTAGAGACACCAACAATTTGTTAAGAGTCAGACAGTTATGAGGTTCAGCTCTGGTGACAATAGTGGGAACGGTTTCATCCCACCACAACCGCCCGAACGGTTTGCAAAGCATCATAACAAGGATTACCAATCAAGTTCTACAAATAATACAATAGGATATCCAGTATACTTACTTTGTTGACTTCCCCTTGATAAAGGACATGGCATAATCGGGGCCCTATCCAGAGAAACAAGAATAGTTAGCACATGAGGAACCATAGACAATACAGTTGATGAAATTATTGCACAACAGATTGAAGTATCAAAGGCTTCCCAGATGACAAAAGTACATGAAGCAGGTTTGGAACCAACTCCACGGTATTGTTTGCCCCAACCTAGACACCCTTCAGATCATGAAAGTTGGCCCCCTAAAATACAATAATTGCTAAGCAATTACAGGATAAGGCAAACAACAAAGAGCATGACACTCTTCAGCCTTAGCTAACCGTTTTACAAGAATCTGCTGCACACATTCATAAGCATCATCGTTTACTCTTCGAAGCTGATGATCGAACAGTTTACCTTCGTCAGAAGCAACATGTCCAACGTTGTTATCCTTCATGTCTTAAAATAAATAACAGAGCAAAATAACTCAGGATAGCAATATAATCAAGAAAGAATACACAAACATTAAAATGGTGGGAAATATGGCAAGGGCATTGTCAAACCCACTCACCAACTCAAAATTCAAACACAAAAGCATGGATTTACAAATACTACTAGTCTACTACACTCATTCTTTCATTCAACAGCAAGGATGCAAAAAATTCATATCTAAAAATTCTTGAGGGGGGAAGGTGGACACTTACCTTGCCGGAGTGAGGTTGCACAAAGCACCCGACAGCAGGAGGGAGTCCAGTAGGAGGGGTCGGCGCTTGGGGAGGAGATGGGGATGCCGACCGACGGAGGGGGCGCTTGGGGGCGACGAAGACCGAGGGAGTCGAGCCGGCGTTGAGGAGGCGGCGACCGGCGTTCAGGAGGAGGCAACTAGGCAGACCGAGTGCCTGGACGGGAGGAGGACGGGTCGACGGGGGTGGATCTGGAGTTCTTGGGAGTTGGCGTGAGTGATCGCGACCACCGGGAGGAGGACGGGTGGCGGTTGGTTGGGAGGAGGATGGGGTAGCGCCGGCCAGAGGAGGACGGTATCGGGGCAATGGCCGCGGGAAGGAGGATGGGGACTACTACGAAAAAGGCTTTCACTGAGCGGTTCAAAACGTCATCACGAGCGGTTTCGTGAGCCGTCTCGAGTTTATGGGTCGATGATGACATGAGGTCATCACGCACGGTTTTGAACCGCTCATGATGTATACTTTCCTGAGCGGTTTGTGGTTCAAACCGTCTGCGATAATATATATCACGAGCGGTTTCATCCACAAACCGCTCGTGATAATCATATCACGAGCGGTTTCGACCACAAACCGTCAGTGATAATCACATATCACGACGGTTTTAGCCACAAACCGCTCAGTGATAATCATATCACAGAGCGGTTTCACCACAAACCGTCGTGATAATCATATATCATGCATCGTTTGTGGCTAAAACCGTGCGTGATAAGTGCATATCCTGAGCGGTTTGTGGCTGAAACCGTCGTGATGACTTTCTCTATAAAGGCCCAGCGTTGGTTGCTTGTACCATTAAATCGGCATCATATATATATTACATATATATTGTTACGTAGTTTCTCGACCACTTTGGGGATCGTCCGCATGACATGAGAAGGATGAGGCGGTAGCCACGGGCAACCTCATTGAGCCCTTGCAAATATAAGAAGTATGGATGCAAAGAAGCGGTCGGACATCCAATTACGGATTGGGCGTCGCTATGTTGAAAAAATATCGTTGATCTTAAGTACTCCGGTGGGAAGTGGCATCATATATTAGCAACTAACCATTCTTGAGCATGTAATCGTCTTTAAACCCAACAAGAACACCAAGCAACCATTCTCATATTTCAAAAGAATTCTCAACTTGTTGCTTGGTGTTCTTGTTGGCTTTAAAGACAATTACATGCTCAAGAATTGTTGGTTGCTAATACATGATGCCACTTCCCAAAGAGTAGTTAAGATCAACGCCACTTTTCGAACATAGCGACGCCCAATCCGTAATTGGATGTCCGACCGCTCTTTGCATCCATACTTTATACTTGCAAGGGCTCAATGAGATTGCCCGTGGATACCGCCTCATTCTTCTCATGTCATGTGATGACCCCTAAAGTGGTCGAGGACACTTAATAATATATATATAATATATATATGATGCCGTTTTAATGGCACAAGCGTACCACCGCTGGAGACTTTATAGAGAAGAGATTATGAATGGAATGGTAGGATGTACACGCACATAAGAGGTAGGAGAACTTGACCGCATGAACAAGGGACTATTAATATGAACTAATTATCAATTCAATTTCAGCATAAGACTATTGACACCATTACATCACGAGCAAGGGACTATTAATATGAACTAATTATCAATTCAATTTCAGCATAAGACTATTGACATCATTACATCACACAAAGAAGAGGACTATTAATATGAACTAATTATCAATTCAATTTCAGATAGGACTATTTACATCATTACATCACGAGCAAGGGACTATTAATATGAACTAATTATCAATTCAATTTCAGATAGGACTATTTACATCATTACATCACAGAGCAAGGGGACTATTAATATGAACTAATTATCAATTCAATTTCAGCATAAGACTATTAACATCATTGAGCGGTTCATCGCAAGAGAACAAGACCAAGGGTGTCCAAACCCACCACACCAAGAGTAGCCCTCGGCATCCATCGCAGAGCACTAGCTAGCCATTTTCATCACAGAGCAAGGAGGGTAGAGACAGAGAGGGACCTTAGTACAGCAAGAACCACGGTGGCGACCCCACCACCAAAGACAACCCTCATCCATTTCCTTTACCTTGCATAAATCACACAAACATCGACACAACTTAAGGCTCATGCATAAAAATCAAACTCAACAAAAGACATTAAGCTAACAGATCTAGAGGAGAATAGAGGAGGATGGGAAAGCAAAGCCGGCCAGGCCCTAGCGGGCGCAAAGGGGTCGGGCGGCGACGGCGACAGGTCGGCGGCGCATCGAGGTGGGGAGGAACGGAGTTAGGGCGGGCGCAAACCCTAGCGGCCGGAGCCGGGAGTGACGAGTTTGGGCGTCACCGTGGTTATTAACTGCGGTGACGCCGCAAAAGACACTCTTATCGTCGAGTGTCTTTTGCAAGGTCACCAGATGCTACAACCGTCGGCGACGGAAGAATGGCGGCGTCGGCGGCGACGAGGAGGAACGGACGAGAGTAAGGCGGCTGGGAGTGACGAGTTAGAGCGCAAACCCTAGCGGCAAGTCGTGCTAGCTCCTACTTATAAAGACTTATCGAGACGGTTCTATTATGGAACCGCGGTGATATCATCACAGCGGTTCCATTATGGAACCGTCCGTGAAATGTTTTTTTCTCAAGTATATATACTTACATGACATGTGAAGAAATTACATGTTTATATTAAAAAGCGTAAACCTATAATTAAACAAGGTTTTTCTAGTGGCGAAGGTAGGTGCTATCTCCATCTCGCAATACTTCATAGGCGGCGGTGTCGGCATCGGACGGTTCTGATCGTGACGAAGCTCGAAATCGTCCACCCGCCCGTTGACGCTCTGTTCGATATAATTAATATTAATTGTAACTTCACCTCCAAACTAGATTTTGTTTTTCCACAAAACCGTCTCGATATATATATATATATATAGAGAGAGAGAGAGCGCAATAATTCAACATATAATTAAATATAGTAACTTCACCTCCAAACTTTTTTTTCATTTTGGAATTTTCATATATATGGCCAAACAATGTGGCGTTAAACTAAAAAGATTTAAAAAGTAAAACCTATAAATAAAACAAAGTTTTTCTAGTGGCGGAGGTAGGTGCTATCTCCGTCTTCAATACTTCATAGGCGGCGGCGTCGGCATTGGGCGGTTCTCGATCATCGTGAATGAAGCTCGAAATCGTCCACTCACGACGCGCTCATTCAAGTGTCTCCAAGACCCTCGATCGTTGAACCAAGAAGAATTGAGCCCATAGGCTCTCTTCCCTTGCTTGAGGGTATCGGCACGGTCGTATCGATGCGCTTGCCGCCTCGATTTCCGAGTCAAGTGACGGCAAGCCTCCCGAGACGTGCAACGTCGTTTTGAGGACTACGTCGATGACGCCAGAACGCTACCGAAAGTGGGAGATCACCGGAAGACACGGCGGAGGAGGATGTCAAGACGGCGGAAGGTGACCGTCACCGCTCGGCAAATTCTCCGCGGCAGAGGAGTGAAGACACTGTTGATCAAGCAGTGTTCTTCCGCAAAGACGGTTCAACCTACACCGAGAGAGGTGCTCGTCAAAGGAGGCCAGAAGGCCATCGCCTTTGGCGGCGAGGAAGAGGCGACCATTTACGTTTTTAATTTTATAAGTATGTGGGGATGATCATCTTGGATGGCGGATGATCCTTTTATCAAACAAGGAATAAATTCGGGCGTGAGATTTAAGAGACGATCGGGAGCCGGGCGGATTGGCGATGAACGAGACGCGCGATCGGCGATGAAGAGACGCGCGGGAGCCGGGCGGATGGCGGCGGCCGTGGAGTCAGAGCGATATTATCACGAGCGGTTATTGTTAAGAACCGTCGTGATACTAATTAATATCACGAGCGGTTCTTGTTGAAACCGCTCGTGATACTTCACGACGGTTGTGTTTAAAACCGCTGCGTGATATCGATAATATCACGGACGGTTCAGTGTTGAAACCGCTCGTGATACTTCACGACGGTTTTCAAAATGAACCGCTCGTGATATTGCTCTTCACGAGCGGTTTTTTAGCGCGAGCCCGAGCCGCAGCGGTCTCTAAACCAAAACCGTCGTGATTGAATAATACCGACGGTTTTGGTCAACCGTCTGTGATGAGGCGTCCAGTATTAGCCTTTGTATAGTAGTGAGGAAGATCTCGGGCGTGTGAGGAAGGCTTCTGGCGGCTAGGAAGTGGGAGACTAGGAGCTTGGAAGAGTTACTAGGGTTTTAGACATTGGGGGTGTCCCACGGTCCCACCTGTCAGTGTAGGTTGCGGGTAATCAGGCCAAGTGGGCACGGGTGGAGCTTACCCATGCCTGCGCCCGTTTACCCAATGGGTAAGGAATTGTTCCCATTTTCATGCCTGTGGGTAAAGAAAGACACCCATACCTGCCTCCATTAGGGTATTCGCCCGCGGACACGCGAGTAATCGGGTACAATTGCCATCCCTAGTGGCGGTCTGACCGATTTTGCCCTGTTTCGCTGGCCACCTTGGTGGCGATGATTGTAAGATAGGTCAAGTTCATGGGTTTCAGTGCATATGTGTTGCATGATGCATATTTTGGTTAACGTGGGTCAAGTTACGAAGAACTTGTTCCTGGAATCGATTTCTTGGTCTATTGTTGTTCAGGAGGCTTGGAGGTCAACGACGGTCAATGACGATGATGATCGGGACTAGGCTTGGAGAGCTGAGGTTCAGAACGATCGAGGATGCTGTGTGAAGTCAGTAGACTCAAGCATGGCATAAAATAGACAAGGATGATCGAACGGAAAGTTCGGTGTAACAGGTTGCATCAAGCTGCGCGGGGGTCAGTGCAAGTGCTATAGTGGTTTCGGTGGGAGCCGGATGGGAGAGACTTGCCAACATGAAGAGAGCCTTTGATCAACCTACACGTGGTAAAGCATGCGATTGCTTCATGAAGATTGGACTCGGTCTTTGGAGAAGGATCGAGAGGGGGTATTTTGGTAATTTCACCAAAATACCGTCTTGATGGCCTTTGGCTAAACTGCGGCGCAAGACGGCACAAGGAGAGGTGGTTTAGGTCAATTGAAGATGAAGATGGTACTTTGAGAAGCATGTGTGAGTTAGTCCCGTTTGTGTGTGGGCTTAACGGGTGCCCATTAGGGTTTCTTCTCATAGCCTAGCCTCCACTATAAACTGGGAGGGTGCTGGTTGTGCACCCCCAACCATTGTAGCCTAGAAACCCTAATTTGTGTTTTAGGGTTAGGAGAGGAAAGTGGAGGAGCTAAGGTCCTTTGAGAATTGGATTGATTGTGTACTCAAGTGTTGAGTTTTTATCCTCTATGCTGGAGTGGCTGTAAACCAACATCAATCTCGAATAAATCCAAGCAAGATTTCCTCAAGATGCATCTATTCTTGTTCTTGCTCTCTCTTTTTGTGATTTTAGGGTTTTCGTTGATCCTTTGGTTTTCCTTTGGTTTCTGGCCATGATCTTGCTTGCTGTGACATGTGGGAATATATCTAAGATCATCTTGATCATCTTCTACCTACAAGCAAATTTTGGGATCAATCTTAGGTTTTGTTTGGTTCTTGTGCCTTCCTTCCCTCATCCTTGAAATTTGTGGAACATTGGCTTTGATCTTCCCGATCGTTGATTGGAATAGGTTTTTAATCTTCTTAATGAGCTATGGTTGAAATTTGAGGGGATTTGGATCACCGAATCAAAAGTTGAGCCGATTTGTGATTTTGAGTTCGTGCTAATTTTACTGTTCATCAGGCTGGAGATCAGACCGCTAGGCTAAAGGTCAGACAGCCCATGTTGAGTGGTCTGACCGCCCAACTCATTGTGAATTGAGTTTTTTTTGTGTTTTTTTTGTTGTTTTGCTTGGAGTTTTGATTAGGTTCAATACAAGTCTTCCGCTATGCTTGTACATTGATCTTTATAGCTCTCATGGCTATTAGAGTGAAAAATGTATTCAATCCGATCAAGGTGAAAAAGAGATCGTGCTCCTATTCACAACCCCCCCCTCCCTCTAGTCGTCGTTTCGGCCCAACAAACAGTATAACTATTGAACATTACTCTTTAGCAGGGGTGGATCCAGCATAGAATCATTGGGTCATGTGACCATAATGGAATTTAGTAAATCCTATAGAAAGTTATTGTTCATTAGTAGAGGTGACCACAATGGTCTTCTCGCCTGGATCCGCCCTTGCTCTTTAGCAATTCCAGATGAACCAGATAATTTATTTTTTAGATTTGCTATTTTTAAGTCGTCTGAAATTTTATTAAATTTAAGTCAATTGTTGTGACTATTGGATTTGTGTAGAGATTGATGTGTCATATAATTAGATATTGATCAAATGGATAAAAAACGTGACTTATACTTAAAAAAATTTATTCACCTTATGAATAGACAATCCCTTTATTTTTGAGAACTTGCAACCAGAGACAAATCTCTTACCAACGACGTTTTTTTATTTAACCTTTTTTCTATTTATTTTTATTAATAACCCCACCTAACTTATTTCCAAATATAATCCTTTTAGCCACACATGATTTGGAGATATCATGCGCTTGTAATAGAGGACTTAAACCACAATTTGTAGAAGTTAGAATCTACACTTTAATCTCCATCAAAATAACAATGTGCACTAGTAGCGTCAGTTAAGCACCGGCAGGTTGCGGCCACATTCTGATTCTTCGTGTTTGCTCTGCTCCACGCATGAACCCATTAGCAGAAGAATAAAATTGAGCTGCCCTTTTCCCTAAAAACTGGGCCCGGAATTCTACTCGGAAGCCACTGAACGAAGCAGGAGCAGGACTACATTTCCAGAATATACGAATCCAGCGATGCCTGGGGCCACCTTACTCACACTGCCACTCAAAACACGGCGTAAATTACCAAAACACCCTTCCCACAACCATATAAATACAGCGGTCGACTCCACCCATTTCAGCTCAGAGCCTTGCTTCACTCGATCTTTGAGTTCTTAACACCTGCCATTGCCATCCTTAAATCCAATATAATAATCACTTGCTATCTAGCTAGATTGAAACAGTTCGATCGCCATGGCTTCCTGCGGCAGTTTCCTCGAGAAGGCCAAGCCTTACCTCGCCATGATCTCCCTGCAGTTCGGCTACGCCGGCATGAACGTCATCACCAAGGTCTCCCTGAACCACGGCATGAGCCACTACGTGCTCGTCGTGTACCGCCACGCGTTCGCGACGATCGCCATTGCTCCCCTCGCTCTGGTCCTCGAGAGGTAGCTACTAGTCAGGCATCGAATACAAACCATGCATGCTATTTCTCTTTGCTAGTGTGCACTTCTTTTTCTTTTTTTTTGAAACTAAGGGCAGAAGCTCTGCCCTGCCATTCATTTCAAGAAGAGAATTACATTGATCATCTTAGTTAGTCTACATTGATCATCTGACGAAAGTTGATGCACCACTCGAAAATGGCAGAAAGGGGAGGCCGAGGATGACGTGGTCGATCTTCTTCCAAATCTTCGTCCTTGCGCTGCTCGGGTTAGTGCCTAACTGCATCGTGTCACTTTGTTTGTGCAAACCCAACGTGGAAGCTCCAACATGAAATGGGGGATTCAGTTTTTGGCAAGCAAAGGCTTATCATCTCTGGAATGACAGGCTCATTTCACCTGTTCGTTTTGCAGACCGGTGATTGATCAGAATTTCTACTACGCCGGGCTGAAGTTCACCGGCCCGACCTTCGCCTGCGCGATGAGCAACATCCTGCCGGCCATGACCTTCGTGATGGCGGTGATCTTCAGGTGCGATTCTCCGACGAGCTTTGTGTATATGTGCATGCATAAAACCTGGACAAATTAGGCTAATTAACGTTGCACGCTGTTTGACTGTGACGCACGCTAGGATGGAGAAGGTGGACCTCAAGAAGGTGAGGTGCCAGGCCAAGATCGCCGGGACGGTGGTGACGGTGGTCGGCGCGATACTGATGACCCTCTACAAGGGCCCGCTGATGGAGATGGCCTGGACCAGTCACGTGCAGCCCCGCGGCCACGGCGGCGCGGAGGCCCCCGTCGCGGCCGTCGACCCCACCGGCAGGGACTGGTTCCTCGGCTCGCTCTTCGTCATCATCGCCACCCTCGCCTGGGCCTCCCTCTTCATCCTGCAAACCCACACCATCAAGCAGTACTCGGCCCAGCTCTCGCTCACCACCATGATCTGCTTCGTCGGCACGCTGCAGGCCATCGTGGTCACCTTCGTCATGGAGCGCCACACCTCCGTCTGGACCATCGGCTTCGACATGAACCTCCTCGCCGCCGCCTACGCCGTACGTTAGCGCTCGATGTCCATCGAACGATCGAATCTCCATGATCTCTTGCTTTCAACAAAGTAGACATTCTGACGACGAGTTCTTAATGTGTTGTTTCAGGGCATCGTGACGTCGAGCATAGCTTACTACGTCCAGGGGCTGGTGATCCAGAAGACCGGGCCGGTGTTCGCCTCGGCGTTCAGCCCGCTCATGATGATCATCGTCGCCGTCATGGGCTCCTTCATCCTCGCCGAGAATATATACCTCGGGGGCGTCTTCGGCGCCGTGCTGATCGTGATCGGGCTCTACGCTGTCCTCTGGGGTAAGCACAAGGAGACGCAGGAGAAGGAGGCGGACGCCAAGACGGTGCTACCGGTGGCTTCCAAGGGAGAGGGAGCAACTTCGGATGCCGTGCCGGCCGCGGTGGAGATCACCGGTGCTGGAGATGATGTGGAATGCAACGAAGCGAATGGCGTGAGGTCATCCTCCAATGGACGTGGGGCTAGTGCAGTTTGATGGACTGAAACTCCAATAAGTTGACTCTGAAACGAGAAGTCGTCGTCCAAGTGTTAACTGTCTGCTTAAGATCTCTGAAGTCTGAACTGTTCATCTACGAAGCACGCGCTAGGACCCGTTTGGAACGGAGGTTTTGCGATAGGAATTTTAGAGGAACTGTACTGTTTTCTTAAATGTTCCCGTAAAATTATTACGTTCCAAACACGTCCAAATATAGCCACCAGAAGGGTGGCATTTTTGTTTTGTTATGTTTGGTTGCGCTACTACTACACTAATTTCTACTAGTTCTACCTCTGTTCATCAAAGAGTGTCGTGTTTTGCTTCTTTTTTTAGAACATGCAAAAGCTATTTTTCTTTACCTCTACTATGTTGTATACTTGTATTAGCTTGCAAGAGACATGAGACGGTGTGTATCATGTACTCACGTTTGAGAATCCAAGATCAATTAATTCGGTTCCAAAATGCTGTACCTGACATGAGTTGGTGATTTCCTTGTTGCAACCAGGGTTTTGATTACCGGTTTTATTTTTTTCGGGGTCAATGATAGAACCGATTTTCGGAAACTTTCGGCCGGACGGAATTTTCAAATCAAAATTTGAATTTTTGATGTTAAAACGAAAAAGATACAAAATAAGTGCAGTTATAGTTATGAGGGCTCAAACACAAGAGCTGTCATTTCTTAGCCTTTGAGGCTTACCACCAGAGAACATGCGCTTATGTGTTTAGATGCGATTCTGAATGTCTTTTATATTTGACAAAGATAATGTGAATCCCATTTTTTGGCCGGTATGAAATTTAACCGGGGTGGCCAATAGAACCGAATTTCGTCTGAAATTTTGAAGCCTGGTTGCGACCAACTGGATAAGCGTGAATCAGGCATCACATCGCACAGTCCGGCAAACTTGAGTGCTGTGGTTATATAAGTATGCTACAAAGCATACTCGTCACAAAAGATTCACTCATCGAAAGTTCCTTTCATGAACACCATCACAGTTACCACTTACCATACTTCTTGTACAAATGCACATCTATGTCGTCACCCAGAATTTGGTCTCATGGACTAAGATTCAGACTCCACTGAGAATTACAGTGCTACATGCTGCTTTCTGGTAACTTGAGCAATCACTTTACAGCATCAAGCTAATTAACCAGAGAACCATAGATGCAGGAGGACTTAGATTCAGACTCCACTGAGAATTATAGTGCCACATGTTGCTTTCTGGTAACTTGAGCAATCACTTTACAACATCAAGCCTTGAGCAATTAACCAGAGAACCATAGATGCAGGAGTACTCGTAAGGTAAATAGATAAAGGATGAAAGGACAGAACATGCTGCCACAATTCTTGATTTATGGTGTTGCAGGGACTAGACTGATCGAACTCTCAGGGCTTATCGTCAGATAGATAGCATTGGCTTGTCAATCTGACAGATCAATTGATGAACTGAAGAAAGACTACTATATAGTGTTGTTCATGGATAACTTGACTATCTGCTTCCCAAATCAATAATTAATAAATAATTCTTCAAGTAAAAAAATAAATACTGATTCTACTATTACCCTTATATTGTTTTGATGTTGAAAATACGCCGAAGTATTAACCAGAAAAAAGTTGTGGCAATTTGATTGAACCTAAATAATTATTCGATCACAGACTTACTGTCATGCGGACACCCCCTTCATAGCTAAATTTTCTCTATTTAATGCCTAAATTATCTTTCTTTTTCTTCTGGCATGCCATTTTTTTAACCACCTTCAAGGTATAAACTTCAACTTCATACCGTTATCCATCAACACTAGTATTCTGCTTTTAGTTACATATGCATTATGAGAAGCTCTCTTTCTGGTGATCCACTTGTTGGCTGATATCCTGAGACACATGTAAAGTGATGCGTGTTAAGAAAACGATCTGGACTTAGAAGAAAGAGTTGAGACTTGCGCAAGCCAAATAGGCTGCGGCAGGTGTGTTTATATAATGTGCAGAGTCCAGATTGCATACGCATAACGATGCGTTGTTACAACAGACTATGCTGATTTACACAGAGAGATAGAATAAGAGATAGGATCTGAACAATAAACCTGAACAATAAACATACCTCTAAACAAGATTTAAATATCTCTTAACAATGCGGCGCACTAATTTTTCAGCCCTTGTGTATTGGTTCACACTAGCCAAATAGCAAAACCTTGTACTACTAATACTTATGTAAGTGCAAAACCAAAATGGACACCAAACTCTCTCATTAGGAGAGATCAGCAAGTTGCATATATACTCTATAATGAGGAGGGGATCATAATCACTATGATAACCTGCAGATCAAATCAATTAGTAACTGTCATGACCTTTTTTTGATAAAAAAATAATTGTCATGGCCTTTTTTGATACCCGCATGGATTGGAAACCACTAATCGGCGTTGCAGAATCAAGAGGGAACCCGCAAGATTCGTGCGCGACCCGCAAGCATTTCTCCACATAAACGTTGTCCACTGCAGAGCACCGAGCTGCTTATCCGTTTGTCAATGGCAAAAAAGCTTCTTTTTGCCAGGCTCAAAACTCCTTTACGAGAGGAATCTACACGCTTACACCTGCAGCAAGTTTCACCTAAGCTTTACTTGGCCAGCCTAACGAATCCGCAACAACTAGCTAGATCGCTCGCTCACCCTGCATTGAGCTGCAGACTGATCAAAGGATGTGAAGAACGTCGCTTTCACGCATTATCGATCGATCGTGTTCTAGAAAAAGAAGCGCCGATGCTTTCGTATGCCCCCCTTTTTGCAGAATGCAATGCAGTGAAATAGGACACCGTCGCTAGCTCAACGATGGCAAGTTGCTGCTTATTCAGGTTTCCCTACTCAGACAGCACTCAGGCGTTCAGAGATACAAGCAAGCCTATCTTTTTCTGCCTAAAATAAGCCAATTGTGTGGGAATTTGATGCCGGTACAACAAGGTTCCAGATTTGCTCTGCTCTTTGGCTTGGCAGATAAGTGAGTGAGACTCGGAGTTGGGGTTGCAAGTTGCAACTTTGGCAATGACGTCTTGCAATTTTGCAGTGGAGAAGGCAAAGGGTACTAGGGTAGTAAGCAGTCAGTAGTGGCTACTGGCTAGACCAATGGCCGTGAGAGATCATGAAGATGACCTAGATGGAGCATAATAATTAACAAGGAATCTTTTTATTAAAGGACGGGTGATGCCATTCTGGATTGAGTTGGACAAAGAAGATGAACTGTTGATAAGTAAAGCCAGAGTTTTGTTGGTGCGTGATTGCATCTTATCAGTCCATGTGTGCCCGGTTCCATCAATTGATCAATTCAGACAGCACAAGTTCGCTTCGTTCGGGAAACTTCAGCCAGCCCGTTCTTGTACGTGCATCAATCAATGGTTCTGTTGAAGTATTATACTGACCATCTTTTGTCAACCATTTAGGTTTTGAGTGAATTGATTGGTGAATAAAACTCAATATGAAATTAGAGCCACTAGGTACTGAGCTCAATCTGATTGGCCCAATTTACAAAAATATAATCGGTGCTCACTTTGAATACACGTCACAGGTTTAGAAGAGCCTATACATGAGGAGAATGTTAAAATATGGGTATATTGTCCATCTTTCATCGACAACTTTAACTTTGAATGAGTACGTTGGTGCGTCAAACTTAATAGGGTTGGTGCATCAAACTTAATAGGGTTGGTTTAAGAAGCTAACCACTCGGGCATAGGAATTTGTTATATTGTGGCATGCGATCATACCCCATGCCGTTGCCGTGCAAGAGGTAGGAGTTCTGAGGGCCCACGTGTCAGTGAGCACTGCCGATAATTTCTTTGTCGGCCATATATAAAGTTATAAACTCCCTAACTCTGTAAAATATATGGCGATCATGGTCCATGGACTCCACCACAGGGCAAATGGATTTACATGTGATCTCAACTTGGAAATCTGTTTTTTCTACCTCTCTTCGTGTAATTACTTAAGCCAGTACATCAGGTGGGATTGTGGGAAGCCTCTCCCCCGTGACCTTTCAAAGAAAAAAAAAATTGTGCTATCTACGAGACGCTGCCCAACGAGCGCATGCGGGAGTGGCGGGGAGTTGGGCAAATGAGAGCGACCGGTCGGTTTCTTTCACTCACTCGTCGGCGTCGACTAAAAATGGCATGATTGGCTGCTGTACGTTGGAGATTACTTCAGGGCGCTCTCTGTCTTTCCAGGTGAATTTTGATGGGTGTTCCGGGAGACCAGGACCAGGTGTGATGGCCATGCAATGCATACATGTTCTCTCCGTAGTATCTATTTCTCTGGTAATATACAGTAACTAGCAGGTGCGCGGCTAGAATTGTTTCAAAATTTTTATAAATACTTGAGAATATATTTACGTATCTTGTAGGCTATTTATACTTTCAAGACATCCTAAACATTAGAAATGACGATAGAGGCTTGAAGAAAATTATACCATAAGAAACAAAATTGAAGTATATGCTTTGATGGAAGAAGATCATTAAACATAATAAGTTGTTGGGGTTCTTAGAAACCAACTACTCTTCATCATACCTAGATCATATAGTTGCATAGCCCTATTTTTACTCTATTAATTATTTTTTCCAAATTGTATGTATACACATGTACCTCTATTTAATCTCAAGCAATACGTTGATTATGTGTACGGCAAATCATCTTATTAGTTTATATAGTATAATGTATTACAGTACCTTGTTCACACGTACACCGATGCACCATGACGCGACCGATCTTGAACTTATCTTCCCTCGCACGCCGACTGGCCTACCAAATCGTGTGGTTTCTATCTCTTCTCATCGTCACAACTTTTTTGCTTCAACCTCCAACAGTAAGCCCAAATCTTGATCGATCACACTCGTTTGCTACCTCTTCCAATACAATACTTTACCACATAGTTATCTTTTACTTCTCCCCAATTATTGCTTAATGTTAACCATTGTAACATCAACATGCATATACACAGTGGTGGACCAGGATTAAATTTTAGCTAGGGCGAGCCAGTGGCGCGTGGACTGCCTTCTCTCCAAATACTTACCGAGGTCTTGGGTGCTCAACAGAGAATGTTCTATATATATACTTGCATTCTTGATCTCTTAAGTTCGTTGTGAAATCAAGTCATTCTTAATCTGACAAAGACGAAGTTAAAGTTGCAATCTTTAGAGCACACCACACAAAGAAGAAATCTAAGAGGAAAAGAAGGGGAAACCATGCACCGTGAATGATATGAGGTCCCGCTTCTCGCCTCGATGACCCGCCGTAGGAACCGCGTTGTGTTGAGGTCGAGCAACGCTGCGTCGGTGTCGCTATCCCCTCAGGCGCTCTCGCCTCGCCTCACAGATCGTCGCGATGTCGCCACTGCTTCTTGCTACGCCTGGCCTTTGCGCTCTGCCATTCTTTGCTGCTATTGCCGCTGCCATCAAGGCTTTGCTTGCTCGCACCCTCGCCTAGGGTTGGAGAGTGAGAGCGGAGGCTTGAGTTTGCAAATTGGGGGAAGTGAGCAACCGAGCCAACCATAGATGATAGATGTATTGGTGATTTGGTAGATGGGCTTAGCTGGGCCTGGGCATAGGCCTTCCTTTGGCACTTGGCAGTTTGGATCTAGTATTTGGTTTGGGTTGTGGCATGACGCAGCTCAAGAACGGAAGAAACAAGGAGCAAATGAAAGCGAGTAGAACCGCCGGCCGACCGCGCCTAGGAGGAGGAGGGGGTGTTCGCCAGTGCCAACACCTGGGGCGGCCGCCCAGCCTCACCCTATTGCTGGGACCACCCCTGCATATACATGCAACCGTCGCCGATCCCAGTCGGGCACATGTGTCACACTCTCTCCGATGACCTCAAGCATATTCCCTATGACTGCACCATCTTTACTCTAAGCTTTTTGGTCCTCTGCCTCTGTATGTCTGCGCTTCTATTCGTACGGCGGGTTCATGATACATGTTCGACGTCATCTTCTGTGGATATCATGGGGATATGCCCATGATCTTAGGATGATGAAACAATTGGCAATGTGGCTTTTGGTTTGAAGTTTCAACTGTTTTCGACAAAGTTTCAGTTCTGTCAGGTCAACGGCGGTCTGACCGGCTTTTGTGCTGAATGTTGATTTATGTGGTGAATTGATTTTGGGATAGGTTATATCCATATTCGTTAATGCATATGTGTTGCATGTTGCATGTTTTCACTAACGTGGGTCAAGTTGTGAAGAACTTGTTCCCGGATTCGTGTTTGCTTGTCTATTGTCAGGTGGCTTGCGTGTCAATGACGGTCAACGGCGAGAGGATCGGGACTAAGCTTGGAGAGCCGAGGTCCGTAACGATCAAGGATGCGGGTGAGGTCAAGTGACTCAAGCGTGGCGCAGAATGGATAAGGATGACCGAACAGGCGGTTGGGCGTTGGTTGGATCAAGTGGCGCGAGTCATTGCAAGTGCTCGATGGTGCGGTGGGATCCGGACGGGAGAGACTTGACGACATGGAGCCGTTGATCAACCTACACGTGGCGGAGCATGGGATTGCTTCATGATCTGTGGACTCGGTCTTTTGGAGAAGGATCGAGAAGGGGTATTTTGGTAATTTTACCAAATACCATCTTGGTGACCTTTTTACTAAGCCGCGGCGCGGGTAGGCGCATGGTGAAGCGGTTTAGATCAATCGACGATGAAGACGACGCTTTGAGATGCGTGCGTATGTGTTCCGTTGATGTTGGGCCTTAACGGAAGCCCATTTGGGTTTTAGGGTTTAGTGGCTACCCTATAAAAGGAGTTGTGATGGTCATTTGTTGGGTTGGCTCTGCCCTGCAAAGAGATGCAGAGGCTTTAGGTTTTGGGGGTTGCTTTTGAAAAAAAATCTGGAGCTTGTGACGGCGCCCCCTTCCAGAAAAATAGTGAGCACCTATAGAAGCTAATGGTGGCGTCCCCGAGCAGTGTGGCGCACCAGAGCCCAAAAAATTTGAGTACCTCAGAGCGGCTTGTCCTCCTGTGAAAAGCGAGCCCTGTGACCGAAGTCTTGAGCTTCTTTATTCAAGGATTGGCTTAAGTTTTTCTTGTTTGTTTTGTCTGCTACCTTCATTGTTGCGATTTGCCTTGAGTTTGTTTATTTGTCTTTCGGCTCATTGCTATTGAGTCCTCTCGGGGAAAAGCCCTTGGCGGCGCCATGTTTTGTCGAAAAAAACACTGTGTCGCCTTGTGAAAATCTGAAATCGGTAGAAACCAAGGCTCTGAGATCCCAAAGGCAAGACTCTGCACCCATAAAAATCGGTGGCTTGTCATTGAGAAATCGGCGCCGGGAGGAGCGCCTAGAAGAAGAAAAAAATGCGTTGCTTTTTCAAGTTGGTGTTTTTCTGCTTTTCAAGATCTCTGCTTTTATGGTCGCTAATTTATATATATATATATATATATATATATATATATATATATATATATATATATATATATATATATATATATATATATGCTACTATAGCTCGTGGTCGCATCTTGATGTTTAATTCATCTTGTGCGATGTTATGCACAGGAGAAAAGTAATACCAGAGTGACTACAGAAAACCAGTTTTTTTTAGGGTGGCTGCCTGTTCTTGGAAAGTTTAGTTCTTTGCTGTTTGATTTTTATTGTCTTGTGCAATCATTTCTTTTTGCCTGTTGCAAGTCCGGAAAAACCGGTGCATTGTCCTGAAGCTCTCTGTTCTCCCTGAAAAAGCTCGGCGTCTGTAGAAATTGGTGGCGGCCTGCTCCTCTGAAGGAAATCAGCCTCTGGTTGATTGTAGTTTTTGCTGTTTGGATCCGTGGCTGCTGGAGTGTCCGAGAAATCTGAGTGCCCTGGCGGCTTAGACAGAAAAATCTGATTTGTTTACTGCCTTCATGTTGTGACTAAAGTTTAGTTTTTAATCTGCTAGTGTGTAGTTTGTTTTCGAGCTCGTGCTTGAGGCGGCATTTTGCATTGAATTCTTAGTTTAGTTATTTGCTCGCTTGAGCCTTCTGTCTACTCTGTGTTTTGGTGCGGCACTTGCTGCGTGTCGTCTTGGTCTTGAGTAGTTTGTAGTCTTTACTCGGGGTTTGATCGGATTCAACACAGGTCATCCATTGTGCTCAGATACGATCTTCATAGCTTTTATAGCTATTGGAGTAAAAGTAGTGTTGAGTTCGATCGAGGTGAAAAATAGAGAAAGCGTCTATTCACCCCCCCTCTAGTCGCCTTTCCGGTCCTACAATTGGTATCAGAGCCAAGTTTGCTCTTTTGTGATCTTTATTGATCTTTGAGCATGGCGACTAGTGTGTGGACTTGTGAGCGTTTCCTTGCATCTTGTCGTGGTTCTTTTACCAATGGTATTGGCCGTAACAAAATATTTGAATGTATGATAAGTCTAATGGCGATGGAGGAGGATTTCTCCTGTGATATTTGTGGCGAATCCTTTTGTTTTGATTGTCCTAGTTTCAGGGATGAGTCACTTTTAGAGACCGAGGAGAAGAAGCCCAGTGGCGTATGCACAGCAGCTTTTGAGGATGAACATGATGGAGAGGATTCTGATGATAAGCTTTTTGATGATAGTGATGACTCTTATGAGGACGATCCCCTACTTGAGCTAAGCAAGGTGAGCAAAGAAAAACTCATTAATGTCTTATATTCATATGATCTTAAACTGCTTGCTCTTAGGAAGAAAGTCAAATTGTTAGAAAAAGAGAAAGGTAATTTGTCTCATGAGCTTGCCGAATTGAAAACCTCAATGAATGCTTATGATTTATTGCTTGTAGACATGGAGAACTTGAACAATTCTTTTGCATGCCTAAAATCTGAAAGTGAATTGTTGAAATTAAATGCTTCTATGCCATGTGATTCTTGTGTTGCCTTACATCATGAGCTTGATAATGCTAAGTTAGAAATAGGCAATCTTAGATCTATGGCTAGAAATGATTGTGATTCTTGTGTAGGCATGCTTGCGGAAATTGAGAAGCTTAAATTGACTAATTCCATGCATCTTGAGCAATTAGAAAATGCTAGGGCTGAGATTATTGAAATTGAAGCTAGGCCTTCTAGCATGTGCTTAGAATATGAAAAATTGCTTAAGGATGGTTTAGTCTCTTGCAAGAATTGTGCTTGTTTAGAAACTGAAATTGATGCTTTGAACTGCATGCTTAATTCAATGCATCATTAATTTCTTGCACATCTTGCATTTCATTGAAGAGCGAGGTTGAGTCTTTGCGCCGATGATATGAGCGCCAAATCATGTGACTCTTGTATTTGCCTTCACTCCAAGGTTGATGTTTTTAAGATCTCTCTTGCATCTTTGCATTCGGAGTTGGAGTCTTTTTGTGCTAAACGTGAGTCACTTGATGTTGGTTTTTGTGGCATCGCTTTGGATAGCTCTTCTTTGGTGAGTTCGACTCTTTCGGACTCCTCTTGTGTTGTCCATGGGATTTCAAAAGGTGTTTCTTCTTCAAATGGTACCACATCTTCAAAAAGGAAGTACCATTGCACCTTTTGTAAGAAGAATGGACACACTCTTGGGTTTTGCTTTCGCCGTTTGAAACATGAGCGTCGAGTGCGTCGTTGTATCTCTAGGAACACACATAGCCTTTCTCATGGCATGTGTGGGTCTAGTGTCGATACGAGGACGAGTCATGATGCTAGTTCTTCCAGGACTTCTTCTTTGAGCCATAATGGTGCTTCGTCCTCTCGGACCGTGTCTACTAGTAGACCTTTACACCATTGCTCGTTTTGTGGGAAGAATGGACATCATGTGGATTTCTGTTTTCGACGTGCAAGACATTTGTGTCGAGCTCATGCTTCTAAGTCTCCTAGTGGGCATAGTCTTTCTCATGACATGCACACTAAAGAGCCAAGCACGAAGACTCGATTTGTTGATGGCTTCTTTGACACCTTTTCTAGTGGTGTCGGACAACACCGTGGACATGGTTTGCATAGTTTTGGTTTTGGTCCACGAGCTGCCCCGAGGCAGGATTTCTGCCGTCTTCCAAGTGGTGGACCTCATTTTGTTCATCGAGGTGCTCACCCACGGCGAGGTTGTGTGAGTTCT
This sequence comes from Phyllostachys edulis, assembly GCA_036346405.1. NCBI lineage: Eukaryota > Viridiplantae > Streptophyta > Magnoliopsida > Poales > Poaceae > Phyllostachys > Phyllostachys edulis. The sequence goes on along the minus strand of CM070554.1, from coordinate 13,722,747 downwards.
TTTGATGCTTCTGTTGGTTCTCATCTTGGTGCCTTCAAGCAAGGACATCGCCGCTTTCCTAGAGATGGACCTCGTTTTCCTCATCGAGCTGTCCACTCGCGGCGTGCCTTCACGGTTGAGATTGGATCTTCTTGTATGGACCTTCATTTGCATCATGCTAACTCACGTAATGTTTCAACTGCTTCTGGTGGTGCTGTGTCCAAGGTTTGGGTTCCCAAGCATTCACTCTCTAACCCTTCAGGACCCAAGACTCGGACACCTTGCCTTTCTCATGTGTAGGTACCAAGAACGCGGGTTGGAGAACATGGACTTAAAGATTCCGATCTTTTGCTTCATCACATGATCGGGACACTTGTTGGTTCTCCACCCTCATGATGGCCTCCAAGAGGCATGTGCTTTAATGATCGGCATCTACACCTGTTTTGTGAGCAATCATATACCTTCATGCCCTTATCTTCATGATTATTCATACTTGGCATGTTGTGCTTGCTTTGTGCTCACTTGTACCTTGTTGGCATGTGTTAATCATTTGATATCCTTCATCATGCCTTTTCTTTTATCTTGCTTGTATATCCTTGTATCTTATTGTTGCTCTTTATTGCCATGGTTATATAAGCTTGGTTTTGTCTTCAAGAGCTTGTACATGATTCATATTGCTATTGTTGATTTTTGTCGTATGTATCCACTTGTTCACTTGATATCCATGTTAGCATACATTATTCATGATTTGTTCTATAACATGCGTTATGCTTACATGGTTTTTGTGTCTTACTGTTAATTGTGGATGCATGAGTCTTGCCATAGCTTTCACTAGCATGCTTTATTTATGACTGTACATATGATGTGTGATTTGCTATGTGCTTGTTTGCTTGCTCCTATGCCTTATTATTGATTAAGGATAGTTTGAGCTTTATGATGTCTTGAATAGCATGTGTTGCAATTGTTTTGACTATATTCATGCTCATATCCTGAACTGTTGATTATATGCTTAAATGAGCTTTGGATCATTTACTGCTATCCTTGCTAGTCATGTGTCTTGGTACTGTTTCTTTAGACAATGTTTCACTAACCCAGTACCAAGGCATAGACTTTTTCTGTCTCTTTGGTGTAGTCTTTTCAGTTGAGAAGAAGAACATATGGTCCAACAAGTGGTCAAAGACTCCAGCTGTTGGTTCTTCTTCGTTTGTGCATTCAATGCTGGCTATCACTTCTTGGAGATGAAGGAATTTGAGATGAGGATGATGAGTGAGCGCAACTACCTTCTGGAGCTTCAAGGATTGGATCTTCATCTACCATGACTACATCTCACTGCCAAGCAGTGGGACTCAGGTTCGAGCTTCTATACCTACATTTGTGTATGGTATCCCTAGTCTACCTTGCATTGCATTTGGTTCGTGTCAGGTGTTAGGTTTGTTGGGTTCAGGGTACATAGGAGGCTCTGTTCTAGCACGTGTCTTTTCTAGGCACTCTTCTTATCCCATGATTTGCTAGGATGCATTCTTCTCACCGCCTAGGTCGAGCTTGTCTCCCAATCACTAGTGTTAGCAGGTTTTTGAGTTGCCTGTAAGCTTTTTAGTGTTGGTGTTTCGCTCCCTAGCTTTTCGAGTTGCTGTCCCTAGAGATCTTGTGGTGTTTGAAGTTTTTGTGCTAGTTTTTGTGGAGTCCATAGCACTTTTGGCAGGTTTCCCCTCAAATCTTTTTGACCCAACAAGGTTTGCCACCTTGAGATGCAAGTTAGGGATAATTTATCCCTATGGGTTGGTTTGAGGGGGAGTTGGTTCTTTTCGGAACTTTCTTAGTACTTTTGTGAACCTTTTAGGCTTTTAAGTCTTTTGTGCATCTCATTGTATCATATTGCATACATATAAAAATCACAAAAAGATACTTGTAATATAAGCTTTACTGCTTCTGTCTTTTAAATTGATGAAGCTTTGCTTATTACCTTATTGAGCTTATTGAGCTTTAGTATTTCAATTCTTGCTAAAGATCGTGTTTAGCTCTTTGACTTGCTAGAATTATCATGCTTTTACATGTGCAGCAATGTCTTTGCTAAATGAGCTAGAACTTTTAAACAACTTGAACTGAAAATTGCAATTTGTGGATCTTTTAGCTAGTTGCACAATTAGTGATCCTTTTGTGACATTGGCCTTGTCAAAATTGCTTTGTTAGCTCTGGAATCTAGAATTGAACATCTTTGAGCCTTCAGTTCATTAAAGAATCTAAAACAGCATTTGTGCAAAATGAAAAATGATCTCTTTTGTGCGAAAAAACTGATCTCACCAATTCTTTCTCATGAGACGGCTTGCCATTGTACTAGGCATGAACTCAGGGGGAGTTTTGGATGACCTAGACCACTCTTTTAAGCTTTTGTTGCTTGGGATGGTCGTAGTGAGGCTTGAGATCTAGCACATGGCTAAAAATACAAATTGTCAAAATTGGTTGAAGCTTAGGAAGAGGTTGTGGATGGCTCCTAGTCCAGGACCTTCTTTACTAAGATAGACCTTTAATCAACTTGAATATTCATTGCAAATGAAAAATAGTTGAAAATTTGGGCTTTTGACAAAAATTGAGCTAAATGATTCATTTCATGATTTTTGTCTCCTAGATGGTCTTTGCTAGCTTCTGGATCTCACAATAACATTCTGATATGGCCATTATCACTTTAGGATAACTGTTGTTGAACTTACTAATTTTGAAGCATTGCTTAATTTAATCCAACAACTTGTGATATATTGAGCTCATTAGCCTAGCTTTGCTATATATGTGTTAACATGATCTTGCTAGCTTTGTCAGGCTTGTTGTATCTTGAGTAATGGTAGAAATGCTAGCCTGTTCAATTGAGTAATCTCCAAAGCTTCTTTTACCTAAAAAATTAAAAAATCAAAACAAAAATGAAGCCACCCCATTGCACTTCATGCATGCTCTTTCTTTTGCTTCTTTCTTTCTTGAGCATTTGTCATCTCTGGATGAGAGGAAGGGATGATTCCTTGATGAATCCATTGTCAAAGGGGGAGAAGATATAGCGAAAATGTAATGTTAATAAAGAGCTTTTTGGTTATGGGGGAGAAGTTTTGTAAAAGGGAGTAGAAATGGCTGCTTCTCATTGTCAAAGGGGGAGCTTTAGCTTTTTGGAGAAAATTGAATATTGGTGATCATAGTGAGGGGGAGCATTCATATTGCATTCTTTTGGTCTTATTGCCTTTTCTGAAATTGAATTGCAATTCTTGAAGACTCACAATGATCTAAGGTCAAATAGAACAATTGTTTCTTTCATATGGACCTTAAGTGATATTTTTGTCGATTCTTTGGAATTGGAAGCTTTCTTGCTTTCTTTTGCTGTATCTCACTTGTCTGTGCTATTCTGAAGCCAGCTTGGTCATTTCCATTGCTTTTTCTTGCATTTGGACCAAGTTGTGCCTTTGTGCGAAAACGTCCAGTATTTTACTTTTCAAACCACAAACTTACATTTTCTGAGAAATTGCTAATGTGTTCATCAAGGGGGAGATTGTGGATATCATGGGGATATGCCCATGATCTTAGGATGATGAAACAATTGGCAATGTGGCTTTTGGTTTGAAGTTTCAAGTGTTTTCGATAAAATTTCAGTTCTGTCAGGTCAACGGCGGTCTGACCGGCTTTTGTGCTGAATGTTGATTTATGTGGTGAATTGATTTTGGGATAGGTCATATCCATATTTGTTAATGCATATGTGTTGCATGTTGCATGTTTTCACTAACGTGGGTCAAGTTGTGAAGAACTTGTTCCCGGATTCGTGTTTGCTTGTCTATTGCTGTGCAGGTGGCTTGTAGGTCAATGACGGTCAACGGCGAGGAGGATCGGGACTAAGCTTGGAGAGCTGAGGTCCAGAACGATCAAGGATGCCGGGTGAGGTCAAGTGACTCAAGCGTGGCGCAGAATGGACAAGGATGACCGAACGGGCGGTTCGGTGCGACTGGTTGGATCAAGTGGCGCGGGAGTCATTGCAAGTGCTCAGTGGTGCCGGTGGGATCCGGACGGGAGAGACTTGACGACATGGAGCCGTTGATCAACCTACACGTGGCGGAGCATGGGATTGCTTCATGATCTGTGGACTCGGTCTTTTGGAGAAGGATCGAGAAGGGGTATTTTGGTAATTTTACCAAATACCATCTTGGTGACCTTTTTACTAAGCCGCGGCGCGGGTAGGCGCATGGTGAAGCGGTTTAGATCAATCGACGATGAAGACGGCGCTTTGAGATGCGTGCGTATGTGTTCCGTTGATGTTGGGCCTTAACGGAAGCCCATTTGGGTTTTAGGGTTTAGTGGCTACCCTATAAAAGGAGTTGTGATGGTCATTTGTTGGGTTGGCTCTGCCCTGCAAAGAGATGAAGAGGCTTTAGGTTTTGGGGGCTGCTTTTGAAAAAAAAAATTGGAGCTTGTGACGGCGCCCCCTTCCAGAAAAATAGTGAGCACCTGTAGAAGCTAATGGTGGCGTCCCCCAGTGTGTGGCGGCGGCGCCCTGTAGCCCAAAAATTTGAGTACCCTGTAGCGGCTTGTCCTCCCGTGTGAAAAGCGGAGCCCTGTGACCGAGTCTTCAGTTCTTTATTCAAGGATTGGCTTAAGTTTTTGCTGTTTGTTTTGTCTGCTGCCTTCATTGTTGCGATTTGCCTTGAGTTTGTTTATTTGCTGCTCGGCTCGCTGCTATTGAGTCCTCTGGGGGAAAAGCCCTTGGCGGCGCCATGTTTTGCTGAAAAAAAAAACAGCCGTGTGCTGCCTTGTGAAAATCTGGAAATCGGTAGAAACCAAGGCTCAGAGATCCCATGTGGCAAGACTCTGCAGCCAAGAAAATCGGCGACTTGTCATTGCTGAAACTAAGGCCGGGGAGCGCTCAAGAAGAAAAAAATCGCAATGCTTTTTCAAGTTGGTGTTTTTCTGTTTTCAAGATCTCTGTTTTATGGCTGCCAATTTATATATGTATGTATGTATATATATATATATATATATATATATATATATATATATATATATATATATATATATATATATATATGCTATGTAGCTAGTGGTCGATCTTGATGTTTAATTCATCTTGTGCGATGTTATGCACGGGAGAAAAGCAATACCAGAGACTTCTGAGAAACCAGTTTTTTTTAGGGTGATTTACTGTTCTTGGAAAGTTCAGTTCTTTGCTGTTTGATTTTTATTGTCTTGTCCAATCGTTTCTTTTTGCCTGTTGCAAGTCCGGAAAAACCGGTGCATTGTCCTGAAGCTCTCTGTTCTCCCTGAAAAAGCTCGGCGTCTGTAGAAATTGGTGGCGGCCTGCTCCTCTGAAGGAAATCAGCCTCTGGTTGATTGTAGTTTTTGCTGTTTGGATCCGTGGCTGCTGGAGTGTCCGAGAAATCTGAGTGCCCTGGCGGCTTAGACAGAGAAAATCTGATTTGTTTACTGCCTTCATGTTGTGACTAAAGTTTAGTTTTTAATCTGCTAGTGTGTAGTTTGTTTTCAGAGCTCTGTGCTTGAGGCGGCAGCATTTTGCATTGAATTCTTAGTTTAGTTATTTGCTCTGCTTCAGTTCCTGTTCGGCTCTGTGTGTTTTGGTGCGGCACTTGCTGCGTGTGCGTGCGGTCTTGAGTAGTTTGTAGTCTTTTACTCAGGGGTTTGATCGGATTCAACACAGGTCATCCGCTGTGCCTGTATACAGATCTTCATAGCTTTTATAGCTATTGGAGTAAAAGTAGTGTTGAGTTCGATCGAGGTGAAAAATAGAGAAAGCGTCTATTCACCCCCCCTCTAGTCGCCTTTCCGGTCCTACATCTTCTCTCCTGTTGGTCGCTCCTATTCTTCGACATTGTCCAACTCAACATTGTGACTTCCTCATCATCGATACCTCTCAGCTGCTACCCCTTCCAATGCAGTACTTTACCACATAGTTATCTTCTACTTTTCCCGAATTTTTGCTTAATGCTAACCATTGTGACATCAATACACATATACATGCAACCATCGCCGATCCTAGCTGGAGACATGTGTCACGCTATGTCCGGTAACCCTAAGCATATTACCTACGGCTGTGTCATCTCTACTCCAAGTTTCTTGCTCCTCTGCCTCTGTACACCCGCGCTTCTATTCGTATGGATGCATGATGTGGGAACCCCCCCCCCCCGTTACTCCCGTAAGACCGAGGCATACCCGGCCTTATGGAGGTAACTCAGGGCTCCCAAGTTAACGGATTCTAAGTTAACACCATCTAAGTGAGAGATTTTTACTGAAACTAGAGCCCCGGTGATCATATGTACTGCTCCTCTGCAAGGACTGCATGATTATCGGTTCTCTAAACAATCAAAGACCACACTTAGGGAGTTAAATCGGAATCCACAAACAGCGAGCATGAGATCATGTTGGCTCCCAAGATTGGCGACCAACATGCCCCAAACTCACACAAAGCATTGATCATATCCATACAATAATCATACATTCATAGTTCCAAAAGACATACAACATAATAGTTTAAGTCTACATCTATTACAAATGACTCAGTCGGCCATAATAAAAAGAGAACATAATGTGACAGCGGAAGCAAGTAAATAAACCAAAATATCCAGCATGGTATGCCCAATACCCATTGGCAACCGTCTGGGTGTTAAATAATAGCACTACTCGTTAGCGTCGCTTAAATCGGCGCTAACGAACTCATCGGGCTCACAGTCTTCCTCACCTAAAATTGCAGCAACCGGATTGAGTACAAAGTTGTACTCGCAAGTCTTATACAAATAAAAATTAGTTATGCATAGAGGTTGTTCCAAAGGATGGCTCATATTGGCTTAGTTTTGCGAAAGACGCAACAATTTTAATAACCTACGTATACTAGTTTTTAAGGAATAAGTCCAGTTTACTCCCTCGAACTATCAGAAAAGTCTGGTTTATCCCCCTGAACTTCAAAACCGGTTATTTAAACCCCCAAACTTGTGAAATCCGGTCATTTAACCCCTTCGGCCGATTTCAACTGGCGGTTTTGCCCACATGGCAGTGGTTTTGCTGACTGGCAGCCACGTCGGCCTCTTTTACCATATGAAAATGTCTACAATTAATATTTGACGAGGATCTAATAATCCTCATTTTATCTGTTATCCATAATTCTCATTATGGAAAAATATGATGTCATGTGGTCTCTAGGTATACCCCTTACACTTACAAGGGAGAAGCCTACCAGGTGGTCGTAAGTTCTTTTACGACCACCCCCATAGTCGTAAGTCTTGCTACGACTACCGTATGGTCGTAAGTTCTTCTACGATCACTACCCAGTCGTAAGTTATTCTACGACTACCCTATAGTCGTGAGTCTTGCTACGACTACCTTATGGTTGTAAGTTCTTCTACGACCAGGTCAGCTACGACTACCTTATGATCAATAAAACCTACAGGCGAGTGGGTCCAATTGATTAAGCAATCCAAGCAGTCAACATACGCTGTTATTATACGAAATAATGGTACGTAATACCCCATTATCTCTGACAAGTAACTGCCAGGCGGCGTGAAGGAGTTACCATTCCGATGATTACTGCAAACGTGCGCCTGTTACTGGATTCGATGAGGCGCATCTTCACAAGAGAAAACGGCTATTCCTTCACGACTATATAAAGGCAGCAATCAGAGAGGGAAAGGGAGATTGGAGGAGACAGCAAGCAATCAGGAAGACAGTCAGATACCATCTTCTGTAATAGCCTTAGTCTTTTCTCCCGATTGTACAAAACACACTCAATACCATACACACACACAGGAGTAGGGTTGTTATTCTCTCCGGAGAAGGCCTGAACCTGTATAAAAATACCCGTGTCAATCTCTCTGCGTGATTCCATTCTAGGAGACCCCCCGAATCAAACAAGCTTTACGTAAGATCGGTTCTAAAACACCGACAATATTCTTCTTGCTTTCTTTCTTTCCCTCGTTCTCTCTCTCCCGTTCTTCTCTCTCTCCGACCGAATGCTCCATGGCACCATGGCGTTGCCCAACCGCCGGTCCATCGCCACCGTGCGCCGCAGCCGCTTCTGCGTCTTGATCCTCCTCGCGCATTGGTCCTCGGCCGGTCTCGCCTCTACCCGAGCACCGGCAATGGCGTATAAAGATCGACTTGGCATCCGCCGCAGGAGGTTGGCGGTGCCTTGCCGCTCAACGCCTCGGCGCGCGCCACCTTCGCCCGCCGCTGCCGCCGCCACCCTCGCCCGTCGACTAAGCGCGCTGCGCCGCCTCCGTCACCGCCCACCGCACCGCCTTGGCCTCCACCGCGGGGGAGGTTGGCCGGTGCCTCGCCCTTCCAGTCGACGCGATGGGCCTCGCCAGCAGCCGCACCTCCCAAACCAACTCCGTCCGCCGTGCTCCGGGTCCAAGGGACAGATCCTCTCCACCGCCGTCACGTCCTGTCTCCGGCGCTCATGCTGCTTTGTCCTCCTCGCCGCCTCCACTGCGGGGACATCTCCCACTACTCGCCTCCGAGGTCCTCCGCTCCTTCAAGGAGCTGCACTGCTCCGCATTGAGCCGCCCACCGCGAAGCCTCGCGGCAGCGAACACCTCGACCCGCCGCTCCACGCCATGCGGTTGACGCCAAGCTCCACGCCGTCGCCACAAGATGGACTCGCCGCAGCAGAGCAGCCAAGACCACGACAGCGGCGGCGCCGAGTTCTTTCTCCTCCGAGAGTCCGGGCGTCAAGAGCGAGCCAGGCTGCTTCGGCTCCGAGAGCTTGTTGTCGGCAGACAACGACGTGTCCTCAACGGACTCCTCTAATGTAGTCCTGGAGATGCAGCTCCTTGACTTCTCAGAGGTGCTTTGGGACGAGTCCGAGAGCTTCCTGCTGCGCAAGTAGCCGTCACTAGCTTCTTGCTGCGCAAGTACCCTCCCCACAGGGCTAGGAGCAGGTGACGGCAGCAAGCCAGCAGGGCAGCAGAGGCTTCGGCCAAGGAGCTCCATGGAGAAGAAGGAAGAGATGAGGTAGAAAGGGGAGGTGAGGAGATGAGAGGAAATAGGGAGAGAAAGAACCAGCAAGAAGATGTGGATGTGGATGCCATGTGGAAGCTGACTTGGGCAATCACTGCCACGTGGGCAAAACAGCCAGTTGAAACCGGCCCGAGGGGCTAAATGACCGGATTTCACAAGTTTGGGGGTTAAATAACCGGTTTTGTAGTTCAGGGGAGAAACCAGACTTTTCTGATAGTTCGAGGGAGTAAATTGGACTTATTCCTTTTTCAATTGCCATTTTGTAAATAGATTTGAAGTAGAAGTAAAGCATGTGAATAAGTGATAAATTGAATAACAAAAGAATCAAACAACAACAAAGTAGCTGCCCACTTTGATACAACAAATTGCATGAACATCCCATTCATGCCGAACCAAAAGTACCCACAATTTAAATATCCAAGTCTAACAATAGTAACTCCCGAACTCAACGGTTGTCCATAACCGTGGACACGGCTATTCGAATAGATTTATCTCTGCAGAGGTGTACTACTTTACCCACATGACTCGATTAGCCCGTAAGCCTCCAGATGCCTCCAAAAATAGCACACTTCCTTAGGTATGCTGGCCGGGGAGAATCGAGATACAGTCGTTTTTAGCAAGAAGACCCTATTGAGCTAAGTCCCCCTTGTGAGGTGGTTCCTTGCCTAGTACAAGCGTCTGATAGCACTTGCTAGGGGGCTCATAGGTTGTATTGGAAATACCGATGCAATGTACATAAAGAAAAGTGGTGCGTCCCTTGCACTCTATAGAAAAATTACATCGGCTCCTAAGGAACATAGGATTTCACGGTCGCCATGTCCTTACACCACCATGAGACTTAACACAATAAAACCTTCCCCTACTTAACTATACAGTACCCATATCCCGCGTGTGGTAGCACGAGTGTACTTGAATCAATGATGTTACCAAAGTTTGGTCCTTAATGGTTCGGACAAGACATCCACATACCCAAATCTCGTGCACAAAGGCACCATCACTAGCCAACACTTGTCCAAACCCTAAAACTCATTTAAAATGACAAAATTTAGTTCACAAAACAGATACAAAGATCTGGAATTCAGAAGAATAAGAGAGTGTATGTTTCCCAAAATTATCGGGTTAATCCCGATAATCAAACTACCGTTCTAGACTTGCATGGCTAAGCAAACTCGAATAAAATATTCCACACATCCTAACTTAAGCATGTGGTACTGGGATAATTCAAGGATCACCTCATGAATAGGATATATCTAACTACTCATCACAAAAATAGCGACATAGTAAAATAAGCATGCAAGCAATTAACATCGCACTAACTTAACAAAACTAGGATCAAATATGATGCAAAAGAAAGTTTAAATGATGCTTGCCTTGCTGGTATCTTAGCTGCTCACTCTCAGTAGCGTAGGAGTTAATATCGATTATTCCGGAATCTAGAGAAATAACGATATCGATAAACACCGAGAAATACTTCAAAAATCAAATTGCTAAAAAAATGCATGATTTTTTTACAATGGCTAGTACATGATTTTAGATGAAAATAGGTGAAAGATTTATTCCAATTGGAGTTAGTGTGTGAAAGTTATGACTATTTGAAAATCAGATTTCAATATGTTCAAGTTCAAGTAATTTAATTATTTGGCCAAAAATTGCATAATAGTAGGGGATACAAGGATTACATAGATAAATAGGGAATATTTTTTATAAGTCCAAAACATTTGGGTTTAACTCATTTGGAGTTTTTATGAATTAGTTATGTATTTCCCAAGTTAACAGCCTTTTCCTATTGTAAAGATAATAGTTTTATGGATCATCCTCCAAAATAATAATTTTGCATAAATAGAAAATTTTGAAACCAATTTCATAATAAATTTTATTAAAAATAAAAATTATCAGAATTGGTCTCATCCATTTTGGAGTTGAGGAGAATTAGTTATGTATTTTTAAAGTTATTCACATTTTCAGTGTACAAATTAATACGTCTTGGATTTTCTAAAGTATTATCCCTGTTCTTACCGAGGGTGGTGCTAGCCTGCAGTCTCTGCTAGTGGGGCCCTACACAACACCAGTTCTTAATCCATTTACCGATTCAAACGTGCGCTGACAAGTGGGCCCGTTGCGTCAGTGGTTCACTGCAGTGCACGTGCGCAAGTGACGATTGGACCATGCTTGTGAGCCATTAGATTACGATCCAACGATCCACAATTGTGGTGCGTTCGGACGGTCCGAACGGCCAATTGATCTTGATCGTCCCTTTCGCATCGGACGGTCTAGATTTGTGGCTCGTTCGGATGGTCCGAACGGCCCAATTGATCTGGACGGTCACTTTTAAATCGGACGGTCCACAAAGGTTCTAGCTGGGTTTGGGCTATGCGCAAATACAGGGTGTGGGGCTTAAGGCTTGGGTCCACATGTCATTCTCTGAAGACTAAGTAATACTAGCTAACCTCTGGGATTTCCGACAAAGATCTCGCAATTAAAAGCTAATCATTACCATTAAACCCTAATGATGCTGCTACTGGATTGTCGGGCATTCCAACAAAAATAGCCCGGTGATGACTGGAGCCTCGCCGACGTTCCCAGACACGGCGGCATGATCCAAAGGTATGAATGGAATCGCCATAGCCGCGCGCACCTAAAGGTAGTGGTGGCGATGATGGAGAGGGTTTGAAACGGCGGCTAGCCGGCGGTAAGCGGCGGCGACCTAAGGCTTAACATGCATGTGATGCTTTAGTGGTGCATTGAGCAAAATAATGCATGGGCGATCTACTGGTGCACTCTAAGGAGCTTACCAGTGGGTTGAAGCGGCTGGAGAAGCTTGACAGCAGCTCAACAACGACAAAGGCCTAAGTGGTGCACTGGTCCACGAGGAGAGGTCAACCTAGTATGGGGAATAAAGGATGAGTGATCGAAGTAGCTCCAGTAAGGTTCAGAGAGGGTGCACAAACAAGGAATCGGGCAAAAACTTACCACACCGGAGATAGGGAAGAAACTAGGGTTGCTGGCCGTCAAAAGAGGAACTCCGAATTTCAAGAACCCCTATGAAGCAAGCAAGCAATAGGTTGAGGGGAACACTTAGTTAGGCCCTAAGGCACAATCTGACGCACAAGAATTGGAACTGGTCTCACCGGAGACGAAGATGGTAAAAAGAGATTGCTTGGCACACGCTCTAAAAACAGTGGGAGCACGAACTCGGTTTGGATCCTACAAGCAAGGTCATACATTTCAATGAGCTAAAATGGAAACGCCATGGGAAGTATGAGCTGAAGGATCTTTTGGCCAAGGTCTTACCGAGAAGATGAGCTCGAACAAGCCTCCCTCCCCTCAGTCAACAGAGGAGAAGTGAGGGAAAATGATGGACATGGAGGGAGTTTTAACTCGTGCAGAAGACGGAAATGGAGACGGTGTTACAAGGAGGAGCTCCAGGAGTGGTCGAGAGGGGCGGTGGCTCACGACGGTGATGGCATACAGTTGGCCCTGCGCAGCACGTGGCGCTCACGCTCTAAGCATGGCAGCACGCTGGAGAAGACGCCTCTGACAAGTGGGTCCAGGCGGCCAGAGGCACAAATGAGAGCGGCTTGGGTCAGGTGCGACCGGCGCGTTAGGTGGGTTCGCTTGGGACCATTTGATCACAAATGAACGGCCTAGATGGGATGGGCCGTTCGGACTGTCCGATCAGACAATCCACGAGGCCCACACGATCTTGAAAGGACGGTTGAGATTAGTTGGGCCGTTCAGACCGTCCGAACGGCCCGCTGATCTGGACCGTTGAGAATTCATGAGACAGTTCGCGCGAGGTACGCTCAGTTGGTTTGGCCAAATCAGTTCACCGAGTCGGAAACGAGCCCGAGGAACAGTATCGGCCGGTTAGGTCAAGGGTTTTTGACTAGTTTAAAACAAACCATTCCTACTTTGACTAGGCCTCTAAAAATAGGAATAAATTTCCTAAAAATCTGAAATAAATCAGAGGAGTTCTTGGGAATGTCTAGTGTCCCTAAAAATTACTAAACCTCACTGTTCATTAAAATATTTTGTACAAATAAATCCACAACCGAAATAGGTTGATGGATTGAGTTCGAATTTTCTAGGGTTTGAAAACAATCCCAAAAATTTGGGAAAATTATCTTAATTCAAAATAATCATTATAGTATTTGTACAAATTATCTCCAGAGGAGCTTTATTAGCATTTGTTATAGTTTTGTCCATGAGTTTACTTCTTTAAGTGTGGGTTTAAGACTTGCACAAGATTTTCCAAGTGTAATATCTAAAGCAATGCTTGAAAACAATGATGCATGCTCATGAGATGCATATTAATTATTATTAATAAACTTGGGGATGTGACACATGATATTGTACATGCTCAACGTACTCTTCTCTCGTGTCAGTTACTCCTCTTCTTGGGCATTGGCCAACTCAATGTCGTGGCATTCTCACTACCGTGGCGACCTCTCATCTGCACTAATGTTGGCATGTCTGTTTTAGTCATTGTCTAACAATATGGAGAATATTTTCACCATTGTCGACGATAATGTGCCTCTCACTAGTGATGGCACACTCCTAGCTACCCGATGGTCCTATATTGTCTATAGATAGTTTTCAATGCAAAGCTTCATCTTCTTGCTGCCAGGGCTTGCCTATCATCGAGCTTCTTTGACCATTAACTTCTTTAACAACGCCAACACTCACCACTTGCCATCGCGGTCCTTGGCTTCTTCAACATTGGATTTTCTCTTCAATAGCTCCGACGAGTAGCACGGCATTGTCCTCATCTCTGTCATCGACGCCTCGGCTCTTCGTTTCTTCGTGGGTCAATGTCTTCTTGTAGGACAGATCGATGACATCGCATTCTTTCATGGCCTCCTTCGACACCATTCTTGCTATTCTAGTTATAACTTGTATTTTTTTAATCAAAATTTTAGTTATTTTTTATTTTATTATATAGGAAGCAACAATAGAAACACGTGACCTTGAGAGCGAACGTGGTGGCTTCTTTGGTGTCTCTCCAAAGACCATTCGTGCCATCCTCATTATAGATTATATTTTATTCAACATTTTAGTTGTTTTTATTGGAGATCGTATACAAATCAAATTTCTATATTTATTTTATTTATTTCAAATTTTAGTTATTTTGGGATTTTATTTTGGAATTAGTATGGAAGTCAAATTGCAAATTTTATTTTATTTTTAATTCGAATTTCATCCTTTTTCTTGGAATTCATATATTAATCCAATTGTTATTTTTTTCTTTAGTTTTTATTCTGAATTACAATTATTTGTGGATTTTACTTTGTAATTTGTATTTAAATCAAATTGCTAATTTTATTTTATGCTTATTCCAAGTTTCAATTATTTTTGTTGGATTTCGCATACAAATCTAATTGCCAATTATTATTTAATTTTTATTCCATATTATAGTTATTGTAATTCATATCAAGATCAAATTTATAATTTTATTTTATTTTTATTCTTAATTTTAGTTTTTGTTTGGATTTTGTATACAAATATAATGTCCAATTTTTGTTTAATTTTTATTTTGAATCATAATTATTCATGGATTTGACTTAGAAATTTGTATGGAAATCAACTTGCTAATTTTATTCTATTTTTATTCCAAAATTTAGTTTTTTTATTGGATTTCGTATACAAATATAATTTCCAATTTTTTATTTTTATTCCAAATCTTAATTATTTTTGGAATTTACTTTGAAATTCTGTTAAAGTAAATTTGTTGATTTTATTTTATTTTTATTCCGAATTTCAGTTTTATTGTACTTGACATGTACTCTTCTAGTTAGGAGTTTGTATGGAAATCAAATTATTGATTTTATTTTATTTTTTATTCTGAATTTCAGTTTTATTGTTGACTATTTTTTTAATCTAGATCGTTATAATTTGAACTTACCACGATCGACAGTGTTGATCTTTATGTTTTTTCATCGATTAACATATGAATTTCTAGCTCTTGTGAGTGAATGTGATGCATTCTTTTGACTCTGCTTTAATAAGATAATAAAAGATATTTTTTCTAGCGAAAAATGTTATGGATTTATTTTGGTAACAGACTAGTCTATATATTCAGTGGGTACCTCTCATTTACATCTTACACCCAGGTATAAATTGCTCTAAATCAAAGTTGGTGTCCATTTCGTACGAAAGAAAAATGCTTGTACATGGTATCGCTTGGTGGTTGCAGTTTCATACTTTCATGCCCTCTGGCCAAATCTTATTCTCATTTTTTGGAGGGGATCTCGCCCTATTCGTGTACCTGGGTTGTTGGCCTACTATTTTGCCCATGATGACAGCACACAGCTAGGCCCATACCTTTTTTTTGCGAGGAGCTAGGCCCATACTTAAAGTGTGTGCTAAGCCACATTTAAAGTCACTGCAACAGTACACAGAATATGGCCCATAATTAAAGTGTGCGTTAAGCCGACTCCACCGAAATAGTACAGAATTAGGCCCAGATACTTCAAGCCCTAGGCCCTTGGTTACGCCACAGAAGAACTAGATCGGCGACGATTTTTTTTTATTTAATCTTTTTTTAATATTATTTTAAAGTTAACCTTCGCGAACTTTATTTCCAATTCTGACTCCTTTGGTCACACCACCACTCGTAGCATGGACAAACCGTTCTACCACGTCAGATATTACGGCGTGACCAAAACTGCCACGCAAACCCTCGACCGTGCGCCATGCCAGCGTGGCAATAGTCACGCCAACGATAGTGGCGTGACAATGGATGTAGTCACACGTGACAGTGGTCATACCACTATCGTTGGCGTGACAGTGGCGACTTAGGGCTCTCGACCGAGGCAACTCTTCATTTCTCCCCATCGTTCCATCTCATCTCTCTCCCGTGCGACCTCTCTCCTCCCGTTCCTCCCGCCGCTTGCCCTCCTCCATCCGCCAGACTTCCTCCTCTCGCCGTCGGCCCTCGTCCCCCTCCCCCCGCCAGACGTCCTCCTCCTGCCGCCCGTCCTCCCCCCGAGGGCTGTGTTCTCCCCTGCCAGCTCTCCTCCTGCCGTGCCGTGAGGAGCTAGGGTTCCATACCCGCCGCTGCGCCGTTGACGGCCTCCACCACCATCGAACACGCGCATGCCCCCGTCCCCTGGATCTCCTCTCCTTCCTCCGGCTTCTTCCAGGTGAGTCAAGCTTTCTTCTTACCTCGTTTTTTTTATTTTTGCTAATATGTCATATGGGACGATACTGATATGCCACATATGTCGATGTGATTAGAATCTTGTTGCTATGGATGTGTAAACACTTGAACCCTTGTGTTTCGTGAATGCCTTTGATGGAATCTGGTGGCATTGCAATGGCAGTGTATACTAAGGCCTTCTTGATATGGACCATCAGTTATGTAATTGGAGCGACAAAACGAAATTCAGTACCTCCTGTAGAGTTGTTACCGACCTTTGCCATAGTTCTGATTTTTATACCATTTCACATGTATTGTTTTGTTTATGTGAGTCTCTTGCTTGCTTTGCCTGCATTGGTGTATCGACATGGCTTTACTGTCTGGTAAAATGATTTAAATTGTTGTTTTGGCACTATGCAAATAGTGGGCTTAAGTTGATTGTACATGTGCCCACATGTATGTTATACACTTAAGATTGTTTTACATGTGCTCACAAGTTGATTCCGTAGGTTAATAGTCTAATCGCTTAAAATTGTTTTACATGTGCGGGTGTGCCCACATGTATGCGATCTTTTGTTTTCCTTTAGTAAACTCAAACACTATTTGTGTTTGAGTTGAATATTGACACAATATATAAAAATGCTATGAAGATTCCCCAATTGTATGTAGTATGTTCTGTGAGATATCCTTTTGTCCACCTGGGTTGGCAGTGCACTGGAGCCATTCAAGTTGTTGATGTTCCTTCTGTACTGTTCATTTGATAATGTGATTTGAAAAGCGGAGGTGTAATCCTTCAATAAAAAAGAGTAAGAAACACTATCATAAATGAACATGATCTAGTTAACTATATGTAATTGGTTTTAGTATAGGCCCAATAAATGAATGAACACTGCCCAATAGAGGAAATTAAACGAGACATTAAAAAAAGGTGCAAAGTCAACCACACTATTTGATTTTAAGCATGAATGTTTCAGCATCATCCATACAAAATAGTGCGATTAATGCAATATCCAGTATCTACTCGCTCTCACCTCATGTCCTACAGAATTAGTTTACCAAAAATAAATTATGAAAGGACCTCTATAGAAATCAAATATAGGCTGAATGCAAAAAAAATGTGACTTGCCTCATTTCTGAATACCAAAATTTCCAAATGAGTGGTTCGTGGCACTCCGAGTGTGTAGCTCTGGCGCACCCAGGAGCGAAATCCTGGGCGTACTCAGGAATGAACCATGAGCGGTTCCAAACACGTGGTTTGGACGGTCTTAAGAATAGGATCTCGAGCGTACCTGGGCACATGGATCCAGGGTAGTGTAGATTCATACTCAGAGGCAAGCTCTGAGTGGTCCCAAACTCATGGTTTGGGCGGTCTCGAGAACGAGATCTCGACCGTGACTAAGCACGAGAGGCTCGGATAGTGTAGAATTTGGATCTTTTTGCCTCTTATTATTTCTTGGTGTTATTCGTTCACTGTGTATGGCCTAACACCCCTCAATCAAGGGTATCTCTTTCACATTCATTGTCAAACAACCCAAAAACTTTAGTTAACAATACCTAATGTTCCATGATTACTGTAAACCGTCATGCTTGTTACTGTACCTACAATAAAGTATTGTCACAGTAAAAAAACATATGAAACAAGCTATAATTAACCATACATTTGTACGTTCAAACTGCTAGCATGTGTGAATTGAAGCGTAGCTTTTGTGAAGTACTCTGTTGATTGTGATATTTTATACTTATGGTATTTCATACATATGGCATGAAGTACCGAATTTGGAATATTATGTATGCATTGTTGGATGTAGATGGATAAAGTGGTGCATGTATTTACCGGTGGGCCGATTAGCCAAACCGGTAGTGCTGTTGACTTTGGTGGCATGGAAGTGACCGCTCTTATGTTTCGCGAATCACCAGACTTTCAAACTCTTATAACTAGGATTAAGTCGACCTTTGGATGGGATGAGCCTGGAGTTGTTATTGAAATGCAGAGGTAATATGACGTTGGGATGGGTTCTAAGGTGCACGCTTTGTTGGTACCAATCTTGTCCGATGATGATTGGGACATGTATAAGGATGTTGTGCTTGCATCTTAGGTCCATTCGTTGGAGGTGGCAGTGGAGAGGACAATCGTTGTTGAGGATTTGCCAAACAATTTGGATGTGGTAAATGGCAACACGAAGGAACTAGAATCCGATGTCCATCTTTCGCCAACCCCCCAATGGAGGAGCAACTTTCCCAAGAGTTTATTGGTGTTAGTCTTAACAACGATGCTCCCTGTTGGTGGATCTGTCATGTGCGACTGTTTCTTCCCCGCACCATGTTAGTGGCCCCGTGATTGATTTCAATGGCGCTGTAAATGACACATGCAAGTTCACAACCTACTCACATGAATTTAACCACACCATGCCATCATCTTTTCAAATCGACATGACACAACTCTGTCTTGCCAGCAACTTTTCAGAAAGACAAGACATCACTCTACCTCGCAGTCTACTCACATGCATTTAACCACACTATTGTACAAGCTTTTCTAATCGACATGACAACACTCTACCTCCCCAGCAACTTTTCAAAACAGAACACACTACACACATCGAATTATTGTGTGTCCTCACTTCGCTGGGTGCATTATACCCTGCGGCTTATAAAAAGAGGTAGAAGAGATCTAGGAGTGAACATTACACATCCAAACCCAACACTACACCAGATGGAGAAGCAATGGGATGAGATCCGCGAACTTGCAAGGGCTGCTGCGGCTCTGGACGAACAAAGGAAGCGTGTCAAGAGGGCACCTCCCCGCAATATCGCCCCCTCGTAGCAGCAACCCCCACCGGAATATTCAAACCAAGCATTCGTTGCAACACCGACTCGAGGAGGAGACGCCGCCCCTCTATTGGTGCAGGGACACATGCAAGTTCTTTCAAGTCCAAGCAGCGACTTAGCCTGAGCATGCGTTATTGGGGTTACGCGAACTACTCCTTGGATTATCCTGACCGCCATTGGGACACGGCCCACTATCAGCAGTTGGTAAGGACCTGTTACAGTATGTTCCTCTACCATTTCTCTTTTAATGTACGTACTAATAACCTCTCACGTTTACCCATAGTCTCCAGATCCACTATGTAGCTAACGCAAGTGGATCGACCAAGAGATCTACCCATATGATAAGTGGGGTCTCGACTGTGAGGAGTGGGATGCCAAGAGGGACCACGAGAGGAGGGAGGAGGAGCGCTGTAACGAAGAGCACAACGAGCATATCCGGCGGGAAACGCAAACTCATCTCGAGGCATGCAGGCGCAGGAAGCGCGATGCTCGTGAGAGGGAGCGCGAGAAAAATAGAAAAATGGCGGCCAAGGTCAAGGCGGATGGGGAGGAGTACAACGACGAGCTCGCAACGAAGGGCAAATGGACCCGGTCCACGCAGTAGGTTGGGTCATTCCATAGTAGTTCGGTTTATTTCCATTCCAAAAAGACGCATATGTATCGTAGGAGTACTTCGGTTTGTTTCATCGTGCATGATATTATTTCTTATGCACGTAACCAAACCCTGTACAACGTGTAATGGCCACCTTTATTATCGAGTCTATTTCAATTCACAACTGCAAATCTCGTTGTCCTTTCGCATTTAATTCTTCGCATACCAAGGCAGCCAACAATATATAAAAAATATGTGTTCTGAAAGTAGACACGAAATGGTCTACGACCCCAGAGTGACGACGAGCACCACCTACCATATGTACATCCTTGTGCCTAATGTTGTACGCACAGTCTACATATTTGTCAATTTATCCAGGATGCAATATGTATCAGTTCTACAAAATGCGTTCTACAAGTGTGCATACATGCAAATAATTTTCTCGAGCCGTACGAGGGGAAAAATCTCTTCTACGTTTCTAGAGGTGGGCATTGTTTAGCTACATCTATCCCAATAAGCTATATATTGAATCATTGCGATTGATGCTTGAGAAGGAATAGATCTTCAAAAAGTAGGTTTTGATGATCTAATAAATTTCAATTTCAAAGATTGTTTCTTTACGAGCAAAACATGAGTTACAATCAAATGAAATTAATTTAGATCGGAAGGATGAATCGAGAATCGAAATTCCATAATTCAAGTCCAAATTAAATTCATCCATAACCTCAATTTATATTTTAGATATCCAAATTCTGGACTAATCAGAAGTGAACAATGTTAGGTTCTATCACGCCAAGTCTCAAGGTGTGACAAGACTTGTTACGCTGTGAGTTATGGCGTGACAATTGCCACGCAAGCCCTCCACACTGGCACGAGGACTTGCGTGGCAGCTCGGGCCATGCCGGGGATAATGTCGTGACAGCACGATTTGACCACATCACGTGGGGTGGTGTGATCAAAAAGGTCATAATTGAAAATAAAGTTCATGAGAGGTTAACTTTAAAATAATATTAAAAAAAAATAGTTAATAAAAATAATTCATCGGCGACGGTCTCTGAATCCGCCGTACCCATGAGTTCGTTCGATCGAGCTGAGATCACGCCGACGGGAAAATTTCGTGTGCGTACACAGGTTTGGTCAGCGGAACGGACGTGTGCGTGGACGTTGCAGTTCGGTTTCCTTCGGATGAACCGGAAAGAACTCCAAGCTGGATTCATTTGTCAGCCGTTCAGGCTAGATGGTGTTTTAAATAGTATTAAATAATGTTTAAATAGTGTTAAAATACTGTTCATACAAATGAAATAATTCCAGTTCGTGTTCGTGTCTGTGTCCAAGGCCGGAGTCGGCGACGTATGGCCCACGCTACTAGGCTACTACTACTATTTTTCCATTTAACATGAAAAGAAACTATTTTTGCTGTTTAGGACGGTACAATTTTAGCCGAAAACTCCGCACCAGAGTATCAAACTACAGATGAAACCAGCCGTTGTCACTCGTTTACTATTCCACCACGGCCCACGACCGCGGGCCCGGGGAGGCCCACAGGAACCGGTGAACCCTGTTTCGCTCTCTCACCAAACATCAAACCACCACCACCAACAAGACGTGGGAAAAATAGACTGGTTACGTACAATTTTTCTCTGGTTATCATATGTACCGATAATTGGAATTGTTAGTTAAATCCGGATGGCTTATTGTAGTTTATTGTGTAAAGAGCCTCTTCTTTTGGCAGTGGACTGAACTTTGGAATTTCCAGCACAGTCTTGTATTCCAAGTCCTAAACTAGTTTTTCTGGCCTAAAATCTCGAAATTCTGCTGAAATTAATAAAAATTATTTCTTTTATTCTTGAAATGATTTAAATATTATTTTTATTCCAAGCAAGAATTAAAATAATATTTTAAAATTTAGAAAATGAATTTTTGTGATGGGCCTAGGTTTGTCGGTTTGAGGCCGAGTTTTTTAGGCCCAACATGGTGTTTGAACAGTCTAGTGGTGCTACAAAATTCTAGTCAACCAGCCAGTGCACTCCTCCGAAATTTTCAGCAACCCTTGAAATGAAATCAGCAGCCGCACCTGGTATCGCCCAGTGGTTGGTGAGCTCAAGTCCTCAGAAAATTATAGCAAAAACAAAGTAAACAACACAAAGTCCCCATTTTGCCACTCTCATGTACAGTACTAGCAGACTCAACACTAACACACAACTAACGCATCATCAACTAGTAGTAGTAGGAGTGTGGATTTGTAGAACAAATAAACATTAACATACTGATATACATCTCATACTACTACTAGCCCACTGTAACATTACAATTTAGAATTCACAAGATGCTAAAAGATTTTTCTATTAGGAGTTAAAAAAAGATTTTTTTTTTCCTTTCAGAAAAAGAAAGCTCACTATGCCCCACTCACCTACCGCCAAACCCCCATCAGTCTCCCAAGTATAAATTCACCAAACGCCCCACAATTTCCACCAAGCCACCGAGCAAACCAAGAATCGCGTCGCCAGCATGGACACCTCGCTTCTCCCCTTCGTCTTCGCGCTCGTGGCGATCCCGATCGCGCTCGCGCTGCTGGACCGGCTCCGCCTCGGCCGCCTCCCCCCGGGCCCGCGGTCGTGGCCCGTGGTGGGCAACCTGCGCCAGATCAAGCCGGTGCGGTGCCGGTGCTTCCAGGAGTGGGCGGAGCGGTACGGACCGATCCTCTCGGTGTGGTTCGGGTCGTCGCTGACGGTGGTGGTGTCGACGTCGGATCTGGCGCGGGAGGTGCTCAAGGAGCACGATCAGCAGCTCGCCGACCGACCGCGGAACCGCTCCACCCAGCGGTTCAGCCGCAACGGGCAGGACCTGATCTGGGCGGACTACGGCCCCCACTACATCAAGGTGCGCAAGCTCTGCAACCTCGAGCTCTTCACCCCCAGGCGCCTCGAGGCGCTGCGCCCCATCCGCGAGGACGAGGTCACCGCCATGGTCGAGTCCGTCCACCGCGCCGCCACCGCCCCGGGTAAGCAAGCGAGACCATTCACGCCTTTTCTTTCACCTCCGGACATTGAGATTATGCAATTTTGTACAAAACGAGGGTGTTTGGTGCAAAAAAAAGGTGGTACCTTTGGTCCGAAGAATCGTTGGGTGGGTCGCTGTTGGTTGCGGTGTCCTTGTGTAGTTGTGTTGGTGGGTTTGGTGACGAATTGCTCGATCGTGTTGACTCGGCTAAACTAAACGGTGCTGGGATTAGCAATGCGTAGTTGTTTTGTAGGCTTGTTGGTGTGATTTTTGCATCGGTCCTTGACGAAAATGCCAGGTCTGGGTCGGCCATTTCGTAGGCTTCTTGGTGATTTTCTGTGCCAATTTGGTAGTGGATCGTAGGGGAAATGTCAACTCTTGGCCGACCTGGTGGAATAGTAAACAAATATGCTGTGTCGAAATGCCTCCAGGGGGCGCATTTCTCACAAAATGACCACGTGGTAAGCACGTTGTTAGAGAGCTGGATTGCTAAGATTTTTGCTAAATTAAAAGTGTAGGTACAATGATACCAGTGTTAATCTTCATTGGTCAGCTGCAGTGTTCTGAGGAACCTTGGGTTTGTTTTATCAACGAAACGGACGTAGGTTCATTTTGGTACTGAATTGGCGTAGTTGGCATATACAATTTGAGAGCAATTTCTATATTGTGAATTTAGGAGCAACTTATCTCGTACTGTTTGGCAACAAGAGTCTGGTTTGATCTGTCCAAAAATCTTAGCTTGATTTGTCTGAAACACTGAGCCATGCTAATATTAATGGTGCTCTACATACAAAAACTGACCAGATTGATAAAAACTTCAATTGTGACTTTGAGCACGATCGACGTAGGCTTTTTGTCCTTAGGCAGTTTTACTACAGTATAGGACTATTGGTATTTGATTAAGAGCAATTAATCTAGAATGTGATTTTTGAGCCATTAGTGGGTGCATTTGAACTAATTGCTACGGCATTATCCAAAAAATGGGAGTCCAAGTATGTGACATGCATTATCAAGTTCACTTGAACCCTGAAACAGCGAGCAATCTTTGTTCAATAGGCAAAGTGGAATGCTGGTGTGCAACATCATCCATCAGAAAATAAGTGGTAACACATCCTTCCTGTTATATCGCATCGCTGGTCAGTGGTCAGTGGCCACGTGCACACAAATGGCAACTTGCATCAAGTTATTGTACTCTGCATTATCCTCCAAATTCAAGTTGGTGGCTCATCAGGAATATGTTAGCCTAATTGAATGCCATTTTGTGCTTCGCCCCTTTGCGTCAACTTTGTTAGTTCAACTTTCTAGGGACTTTTTTCAACTTGTTTCTGACTTTGTATTCAATTCCTTATTCAACTTGTGTTGCAGTTTAGCAAGTCATCTGAATGTATTTGTATTCAATTCCTTATTCAACCTGTGTTGCAGTTTAGCAAATCATGTGAATGTACAATGCAATCCTCTAGCATTGAGCATATCTTTCTCTCTGATATGTTGATTTAGTATAGGCAATATGAGTTAGCATAGAGAAATCCTTGTCTGG
The DNA here is from genome assembly GCA_036346405.1 of Phyllostachys edulis. NCBI lineage: Eukaryota > Viridiplantae > Streptophyta > Magnoliopsida > Poales > Poaceae > Phyllostachys > Phyllostachys edulis. Next base: position 13,698,687 of record CM070554.1, on the reverse strand, counting down.
ACTGCGAGCCGGAGCAGACTGTGGCCAAGAATAAGGAGAAATCAAGGGCTTGATCCAGCTAGAGAGAGGTGCCTAGCACAACCTTCCTGGGCGAGTAGCTATTTTGTATCTTTCGGCCTTTGGGCCACCCGAGAGTTTCTTCTTTTCTTTTAACCTTTTGTGATCCTTTAGAATCGGATCTCTATTTTATTCCTGCTTTATCAATATAATAGGCAGTTCTCCTGCTTGTTTCTTTTTTTAAAAAATGAGCTAGCATAGATATTCAGAAGAAGTAAAACATTAAGTTTTAGCTTTATTTTGTTGGAACATTCTTTGCCAATGAATGCTTTCAATGAACACCAACAATGTCTCTGCCTGGTATGTGGGGCTTGCTTGGTGTGCCACTGGATGGATCCTTTGTGCTAGTGTTAGGTTTTTGCTGGTGTGCGTAGGAAACATTAGTTGGTTTATGCGCCTTCCTTTTTTGTAATGTTAGTTGCAAAGCAAACCACTAACTGATAACATTTTGACATAATTTAGCAAAACATTTATTGTTCTGCTGTTGATCATTGCTGTTAATTCATGAGGCTGCCTCACAAAAAGGAAACATGACATTTGGCATGACGTACAACAGTGAAGCAGTTTACATTACCTAACAATTGGAATCCTAAATCAGTTAGGAGTTTCACAGTAGTGTTGAGTTTTTAATTAATTAATCATATGCTATTTTCAGGCAATGAAAAAAAGCCAATGGTAGTGAGGAATCACCTTGCTATGGTGGCCTTCAACAATATAACAAGGCTGGCTTTTGGGAAACGGTTCATGAATGCAAATGGTGACATTGACGAACAAGGGCGTGAGTTCAAGACTATTGTCAACAACGGGATCAAGATTGGTGCATCTCTCTCTGTTGCTGAGTATATTTGGTATTTGAGGTGGTTGTGTCCACTTAATGAGGAGCTTTACAAGACCCACAATGATAGAAGGGATCGCCTGACCAAGAAGATCATAGATGAGCATGCTAAGGCTCTCAAGGAGAGTGGTGCCAAGCAGCACTTTGTGGATGCACTTTTCACTCTCAGAGAACAGTATGATCTTAGTGACGACACAGTTATCGGACTTCTATGGGTATGTTGGATGCCCCTTTCTCACTGATTACTAGAAGTCTTCTTAAGTTTACCTTTTATTTTACTTTCATATGAGATGCCCTTCTAAAATTTTAATATCAGATGAGATGTCAATGCCCTCCCAATTCTTCCATTCTTTGCACACATGCTACATTGCTTTTATTGCATCGATTGATTTCTGAAGGTCACAAAGATTTTTTATTAGTCTAGCCAGATTCAGTAGATAATTTTGGGTGAGATGTCACTGTCTCAAGGTTGGTGTAAGATGGTGGGATTTGGAAAATGTCTATGTTTACTTTCTAGTTGGAAATTAGGTTGTGCTTTATGGTTACAATCATTCACCTACTAAAAATGCGCAAGCATAGGTTAGTAGGCCACTTAGCTAAAGCTTTGTCATTGGATGCTTCTGAATGTTCCTCCTATCTTGCACATGCCAATTTTTTTTATGTCCAGTTTCTTCGGACTAGGAAATGAATACCATAGAAGTACACAATCTATGTCATTTACTGAACTTGCAATCCTGGTTATCTCATTGGGCTGTGAGTTCTTACCATCCCCGACTTGTTCCTCATGTTCAGGACATGATCACAGCTGGAATGGACACAACAGTCATATCAGTCGAGTGGGCCATGGCAGAGCTGGTCAGGAACCCCAGAGTGCAGAAGAAATTGCAAGAGGAGCTGGACCGTGTTGTTGGCCGTGATCGCGTCATGGCCGAGACCGACTTCCAAACCCTTCCATACCTGCAAGCCGTCGTCAAGGAGTCCCTCCGTCTGCACCCGCCAACGCCGCTCATGCTGCCCCACAAGGCCAGCACGAATGTCAAGATTGGCGGCTACAACATCCCCAAGGGTGCCAATGTCATGGTGAACGTGTGGGCGGTCGCGCGTGACCCGAAGGTCTGGAGCAACCCGCTGGAGTACAGGCCTGAGCGCTTCCTGGAGGAGAACATCGACATCAAGGGCAGTGACTTCAAAGTGCTGCCCTTTGGCGCGGGTCGGAGGGTGTGCCCCGGCGCGCAGCTTGGGATCAACCTCGTGGCCTCCATGATCGGGCACCTCCTGCACCATTTCGAGTGGTCACTGCCGGACGGCACCAGGCGGGAGGACGTCGACATGATGGAGTCTGCGGGGCTCGTCACGTTCATGGGCACGCCGCTGCAGGCCACTGCCAAGCCGCGCCTGGAGAAGGAGGAGCTGTACAAGAGGGTCCCGGTTGAGATGTGAACAGTCTGTGCTGTTTGGAATACTCTCACTGCTGGGCAGGCTGTTCTTGCTGCTACTGGTTGTACTGCTGCTTTCAGCTAGGTGCTGGATGGAACTCTTGTTGTTGTAAAATGTGAGGTGTTAATTGCCTTTTGAATCTCCTAAAGTTACTACCCGCAGATCGTTTCTACCATGATTATGTAGTTATGTGTTTGTTCACATAGATTTTTGTTATCTAATTAACACAGCAAATCATTTTACAGAATGTATTTCTACCTAATGCCATTCATGTAAATGTTGGCGCATCTCTTGTTCTGTACAGTATGCACATTCGAGACCCTCTTCGAGGAGCTTTGAAACTTAGGGTTTATTTTCATGGAAATTTAAGCCCCTTTTGTTCTAAGTAGCCAAAACATTTCCCCAACATCTAAAAAAACCACTCTCCTGCACACAGGGATCTCTGTTCTACTCAGTGCCAAAACCAAAAGGAAAATATAAAGGATGCTCTTAAGTGAAAGCTAACACAAGACAAGTGATTCCAACTTATATCTCTTAAGTGAAAGCTAACACAAGACAATTGATTCCAACGTATATCTTTGTGCAATCTAAATTCATACATAGATTAAAAAAGATAAATGTGAAAAATGCAAAATACAATAAAGCATATATTCGGCCTCTAGATGTCGCTTCTCACCAACCATAGATAATGTTGGGGAGAGGCTGCTTTTCTTCTCCCTAATGCCCCCACCCCAACCCTGACCCACCCATCGACCACCAACCATGGCTGATAATGTTGGGGGCACCCTGGAACTGACAGGCGATGTCGAATCTGGGAGCGAAGGATCCCGAATTCTCTGTGCTTCCTACATTAGTCCAGGAACAGCTAGTGTACACAGTAAACAAAAGTGGATAACATAACCATAAAACGTCATTCATTGAAATACCTAAAGTCTTTTACAAAAGGGGCGTAAAGCCAAAGAACAAAATATAGCGGAAGCAAAAGAAGTGAGGTAGACCACACGATTCGCCACAAGCAATCGTCTGGAGGGCGTAGCCTAGTCGTCCAAGTTCTCATTCTCCTCGTAGTACTCTTCTCCTGATCAACAATTTATTAAGCAATGTGAGTACAAATGAATGTACTCCGCAAGTTACACACAATAACAGATTATAATGCATGCAAGGATTTATCAACAGGGGGGCTTATATGGCTTAATTGGCATAAAGAGATATTTTTCATTTAAATATTCATACTAAGTTCTAAGGCAGTTACTCTATAATTAAAATTCATTTTCTAAATCTTAAGTTTTATAGTCAGATAACGTTCATCAACAAGTGGTGAAGGATATCCTCCTATCACATGGCTACCCGCCCAATTCCCATTTGGATAGAAATCCAATACCATTCGATAAAGTCTTTTGAAATCAAAACAAAAAAAATCTAACTTGGAGTGGCTTTGTTAGCATGTCCTTGACCGTGAACACGACTATTCGAATAGTTTTACACTCTGTAGAGGTGGTACAATTTTACCCACAAGAGATAATTGACTTATAATGTTAGTCTGACACACTACCAAAGGTGTACGACTAAGTCATTATCACGAAGCCTTTACAATGCATCATCCCACCGTAGCCCCGTCTCGCTAAGGTTTCACCCCCTTTGGATAGAGACCCGCCGGGTTCAGGCCTCCTCTTGCGCTAGGTGGGAATACATAAAAGTAGGTCATAAAAGATAACCACGCAACCGGATGGCACAACCACGGTGAAATAATACAAATTATTTAGCTAGGTCCCGCCCACACAGGATATGTGGTAGTACAATAGGGCTTAGCAAGATGCAGCTCGAAGACCGATCCTTAATTGGCTTGAGCGACTTTTCGTAAAACCCGTGGGCATCGGTCATAGAAATAACTTGATCCCGTGCATCAACGTGCACCATCCAAACATTCATTTTGCCTAAGTCCAAACCAATTTTTATTTTATTTAACAAGTTAATCATTTTATAAATTTCTATGGTAAGGACAATACCATAGTATTGTTTAAATTATAGTTGAACTTGTGGCTAAATTCCCTAAAGTAAACGTTTTGGTCTAAGCTTTGGCTAAGCATAGTGTTTTTCAATATGTTCTAGTTCATACTAATGTATCAACTAGATTTTAACTAAGGTATCAAGGAATGATTGATTTAATAGCAAAATTTGGCTATACAAAGGAATATGGAATAACTATAAAGCTCGAAATAGGAATTTAAATTACTTGAATTTAAATAAGCATGCAATAATAATTTAAAACAGAATTTAAATAATTTAAAATAATAGGATTCGATATTATCAAAGATGTAACTTGCCATGCTCAAATGCTTGAGGATCTACTTCTTCGCAATATTCGGGTTCCTCGAAGCTGTTGAAATCTACACGCGAAAAGGAATCAAATTCAAATAATACTCAAATAAATTCAAATAAACTCCAAATCAAATAATTTTAGTGTAGATAGGTAGATCTTGATTTTAGATGAATTTAGAAATTTGAATCGCCCGAATCGGAGTTAGAACGGAGGAGAACGGGCTTTCGGAAGTTTGAAAATACATGAAATGAAGAAAAAGAAATTTTTGGAATTATTTTTAATTTGGAAAAAGGAATTGTGCAACTGACAGGTGGGCCTCACAACCGGTGGACTGGATCCACGGCGAACTCGATGCATGGGAACAGGGCCCACCACATGTGCACGTCATGTAGGCAGAGGCGGCCGAGGTGGCGCTGAGGTGGTGATGCGGTGGCGAACAGGTGGTAGCCACGTTGGCGCGGGGACGCCGGTGGCTCGGGCGCGCAGACTCGTCGGCGCTCTGCGCCACGGCGAGCCTTAGCGAGGGCACCGAGAGGGAGAGGGAGGCGAGGCGAACCTCATGCGCACGGTTTTGGCAACAAAAGGCGAAGGGATGGCCGGCGGCGAGCGGGAGAAGCAGTGGCAAGATCTGGCTACCGGCGGCGCTAGGGTTCCGGCGGTCTTCGGAGGGAATGAGTATGAGCACGGGGTGGCTCATGTCCGGGCGAAGCCGATGGTGGAGGCGGCGGAGGCTGAGGAGCTTCCACGGTTGCGCAATCACCGGCGGAGAGGTTTCGGCTGAAGCTCCTTGGAGCTTGAAATCCGGGCGGTTGAGGGCGAGAGAGAGGGAGTGGGTGAAGGATCTAGACCCGCCATTATATGTTAATAGAGTTTTGGTGATTAATAATAAATCTAAATTGCAAGACTAACATTTCCATTGTTATATATAATGCTTAGTCTCATTTGGATATAAAGATGAAAATCAAAGAGGTATGCTTTCGACATCATAATTCTTATATCTTGTGGCATTCCTCGGATCCAAAATATAGGTTAAACTCCACCAAAAGGTTAATTTGAATATGTGCATATGATCCCATTACACATTTGTGTATGCACACATTTAGGGGGAGTTCATTCTATATTTTGTGGTTTCATTAGTAATGATCCATATTATTCTCTTTCCACATAATCAAGGATCCTTACTTTGAAACATATCCTTGAATATATTTAACTTGTGTAGTTCATGTACACTCACATATCCTTGAATATATCTAACTTGTGTAGTTAATATATCCATGTGTGTATATGAGACTTGTGTGCTCATATATCCTTTGAGTATATACAACTTGTGTAGTAGTCATATACTCATACCATTCTATATTCAATTACTTGCAATTGAAGTGATTATCATAAATTACCAATTTGGGAAAGATTGTGGTATCTTGTCCCAACCATTATGAGTTAATGGTATGGTGTGGTAAATAATGATAATCATATCGTTGGAACTAACATTTTCTGTGAGTTGGATGAAATAGGTTATGTTCCATGAGGTTGACAGTTTGGGATGACATCATGTGTTGATGGTCATCAAGTCAAGAGCTTGGTGTAAAGGATGTATCATGTGTTGATGCGCATCAAGTTCAAGATGAAAGAAATCATCATGTGTCGATGGTGTTCATAAAGAGAAGATACGATCTTGTGTTGATCAAGTCAAGAGAAGCTTCATCATGTGTTGATGAAGGGCAAGCAAATGATGTCATCATGTGTTGATGAGCATCAAGTCAAGAACTCGGAGTTGAAGCAAGGATGTGCGTCATCAAGCTTCAAGAAGATGCTAAAGGCAAAGGTATGGCTAGCTAGGGCTAAGGATGTGTTCCTAGTCTTTTACCGGTCTCAGTGTTTGGATGGGAGACCAGATTGCTAGTATAAGTTGCCGTACTATTAAGAGGGGTCTTTGACTAGTAGCTTGAGTTAGTCATGTGTTGATAGCTCATTGTGTTTGCTCTAGCTCACCTTAACATGTTGCCAATATTTGTAAATGTGTTTTACAAATAGGTGTGGCTCATGGATATTCCTTGAAGCATGTGACTTAGTTTGCGAATGTGTTTTGCAAATGGTTTAAGTCCATGTACCTTATTCCTTGTGGTATTGATTCTAAAAGTTGGCAAATGTGTTTTGCAACTTGTTGAGAATCATGCCTTGAACTTGTGTTTGCATCTCGTATCAATTTGGCAAATGTGTTTTGCAAAATTGAGTTGAAACATATGCAAACTTTGTTTTCTGCTGCAAATCGGTAGTACCGGCATGTGTTGCGCGGAACTACCGCTGTGTGGTATGACCGGTGGTTCCTTGGCGGAACTACCGCATCTGTTGAGTATGTGTTGCTCTGAGGTGGTGTGGTAGTTCCGGCGTTGATTTTGCGGAACTACCGTGGAGCGGTAATACCGGCGCTGTGTGCGCGGTACTACCGCACGTCGGTAGGTCCGGCGTGCTGGAACGGTATGGAAATTCCAGTAGCGTTGCAATTTGGACTTGGCTCGCTCTGGAGTAGCGCGGTAGTACCGGCACTTTGTGCGCGGTATGACTGGCTCGCGGAACTACCGTTCATAGGATGACGGTACGTAATTTCCAGTACCAGTGTAATCTGGTCCTTAGCCGATTTTGAGCATGTGTTGCTCTCTTTGTCTAAGCGGTAGTACCGCAATATGTTGGGCGGAACTACCGGTGAAAGGAACGACCGCGTATGTGTTGGCGGCAGTTCCGAATCTCTTTGCAACGGCTAGTTTTATAGTCGTTACTCTGTGTGCGGTAGTACCAGCCGTTGAACGGCTGTACTACCGATTGTCCCATTTTTTCTGGGACTTTGCTTCCAACGGCTAGTTTGGTTGTGTGGGCTATAAATACCCACTTTGGCCGTGTGTGGAAGGTTGCTGGTTGTATGAGAAACATATCTAAGTGTTGTGACTGTGTGCTAGACACTCTTTGAGCTAAGAGCAAGCCCTCTCTACTCTAGTGTGCATGTGTTGCACTTAGTGAGTGATTGAGAGCAAACCCTAAGTGCATGTGTTGCCTTAGGTTGTGGATTTCGTATCCATAGAGCATTGACACTCGATTGGTTCAAGTGAGCGTTGGAGACTTGTTACTCTTGGTGATTGCCGACACCTAGACGGCGTGGTGGCGTCGTTGCACCGGTGAGCTTCTCAAAGAAGATTGTGAGAAGACCCGGGCGGTTTGTGAGTGGTGTGGTGCTCGCTATCTTCGGAGTGGAGGAAAGAGCAACCCTAGTGGAGCGAGGTGTTGGTTGGACCTACCTCGGAGGAAGGCTTAATTCGTGGAGCCGACCCAATTGGTTTGGGTTTCCCTCAACGTGGATTAGGGGAGACCGGCAAGTCTCCGATCACCACGGGAAAACATCGCCGTGTCATTGTGGTTTGATTACTTGTGCTTTACATTGTGCAATTTATATACCTTGTAGTAAATTGCTTATTCATTGTGTATGATTGCATTAGTTCTTTGTGCTTTTCACCATTGCTATAATTATTGCTCAAGTCATTTGTTAAATAGTTATATTCTTCAATAGACTTGAATTGTTGGTGCACTTAGTTGAACCTAGTTAATTTAGGCCTTAATTGTGCAAAACCGTATTTGTATTAGCTTCCGCATTAGAAATTGGTTTTAGCCAACGAAGTTTTTAAAAACGCCTATTCACCCCCCTCTAGTCGGCCTCCTCGATCTTACAGTGGGTTGGGGGAAAAGGAAGAGGGGAAGAAGGGGTGCCGGGTGCGCACTTTTATAGGCGGCGAGGAGGAGGAGAGGCGGGAGCGGCATGGGCGCACGAGCGAAGATCAGCCGCTGCAGGACATGGGTAGGCAAGGAGGGGATGGGAGCAGGTGGAAGGGAGGAAAAGGGGAGCAACAGTGGCGGCGGGATTCGCGGCATTCATTGCGTGCGACTTGGAGGAGCAAAGGTGACGAGGTCGATGACTTTCACGCGATGGAGCCGCACGCTGACACAGAGGCGTCATGGGCGCCCAACGGGCAGATCGCACGAGGAAGACGATAGGTGTAGAGACGCTAGCGTGTGGGCCCACCGCGTCGAGAGAGAGCGCGGCCTTGGTGCGGGCAAGGCCAGAGAGAGTCTGGAGGCGCGGGAAGAAAATGGACTGGAGGAATTCGGCCCGACGGCAAAAGGAGGATTTTAAATGAATTTTTGATTAAAGAAATTGAGAAAATAGAAAAGGCTTTTTAGAAAATAGTTAGTTAAGTCCAAAAATTTCAAGAAAAAATACACCGAAATTTCTTGAGTTATTTGAATCTTAATAAAATTATTTTCAACTTAACTTGAGCTTTTGATTTTCCAAATAAATTATTTTTGGCTTTCAGGCAAAAAGAAAAACCCTTTTTAAATTCCAGAAAATCCAAGAAAATACTTAATGCACTCTTTTTGACTTTGAATCTAAATAAAACCCAATAATCCAAACAAACCAAATCTTGATTTAATTGAAGTTTGATTAACTCATTTAAATTGCTTTTATTTTCCAAAATTTCAAGTTTAAGCTTTATTAATCCAATAAAATCGAATGGTTAATTTTAATTTTGAAAATTTTCAAAAAGCCTCGAAAAATGGGATGTTACAAACCTACCCCCTTAAGGGAATCTCGACCCCGAGATTCAGACTTGGTTAGCAAACAGGTGAGGATACTCTGCTTTCAGATCTTCTTCGCGTTCCCAGGTGGCTTCTTCTTCTGAGTGGTTACTCCATTGGACTTTGCACGAACGGACGATCTTGCTTCTGGTAATGCGCTCTATAACATCAAGTATCTTGATTGGCTGCTCCACATAGGTGAGATCTTCTTGAAGATCGATGCTCTCTAGCGGTGTTTGCTCTGTTGAAACTCGAAGACACTTCTTTAGTTGCGACACATGGAAGACATTTTGAACTACAAATAAAGAGGCCAGTAGCTCTAGCTGATAGGTAACTTCGCCTTTCCTTTCCAAAATCTTGTATGGTCCAACAAATCTTGGTGCTAGTTTTCCTCTGATCTGGAATCTTCGCACTCCTCTGAGTGGGGTTACTCTGAGATAGATAAAATCTCCTGTTTCAAAGGATAATTCTCTGCAACGATTGTCAGCATAACTCTGTTGTCAGGATTGAGCCACTCTCAATCGTTCTCTTATCAGTCTTACTTTACTTTCAGCATCCTTAATCATTTTGGGTCCAAAGAACTGATGTTCTCTGACTTGATCCCAAAGGAGAGGGGTTCTACACTGTCTGCCGTACAATGCTTCAAATGGAGACATTTGCAAGCTGGCTTGATAGCTGTTGTTGTACGAGAACTCTGCATACGGAAGATTCAAATCCCAGCTCTTTCCATAGTCTATAACACAGGCTCGGAGCATGTCCTCCAAAATTTGATTTACTTGTTTCGTCTGTCCATCTGTTTGGGGATGGTATGTCGTACTGAAGTTGAGTTGGGTCCCTAAGGCTTCATGTAAGCTCTTCCAAAATTTAGAGGTGAACTGCGATCCTTTGTCGGATATTATCTTTTTGAGTACTCCATGTAGACAGACGATTCTGGCCATATACAGCTCTGCTAATTTGCTGCTTTTGTAGGTGGTCTTGACTGGTATAAAGTGTGCCACCTTAGCCAAACAGTCAATCACAACCCAGATGGAATCATATCCTGATTGGGACATAGGAAGTCCAGTGATAAAATCCATGCCGATTTGTTCCCACTTTCATTCGGGAACTAGTAAAGGTCGCAATAATTGAGCTGACCTTTGATGTTCTGTTTTGACTTTTTGGCATACATCACATTGTGCCACAAACTCAGCAATCTCTCACTTCATACCGACCCACCATATTTTTCTTTTAAATCTTGGTACATCTTGGTACTTCCTGGATGAATAGAGTAAGGTGATTCGTGGGCTTCCTTCAGAATCAACTGTTTTATTTCTTGGTGATCAGGTACACAGATACGATTACCGAACCAAACGGTACCTTGCTCATCCTCAGAAAATCCTAGGGCTTTGTCTCTTCTCATGTTCTTCTTGATTTCTTGGATGCCTTCATCTTCTTTATGATATTCTCTGATTTGATTCTGAACGGTTGGTTGAACATCTAGAGCGTTTACACAACTATGGTTAACAATTTTTAAATTCAGATGTCTTAATTCTTCATACAATCTTGGCTGACTTTCCTGAACCATTATAGTGTTGCAGTACCCTTTTCGACTTAGGGCATCTGCCACTACATTTGCTTTGCCTGGATGGTAGTGGATTCCAAGGTCATAATCCTTTATTAGTTCTAACCATCTCCTTTGTCTGAGATTGAGTTCTGATTGAGTGAAGATGTACTATAAGCTTTTGTGATCCATGAAAATCTCACAGTGATTACCGATGAGGTAATGCCGCCAAATTTTCAAGGCATGTACAATTGCGGCTAATTTGAAATCGTGTGTAGGGTAATTTCCTTCATGAGGCTTCAATTGGCGAGATGCATAAGTCACGACTTTGCCTTCTTGCATTAATACATATCCAAGGCCCTGACGAGAGGCGTCACGGAAAACCTCAAAATCCTTATGGATGTCGGGTAAGACGTTACAGGTGCCGATACTAGTCTTTTCTTCAACTCCTAGAAACTCTGCTCACAATCATCTGTCCAATCAAACTTCTTCTCTTTCTTCAAAAACCGCGTCATAGGTCTAGCGGTTTTGGAGAAACTTTCGATGAATCTTCAGTAATACCTATCTAAACCAAGGAAACTCCTTATTTCGGTGACGGATTTTGGTTACCTCCAATCCATTATGGCTTCAACCTTGGCGGGATCTATCGCAACTCCCCCTTCTAACACGATATGTCCGAGAAAAGCTACTTGGCTTAGCCAAAACTCACTTTTACTGAATTTGGCATAGAGCTGCTACTCTCTAAGTCTTTCCAAAATTGTCCTGAGATGTTTCTCGTGTTCTTCTGCATCCTTTGAGTAGATGAGAATATCGTCAATGAATACGACCACAAACTTATCCAAGAATTCTATGAATACTTTATTCATCATATTCATGAAATAAGCCGGCACATTTGTTAAACCGAATGACATTACTATAAACTCGTATAGTCCATATCTCGTGGTGAAAGTAGTTTTTGGTGTGTCTTCTGGTTTGATCTTCAATTAATGGTAACTAGGTCTTAAGTCAATCTTGGAGAAAACACTTGCTCCTTTCAACTAATCAAAGAGATCGTCGATCTAGGGTAACGGTTATTTGTTCTTGATTGTGACTTCATTGAGTGATCTGTAATCTACACACATTCTCATACTATTGTCTTTCTTGTTGACAAGCAATACCGGTGCTCCCCAAGGTGATGAACTTTGTTGAATAAAACCATTGTCTTGTAATTTTTTGATTTGTTTCTTCAATTCTGCTAACTCATTTGCAGGCATTCTGTAGGGTCTCTTTGAAATTGGAGCAATCCCTGGGATTAAGCCAATTAAGAACATGATATCCCTATCTGGTGGCATACCGGGTAATTCCTCAGGAAATACATCCGGGTATTCTTTTACCACTGAGATGTCTTCTAACCTTACTTCCTTCAGACTGGTCAGGATAGGATTTTCTTTAACAGAGGTCTCGGGTCTGAACTCTACTTCAATTCCTTGTTCATTGGTGAGGGTGGTAGACCTATTGGCACAGTCTATCTGGCCTTGATTCTTGGCTAGCCCCATTCCGAGAATCACATCTAATCCTTGGGAGTATAGGACTATTAAGTCTGCTAAGAAAGGTACTCCCGATATTTTCAAGGTAAGATTTGGGTATAGGGAACTAGTCCCTATTTCCGAGTCCGGAGAAAGTATTAACATAGGGTTAACTAAAGGAGGGGTAGATAACCTATATTTTCCCATAAACTTATTTGAAACAAAAGAATGTGAAGCTCCTGAATCAAATAAAATCGATGCTAGTACTGAATTGACAAGGAACGTACCAAGGACTACATCTAGTGCAGTATGAGCTTCTTCAGCTGTGACGTGATGAGGTCATCCCTACGACACCTTCTTCTCCTCCACTTAATACCCAAGATATACGCATCGAGTTGCCACCTGGACCAATTACAAGAGCACGTGCCAAGAATTTGCAAGATCAGGTGAACTTACTCCTTAATGAACATGTCATTAATTTTAACGAGAATTTTATACTACCTAAAAATAGTGTTTTGTTTGTGTTCAGGTTTGAAGATTTAGCGATGGACAGAGATCAAGAATATACGACCGTCATCCAAGGAAGGCCATCAAATGAGGAGGTCAAGGCGCTGGTCTACGACCCATTCGACCAAGCGAGGGATCAAGGCTCAAGCGCTCAAGCACAAAGCCCATGTGGAGGAACCAGGAAGAAAGCATGAGCCCACGACATGAACAGTAACTGGCCTATGAATAGTACTGCGCGTGAACAGTAACCATGCTACAGTACCAGGCCGCGCTACAGTACCTCGCGTGAACAGTGACCTTGCGCGTGAATAGTCACAAGGGAAATTAGTACTGAATAGTCTCTTAGGCCGAGACTATATATTGAGGGGTAGACCCCCATTGTAAATCAGACCACGTTTATGCAAAAGAATAGAACACAAGTTATTGCTTGTTCTTTCATAACAGAGTTCATACGAGGACTTCTGAGAGAGAATTAGGCGATCAATTGTTCGTTCTGTATTTCAAGGTCAAGTTTGCTTTTCTGTTGGGAATTGAGGGCTTGGCGATCTCCGCTCGTGGTCTAGCGATGATCATCCTGGTGCGTGTTGGCAAATATCTATAGAGCTGCAAGTCCGTGCACTGGCGCGTGGTGTATAGCTGAGCGGTGTTCGTCGTCAAGCGCTATTTATCTATGGTTCTACTCGAGAAGATCGGGCCACCCCGTATCATGACATGATTCACACATCCTTTCATGTATTGGACTGATGGCTTCTAGCTGAGTCTTTGCTAGGTCTTTGGAATTCCTGATTCGATCGAGTTGGGGTTCTTTGTCACTTTGCTTCTTTGGGCAATTATTGGCATAGTATCCTACTTCATTACAATAGAAGTAAGTAACTCCTGCAGTTGAGGTAGTGGGTGTCTTCTTCTGAAACTGGGCTCCAAGAGAAGTGGTGCAGAAACCGGGGTTGATTGGGCGCTGAGCTGGCATAGGTGCCTTGGACGGGGAAGAATGGAATCTCCCTTTCTGAGGTGGTTGAGGCTGAGAGGTGCGAGGCTTGGGAAAACCTCTAGGGTTAAACTTCTGATTAACCTTCCTCCGTTTGCGGTTTTCCATTTCTAGGTGCTTGCCTTCTTGGCGGATAGCCTTGTTCACCAACTGTTGGAAGTTAGTGTAATCTTGAGCAATGAGGCAAATAGAGAGATCATCACTGAGTCCTTCCAAGAAACTTTCTTGCTTGGCTTCATCAGTTGCAACATTCTCAGGTGCATAGCGAGCTAATTGATTGAACTTGTGCAGATATTCATTGACGGAGCGGCTGCCTTGGCGCAAGGAATGGAATTCTTTCTTTTTTAGGGTTATCGTGCTTGATGGAATGTGTGCATGGCAGAAAGTATGCACGAACTCGTCCCAAGTAATAGTATAAGCATCAGCGTGAGACTGAGTGAAATTGTTCCACCATTCTGACGCTGGTCTATTTAGTTGGTGAGAGACAAACATGACTTTCTCATGATCAGTGCACTGGACCATATCCAGTTTCTTGTCGACTGCCCTAAGCCAATCATCAGCTTTCATTGGCTCGGTGTTGCTGGAGAAGGTCGGAGAACGCATCCTCATGAACTCTGATATATTGGCCCTCGGGGGAGGTGGAGCGTAAGCTTGAGGTTGAGCTGCTGCTGCGGCTTGCAAGTTCTACGTGTTGTTGATTGATTACGCAAGAAGATTGATCAGTTGAGCTTAGTTGGTCATCATTTGGTTCCAGTCGGGTCCTTCAGCTGGAGAGGGTGGAGGTGGTGGAAGCGGGGTCCCTTGGTCACCCTCATTCCTCTCATCATTCACTGGTCTTTGCTACTCTTGCTATGCAGTAGTCACCATCTGCTAGATCTTCAAAGGCTTAGGAAGGAGAGGAGGAACTAAGGGGGCTAGGGCGAAACAAACAACCCAACAAAACAACCAACTCAAAAGCTTTTCCAAATAACTTTAATAGTTTTATACAACGTTCTACTCGATACTCACGGTCTTTGGTGATTCTTGCATGGCGATGCTACTTTGACAATTTCGTGTCTTGAGGTCTTGAACATCACGGTTACTAATCGTAAGACCATCTATAGAAATTTTCAAGGGAAAGATGATCCATTTAACATTGTAAAATGGTGGAGGAGGAATTAGGTAAGAAAGAATTGCTAAAAGAAGCTAAGAATAGATAGATGACCAAGATGAGGAGAGAACAAATTGTTTTTTTTTGTTATATAAAATAAGTTTTGAAATTTTTAACTAACGACCATTCTACTAGGTTGTGACCTACAGTTGAGATGGCTCTGATACCACTTCTTGTCGAACTTGAGAGCGAAGGATCTCGGATTCTCTGTGCTTCCTACACTAGTCCAGGTACAGCTAGTGTACACAGTAAACAAAAGTGGATAACATAACCATAAAACGTCATTCATTGAAATACTTAAAGTCTTTTACAAAAGGGGCGTAAAGCCAAAGAGCAAAATACAGCAGAAGCAAAAGAAGTGAGGTAGACCACACAATTCGCCACAAGCAATCGTCTGAAGGGCATAGCCTAGTCGTCCAAGTTCTCATTCTCCTCGTAGTACTCTTCTCCTGATCAACAATTTATTAAGTAAGGTGAGTACAACTGAATGTACTCCGCAAGTTATACCCAATAACATATTATAATGCATGCAATGATTTATCAACAAGGGGCTTATATGGTTTAATTTGTCTAAAGCGATATTTTTCATTTAAATATTCATACTAAGTTCTAAGGCAGTTACTCTATAATTAAAATTCATGTTCTAAATCTCAAGTTTTATAGTCATATAACATTCATCAACAAGTGGTGAAGGATATCCTCCTATCACATGGCTGCTCGCCTAATTCCCATTTGGATAGAAATCTAATACCATTTGATAAAGTCTTTTGAAATCAAAACCAAAAATCTAACTTGGAGTAGCTTTGCTAGCATGTCCTTGATCGTGGACATAGCTATTCGAATAGTTTTACACTCTGCAGAGGTAGTACAACTTTACCCACAAGAGATAATTGACTTATAATGTCCGTCTGACACACTACCGAAGGTGTGCGACTAAGTCGTTATCACAAAGCCTTTACAATGCATCATCCCACCGTAGTCCCTTCTCGCTAAGGTTTCGTCCCCTTTGGATAGAGACCACGGTCACGAGAGAGAGAGAGGGCGGTCTTGGTCTGGGCATGCACGAGGAGATGGGCCGCAGAGCTGGGCTAGAGGTGCGGGAAGAAAACGGGCCGGAGGAATTCGGCCCAACGGCAAAAAGAGGATTTTAAATGAATTTTTGATTAAAGAAATTGAGAAAATAGGAAAGGCCTTTTACAAAATAGTTAATTAAGTCCAAAAATTTCAAGTAAAAAATACACAGAAATTCCTTGAGTCATTTGGAACTTAATAAAATTATTTTCAACTTAACTTGAGCTTTTGATTTTCCAAATAAATTATTTTTGGCTTTCGGGCAAAGAGGAAAACCCTTTTTAAATTCTAGAAAATCCAAGAAAATACTTAATGCACTCTTTTTGACTTTGAATCTAAATAAAACCTAATAATCCAAATAAACCAAATCTTGATTTAATTGAAGTTTGATTAACTCATTTAAATTGCTTTTATTTTCCAAAATTTCAAGTTTAAGCTTTATTAATCCAATAAAATCGAATGGTTAATTTTAATTTTGAAAATTTTCAAAAAGCCTAAAAAAACGGATGTTACAGGCGATAGCTGGTGCTGTGGAACCCCTTCTGCCTCTGCCTCTGCCTCTGATTTTACTTGCATTGTATTTTCTACAAGTCTTTGATGCTATGATTGTACATGCACTCGCCACCATCTCCACCTTCTTGTATGTCTCGCTTCCTCCTAATTCCAAACATCTCAGCCTCTGAATGTGTTGCCACTATATCCTTCTCATTATCTCATTCCCTGTATGGTCTACACACCTCACTGCCTTCATTGTATTACCACCTCCCTATGCTCGTTGTTATTCAATGAAACCTGAGAGGGGTTATAGCTACTGCTGGTCTCATCACCGTCAACACACATGACACATAGTTAGACTCTTATTTTCCACCAACCAATCACCCCAACCTTATGAGCAATCAACACAATCACTTACTATACGTGTACTCATCGATGTCTATACAGTGCCTCATCTCACATTCTAATGACTCCTCGCATCTCAACATATTCTCCTACCAAACTTATGTGGTCTACTTACTCACTACCTCATGTGACCCAACCACCTCTCGTCACATAGCTGCTGCTGTTCACTGAAAACCCTAAAGGCTTGTTTGGGAATCCTAAATTCTTAGCCTATTCACAGGAATATAGACCAAAAATTTGAGTTTCTCAAACAAGACCTAAATGGTAGTTATCGCCATTTGTCATTCTCAGCAACCATCGTCACATAGCACATAATAACACTAGCTGCAAACCAATTAGTTGCCCGGTGAAGTAATGCTCGGTTCTACAAACTCTGAAGAAGGCCGCTGCTACTATCGTTGTTGTACGCAACCGTGAGCTAATAGCAAGCTAGACTCAGGACAAACATGACATGATAGGTTTAAGAGTGTTCCTTTTCCACTAAAATAGAAAAGGAAAACGATAAGGATTAGGGAAGAGATAAATAACATGGCGTGAGGAGTTTTGACTCATTTATTATGTTTTTAAGCGAAACAGCAAAAATAGCTTAAAACAAATGAAATTGCAAAAATGACATCTGTCACGCACCGAGACAACATCCCAGCCGCAGCACACCTAGAGCGACAGACCACCTGTCGCTAATCTAGTTCACGGTAAGTGTCCTGCGTGATAGAGATGTCATTTTTACTATTTTATTTTTAGAATTATTTGTACTATTTCGCTAAAAAAACTAAATAAACAAAAGATTGCGCAGTCTTATCTCACATGGCAACTCGAAAACGGAACTCTACGGTTGTTGCACCTAAACCAAGATAAGGCTAAAAAGCCTAAAAGGGCAGAGAAGGACACGAGTCAGGCACTACCGCACCGCGCGACAACTGATCTTAGCCGCCCGATCCCGCCAACCCCGGAATCGGACGGCGGATACAAGTCTAACACCGTCACGCCTCCCCAACCCCTACAAACCGGCCAGAATGCGGGCCTACCGCATCCGGATCGAGACGGACGGATGACGTGTAGCGGCCGTTGGCCCCCCACATCGCCCTCCCCCTTTGATCCACGCGGTGAGGTCACCGCGAAACGCTTTCATAGACCTGCCTTTTTAGTACTCTGCGTGAGGTTAAGCCTATGCACCGGGTCCACTAGTTAGGCTTCCACGGCCGGAGAGTCGCACCTTCACCTTTGCCCGATTCGCCCGGCCACGGCCGAGCAATTTAGGGAAAAAACTGTTTTTATTTTTGTAAAAAAGTTAAAAAATACGTAACGGAAACCCTAATCCCCAAATCGCAAGTGTATCCGATTCGCTATTTAATATTTTGTGGTTTTCTTCTCCGATTCGATGTCCTCCGCTTTGCTCCCCGCATTGATCGAACCCCGCGTCGCCGTGTTCTCCACCGTGGAGGAGTTTCCGGCGCTGGTTCCCGCGCTGGCTTGACGCCATGAGGAAGAAGCTGGACACCCGCTTCCCCGCGGTATGATGATTCGTATGGTCGTGCGTCTTTTTTAAAACTTCCCGTGTAGATTCAGATTCCTGTATGTTTTTTGCAGTGTAGATTTGCGAGCACGATTTGGGCATATGTATATTTTTTTTCTTGTGCTCACCCTGTATTTGCTTCATGTACGCTTGTATCTCCGGTGGTTAAGTTTTGCTAATCTGACGGGCAATGGAACTGTAGTATGCATCTGCGTCATTTTCTCTCCTTTGTTGGACCTGGTCGACGCACGTATCAGGAATTTTCGGGTGCACTCGCTAAATATCATGTAGATTTTGCGAGCACGATTAGATTTTTTTTTTTTAAAAAAACTTTTGTGTGTGTGTGCTCATCTTGTGTTTGCTTCATGTGCGTTTGTATTTCTGGTGTTTATGTTTCGCTAGTGTGACAGACAATATATTTAGGCAGTGGATGCGTGGAAAATCATGGATTGTTTAGGTCCTGCCATGGTAATAGTTTCACAGTACGGTTTTTCTTCCTTCGTTTTGCTCTTCTTAGTCTTTCTCTTTGTTTTGGCTCCCTTGTTTTGGTGATTGTAATTGTTGTGTTCTCTACTTAATGAAATGACGCACAAAGCTTTTGTGTGTTCTTGAAAAAAAAGTACAGTTTTGACATGGATGAGGGTGCCTCCGAGACCTAGTTTGAGAAAAATTAGGGTTAATTTGTTGCATACTTGCATAAATTAGTTATTAGATCTTGCTTCGTGTCATACCAACTATTTATGATTAAATACTTAGGTTAATCTTCTGAGCTTCACATTTAAGGAAAATTTAAATTAGTTGCCAAGATGCATTGGTAATTTACCAAATACTGTTGTCAGTCTAATCGTCATTGTTAGTACAAGGAATACCAATCTATATGTTACTAATGGTACGGAATCAATCACGCAAGTCCTATTTTAAAGTTCTCAACGTATCAAGTTTGGTAGCATGGATTAGTTGCTTAGATCTAGATATGTGATATTTCAATGTGCATTTCGTCCTTGTGTGGCTGTGTTCTGGTAAATGGATTGAATTGAATTCTACAGCTTAACCTTCCGCGGTTCTGCCGTACAACAAGTT
Organism: Phyllostachys edulis; assembly: GCA_036346405.1. Taxonomy (NCBI): domain Eukaryota; kingdom Viridiplantae; phylum Streptophyta; class Magnoliopsida; order Poales; family Poaceae; genus Phyllostachys; species Phyllostachys edulis. The sequence goes on along the minus strand of CM070554.1, from coordinate 13,679,164 downwards.
GTAATTAAAGATTTGTACCAATAGATAAAAAGTAGTGTAAAATGCCACAGTGAATATCTGATTCCAAGCACAGCAACATCCCCCATCTGTTTTTGGTCTATCTTTGTGATACGACCTGGCTTGAGATGTTGATCGAGGGGTGGAAGAAGATGAGAACGTGAATTAGGGTTTGAGCGAAGTGGATAGGGAGAACGATGAAGTTCGCCCTCTTGCACAAGACGGGACTTGTTCCCGGCCAGCGCTATGAGGTTCTGAACAGCCAGCTGTAGGGGAGAACTAGATCTGTTATTTCTTGCCGATCTGATTACAATGGGGTGCCCTTTTATTGAGGACAAGCCGCTATTCGTAACTGGAAAGAATTCTATGTATCTGGAAGGGATACCAACAAACTCTAGTATCCGTAATGGATACTGCCTAGATACTACCTAAACTATCTCAATTATCCATAAGGGATTTTCCTAATACTGAATACTAATCCTATATCTTCTCCCCTGCATGCTCTTTGCCTTCCTGTTGTGCGCAAGGGACAGAGTCCCAGCCAAACACGCTAGCTTGCCGGATTGAACATAGTTGTATCCGGCAAGGACTTCTTCCGACGTGAGTACTTCTTGCCGAAACATCAATCTGTAACACTTTGGGAGAAAATGTGCGTTCCTCAATTTTTTTGGGCAATCATGCTAGTATGTCTAACATCTGTTGTGCAAGTAAAGATGCAAGTGTTTAGATGATATAAGTTTATAAAGTGAAATTCTGATGATGCTTAAATTCTTCCATCAGGAGATATCTTCTTCATTATCCTTTGCTCTCACAATGGACATGCAGAATCTTTTTTTTCTCATCTGCTAGGACCAATGCTTATAAGCTCATGTAATGAGTAGAGAAACTATATACACCATTGTGACCTTTTTTCCCTCAAGATTAACATGGTTGGCCATTTGCACTTTAGTATAGTGCAATCATAATCATGAACATTGCATTCATCAGAGGTTGTTGTTGTTACTATTTACTAGTCTTGTTTCAGATGGCCCTCTTCTGTTGATCTAATATGATCTTACTTTCCTGTGTCACACAGCCTCGGATTAAGAAAATCATGCAAGCAGATGAAGATGTTGGCAAGATTGCTTTAGCAGTACCTGTTCTAGTGTGTGAGTTTTCCTACATAGCCATTTATTCTTTAACTTCATTCAGTATTAGTTGCTGAGATTTGACTACAGAATGCAGCTCTTTTCTGCCATGTTACTATTCTTTAATAAGAGAGTCAAGTAGCATATATTCGAGGCCAGTAGCATATGTTGTGTATGCAATTGGTTTATCGAAGTTGTGCATTGTGAGAAAAAGGAGTGTTTAAATTAGTATCAGTATTGCAATGTAGTGGGCTAGTGGCAAAAAATGTTTCCAAAAAAAGACTTTGGAAATGGCAGCCCCGAACCAGAAATTCAGCTTTTTCCCTGTTATACCAAAATATTCTCATAATAACCAAAACCTAACATACTTATTCAGACACTAGTATCTAATGTTCTTTCTCAGTTTGAACAAAACAGAGGCAAAACAGGCACCAGTAACCATTTTGCCTTTGGTGAACTTAACAGGGATAAAACCTGAATTATAGCCTCTGTACAGCTTAGGTAACAGACCTTGAATCATACCATTGATGATCTTACAGTGTTAAGTTACTTTATAATATCATGGACTCATGGAGCAGTCACATTTACAGCTGCCAGTTAGCTACTTAACATAACCAACTATATTACTAAGGAATGCAGACCTCATAATTGATGACCACTTTGATTCAGATGACATGATTATTAGCTATAGAACAGGAAGTGATGTTCTGAAAGTCTATTATGGTCACTCTAAATCTCGATTTCAAACTTAAGAAGCATGCTAACCGTAAAGCATTATTGATTGTATCAGTAGGGAAGATGTAGCAACACTGACCATTATTATTGATAAAAGGGGGAACTTACTACCAAGGACATGACAGTTGAGGTGCGAACTTGAAACCTGTGGCAATGGTGAGGTTGAGTACAGGCTCAGTGGTCGTACCCCTTATGGCATTCACAAACATCGATGCACCGTGTAAGCCCGTTCCCTCATCACGGTGCACAAATCCAGTATCCTTATCCACGCCTTCCCCAGCAAGCACACTGTCTCTGCCACATCTCCATGTTGAACTGACTTCCAGCGAGCTCCTCCACCAGTTGACCTCATCTATGCCCTGTTAGATCCACCGGATTCTATCGCCATGCCTGCACAATCTTGCTTTCTCTATTCTCCTGATTTGCACCTGGGTCAATTTATTTGACAAGTCTTGGTGGCACAAGGTGGGGAGCGTAGGGTTCGCGTTGTTGGTCAGAGAGAGTAGGAAGCATGGTCGGAGAAGACGGGGCACAGGTTAGGTGGGGAGCCATGGTGAGGGGGAAGGAGATCTAAGAGAAGGCTAGGAGCGGGAAGAATTGGTGTGCACCTGGTGCAGCATTAAATGACCATAAAATTGACGAGTAATTAAGGATACTTCATACTTGTCTGTATGGCATGACATAGATTGAATGAGAGCCATTGGATTTTGTTGATCAATAGCTAGATTTTCCTGCAGGAAGCTAAAAAGGGTAATCTAGGCAGGAATAATGCATGTACATAACTGTGGGTGGATGTAGAAAAGAATAGGACTATACTTTTATAAAGGATATACATAATATATCCATTGCAAGGTATAACTTAATCTTATATCCTTATTTGTACTCATAATTTTTCTTTTGTCTGCTGGTAGTACCCACAACATTATTTTCATTAATTGAAATTAGCTTGTACACATTGACATAACATCACGACAAACCATAGCAAAGTAACTTGATATTTCTCTTGACATGTTCACAAGCTCATATCACTTTGTTTGTTTTCGTAGCTCATTATAACTTGTTCTAGCTTTTTTTCTCATGTTTTTTCAACCACATCTAAGTCTTTGATCCATGATTTGCAGCAAAAGCATTGGAGCTATTTCTGCAAGATTTGTGCGATAGGACATATGACATTACAGTTCAAAGAGGGCTCAAGACAGTGAATTCTTCTCATTTGTAAGTTTACTTGACCTAATATGTTTTGTCATATCCATACACTTCTGTTGAATCAGTAGAGCTATAGGCAATTTATTACATCATATAACACTTCTTGATTAGGATTGCAGAAAGCTTTGTAGCATTTTTCCATATGTCAGTTATAGCTCATGTAATTTATGTAGTCTATAAATATAACAAATAGTCAAGAAGCTTTGACATACTGATACTGCTCTTGTATATTATCACAACAGAGTGGGGGTGTTGGCTGGAACGAGTCTGGAGTCTGGACAGGCTCTTTGTTTCGTGTTGGACTGAATTTGGTGCCCTAGTTGGTAGCTAATTGTCCGGTGATCCTGTTTACTAATTGCTTGGGCCCAGGCACTACTTAGCACCAGAGTTAGTGGAGTGCTGTATGAACCCTGTAAATTCTTCTTTCTTTATACAAATATATACAGTTGTTCTGCATGTTCTAACAAAAGGTAGATGAGTTCCGGTGTTGGTGGGGACATGCGGTTGGATGGGGTTGCATTATATGTTTTGTGAGAGAAATGAACTTACTTTCTGGATCCAAATATGGATTTTTTTTTAACGTGTGTTATTGTTGTTTGATGGCCCCGTTATCTCATTCAGTATTTTTACCTTTTCAGGAAACAGTGCATACATAGTTTCAATGTGTATGATTTCTTGAGGGATGTAGTTAGCAAAGTTCCAGACATGGGTACATCTGATGCTGGTGTTGATGATAAGCTTGGCAAAAGAAGGTAAAAAAAAACCTATTATTGTGGCTAATTAGCCTCTGATATGTCCAGATCAACTTTTATTTGCCGAACTTTAATAAATGCTGAAATTTCATCAGGAAAGCTGCTGAAGAAAACAGCGAGGAGGAATTGAAGCGGACAAGAACTGTTAGTTTCTCTATTGTCCTTAACTTTATGTGGATGTTGCATATTTCACAATTTTTCTGTGCCTTCGACGAAAAGTTGCTTAGTATTTACCTCAGGGTTTCCTTTGATTTTCAACCCTGTCGTTCAGTTCATATATATATATATATATATATATATATATATATATATATATATATATATATATATATATATATATATATATATATATATATAAAGATGATCATCCCATTTTGTAGTTCATCTTTTGTTATGGGTGTGGGCCCAGGCTCGTTTGCTGATATAGTTTTTCACATGCAGGAGGCAGCAAACCATACAAACACTGGCAGAGGGCGTGGGAGGGGTCGTGGGAGAGGCCGCCGTGGTGGTCGTGGATCTGAGAGGGAGATTATTTCCACTCACGAAAAAATTGAGGAGAGCCATGAGTTTCCTCCAAGCCAATTTAGCAAGCCAGTCCACCTGAAGGTAGATACTACAGATGATGGTACAGATGCAGCCGAAACGAAGGAGGCTACCCCGTTGAGCAATGCCAGAGCCTCGTTAAGAAACATTGATTTAAACTTGGATCTTGATGACTATAATGAGGTTACAGTGCCACCGCAAGTCCAGCCATCAGCTCCAGCAAAGAGCGTGGCTGCAGCCGCTGCAGGACTGTCTGTTTCAGAGTTCAATGAAGAAGCAAAGACCAGGGATTTCCTGGGCTGGCAACTGCCCGAGATGAACAAGATGGCCATGGACCCTGTTCAGTTTGCCTTGTCGTCAAACCATAGATTAGAGGATGAGGAGGATTATGACAACGATGAAGGGTGACAGAAGCTAGCTTTACCTTCAGTTTAAGAGGTTGATAAGTAGACATGACTATATTGTACATCGTGGTAGGCCCAGCTTAAATCTGTAGCAACTAGCAACTCCCATGTATCATATGTGTAACTGCTGAAGCTGCATACCTAGTTTAGGATGTTACATATGTTGATCTCTCAATAGTCAACAGCTAGTGCTTTTGTAGCAACTATGTAGACAGGTTCACCAGTTGTACATCCTGGTTGCTCTCCAGTTTAATGCTAAGTTGCAATGTTTATGTTTCATTGGTTAGCTGTTATGAACGTCCACAAATTCTCCTATTTAAATGTTTTATGTAACAATTAACTTACTAACCAATCTTTGCTATTTCTATCATGAAAGAGATCCAGTTGTCCAGATGTTATGAAAGTTGAATCGCTGATAGCAAGCACGTCAAGGAGGCATAAAAATACTTGCAACATAGTGCATTACATGGGGAGTGATATGTGATACATCTGGTAGGGAGCAGGTTTATTCATCATGATACACCTATCCAGTGAGACATATGACATGTACAGCGAAGTCCTTGCCTTGGTCTGCTCCAACCACAAGCTTCAGCCTTGCAACACACCACACTGGAAGATGACATAACACATATGTACCTGAAACCAAGAATGCTGCGATGATCAGCCCTCTGCCAATGATGAGCATGGAAAAACACGATGATCACAAATGAACGAACTGCTAAAAAAAGGTTCAGATGAGGAAATCGTCACGGTAAGTGGTGACCAATCAAGAAAATTGTTTTGTGCTGCTACCTAGCAGAACATGACAGAGATACGCATGGCATGTACTGTGATTTTACCACACCAGACCTGACAGATTGCTTGCTACAGGAACATGGATACTTACTGTGTGTGTGTGGGGGGGGATCTAGGGATCTAACTTCTAATGTTGTGAGCTTGTTATTATTACCTTAGGCGCTCGCAGCGTCTCCTACAGGCTTGAAGTCCTCGAGCTGCTTGAAGTTCTCCCATGCCTTCTCCCACACCTTGGCCTCGTATAGCTTCTTGGCGCCGCCGTCCTTCACCTCGATGGTGAAGTAGTGCATGAACCCGGCCACCACCTGCTGCCTCACCTTCACCAGCCGCTCGAACTCCAGCAGCGCGTTCTGCACGCACGCACCAACCAAGATACACACATGTCAATCACAAGGCCTTAACAACAACAATTACATCTCCTGGTTCTTGACCAAAAGGGAATCGATCTAGGTAAAGGTTTCGGGGTCTTACGGTCTTTTCGTTGTGCTCGGCGACAGCGAAGCGGGCGAGCTCGATGGTGTGGAGGTCGTTCTCCTGCCCCGCCGGGACGTCGTGCACGCCGCCCAGCAGCGGGCCGCGCCCGTCCTGCGCCTCGGCCATCACTGCGGTCCGGTGAGTTGAACTGGAGGAGTGGGAGGAAAACTGCCGCAAGACGAGACGCAGGGCGAGGAGGAGGAGGAGGACGCCGACGGCCGCTAGCAGGCGCACCCGTATGCCGATTTCCACGGATCGAGACGATCTCCGCATATATCGAGTGGGGGGGGGGGGGGGTGGGACGGCGTTGGGACGTGGTATCCTGCGGTACTGGCACTGCACGTAGATGACCTGATGCGATGGCGATATATGCTTAGCAAGGAAGGCAAGTGGGGTCGAAGTAACAGGCAGGCATCGTCCGTATGGGTGGACCACTGGACGGGGCCCACCGGGAGCCATCGACGGAGATCGGCTGCTGTCCGCCTGTCCCAACAACGGCTGGAACTGCACGCAATCCCAGCCATTCATTTTCAGGTCCAACGGCTCAAATGTATGCTACAGTGTCGGTGCCACAGTGCTGTGCGCCTACTTACCTTGCAGCCACAGTAGCAACTGCGCAGGAACCGAGTCTCACTTTGTGATACAGCGAGTAAAATGATACTGCGAGGGAGAAAAATACTCTAGTTACAAAAGATTGACGAACTAGAATGCGTAGTTAAACCCAATTAATTTTAACTAAAAATATTGCTTAAAACAGGTATGGTTTGGATATATGTAATTAATACAAGTGCATTTGTCATAAAAAAATATCATAATATTACACTTTTACAACTTTTATCGAATATATGATAAGAGAATTGAGTAGTCAAATGAGGATCTCGTTGACTTTAAAAGTAAAAAAAAACAGTAGTCTTTTGTGACCATAGGGAGTAGTATAGTACTACATCTCTTCTTTTGTACTTGTCGTTTCGGACAACGACGTGATCTCCAATACAAACCTTTGACCACTAATTATTAAAAATATAGTGATATGAAAATATTTTTGATGACAAATTTAGTGTTATCATTTTCACGTGACAAATCCAAATACTTTTGATAAGGATCCAACTAGTTTAGTAGATGGATCTTGATTATTTGATCCAATCTTTCATGGTACTACGAACAAAGTCTTTGCAAACCAATCTTATTTCATTGAATTGCAAGCACACAAAGAACTTGCAAACCGATATGAAAAGAACGAATTGAAAGATAAGAATGTCTGCTCAATCCAAGAATAAGGGGTTCTTGACTTCAGCCAAAGCTGAACACCAGATGAGAACTCTCTCCCTCTCTCTTTTGGCAATCTCTCTCAATCCCTCTCAAGAACAAGCATTGGTGCCACAATGACTTTTCTGCTTATTTATCAAAACATAATAATTTTCCGTCCCCTTTACCTAGGGCCGGCTACACAACTTAAATAGGGAGCTACCCTCCCCCCTCATGGTTCGGCCAAACAAGCCTTGGACCAAGCCCGACTCCAGTTTGGTTTCTAGAACCCGATTATAACTCCTAAACGTAAACGATTCGAACTCTAGTGTTTAAACTCAAAATAAAATATGCATGGCCGAAATTGTAAGTGTAATTCGGCCTAAATACTAGGCATGCAAGCCCACTCAAGTTTCTAACTCAATTTGAAGTCCAATTCAGATTTGGAGGTTGGGCTGATTTAGGATTGGATTTGGAGTCCAATTCAGATTCTTTGTAGAGCAGCCTCACTTGATCTCCTCCATGGCCTAGCCGAAAACTCCCCTCGGCCTTGACCCCATGTGCTCCACTGTAACATCCCAATTTTCTGAGCTTTAAAAATCTTTTAAATAGTTAGTAGGGAGAAAATTTACCATTTAGATTTATTTGAATTTAATTCAAAAGCTTAATTATGGGCCTTGTGCATCAAAACAATTTAATATGATTAAAGTCAACATCAACAATGGTCAAAACTATTTTATTTGGATTCTATGTGCTTGGATATATTTTTTAGATTTTTCTAGAATTTTTCTAAGTTCATTTGCTAATTTCTATTGCTATTTGGAATTTCTGCTAATTTATTAAAATGAAAAACTAAATTAAAGTCCCAGATCTCTCTTAGGCCGAATTTCGTCCAATCCGGCCCAACCCTATTTGCTTCTGGCCTTTTCCCACGCTGTCAGATCTCCTTTGCTTCATGAGACAAACTTGAAATTGTCGGCTTTCCCTTTTCTCCGCCATAAGCCTAAGTCGCTTTTTCCTTTTCTTCGTCTCACTGCACGTGGGCCCGCCTTGGTGGTCATCGTCTTCACACAGGACTTTGGAGTCCATGTTCGTCACGAGCGTGAGCAGCCACCGTGCCTGACTCAAATCCCCATCTCCCGTGCCTATTTAAGAAATCGATCGTGTCATTTTCTTCGCATGGAGCTCCTCCCTCAAAACCCTAAAGCGCTACCACCGATTCATTCTTCTCTCCACCGAATTTCGCCCTAGAAGCTTCGCATCACCTCAAGCTTCTTTGCTGGAATCCTTTGTCATCCGTCGATCTCCGACCACCCAGAGCAGCTCTTGGTGATCCCCGTGTCCTCGCCAACTCGGTGCTCTCATCCGTTGTCGTTGGGCGCCCTTCCCTTTCCGTTTTCGCCATCACCCGCAAGCTCGCCGCCGCCGAAGTCGTCGCCGCCATCATCTCATCGCCGTTGGAGCCGAACCACCACCACCGGGAGCATTGCCGTGCTTCTGGGATCCTGTTTTGGTATCTCCCCGAGCCTCTTTCGCCGTGATTAGTCCTCGCCACCGAGCTTCATAGCCGACGGCCATGGCCGCCCTTCTCTGCTCGTTGCTCTTGTGCCACCACATCGCCAGCTAAGCCGCCACATCGTCATTTGATCCTATGTGGCGTCCTAGTCACCATCGGGTTAGCAGCCACTTGGCACACCATCACCTAAAAGTCGAGTCACTCATCCATAGACTTAGTCCATGGTACACCATCCCTATGACAGTGGGCCCCACTTCCAAATCTAATTCTTTTATTTGTTTTCCTGCCGAAACCCTTGATGACGTCAGCGCCACGTCAGAAATCTTGGATTTTCTTTTGAAAGATAATTCGGTTAAATCCTAATTAGGGTTTCTTTTAGATTCAAAATTCCAAAGTCCATATCTTTTGCATCCGAACTCCGATTGAGCCCATTCAAATTTCTAAATTCAAGATCTATTTATCTAGGATTTTTATTTAATTTTTGGAGTTTGTTTTGCCTCTGTTATTTATTTGTTTTGTTTGTTTGCTTCGTTTGCAAGTAGACGTTGATACTTTGGGAAGATTTGAAGAAGAAGAAGCACATCAAGATCAAGATCAGTACCTAGACCTATTCCAAGGCTAGTCATACCTTTGATCATATTGAATCCCAGTTTTCAAAAGTTATATTGATTCAAATTATTGCATCTACTTTAAGTATTTATTTAAATGCTTTTGGGTTTAGTTATTAATCCAACATGTTATATCCATCTTGTCTATTTGATATGTCATAATATTTTGTCACCCTAGATTGGTTTATTTAGTTGGCAGTATCGTAGCACCAACGTGGGTTGGTTAGATACGATTAGTTTGCTTAGTCATGCCACGAGTCATCATTTCATATAAGTTGCTATTACAAACTTGACTAAATGATTATGGAACTAAGTGATAAAATTGTGTGTACTATGTGCTATTACTCGTTGATAGCATGTGGTGCACTTAACCAACAGGGTGGGAAAGGATTTAGACGGAGGCAAGTGGTACTGTGTGCTACTTTTGGTGGATCTGTGTGCATGGGATTAATAAACTGTGTGTATAGGGATTTGTAGTGAATTGGAAGTCTTGCCTTGGTCAATTAAGGACTTAACTTTGTGCGCCATTGAACTGAGCCTTACTGTACGACCACATGCCTGGTATGGGACGGGCCTAACTTAGTAAGTTATGGATTCTTGACATTGATACTCAGGTTGTAGGTTAGACTTTGTTGATTGGGTGGAGGTGGGCTACCAAGTAGTCGCATTGCGAGATGGTTCGCCACTTCCCTGTCCAATAGTGTGTGTCGTATCATCCACTGTGTATAGTTTGGTATGACGGTTGTAAGCACACTGGGAGTGTCAATGCTTGAGATGAAATCTCTGAAACATTTTGTTATGATTAGTGCTTGCAACACTAGTTGTATCTTGTGTGCGTAAAGCTCCAAATCGGCCGCGTTTCTCTCCCCCTATTCTCGCGCATTCAAGTGCATTTAAATCCCCATTCACCACCGCCCCATTTCCGGCCATCCCCTTCAATCCCGAGTGCCATTTTCTTCATGAACACGCCATCACCGCCGAGATGCTCACACCCGATCTCCTTCCTCACCCCTCCCCGGCCGCTATAAAAGGGAGCACGAGGTGCCCCTTGATTCCCTCATTCCTTTCCCCCGACTCACCCTCCCTCCTTCGCCTCCTTATAGCCGGAATCAAAGTTTTCCCGTCGCCGCCGCAGTACTCACGCCTCTAGCGTCGCCGACCACGCGACCACCGCCATTGCTCAGATCACGCAGATCGCCTCTTCGTATTCTACCCAGGGCTCTCCTCGTCGTGGCCAGAGCACCACTGGAACACCATTGCCATCGTCGAGCCTCAAGCGCCATCGCTTCTCTTCTCACCACCGGCGAGCTGTTCGAGCCCTTGTGCCATCGTGCTAAGCACCATGATCCCCACGCCCTCCTCTTCCTTTTGAGCCCCTTACCTGAGCTCGGCATGGTGCACAACGCCGACGAGCTCAACGCCAAGCCACTGTCGGTTTTGTACCAACGTGGCACGCTGCCATGGCGCCACGTCTGTGCCACCTCATTGCCCACGCTGACATGGTTGCTTACGTGTCACGCACACACAGCTTAGCCATTGTGCTACGCGCCCGGTCCATGGTAGGCTAATCTCGATTTTGTGGATCCGGTTTATAGACTCGGGCCCACATGTCATTGGCTCAACACGATTTCCTTTTCAAAAATAATTTGGCCAGAAAACCAAAAATGATCGCTGACGTCATCATGATTGCCATAATATGATTTTCCTTTAGAAAACCCATAAAATCCTTTTTAGGGTTTTCTTTTAGATTTAAACTTCCAAGGGTTCGTTCTCCTTCATACGAACTCTGATTTCATCGACTCAAATTTCTAAATTCGTATAAATTCAATATCTAGCTAACTAAACCAAAATTTCTTAATTTAGAGTTAATTTTAATTTTATTTGAAATTTTGTTTGAATTTGGCTTATTTTCGTGTATAGATTTCGACAACTTTGGAGAGTCAGATTTCGACGCCGTTTCAAAACAATGATTAATCAAGCAAGGCAAGTTAAATATTTGATCATATTTAATCCTATTATTTAAAATTATTTAAATTCTGTTTTAAATTATTATTGTATGCTTATTTTTGTTCAATGTAATTTAAATACCTGTTTTTAAATTATAGTTATGCCTAAATCCTTTGTGCTGACATTGAAATAAACCTACCTTGATACCTTAGATTAAAATCTAGTTTATGCAATTGTATGAACTAGAACATTTTGGGAAAAATTATGCTTATCCATGCTTAGACCTGAAATATTTGATTTGGGAATTTACAGCCAAAAATCAAATATTGTTTAAATTGTATCCATGGTATTGGTGTGCCATAGAAGTTTACAAATTCTTTAAAAAATGAAATAAAATCAAAAATTGGTTTGGACTTGGGCAAAATGGATAGTTGGTGGGTGCAAGTTTATGCACGGGCTCAATCCGGGTAGGGTTGAGGCTCAAGGGTTATTTTGGAAGTCGCCCAAGTCAGTTAAGGACCGGTCTTCGAGCCGCATCTTACTAAACCCTATCGTACTACCATATATCCTGAGTAGGCAGGACTTGGCTAACTAATTTGCAATATTTCACAATTGTTGTGCCTGGTTGTGTGGGTGTCAAAATGACCTACTTTCATGTATTCCCACATGGCGCAAGAGGGGGCTTAAATCCAACGGATGGTTCAATCCAAAGGAAGTGAAACCTTAGCGAGGCGGGACTACGGTGGGATGGCGCATTGTAAAGGCTTCGACATGTGCTCTAGACCGCTTACCATAGGTAGTGAGCAGTGGTATCGACGGATGCCAAACAAACTAGAGAATTCGTGTGTTGTGGGTAAAGTTGTACAACCTCTGCAGAGTGTAAAACTATTTGAATAGCTGTGTCCACAGTCATGGACATGCTGAGCAAAGCCACTCAAAGTTAGACTTTGATTTTGATTTCAAAAGATTTTGACAAATGATTTTGGATAGTTTATCCAATTGGGAAATTGGACGGTTAGCCATGTGATAGGAGGGTATCCATCACCATATTTCATATGGAGGTTATCCTACTATAAAACTTGAGAATTTATAAAATGAATTTTAGTTATAGAATATCCGCTTTGAAAATTAGCACAAATATTTAAAGAAAACATTGCTTTATGCAAATTCAACCAATAAGTATTCCTTTGATATATCATTGCATGCATTATAATATGTTATTGGGTGTAACTTCCGAGCACGGAAGTTGTGCTCACCCTTGCTTAATGCAAATAAATTTTAGAGAAGTACTTCGCTATTAGTGTGGATTGCGATGACTAGGCCGCTACCCCAGTCGATTGCCTGTGGCAAATCAGTTGGACTCTACTACATCTTCTTCATCTTCCATTGTGTTTGTTTATTGTTGGCTTGTAAGCCTTTCCTGTTATAAACTCTGTTGATTATCAATAAAGTTGTGCGATTTATGGATGTTACCATATTTGTTTACTGTGTGAACTAGTTACTGATCATGAGACTAGTTCAGAAATATACAGAGGATTTGGGGTGTTACTCCCGGGTCCGACACCAGAGCACACCATACCAGGGTTTCTCAAAACTATTAAGTACATCTTCGTGGAGTCCAAGAACATAATAAAGAGCATGAGCTACGGTCGGTCGAGAGACGACGTCCTACACGCTGCGCACCGAGTGGGCCGACCATGCTCACCTGCTAGGTCAGCATGGCCTAGTTAGACCTGCAGGCATCGTAGTGCTCCCTATCGATCATCTGCATTATAGATCGACAGGGAGGTAAGTTATGTACAAATTTACGTTCCTGTTTTTTTATTACGCCTTTGGTTGTGCTAACATCATGTCGTCTTCCAGCCGTACGTTTGTCAGGATGCATCACTTTTGCCATCCGCATCCCTACTCAGACTGGCGCCCCCCTCGATCATCAGCACTGCACATCTGGGAGGTACAAGATGTTCAGTTTAGATCCTAAATATTTATTTCGCCTAACATCATTCCGTCTTACAACCTTCAGTTGAGCGTGGGGGTGGAGGCCATCCATGAACTGATGAGACGACGACCATCCTAGCTACTACCAGGGAGTAGTACACGATGCTAGGGTTTGGATTGTGGCACCCAAGGCGCCCACCCCTGTCGTACGTTGACCAGTATAGAGTACCATACCAAGGGGAGAGCTCCTCTGCGGTCACTGGTACATCGCACGGTCAAGGCCAGAGCTCCTCCACACCAAGGGATGTGCAGACATTGCACCTGGGGGCGGACAATCCGCGCGTGGATTTCTTGATTCCTTCATTAATGACATGATTGCAGGTGGTAACCAGTTTGGCATGACTCAGCTGGACGACATTGACGTTGGACATATTTAGCTGGGTCAGAGTCAGCTTGCTGATGCAACTCCGCCCACTCAACAATCTCCGCACCCCCTCCGAACCGATACGCGCTCTCTGGACCAACTAACGTATCCCACGTGACATGCTTAGCGCAAAACCAGACACACACACATAGATGTTATACGCTTTTGTTGTGCTATATTTGTATGCATATTTTGTATGTTATGCGCGTATTGTCGGAGTAGATCGGTTCCGAATTCACACGAAATTAGAAAACACCAAGGTTCACATGAAATCCTGACGGAGACCCAAAATTGGGGGGGGGGGGTCACGACAGTTTTGACATTTCATGTGGAGTTGCAATCTAAAATTTTAAAAATAAAATTGACAAAATTTTAGAATACAGATTGTAATTTTTGAATTACATAGAGCACGTGGTTTGGTTACGTGCATTACAAATGACAACATCCATGACTCAACAAACTGGAAACCACCTAAAATACACGGGCAACTTTTTTGAAATCGGAAAAAAAGGATGATCGAAATTAGTCTCCGCGGCGCATCAGCCCCTTCCCCTTGTCTCAGGACTGCCCACGGCGGCGGCGAGTGTCGCAGTTATCCATGTTCTACGAGACGGGCTGGACGATTGCATGATGTTAGTAAAACGTAAGACCAAATACATAACCAGTATGCAAATTGTACATAACTCACCTCTTCGATATGGAGTGCGCCCAGGCGATGGGAAATGCTACGACGGCCGCCGGTCTTAGTAGCAGGAGCCTTCCCCTTGTCCGTCGAGCGATGTGCCCGGTCATACTCAGCTTCCTATTCGGGGGTCCTCTACCACCACCCTACTGTTCTGGGCTCCTTCGGTGCCTTTTCAATAGGATCCGGTACATAAGGTTTCTATCGCTGGAAGGTCTCGGCTCACATCACGTAGTACAATATGTACTTCTGCTGGATGAATACCCTATCGTACATCTCCGGACCATCGATCCATTGGAAAAGGTTGAAACACATCTCAGGCTGCCATTATACACGAATGATGTTAGGATTTTGTGGAATGCAACATAAGGTGTGAAAAATCGATGTGTGTGTAAGATTCTCTTACGAGGATGTTCTCGCACGTGTAGTACTTCCGAGCGACAGTGGCCGGGTGTGTGGACTGAATGATCTTCGCTAGTTCTTTGCACACATATTGTGGGCGTGGAAACTCTAGTGGTACTGGCACATCTTTCATAGAAAAATCTGGATAGAGTTTGGCCCTCTTGGCAAGCCACTTGTGCTTCTGTAGTTTCTTTGCATAGAAGTTCGACGACGAGTCCGACATCTTCAAGGTCGACCTAATATTTTACTGTTGCACACAGAACAAGGGCGAGTAAGTTCGAAACAGATAGAATGCTGAGATACGTACGTGTTAAGAAAGAATGACGTACAGAAATGCACAAATATGGGCATACTACCCGTACGACTCCTGCACCACGTCTGTGGCCGCCCTCTCGCCCAATAGCCCCGTCCACGGCTGCTATGTCTGCCTCTAGTTGTCGCTCCGCCGGCCTTTCCTCGTTTGCCTACAATTGAATTCGGATATCAGACAATCGTAGTTAGACATGTGGCTAATTGGTAAAGCAATAATACTGAATTACGACATACCCGTGGGCCTGCGCTGCAAGAGGTTGTCCAGGTGGCGGTGGTACCTGTTGGTAAAGGCCAAACTGTCTCTTGACCCGCTGTGGGTTGTACGGCTTGACCATGTGGGAGAAGACCAGGTGGCAGGTCGTCAACCAGTGTGTGTGGTCCTGAGTGCACTGTGAGGACAATCCATAGGGGGGCATGTCTATAAGGAACTGTGGATTCCATGGCCACCAGATGACCTCGTCCTCATGCAGAGTGTCGAATAGGTTATGGAACTCCGGGTACACACACCTCGGTCTCTCGCTGGCCCATCCTAGAGTAGCACGTGTCCAACGCGTATCCATTGTAGGCCTGTCAATGGGGTCGTCGCCTCCACCATGACCGTAATACGGTGCTCAACTGGAAAGGGTGCACGGTGCTCCGAAAATATGACCAGACAACCGGGAAGTGCTCCCACGACCATAACTGTAGTAGGGTGTAGCATACCATGAGGCTTGGCTCGCGGTATCGTGACCGAAGTTGCATCGCACAACCCTCAAGATGCGTGGCGCAGCAAAGGCAGAGCCTTAATCGTACCACGGCACCTCGTCGGGCCAGGTGTCCACCAAAGACTCTGCGAGATGGATGTAGCTAGGGTACATGCAGTCTCCCTGAGTCGTAGAAAACAAGATCCATGCGAACAGGAACAATAGGTGCGCGAGGAAGTGTGTCCTCACTGCCTCCTCAGTCACATGCACGGGGCAGGTCATGTACTCCCGTAGCCAGGAATGTAGCACATCCGATATGTTGTCCGGGATCGAGTGACCGAATCCGTCAGCCATACGCATCTTCTAGTCTACTCGCTTGGGAGGTGGCACTACTGGAAGACCGCACAGCATCAGACCTGTAAGCATAACTACGTCCTGCAAAGTTACGGTCATCTCCCCCACCAGAAGTGGAAGGTGTGAGTCTCTAGTCTCCAATGGTCCACAAGCACAGATAGGAGCGCTGTGTCAAATTGGAACGTGTGCGGTAGGTCCAACATGCGGGCAATAGGCAGGAGACTGTTGTCCCGCAATTTTGGGACATACCGCTCGTCCAGAGGCTAGTGCTCTCTAAGGCACCTCAGGACCAGGCTCGGAGGGCCAACGCCGGACGACCATGCCAGGCATCGTTGTCGCCCATCCCAGCGTGCGTCGAGAGTTCATACACAGCGTCAACTGGAGGCTGCGTCATCTCCTGCTGGGAGTGAAACAACATGTTAGTCTACAGTAAAAATAGGATGTACAACAAACGAAAACAATGCGAAACATATGACAGGAGATCAAAACATGCGTACCATTCTTGAATGTATTACAACATAAACAAATTAGGGTCGTGAATAACACCATACGCACACCCTTGCAACATAATAGTAGATCTGACCATAACACATTAACATATGACCCATACAACATAGCATTAGGGTCATACACATTGCAACTCATACAACAAGAGAACATATGACCGAGGTGCCTTTCAACGCATTAAAATAAGCATGCAACATGACGACAGGGTAATTATATCTTGGTCGCTACGGTGCGCTGCTTGGGCTAGGTCTGTTTGGGCAGTTGCTGATGGAGTGGCCAATCGTCTTGCACATTCTGCATATGGGGCGGTGAACTCGTTGCTCATGCTGGCTGTCGTCCATGTCATTTCGAATGCGTCATGACTGTCATCTTCCACGACCGGCCTGCTTCAGTGCATCGTTTGGCACCCACTTCACCTGCCCCGACCAGAGGTTCCTGTAGTGCATGTCCAAGGCGTACGAATGGAACTTGGCACTCCAAGTGCCATACAGGTGGTGGATGTCGTAGAACTCAGAAATGTCACGTGCTGAGGCCTGATGCCACACTACGCATGTTGCGTACACATGGGAGCATAGTTTGTGGAGAAGCCACAGCTTGTTGCAGGTGCAGGACGCTTCGTCACCAATCGTGCAGACTGGCTTTCGATCCCCTCTAGCTTGGCCCCATGACGTACTTCTACCTGACACCATCCAAGGTACGAGCAACATGCGAACGAGCCTTGTTGATCTTCTTCTCCGTGTATGTGTGCATTACTTCCGAGAATTGTTTGCCATCCTCCAGATGCTTCTTAGCCATCATGGCTCTGCTAACGAAGTATCCGACGGTACGGTTCCAGCTCTCCTCCATGATTGCAGTGATCGGCAGGGATTATACACCCTTCAGGACACCGTTGTACACCTCGGACATGCTGGTCATCATGATTTCGTACCTTGCACTACTGGTGTCGTGCAGAAGAGACTATTTCTTCAAGTCAAGTGCGTGCGAGTTAACCCAATGCGTGAACTCCCCAACTCTCATGGACCCTTCTACCGCTACCCTCGCCACGGCGTCCTCCGAGTTCCTTAAAGGCGCCGCCGCCAGGGCTTCTCACGAGCAGCACCTAATTTCTACAAGGGGACAGCCGGCAGCCAGAGGCTCCCATTTTTCTCGGTTCTCTGAGATCGCCTGCCAGTCAAAGCCACAGATTGAAGTTTTTCAGGAAACAGTATACCGCCACTCTCGGTTTTTTCTTGGCAAAGAATAAAGCAGATTTTGCGAGGCACAACAACGCATCAACAAGCAGCAGCTAGTAAACAAAGCGATGGGATAGGCAATAAAAAGAACAACAAACTGATGGCAATCAGAGATTTCTCTGCCTAAACGCACAGCTCGTGCTCTAGGAGTCAAAGCCAAATCATCACTCGTATATAGATGGCAAGACACAAGCAATCAAAAGCAAACAACAATCAAAGCAATAAATAGATCTGAAAACAACAACTTGTCGCCATCAAACCGGCGTTGGACACACACGCAAAGATGGGTCAGATCAAACTTGCACAGAGCCGAGCCCGGTCTTGTCTCACCTCAAGCAAATAATACCAAAAAGCTACAACAAGTTGAATCATTGATGACTAGCCTAGGCAATAAATTAATCCATCAATAGAAGGTATCGCACGATGGAAATCCAGTACAAAGCATCCGCTGCCAAGATCAATCACAGAGTAAACAGCTCACAAGCAAGATGCAAAAACGGCGATCATCGTGCATCCGCCGCGAGGCTCGATTTCTCGGTGCTCAGTCACCGCCATGAACTCCAAAACCCCTAACCTAAAGCTCGTCATAGGCGAGAGAGGCCGCCTCCAACTTTTTCACCCAAAGACCCTTCCAATGACCCACTACAGTTCCTTTTATAGGGTAGCCTCTAACCCTAAAAACCTTAGAGAAGATTTACCCTAATGGGCTTCCGTTAAGGCCCAACATCAACGGAACATACACGCACGCTTCTTAAAGCGCCGTCTTCAATTTTCTTGACTTAAACCACTTCCTTTGCGCCGTCCCGCGCCGTGGTTTAGCCAAAAGGTCACCAAGATGGTATTTGGTAAAATTACCAAAATACCCCTTCTTGATCCTTCTCCAAAAGACCGAGTCCATCTGCAAGGCTGGCATTCGCCGCTTGCCACGTGTAGGTTGATCAACGGCTCCATGTCGTCAAGTCTCTCCCGTCCGGATCCCACCGGCACCACTGAGCACTTGCAACGACTCCCGCGCCGTTTGATCCAACCAGTCGCACCGAACCGCCCGTTCGGTCATCCTTGTCCATTTTGCGCCACGCTTGAGTCACTTGACCTCACCCGGCATCCATGATCATTTTGGACCTCAGCTCTCCAAGCTTAGTCCCGATCCACCTCGCCGTTGACCGTCGTTGACCTTCAAGCCACCTGCACAGCAATAGGCAAGCAAACACGAATCCGGGAACAAGTTCTTCACAACTTGACCCACGTTAGCCAAAACATGCAATATGCAACACATATGCATTAACAAATATGGATATGACCTATCCCAAAATCAATTCACCACATATATCAACATTCAGCATAAAAACCGGTCAGACCGCCGCTGACCTGACAGATCTGAAACTTTATCGAAAACACTTGAAACTTCAAACCAAAAGCAACATTGCTAATTGTTTCGTCATTCTAAGATCATGAGCATATCCCCATGATATCCACATAAAGCACTCGATGCGGGAGACTCCCTAGTCGCTAAGACGGGGCCATCGGAGTGACTAGGGGTGCGAGTTTGAGCGCGATTTGAAATGTCTCTCCGCCGGGGCGAGGCCCTCGCGGCTGGAGACTCCCTAGCTGCCGAGGCGAGGCCTTCGGAACGACTAGGGGTGCGCGATTTGATATGTCTCTTCGCCGGGGCGAGGTCCTCGCGGCGGGAGACTCCCTAGTCACCGAGGCGGGGCCTCCGGAACGACTAGGGGTGCGCATTTGAGCACGATTTGAAATGTCTCTCCGCTGGGGCGAGGCCCTCGCGGCGGGAGACTCCCTAGTCGCTGGGCGGGGCCTCCGGAATGACTAGGGGTGTGCGTTTGAGCGCGATTTGAAATGTCTCTCCGCCAGGGCGAGGCCCTTGCGGCGGGAGACTCCCTAGTCACCGAGGTGGGGCCTCTGGAACGGCTAGGGTTGCGCGGTTTGCGCGCGATTTGAAAAATATCTCTCCGCCGGGGCGAGGCCCTCACGGTGGGAGACTCCCTAGTCATTGAGGTGGGCCTCCAGAATGACTAGGGTTGCGCGTTTTGTACACGATTTAAAAAATGTCTCTCCGCCGGGGCGAGGTCCTCGCGGCGGGAGACTTCCTAGTCGTCGAGGTGGGCCTCCGGAATGACTAGGGTTGTGCGTTTTGCACGTGATTTGAAAATGTCTCTCCGCTGGTGTCGGACCCGGGAGCGAAAGATCCCGAACCCTCTGTGTTCATACACCCGTCCAGGATTTCCGGTGTACACAGTTACAAAAATGATAACATAAACATATCTCGCATTGCATTAATAGTAAATCAGAGTTTATTACAAAACAGCCTTACAAGCCAACAATAAAGAACACAGCGAAAGACGAAGAAGATGTAGTAGAGTCCAGTTAATCTGCCACAGTCAATCGACTGGGGTAGCGGCCTAGTCGTCGAGATCCACACCTATGAGCACAACCACCGTGCTCGCAAGTTACACCCGTCAAATAATAGAATGACATGCATACATATGGTAAACAAGGGAGATTGGCAGGGTTTATTTGCATAAAGCAGCATTTTTAAGTTTAAATAACCATATTAATTTCCAAGGCCATTTTTATACTATATCTAAAATCAAATTTTAAACAACAATTTTATAGTATGGATAACCTCCATATTTGAATGGTGAAGGATACCCTCCTATCACAATGGCTAACCGCCCAAATTTTCCCACAGGACTAACCATCCTGAAAACATCTGTTGAAATCACTTTTAAAAACCAAAAACAAGTCTAACTCAGAGTGGCTTTCCTAGCATGTCCATGACCACGGACGCGGCTATTCGAATAGTTTTACACTCTGCAGAGTTTGTACACTTTACCCACATGACATGATTCCTCTAGTTTGTTCGGCATCCGTCAATGCCACCTCTCACTGCCTAAGGTAAGAGGTCTAGAGTTCATGACAAGGCCTTTACAATGCATCATCCCACCGCAGTCCAGCCTCGCTAAGGTTTCGCCCCCTTTGAACTAACCATCCGCAGTTCGTGGCCCTCTTGCGCTTAGGTGGGAATAAAATAGTCATGAAAGATGAGCCATGAAAGACCACCCACGCATGCATGATAAACCGCGATGGAACTCCACAAATTAATCAGCCATATTCCACGCCCCATTCTGGAGACATGTGGTTGTACGGTGAGGCATAGCAAGATGCGGCTCAAAGACCGGTCCTTAATCGACTTGGGCGTCTTTCAAATCAAACCCTGGGCTTTAATCCTAACCAGATTAAACCCGTGCATAAACCTGCACCCACCATTCATCCATTTCGCCCAAGTCCAAACCATTTTTTATTTTATTTGCAAAAACCACCTTTATAAACTCTCTTTGTAAAACAATACCATAGATTTAATTTTAAACAAATTTGTAATGGTTTGGCTAAATCCTCCCAAAATCAAAATCATGGTCTAAGCATTTGCTAAGCATTTCCAAACAATTTATCTATGGTGACAAAGGAATGACATTTCAATATTCAAAATTGGCCATATAATAACAATTGGAATAACTAAGCATTTAAACAGGGTATTAAAATAATTGACTAAAAATATGCATGTAGTAATAATTTCAAAAACTGAATTAAATAACTTTAAAATACTGGGGGCAATATGGTCAAGGGTGTAACTTGCCTTCGTTGAAGTCTTGACTCTTTAAATCCTCAGAAGGATCTAACTCTCCTAATCGTCAAGTCTATCTGGCGAAAATACGACAAATTCCAATGAAATTCAAATAAAGTCAAAAAGTCAAATTAAACTAAGTCCAAATGAAATAATTTTATTTTATATAACTATATAATAATTTTCTAAGATTCTAGCAATTTGAATCACTCAATTTGGAATTAGGGTTCAAAAGATATGGATTTTACCAATTTAAATCCTAAATTTGTAGTTTAAAACATTGCAAATTCAAACAGACAGTTTAAAATTACTCCAAATCAAATAATTATATTTTATTTAGCTAGATATTAATTTTATAAGATTTTAGAACTTGGAATCACCCAATTTGGAGTTGAGATGAAAAAGATATGAATTTTACAAGTTTTAAACTAAATCTGTAAATTAAAAGGATTTACCGAGTTGTTTTTCTAAAGGAAAATCTAATTATTGCACAATGCTGACATCAGCCCTGAGTTTATTTGGAATTTAAAATGAATCTGACAAGTGGGGCCCGCGTGTCATAGACACGGCTCACGTGGACCAGGTCCACAGGATTTTGGCTTGGGAGGACGGTGCTAACGTGGCGCCACGTGGGCGCTGACACGGACGCGGACGCTGAGCTGGCGCTGATTTGGCGCCGCATGGGGCCATCTAGGCTACGACGTGGTTGGCCACGTCAGCCCGAGCTCGACGGAGCTACGGTGACAACCTCGCCGGCGTGACGACGCGATCTAGCCTCAAAGTAGGGTACGAGCGGAGAGAGAGGGCACGACGAACGCGATGCTACCGAAAAAAGCTAGTGGGCGTGAAGCCTTGGCGGCGGCGAAAGATTGGCGGCGGCGGATCGGTTCTCGGTGGCGCGGATGTTGCGGTGGGTCTCGGCAAGGGTAGCGCGCAGACGGGCGCGCCGCGACGAGGCGATGCCGAGTGTGGCGGCGGCGTGGCCGATGCGTCGCCGGAGGCGGCGCTAGGGGCGACGGGGTCACATGGTGGCCGGCGGCGAAATCCTTTGATTCCGGTGAAAAGAGAGTGGGGGAGAAGAGATGAATGAGGGGGAAGGGATCGGGGCATCAAGGGGCACCTCGAGCTCCCTTTTATAGGGGCCGAGGGGCCAGGAGGAGGGGAATCGGGCGTGAGATCGTGGCGGGGCATCACAGCGGCCGCGGTTGCAATCCGGGTGAATCGGGCATGGAGAGAGAGGGAAAACGCGGGGGTGGAGGCGGAGGTGGGGCGCGGGACTCGTCTTGCCGTCATGCTGGTCTCATGCAAGCGGTTGGGCGGCGGTTTGATTTGAGCTTCTACTACCGAAAATGGCGGCTTGGTGCGGTCTTGGCGGAGAAGAAAGGAGGTGGAAGGAGATGGCGGGGCAGCGTGGAAGTGGAGGCGGCCATTGGCAAGGGGGCCGGAGGAGAGAGAGGAAGGAAGGCTGGTGGGCTGCTCGGGCCATGGGCTGCACAAGATTAGGAGTCGAGTGGGAATGTTGCGCCCAAAATGGGTTAAGGGATTATAAATGATTTTACGATTTAATTAATCGATTAATTAAAATAGCTTTAGAAAATGGTTAATTAAATCCAACAATTATGGAAAAATTCACATAAATTGCTAGAGTTATTTTGGATTTAATAAAATTATTCCCAACTTAAAGTTGGCTTTTAATTTTGTAAACAAATTATTTTGGTTTTAAAATAATTAGGAAAAAGCATTTAAAATTTCGAAAAATCCCAAAATTAATTAAAATTTTATTTTTCAACTTTAACTCAAATAAAACTTTAATAACTTTAATAAATTTTATTTTTGACTTTTAAAACTTTAGAAATTCAAATAAAGCAATCACACTCTTTCAAATTTCAGAAAGTCCAACAAAATAATTAATTTAAATTGGTAACAGAACTTTGGGCTGTTACAAACTACCCCCCTTAAAAGGAATCTCGTCCTCGAGATTCGGAGTGGCTAGAAAGAAAACTAGGGATACAAGGTTTTCAGTTGGAGTTGTTGCCATCGCATTACATTCTTCATCTGAATTTGGGCTTTGTTGTGTGACGTTATCTGACGTCCTTTTCCAGAATTCCGCGGCTTCCTGTTTGCTTGCATGGTGTTGACTTTTGGAACTTTTGGGTTGGCTGGATTAGCTGCTTGCTGCTTCTTTGGACAGTTATTGGCATAATGTCCTATCTCATGACAGTGAAAGCACGTGATGCCTGCCACATAGGAGGAGTCCTTCTGTGACTGGCCATCTTCAGGTGTTTTGATAGACTCCAAGCTATCTGGGTTGTTTAATGCAGGTGCTTCAGTGGAAGTTGCTGGCTGGAATCTGACTTGATGCGATGAAGTCCCTCTAGCTTTAGGAAAACCTCCAGGGTTGAACTTCTGTGCAGTCATTCTTCTCTTGCGGTTCTCCATCTCTACGTGTTTGGCCTCCTGACGAAAGGCTTTGTTCACTAACTGCTGGAAGTCAGTGTAGTCCTGGGAGATCAGTTGGACGGAGAGCTCATCATTTAGCCCTTCCATGAACCTTTCCTGCCTGTCTTCATCTTTGGCCACGTCTGCTGGAGCGTAGCGAGCAAGCTGGTTGAACTTATGCAGGTACTCGCCCACCGAGCGGTTGCCTTGGCGGAGCGATTGGAACTCCTTCTTCTTTAAGGTCATTAACCCTGCGGGGATATGTGCATGGCGAAAAGCTCACACAAATTCATTCCAGGTGATGGCTTCAGCATTCGCATGTGAGATGTTGAAATTGTCCCACCATTCCGAAGCTGGCCCCATGAGTTGGTGCGAAGCAAACAACACCCTTTCACGGTCGGTGCACTGAGCAATATCCAACTTACTAATCGCCCGGAGCCAATCATCTGCATCCATGGGCTATGTGCTGCTTGAGAAAGTTGGTGGACGCATCCTCATAAATTCTGACATGCTAGTCCTTTGGGGTGGTGGAGGTGGAGTTTGAAAGGTTGCAGCTTGTCGGGTTTGAATGATGTTGATGGACCGAGATGATTCGCTCGAGCCAGACGATTGGCCATCATTTGTTGCCATTCCGATCCATTGTTTGGGGTACTTCCATCATTGTTGACGTTGGTTCCACTTCCAGAGTAACGAGTGTTCACCATCTGCTGGTTTCTCCAGAGGGTTAGGAAAGGAGACAAAGGATAGGGAAGAGACAAATAAGAGGAACTAAGGGGATAGAGCGAAACAACACTCCCAAATGAGAGAACCAATCCGAAAGTTTTCGAGAAAAACTTTAATAGCTTTATTCAACGTTCTATCGATTAAAAACTCTTAATCTGGTGAGCCGACTCAATACTCAAAATGAGTCTTGGCAACCTAGGCTATATGGCTTGGCTGACATCGATCTTCAACTCATGGCCTTCGATGACGATGCTCTCCTGACAGCTTCATGCCTTGAACGTATGGGTTAAGAACGTGTTGACCATCTATAGAAATTTCCAAGGGAGAGAGGATCAATTTATAAAATGGTGAAGAAAGAATTAGGTAAGGGAGAAGAAGCTAAAGATAGACCGATGACCAAGGTGAGGAGAGAACAATTTATTTTTCTTGTTGTATAAAATAACTTTTGAAGTTTTCAGCTAACGGCCATTCTAATTAGGCTACGACCTACAGTCGATATGGCTCTGATACCACTTTTGTCGGACCCGGAGCGAAGATCCGAACCCTCTGTGGTTCATACACCCGCCCAGATTTCCGGTGTACATTACAAAAATGATAACATAAACATATCTCGCATTGCATTAATAGTAAATCAGAGTTTATTACAAAAGAGGCTTACAAGCCAACAATAAAGAACACAGCGGAAGACGAAAAGATGTAGTATATCTGTTAATCGCCACGTAATCGATCGTAGCGGCCTAGTCGTCGAGATCCACACCTATGAGCACAACCACCGTGCTCGCAAGTTACACCCATCAAATAACAGAATGACATGCATACATATGGTAAACAAGGGAGATTGGCAGGGTTTATTTGCATAAAGTAGCATTTTTAAGTTTAAATAACCATATTAATTTCCAAGGCCATTTTTATACTATATCTAAAATCAGATTTTAAACAACAATTTTATAGTATGGATAACCTCCATATTTGAATGGTGAAGGATACCCTCCTATCACAATAGCTAACCGCCCAAATTTTCCCACAGGACTAACCATCCTGAAAACATCTGTTGAAATCACTTTTAAAAATCAAAAACAAGTCTAACTCAGAGTGGCTTTGCTAGCATGTCCATGATCACAAGACGCTGCTATTCAATAGTTTTACACTCTGCGAGTTTGTACACTTTACCCACATGACATGATTCCTCTAGTTTGTTCTAAGGCATCCGTCAATGCCACCTCTCACCGCCTAAGGTAAGAGGTCTAGAGTTCATGACAAGGCCTTTACAATGCATCATCCCACCGATCCGGCCTCGCTAAGGTTTCGCCCCTTTGGACTAACCATCCGCAGTTCGGGGCCCTCTTGCGCCCGTGGGAATAAAATAGTCATGAAAGACAGGCCATGAAAGACCACCCACGTACAGACAGGATAAACCGCGATGGAACTCCACAAATTAATTAGCCATATCCCACGCCCCATTCTGGATACATGTGGTTGTACGGTGAGGCATAGCAAGATGCGGCGCAAAGACCGGTCCTTAATCGACTTGGGCGTCTTTCAAATCAAACCCTGGGCTTTAATCCTAACCAGATTAAACCCGTGCATAAACCTGCACCCACCATTCATCCGTTTCGCCCAAGTCCAAACTATTTTTTATTTTATTTGCAAAAACCACCTTTATAAACTCTCTATGGTAAAACAATACCATAGATTTAATTTTAAACAAATTTGTAATGGTTTGGCTAAATCCTCCCAAAATCAAAATCATGGTCTAAGCATTTGCTAAGCATTTCCAAACAATTTATCTATGGTGACAAAGGAATGACATTTCAATATTCAAAATTGGCCATATAATAACAATTGGAATAACTAAGCATTTAAATAGGGTATTAAAATAATTGACTAAAAATATGCATGCAGTAATAATTTCAAAAACTGAATTAAATAACTTTAAAATACTGGGGGCAATATGGTCAAGGGTGTAACTTGCCTTCGTTGAAGTCTTGACTCTTTAAATCCTCCGAAGGATCTAACTCTCCGGAATCGTCGAAGTCTATACGCGAAAGTACGACAAATTCCAATGAAATTCAAATAAAGTCAAAAAGTCAAATTAAACTAAGTCCAAATGAAATAATTTTATTTTATATAACTAGATAATAATTTTCTAAGATTCTAGCAATTTGAATCACTCAATTTGGAATTAGGGTTCAAAAGATATGGATTTTACCAATTTAAATCCTAAATTTGTAGTTTAAAACATTTCAAATTCAAATAGACAGTTTAAAATTACTCCAAATC
This sequence comes from Phyllostachys edulis, assembly GCA_036346405.1. Lineage (NCBI taxonomy): Eukaryota > Viridiplantae > Streptophyta > Magnoliopsida > Poales > Poaceae > Phyllostachys > Phyllostachys edulis. The sequence goes on along the minus strand of CM070554.1, from coordinate 13,652,196 downwards.
ATATAATTATATTTTATTTAGCTAGATATTAATTTTATAAGATTTTAGAACTTGGAATCACCCAATTTGGAGTTGAGATGAAAAAGATATGAATTTTACAAGTTTTAAGCTAAATCTGTAAATTAAAAGGATTTACCGAATTGTTTTTCTAAAGGAAAATCTAATTATTGCACAATGCTGACATCAGCCCTGCGTTTTTTCAGAATTTAAAATGAATCTGACAAGTGGGCCCCGCGTGTCATAGACACGGCTCACGTGGACCAGGTCCATAGGCTTTTGGCTTGGGAGGACGGTGCTAACGTGGCGCCATGTGGGCGCCGACACGACGCGGCGCCGAGTCAAGGCCGATTTGGCGCCGCACAATATCTAGGCTACGACGTGGCTGGCCACGTCAGCCCGAGCTCGACGGAGCTACGGTGACAACCTCGCCGGCGAACGGCGGCGATCTAGCCTCAAGCGAGGGTACGAGCGGAGAGAGGAGGGCACAACGAACGCGATGCTTACCGAAAAAGCTAGTGGACGTGAAGCCTTGGCCGGCGGCGACGAAGATTGGCGGCGGCGGGATCGGTTCTCCGGTGACGTGGACGTTGCGGTGGGTCTCTGGCAAGGGTAGCGTGCGCACGGGGTGCGCCGCGACGAGGCGATGCCGAGTGTGGCGGCGGCATGGCCGATGCGTCGCCGGAGGCGGCGCTAGGGGCGACGGGGTCACACGGTGGCCGGCGGCGAAATCCTTTGATTCCGGTGAAAAGAGAGTGGGGGAGAAGAGATGAATGAGGGGGAAGGGATCGGGGCATCAAGGGGCACCTCGTGCTCCCTTTTATAGGGGCCGAGGGGCCGGGAGGAGGGGAATCGGGCGTGAGATCGTGGCGGGGCGTCATGGCGGCCGCGGTTGCGATCCGGGTGAATCGGGCGCGGAGAGAGAGGGAAAACGCGGGGGTGGAGGCGGAGGTGGGGCGCGGGACTCGTGCGCACGTCGCGCGGGTCTCATGCAAGGTTAAGCGGCGGTTTGATTTGAGCTTCATGGCCGAAAATGGCGGCTTGCTTGCGCATGGCGGAGAAGAAAGGGAGGTGGAAGGAGATGGCGGGGCCCGCGTGGAAGTGGAGGGCGGTCGCTGGTGGGTGGGGCCGGGAGGAGAGAGAGGATGGGGGAAGGCCGGGTGGGCCGCTCGGGTGGAGGTGGGCCGCAGGCCATGGGCTGCGCACAAGATTAGGTGTCGGGCTTGGGAATGTTGCGGCCCAAAATGGGTTAAGGGATTATAAATGATTTTCTGATTTAATTAATCTGATTAATTAAAATAGCTTTAGAAAATGGTTAATTAAATCCAACAATTATGGAAAAATTCACATAAATTGCTAGAGTTATTTTGGATTTAATAAAATTATTCCCAACTTAAAGTTGGCTTTTAATTTTGCAAATAAATTATTTTGGTTTTAAAATAAGTAGGAAAAAGCATTTAAAATTTCGAAAAATCCCAAAATTAATTAAAATTTTATTTTTCAAATTTAACTCAAATAAAACTTTAATAACTTTAATAAATTTTATTTTTGACTTTTAAAACTTTAGAAATTCAAATAAAGCAATCACACTTTTTCAAATTTCGTAAAGTCCAACAAAATAATTAATTTAAATTAGTATGTAACTTTGAAATTTTATTCTGTGCAGCGAACCCTCACATGAGACTCCCTAATCGCCGTGGCGGAGTCTCCGAAGGATTAGGGTTGCTGCGTTTTGCCATGATTTGAAAATGTCTCTCCGGAGGCTGGCCTCGCGAGGGAGACTCCTTAGTCGCCGAGGCGGGCCTCCAGAATGACTAGGGTTACGCGTTTTGCACGCGATTTGAAAAATGTCTCTCCGCCGGGGCAAGGCCCTCGCGGCGGGAGACTCCCTAGTCGCCGAGGTGGGGCCTCCGAAACGACTAGGGGTGTACGTTTGAGCACGATTTGAAATGTCTCTCCGCCGGGGCGAGGCCCTCGCGGCGGGAGACTCCCTAGTCGCCGAGGTGGGGCCTCCGAAACGACTAGGGGTGCGCGTTTGAGCACGATTTGAAATGTCTCTCCGCCGGGGCGAGGCCCTCGCGGCGGGAGACTCTCTAGTCGCCGAGGCGGGACCTCCGGAACGCTAGGGGTGCGCGTTTGAGCGCGATTTGATATGTCTCTCCGCCGGGGTGAGGCCCTCGTGGCGGGAGACTCCCTAGTCACCGAAGCGGGGCTCCGGAACGACTAGGGTTGTGCGGTTTGCGCGTGATTTGAAAAATGTCTCTCTGCCGGGGCGAGACCCTCGTGGTGGGATACTCCCTAGTCGCCGAGGCTGGGCTCCGGAATGACTAGGGTTGCGCGGTTTGCGCGCGATTTGAAAAATATCTCTCTGCCGAGGCAAGGCCCTCGCGACGGGAGACTCCTTAGTCACCGAGGCGGGCCTCTGGAACGACTAGGGTTGCACATTTTGCGCGTGATTTGAAAAATGTCTCTCCTCCAGGGCGAGGCCCTCGCGGCGGGAGACTCCCTAGTCGTTGAGGCGGGCCTCTGGAACGACTAGGGTTGCGCGTTTGCGCGCGAGCATTTGAGCGCGAGGGGCATTGGTGTGCACCGGGGCTCGAGGCCATGCGAGGTGTCTTTGTTTATACACTGATGCCCACAAGGGGCATCGGTGTGCACCAGGGCTCGAGGCCATGCACGGTGTATGTTTATACACTCATGCCCGCGAGGGGCATCAGTGTGCACCGGGGCTCGAGGCCATGCGTGGTGTCTTTGTTGCCACGGTGATGGGCTTATTGACGATGCCATCCTTGTGGGATTATACACCGAGGTCGTAGCCTGCGCGGTGTGCGCCGGGGCTCTTCAGCCATGCGCGGCGTCTTTGTTTATAGACTCATGCCCGCGAGGGGCATCGGTGTGCACCGGGGCTCGAGGCCATGCGCGGTGTCTGTTTATAGACTCATGCCCACGAGGGGCATCGGTGTGCACCGAGGCTCGAGGCCATGCACAATGTCCTTTTATACACTCATGCCCGCGAGGGGCATCGCTGTGCACCGGGGCTCGAGGCCATGCGCAGTGTCTGTTTATACACTCATGCCCGCGAGGGGCATCGGTGTGCACCGGGGCTCGAGGCCATGCGCGGTGTCTTTGTTGCCACAATGATGGGCTTATTGACGATGCCATCCTTGTGGGCTTATACACTGAGGCCGTAGCCTGTGAGGTGTGTGCCAGGGCTCTTCAGCCATGCACAACGTCTTTGTTGCCACAGTGTGCTGTTTCTGTTTAGTGCTGTTCTTCCGAGGGTAATTGCCTGAAGGACGTTTGATTATGCGATGATTCCCAACCAAATTAAATATTGCAGCTCCCGAAGCATGAATTGAGACAAATGGAAATGCATGGTGACAATGTAAACATGAATGATATCTAGTATGTACGGGAAAGACCATTTAATAGAAGAAATAACCATGAGGACTTCACCCAACCACCAACACTGCGGGCACTAGAAGCAGGTAAACCTCCCCTGGACCGATTACTTCCCTTGGACTGGTATGCTATGTCCCGTGGAATCATACAGTGTGTGCTACAGGCTATAGCATCTTGTGCGGATACTATTTTTTTATGTGCTTGTGCAGACACGGTTGCCTCTAGTTAATGCATTGTCCTTTGAAAACACAAAAACCATTGAAGACACACTAGACAGGGGTACTTGCCTCTGGACTTTGGAGCAATTTCCTGCGAGGGGCGGCGCCCTGAGGCCTCGGAGGCTGGGTGCTCCAGCGGTCGCTGATGCCAAAGGGGACCGAGGCCGCGCCGAAGGCTCTGGGTGCTCCGAGTGCGCCGAAGGCTGCCAGAGCCGCACCGGAGGCTCCGCGTGCTCCGAAGGCGGCTCAGGACCGCGCCGAAGGCTGTGCGGGGATGCTATGCCGACGAAGAGGTGACAGCCGTGAGGTGGGCGCACTGTGACATGAGGCTGGAGCAGAGTCGGTGGAGGCGAGGGATGAGAACGCGACGGTTGCGACCTGCGAGGGAAAGCGGATAGGGGCTTCGGCTCGAGGAAGCGTGTGAGCCCAGAGTGCTTCAGCGGGAAGGCCGCTCCGGAGGGTGGCAATGCCGAAGGGGCCAGAGCTGGGGGCGACGCCAGCCCGAGGCGAGCGACGCCGAAGGGTCATGCGCCAGTTGAGGACCCGAAGGGTGAGGCGGGGCTGGTGAAGCTTGCTCCAACGGGCCTCAGGAGGTTGCAGTCTTGTAGGTGAAGCTGAGGGGTAGGGTCCTTTGGAGGTGGGTGCCCAGAGGAGGAGCGCCGAAAGGGCTCCAGAGGAGCTCTAGGGGTGCTCCGGAGGGGGCCTCCGAAGGTGGCCAGAGGTGCGTAGGATGCCTTCGGGCTCCTCCGAAGGGGCTTCAATGGGGGCAGGAGCCAGAGGTCCTCCAGAGGTGGCACGGGGTAGGAGCGTCGAGAGGGATCCGGAGGGGTTCCGGGGATGCTGAAGACGAAGTTCGGCCTCGGCTGGGATTTGCTTCGAAGGGTGCTCCGAGGGTGCTCGGGTTGTTTCGGCCGGAGGTGGCTCCCGCGGGAGGCGTCCGGCGGGGGCTCGAAGGTGGTGGTGAAGGGCCCCGCGGCAGGCTCCGGATTGGCGAGGAGGCACCGCGCGGCAATGGGCTTCGGCTGGTGGCCGAAGGTGAGCCGGGGGTGGTCTAGGCCTTCGGGCTGAGGGTGGGGGAAGGCTTCGGTGGTGTGGAGGTGTCTTGTGCTCCTCTCACTTGTAGTTTCTTGTTCGGTCCGCATGGACGGCGCAAACTGTTGTAGCTAAAAAGCTATACAATGGGTACGGAATACCCTCCGTACCCTTTGTCTTAAAGAAGGACCGAAAGGAGAGAAGGGCCAAAGACACATGTATGTATTGCTTTGTATGGGTGTGAATGAGAGAATGAGGGAGAGAGTCCCCCTTACATATGCCCTTGGGGCCTTATTTATAGGAGGGCAAGAAGGGACATTTACCTTCTTGCCCTCATAGGCGAGAGAGAGAGAGAGAGGGTAATTTAGGTACATTTGCCTAAATACACTATACAGACTAGGTTTACATATGTACGACATCCCTGATGGCACACCGGTATTCTCGACGATCCTAGGGTGTGTGGCACCCTTAGGTGCCCTACTACGACACTAGCAACTGCTATCGTACGTCAGGCGGCTTGCTTCAGATGTAACCACTTCATTCTAAGCATATAAATTATTGTACCATAAACTACCATAAAAATGCACTCGTGCAGATGCAATCTTGCGAGGCACGCAACCATTAATATAGAAATGTCCTAAGATTTACGAGAACTTTGCAGGGCATTGTGTAATTTCTTTATAATTTAATGTACACTACATCTTTCTCGAAAAATCTAGGAAATTTACTGTTATGTGTACTAGGCATTGTTTTCTTTTAAATCATTTTTACAACATGTATTGACACATCACATATATGTTTGGTCTCTAATTGACAGGAAAGACAATCTGGTTGTGGCAGTACTTAGAATTTTTTGAAATTTTATGTTCAAGTTCCTGATACTATGCAGGTCGTTGTGTAATTTTACGTCCAAGCACATATACGTAATGCATGTAATTACCCACACTAGGTACAAATTTACCACACTAATAACACTAAGTCTTCTAAGTTAAGTAAGGGCATACACCAACTATACAACCCCTAACTACTGCTTTGCTACAATAAGAAGCTACCATTCACCTATTTATGTGCTAATCACATTGCTTAAAACATAGCAGCATGTTGATGATAATTACCTTTTCTTGGTGCTCACAAGACGATGCACGACTTCTGCAACTGTGTGAGCTTTAAATGCTCTCTGGTTCTCTTCCTCTCTGCCTCTCCCTTCTCTTCCTCTCTGGTTCTCTCCTTCATGCCTGAACGTGAAATTATAGCGAACGGGAGAAAACGATTTGTTTTATCGCAGCGCAGGGCCACCCACACCACGGGCCGTCGCAGTAGCGTGCGAGCAGGGGGAATGGCGTTGGTAAGCGCCGCATGGCGTCGCAGCAGCGCGCGAGTGGGCCCGGAATGGCGCGGGCGAGCAACGCATGGCACCTGCTACTGACCTCGGATCAGATTCGCATGTTGCACTACAGTGTTCGTGGGGCCCGAAGAAGGAACTTGTTCTGCTGCGGGTCGCAGCGCGACAATTGCGTCTTCTCGAGCCCAGTCTGCAATAATACTGCTTTGCCGCATGGCGTAGCAGGAGCCACGTGTCAGCCTCGGGGTCAACTACGCTCGGAGGGGGCTATAATTAGAATTTGAGGCATAGGGGGGCTAGATTTGGAATTTTGGTGGACCAGGGGGCCAATGGTGCCCAAAATTTGCAGTGTTTTTGTTTTGTTGGTATACTCTTGTGAACGTCCATTGTTTTGCTAGGTATATGCGTACTTGTGTGATTATTATAATTCCTAAAATAATAAATAAATCAACAACATCATATATACTAGCCATATTTGGGACTGTGAACAGTAGAATGATCATCAACTCAAATATATCTATCTCATATATATACACTAACAAGGCAAAGCCTAGAACAAGAACACTGCTGATAGAAGTAGATATTAACATCAGCACATGACAAATATCTAGGAAGCAAGGCCTAACCATATCAAATGATATCACTACGACTTACAGAGAATCACTTCGATGAATGTCGCGGTAGAGTTTGATGCGAAGAAGACGCAAGATGATGAAGGAGGAAGCCGTGAGCAGTCGCGCGAACACTTCCCAAAAACCTGATTCACCCCAACCCATGCAGGATCACGAGGGATGTTGGCTTTGAAGACACTGCTCTCCCCACGTTGGTGCACGTCGAAGAAGGGATGGAAAAGCTTGAGGTTGTGCAGCACAGAGGTATAGGGCAATAAAACGATACTAATCTCTCTCTCTCTCTCTCTCTGTGTTCTATACTGAGAGGAGACTCCTCTCCCTCATATAGAACCAGCAGTCAGCAAAAGAAACTGTCGTCATTACTTTGTTTTAAACACAATTAATGCGTGCCATAAAGCCCCATTGAAACAGTGTAATTCAAACTTCCAGTTTCTAATTCGTATGTATGGTTTTGAGGTGCAGAAATAAGTAGTAGCTCTACACCCAATCGGGCACGAAATCACCAGACTATTCACGCGCACGCGAGCGCGTAGGTGTTCTTCTTTTGTTTGCTTCAAGTAGGTAAGACCAACTTCACCTTATATATTAGTCTCTCCCTTCTAGACTAGCAATATGGTACTAAACTTCCCATCTTCCACCATGTATGAGTAGATCTTTGGAATCTTCCTATGATTTAATTAGAATATTATATGGGTCAAACCCATAAACTCCAACATGCTCTTGTTGAAATTTGTCCGAATTAATGTCGAATGTAACAATGAACTGACAAAGTCACAAAACTATCTTGCACCATTTCTGTCACGCGAGGTGAAAAAAGAAAAAGGGATCAAGTTATCCAGACGCGGTAAAAGTTCAAGCGCTGATCGCAAGCAAGCCAAGAAGAATGGTCAAAATACTTGTAACACAGTGCATGCATTCCATCATGGGAGTCATATGTAAATGATCTGGTAAGGAGCAGGCTTATTCATCTTACCTTTATTAAAGCTCCTGGGATTGGAGCTCAGCCAGCGCGTCCACGTCGGCCGAAAATCAGCGTCCGTCCGATCGTGTGGGCTGCTGCTGCTGGCGCCAGGCGTTCTTGCCGAATCTTTGTCTGGTGATCCGCCGATCCACCGATTCGATTGTGTTCTTTGTGGTTTCGTGTCGTCCGATCTCGCTCCGTGCAAGGTCGTTGGCGCGGCCGCTGCCTTGCGTCGCGTTTGCTTGCGTTTGCTGCGTGGCTCGTGATTTACGTTGCCTTCCGTTCGTGCGAGCCGCTGCGAGTGGCCCTGCAGCCAGGTGGTCCCTTTTTACAGCGTCCGCGCATTAGGATGGTCACAGCGCAGCTCTGTCGTCACGTTTTTTCCTGCAGTCGAGCTTTGCGCGCCACTGGTCGGTCCACGTTCTCCCACAGTAGGGCCGTACCGTAGCCTTTCGTTTCTCCAGTGCACTCACAGAGCCATGGGGACACACGCCCATGTTTTGTCACAGCAGAGCCACAGTTCTTTGACTTTTGAGAGCAATTTTGGTGTGAGAAGCTAAAACAAGACCGTCATAGAGGCTGTTGGCGTTTTTCCTGCCGCTTGCGTTTTCCCAAGACGGTCATAGAAGCGTCGGGCTGCGCGTCGTGAGGCGTGGGCTGGTTTCGCTTGGGTTTTTACCTGCTGTGCCGTTGTTTCTTCCGCTGCGTGTGGGCCACGGTTTACGTGGGGCCTCTCGTCAGCGTGCCCATGTTTGTCCACAGCGAAACAAGACCGCTCGCATTTCTCCAGGGGGCTCACAGGTGCATGGGGCCACGCGCCGCGCAGCGTAGGTAAGATTCATACCTACTGTTGGCTTTTCTCTGTTTCACTGCGTGTGGGTCAGGCTTTGGTGGCCCACGTCGTCAGTGACTGTTGGTTTTTTTCCCATGCCTGCCTTCGGTGCGTGGTCACTTTTCTTCATGGTTTCTAGGTCGCTATCGCTATCGGCCTGACCTTGCGTTTAATCTCCGCCACCGTATACCGCCAAATGAAACCTTGTGCCAACAGCTTTGATCTGGTCTCGACCGTTACGCTCTTGGAGACCATTTGATCGCTATTGCGGCTGTGCGTGCCCGTCCATGCGTCGGGACGCTTGAGTTACGTTGGACCGCTTCGTCCTTCCTCGCTGTGCCTCCGTTGTTCGGTGCCGTTTGCGCCGTATCGACTTTCGCCTGTGCATTACGGAGATGGCCAGTACTGCACAGCACGTACCATGCGCAATTCTTGCCACTGCTCATCTAGAACCAACTTAAAACTGTCCAGCCCTATCGTCTTCCTTGCTGGTTTGGTTTTATTTTGCTTTCGTTTACGCCTGCGCCAGCTCCTCCGTGTTTAGTTGTTTTCATTACTGCCGTGCTCCACTCACGGTTGCTTAGTTCTTTGATTTTTCGTCCTGTGTTTCCGACGACGACATCGACATTATGGGTTACCAACAGAATCTTCGCCTTCATAGTTCTTGCCTTAGTAGCTTTTAGGTCTCACATTTATGGTTTTCCACCTGCCTAATTTGTGGTTTGTCTTGTTTCTTACAGGTTAGCCGCGACGGCTTTCGCGTATCCGGAGCCGTCCTCGCAGCCACAGACCCACGCAGTGGACAGGTACGTTGCGCGTGGCTCCATGGTTTTCGGTCTTTCCGCTGTACCGTTTCTTCACGTTGGTTTGTACGCTTGGCCCACAAACCCTTCTTGCCTGTCTTCTTTCTTTCGTTCGTCCAGTTATGTCGTGCCTCCCTTCAGTATCCTTACATTGCTTCGTGCATTTGGGCCGCGGGACCCTCTTCCCTGTCTTGTTGTTTGTTTGGTTCGTCCAGCTATATGCCGTGTCTCCCTTCGATATGCCGGTCTTGGACATGGACCGATCGCGCATGGCTGCCTTTTCTCTTGTTTTTGTTCTTTTATTTTTTCCCCTTGCGATATTCGTTTCTCGCTTGTCCTCCATAGTCCTAGAGCTCAGTCACAGTCCACCATCTCCACGGCTCTATTCCCCTTCTGAGACCACAGCTCAGGTGTGCTAGATCCGTCGATCGAGCTTTGATTTTTAATCTGCGGTTCCATCTTTGTCGAATCTTGACCGCATCATGTAAACAATTGCATCTTGGCGGTCGCGTGCTGCGCCCAGAAGGAAGAGGACGTGTCGACGACGGTATCGTTGGTGGCGAAAACGAAGCGATGGTCTTCGTTGGGTTGTGCCGCCGACTCGCCAACTTGTCGAACCGTCGGCGGCCTTGCTTCTAGAGGCGTCTTGATGGCGTGCCCACGAGTGCTTGAAATGATGGCGTGACCAATTACAAAGCCGCATCTGCATACTGCTCTTTCTATCTTCTTGTTTTATTTTTCGTTTGGTTCTTCGGTTTTCCGGTTGTCCACAATCTTGTATTTCAGATCGCGATCCTTCATTTCCATGCCTCCATTCCAACCGTTAAACCTCACCCCCAGCAGTAGAGGCCGGAAGGACCCCAGCCCGCCCCCCGCCGTCTCTAGCCCCATCCAAGACCGTCAAAAAGAAGCCTTGGCTGTGGGGTCACGGCCTCGCCGCACCAAGGAGGAGGACCTAGCGGCGATGCCCTTCGTTTGGTTTCTCATTTCTCCCTTTCTTCTCCACGGTCTTGGATTCCAAATCGCAGTCCTCCATTTCCATGGCCGCATTTCATTCCTCAAACGATGACCCAACTGTCCAAGGCGGCGAGACCCGAGGCCGCCGCTTATCATTTGTGGGTCCAGCCAAGACCACGACAAGGAAATCCCCGCGGTGGCGCTACTCAGCAGCGACATCGCGCACGGCAACAAGGAGGCGCTCTTTTGTATGTCGCGCCACCACGCCGTCTGTTCGTCGGAGCGTCGTCCTGCTCGCCGAGCGCGCTGGTCCCACCTTGCTTCCTCCACACCACGCCGTTCCTTCCGTACCAGTCTTCGTTGTCTCCGCGCTCGCGCTACAACTGCGTCGTGACCCGTCCAGGCCATGCCGTGCCAACATGACACGGTTCCTACCTGGTAAGGGAATCAAACCAGAGATTTCGTCCACCCTGCCTTGTCTCACAACCCCACCACTGTTTGACTGCCCTCTCTTGGATATTTGCCTTACGCCTATTTACGTCTTCCCTGCGTCTTCGTTCGCCCCATGTCGACAATCCGTCTTTGTCCATGCTTGCCTTGCGTCTGTACTGATTGTTTTGGTTGTTCTTTGCAGGGAATAGTATTAACGCTTCACGGACTTTCGATCGTGGTTGCCAACCGCCTGGCGGCCTGTGTCGCTTGCTCCTCCAGGTACGGCTCCTCTTGCTTTGCCCTAGATGATTTTGCTGATAGCTGTGTACTGATGGATGCTGTCATCTTGCTTGCTGATGTACTATTGTGCCCAAATGGCTAGCGGTTGGTGCGACCCAAGAATAGATCTGATTAGCCACATCCATTGCGAGGCGGTTTTCCTCCTATAATGACGTATGTGTTATTAGGTGCTGTGTAGTTTGGGTTATTCGAGAGATCAATGGTAGGACAAAACATATGAATATTCTTTTCTGAAATGTTACCTGTTGTGCTATGAGGGCATAGTTCTCTCTGTTTCGTTGGCCAGTAGCGTAATAAATGTACATTGCACATAGTTGACTCATATTGCATACCAAACAATGTATCAGACGTTCTAAGAGTTGTTATGGCTGCTTGTAGGTTATTTTGCTCTCAATTTACTTTTGGTTATGAGCATTCAGTTTTGCATGGAAAGTGTATGCATGTACGGAGCTGTTTTTACGTTGTGCAAGGGAATACTAAGAAGTGTTCCTGTTCGACAATAGTCGTGTAATACGTCTGACCAAGTGACTAGGATTGCGGTGAGATAGTAGTTTTACCTGCAAAGGAAAATCTATGTTGGCCTCTGATTGTTTAGTATTTATGCGTGTTTATCGTAGATAAAGCTATCTAAGCCTAGCCTAATAGTTGATTGGTTTGGTGGACCCGACTGTTTTATTTACTTTTCTTTTCGATATGCTTTGTTGGTTTTTTTGGCTTTGGTTTAGTATTGAAGTTTTCGTTGATGGTGGCTGCATGCTTTTTGCTTACCGTGATTCGTAAAACAAGCTCATGTGTTCTGTTGTAAATTCTTGCATGTGTTCTGTTTTGTCCCAGCTGCTTTCAGTTTGGCCCCAAACGTTTTCTAATGCCGATAGGCCGCCGGCGCATCAGTGACCCTGGTAGGTTATGCAATGATGATGCAGTCGCGTGCCTTTTACTGGTGTCGTCTCACTCTTCTGTCTAACTTATGGACGCCTGCACTTACTTCCACTATGCTTATACATGAACGCCCAGATGGCTTGCCACTACCTCCTCCATTACCTTCGTGCCTTGGTTCTATCTCACATCTAGGTGCGTACGGATTACTTATTGTGCCAGTTTTCGTGCGCCGCACAGATCTATCTGACCTATCAGACATTCACCATCCTTTGCTCTGACGGTTTGCTCACGTTACTCTGATCTATCTTAGCTATTAAACGCACGACATCATTTACTCGTGTTGTTCCGTGTTATGCTCGAATGTCTTGTTCCATATCTGGCCTTCGGTTGCTCAATGGCTGTTCTCTTGTTTGCCTTCCTTCATGCCCCATAAGAATTCATTTATCTTATTTCCCTTTTTGTTTTGTCCGTGCTTGTACCGATGCTTCGATTCATCTGCTTATAAAACGGTACTAAAGCGCCGATAAAAGCCATAATCCTCGCATTTCCTCATCTTTCTATTTATCTATGATATCTACATGTCGTTTGTTCATGTTTCATTCTTCTGTTACATGCTATAGGGATCATTTCTGCCCTATTGTATCTCCCGATGTGGCAAGGCAAAATCGGCAGAGACGTCTCCTCTCCAACAAGCGCCGGTTATTTAATATTCAAGGTTATACGCTAGCCTCATCTTTCCTAGCCCTCGCCTTCTACTTCTGAGATAAAAGCACCCTTTCCTTTCACCGATTTTTCAAGCTTTTATGTTTTGGGCGTTTACCATGCCTAAAAAAGGGTTCTGCGCAGAGTCTATACCCAAAAACCCATCTGTCAGCTCGGTCTTTTCCTTGCCGATTGATTATGTCCAAACACTTAAAGGTTAGTTCGGCCTCCTTTCATTGTTGATGCTTACAGATTATGCCTGGTGTTCGTTCCATATGCCTTCTTTTAGTAAAGTAAGCTATTTTTCCCACAGCGACATATTCAGGCCGCTCATACTATGGTGCTCCCGACTATGTATGCACACATTGTTCAGCTATTTTCTGGTACCAAGAGAGGGTTTCTAGCCAGAGCGCAACCACACAAAGACGCATTTCTTATAACTTATGCTGTCGAAGTGGGAGAGTATCCCTACCGCAATCCAAACCATGGCCGCGACCATTACATGATCTCATTTGTTTTAATGGTGGGCCAAGATCTAAACAGTTCATGCGATTGATCAGGGAATACAATGCTCTTTTTGCATTTACTTCCCTTGGAGTCCACATTGACAGATCAATCAATACGGGTGCCGGCCCTTATGTTTTTCGAATAAACGGCGTTGTTCACCATCGGATTGGATCACTTCTCCCAATTGATGGAAGCAAACCTGAGTATGCTCAGCTTTATATATATGATACTCAGAATGAAGTTCAAAATAGGCTTGCTATTTTCCAGAATGACTCATTGCACGCGACCAACCAGATCCTGCTTGGTTGTGGCTTCTCGATTGATATGCTTGATAATTGCAACCCATTGGTCAAGCAATTCAGACTAACCGCGACCGTTTGCTTTCTTCGGATTCTCCAGAGATAAGTATCCGGCTCATTGGTACAGACACAGCACATGGCAGTCGCTATAGCCTCCTGGTTTCATCAGAGCTAGCTGCCTTAATTGTCGGAGATTTTCCTACTGATGTATCGACATTCGACATTGTTGTTCAAACACATCACGGTGATTTCAAGCGAATATCACCATTGCACCCTGCTTTAATGGCTTTGCAATATCCTTTGCTATTCCCGTATGGTGATAAGGGTTTCCACCTTGGCATCAAATTACGTGAAGCCGATAGTATTCGCGCCACAATTCGTGAAGATGTATCCATGCATGAGTACTATTGCTACTACTTACACTATCGCGCTGCTGAACCGAATGTTTTTACCTGCTCTGGTAGATTGTCAGACCAGATTATTGTCAACTCCTATTCCTGTATAGAAGCAAATCGTCTTTCTTACCATACATTCAACCAAGATAAACTTCGGTCCGAAACATACCAAGGCATAACAGATGCTATTGCTCAAGGTGCACAGACTGGCAAAGATGTTGGCATTAAAATGATATTGCCTGCTAGCTTCGTCGGTAGTAGAAGATATATGGCCCAAAACTATTACGACTCTATGGCTTTGTGTCGGTCCTATGGTGCTCCAGACTTATTTAGTACATTTACGTGCAATCCAAAGTGGCCGGAAATAATTGAAGCACTACGTTATGAACCTGGCGAGTGTCCTTCTGATAGATCTGATATTGTAACTCGGGTTTACCATATGAAATTGCAAGAATATCTCGGCGACATTAAAGATGGCAGTGCTTTTGGACCTATTCGAGCAGGTACCCCGGTTTTACCCTTATGCCTATTTGTTATCCCACAGTGGCTTCACTGCTTACTAAATGTCCTTCCCAACTTCTGTTCTTCGCAGTGATATACACTATAGAGTTTCAGAAAAGAGGGCTCCCTCACGTACATGTTCTTACGTGGCTCAAAGACCGAGGCGATGGACCTACGGCTACTTTTATTGATAGCATTGTTTCAGCGGAGATACCTGATATTGGTACTGATCCGCTTGGCTATGCTCTTATCGAAGAGTTCATGATGCACGGTCCATGTGGAGATCTTAATCCTAAATGCCTTTGTATGAAAAAAGGGAAATGCTCGAAATGGTATCCGAAACGATTCCAGAACGAGACAACTATTGATGAAGATGGGTTTCCAATGTATCGGCGTCGTGATGATGGCAGGTTCATTGTCAAGCACGGGATTAGGCTTGATAACAGATGGGTTGTCCCATATAATTTGTCAATCCTTAAAAAATATCAGGCCCATCTTAATGTTGAGTGGTGCAACAAAACAAACCTCGTGAAATATCTTTTCAAGTATTGCACGAAAGGTCACGATTGTGCTTCCATGGCATTGGCGTTCTTGGCTTGCAAGCAGTTTCAACAAGTAAGACCAACAATGCTTCCTCGGATGAGATAGCGGAATATATAAAAGCTCGCTATCTATCAACATGTGAGGCATCTTTGGCGATTGTTTGGCTTCGAAATCCATGCTCACATGCCTTCGGTTGAGCGTCTATCGTACATTTACAGCATGACTAGAATTTCGTTCACGAAACTTGAGACTTGGACAATGTGTTGCGAGGATCTAACGGATGTAAAAGCACCTTGATTGAATGGTTAAATGGCGAACCAACGACATCTAGAGGCCCATAGCTACACTTATTGTGAATTCCCAACAAAATGGACATGGAATGCTGATCATAAAATGTGGTCAAGTCGTAAGAGAGGTACTAAGCTTGGAAGACTAATGCATGTTCACCGAGGCATTGGTGAACTTTTCTATCTAAGAATGTTACTCATGGTTGTCAGAGGTGCCACATGTTACGAAGACCTCACTGAACATACGAGGGTGTTGTTTACTGAAACTTTTAAATCAAGCATGTCATGCACGTGGCCTCATCGGTGATGATACAGAATGGTTCTCTCTTTTTGATGAGGCCATTGTATGGGCAACATCCTCACAGTTGAGACATCTATTCATGGCAGTTATTCAGTATCATGCCGTGGGTGATGTTCGTGCACTATTCAATATGTATTGGCGTAACATGGTTGATGACATCACATACAGAATATCACGTTCACTCAACATGCGTGCAGCCGCGATACCTACCTGCTCACTGCAGGCTCACCTATTGAAGGAACTAGATTCCCTTTTTTGTAATAATGGCCTGGTTCTATCATCGTACAATCTCCCAATGCCATCTAGCGAATATGAAAATACTTTTGGTAATAGACTTATCACAGAGGAGCTCTGTTATGATAGATTGGAACTCCAAACACAATCAGTGTCTCTGTGTGACAGTCTGCACAATGACCAACGATTTATTTACAATAAAATCATGCATTCTATCTTCAATGGTCAGCCATGTTTCTATTTAGGTATGCGGACATGGAGTGCAGAACAAAACATTCCTCTGGAATGCGATCATCTCCAAAGTTAGATCAGAAGGCAAGATCGTACTAGCCGTTGCCTCATCAGGGGTTGCTTCCTTACTATTACCAGGTGGTCGGACTGCGCACTCACGCTTCCATATCCCTCTTGATATAGATGATCAAAGCATGTGTAACATTCACCGTGGTACAATGCTTGGAGAGCTTATAAAAAAAGCTGCCTTAGTTCTGTGGGACGAAGCCCCAATGGCACACAGACGATGTTTTGAGGCACTCGATCGTACCATGAGAGATATTCTTTCCTCGGACAATCCTGCAAACGCAGCTATTCCGTTTGGTGGAAAACCTGTTGTGCTCGGTGGTGATTTCAAACAAATACTACCTGTTGTTCAAGGAGGGACACGTACAGAAACTATTGTCGCTTCCCTTATCAAGTCATCATTATGGAAGCACGTCGAAATCCTTCGTCTCACTATGAACATGCGCCTTACTACATCGCCTTCTGCTACTACTGAGCAAAATGACATAGCGGAATTTGCACAATGGGTGCTTAACATTGGCGAGGGTCGAATTCCTATGGAGAAACATCCGGGAGAGGCACACGCAT
Organism: Phyllostachys edulis; assembly: GCA_036346405.1. Classification (NCBI taxonomy): domain Eukaryota; kingdom Viridiplantae; phylum Streptophyta; class Magnoliopsida; order Poales; family Poaceae; genus Phyllostachys; species Phyllostachys edulis. The sequence goes on along the minus strand of CM070554.1, from coordinate 13,635,776 downwards.
CATGGATACAAATACCTCCTGAGTTCTTGCTTAAACCTGTTGGCGATAACTTGGCCACAATTATTGATACCATTTATGATGAGTTTGCTCATAATTACGATTCAATTCCTTACTTGTCAGCTCGTGCCATTATATCTCCGCTTAATACTTTGGTTGACAAAATTAATGCTTCAGTCCTTCTAAAAGTACTTGGAGTTCCTAGAGAATACCTGACTTACGACACCATTAGTGATGCTCTCGACCATCCATCTGACCACGAGTTGCTTTATCCAACTGAATTTCTTAATTCCATAAGTGTCAAGAATTTCCCCGAGCACATTCTTTCATTAAAGATTGGAGTGCCTGTTATGCTTCTAAGAAATATAAATCAAACAATGGGACTATGCAACGGCACACGCCTTCTGCTGACTAGGCTAGGAAACCATGTGCTTGAAGCTACGGTTATGACTGGAACACACATTGGTGAAACAGTCTGCATTCCAAGAATAGTTCTTAACTCAAAAAGTCAGAGATGGCCGTTTACATTACAACGTCGCCAATTCCCAGTTAGGTTATGTTATGCAATGACAATAAATAAATGCCAAGGACAGACTCTTCATAAAATCGGCATTTATCTAAAGAATCTAGTTTTCAGCCACGGCCAACTTTATGTTGCCATATCAAGGGTTACATCAAGACAAGGACTAAAAATTTTGATTGAAAATGAAGATGGCTCTATTGGATCAGAGACGAGAAATGTTGTATACGACGATGTTCTCGCATTCCTTTGAGTACTCCATCTATATATCAGTCTTTTCCCTTTCTACGTTTGCTACCATCTATTATTAATTCAACTTGCCATCGGTCACCGGCCGCTCCCCATCTTCACAGATCCATGCTGTGCATTTCATCAAACAAGAAACAACACCAGAAAACATGTATGCTGCATTCATGTAAGGAACATTGCTTCGATTGAAGAAACATAGCCGTCTGTTATATTTTTCAAGGCCAATGCCAAGTTTAAGACTAAGTTAGACACATAATAGAGCTCAATGACCAAAATTGAAGTGTGTCCCTTATTTGATACTATAACTATAGAGCTTCTGGTTCATGAATTTAGTTTATATTCCCTAAATTGTTTGTTACTATTTTTGTATTATTAATTCGACTATACTATGTAAGCCACGTTACATCCTTTTTGCCCAAAATAACTAACGATGATTGCCAATATGCAGACTTACGTTAGGACAAACAGCCCTACCAGCAACACTTGGATTTAGCCTCTATCTCAACTCCAGAGGTCAGTTTTATCGAACATTTTTCTTGTCTCTATAGATTCCATTTAATATGCCATTTTCCTTCGAAACAACTTTAATTTCCATGATGATTTACGGTTTGATTCGAACATGAACTGTGCAATATCATGTAGTGTGCATTGCAAATTCCTTTATTACAAGAATAGTTCTTAACTCAAAAAGTCAGAGATGGCCATTTACATTACAACGTCGCCAATTCCCAATTAGGCTATGTTATGTAATGACGATAAATAAATGCCAAGGACAGACTCTTCATAAAATTGGTATTTATCTAAAGAATCCTGTTTTCAGCCATGGCCAACTTTATGCTGCCATATCAAACGTTACATGAAAACAGGGACTAAGAGTTTTGATTGAAAATGAGGATGGCTCTATTGGATCAGAGACGAGAAATGTTGTATACGACGATGTTTTCGGATTCCTCTGAGTACTCCATCTATATATCAATGTTTTCCTTTCTACGCTTGCTAGCATCTATTATTAATTCAGCTTGCCATTGGTCACCGGCCACTCCACGTCTTCACAGATGCATGCCATGCGTTTTATCAAAGAAGAAACAACACCACAAAACATGTATGCTGCATTCATGTAAGGAACATTGCTTTGATTGGAAAGACTGTCATCGTCCATTATATTTTTTAAGGCCCATACCAAGTTTAAGACTAAGTCATATGCATAATACAGATCAATGACCAAAAGTGAAGTATGTCCCTTATTTGACACTATAATTATAGAGCCTCTGGTTGAGAAATTTAGTTTATATTTCCTAAATTGTTTGTTACTATTTTTGTATTGTCAATTCGACTATATTATGTAGACCGCCTTACATCCTTTTTGCCCAAAATAATTAACAATGATTGCCAATTTCAGACTTACGTCAGGACAAACAATCCCACCAACAACACTTGGATTTAACGTCTATCTCAACTCCAAAGGTCAATTCATCAAACATTTCTGTTGGCTCTATACATTCCATTTAGCATGACATTTTTCTGCAAAACAACTTGAATTTCCATGATGATTTACAATGTGCTTCGAACATGAGGCTGCTTAGTATCGTGCGATTGTGCCATTGCGATTTCTTTATTACTTGCTTTTTGCTATTCACTCATATACCTATGTACATTTTTAGCCATTAACATACACATGTATCTTATGTTCTTGGCCTACCGAAAACTATAATTTCTTAGATTTTTTTAAAGTCGATCAATCGGTTTATTGTTATCTATAGGGCGGGGTGGCACCATGTAATGCTTAAAAACACAATAAAAAAAAGATAAATCAATGCCACATCCTATAGAGAGCATTGGCATAGTCATTGCAAACTGAATTAATTACTGATTGATCTCACCTCTTTGAAATGTACTTATCAATAGCAAACATTTGGATTTGGCACATAAAAACATACATAGCTGAGAAACCACCTTTACTGACATAACATATATTAAGTCTATGCTATTATTTTTACCTTTCCAATTTCTCGTTTACATTCCAATGTATCTACACGTTGTTATGATCTACATAAGCATTTATTCACTAACTAGATTGTATTTTTTTTCTTCCAAGTTTCATATCTAAAATATGTCTAGCATCATATGCAACCCATAGCTATTCACAAGTTAAGCAAACGAAATAGGATTGAAGACCTTGATAACCATACAAAAAAAAACACTGCACTGCTAGATAAGTTTCAAGACCATAAAAGCTGAACAGCTAACTTAACTAAGATAACATACATTAAGCCTATCATACTATTCTCGGGTTTACAGTTTCTTAATTGTATTGGGATATTTCTATGTGCTGTTATGATTTATATAAACGTTTGTTAACTCGTTAGATTGTATATCTTTTTATTGAGCTTATATTTAAAATATGTTTGAAACACTCTTCATGGTACAAGTATTTACAAGTTAACCTAACAAAATAGGATTGAACACCATAATAGTTATACAAGATTTACATTGCGCTGCTAAATCAATTCCAAGAACATAAAACCCTATAATTTTCCTCTAAATTACTAATGATTCTGTTACTACAAACCAGGGAAAAAATTGTGTACAGTTAAATTTTGTCGCTTATATTTCCACATATGGTTTGCTGTTAGATATACTTTTATAATACTAAAATTTAACTACAATAGGGTCCCACTTTTTAGTGTATACGTTGTTTTTCCTAGATGCATACTCATTCCCATGTACCTACTTTTCCTGTCTGAGAGGAACCATGCTTAGTATAGCATGAATCTAGAAGGAAGCAAGCATTTTTTTACTGTTTAGGCTATGTACAAGGCAAACCATTTCCCTGTTGTGGCGCTGTAAGACTGGCCAGTTGAACTAATCAACCACATTGTTTTTGCTAAATGTATGATACTTGCCATGCAGCTACTCTGCCTGTCTAAGACCTACGATTTTTATTTCGTTTTCCTGCCATTTACTGTTTTGCACCACTGTCTAATTCACTACCTGTTTTGCTCTTGCTTACTCATCATGGAAACAAAGTTATGTAGTCTGACTTCACACACCGAGTTATACGAATAGATTTGCATGTTTAAGCCTACTCCACACACTTATCTTCAATACCTTCGCTCATTTCCCATTACATAACTCCTGAGACTGGCTTTCCTTTTTAGAAACCATTATATGCAAATGGACTACACTCTGCTGAAAAATGTGACACAAGAATCACATCGTTGGCGTGTTCATGTGAGAGCAACTCGCTTCTCCGAATATGTAGAAGATGGTCCTCCCAGAAAGGTCCTTCGTCTTGATTTACGTTCTTTTAGGCGAGCAGTCACCCCCCCCCCCCCCCCTATACACACTTTCTCTCCACATCGCCAACCAATTACATACTAACTAATTATTTTGATTATCGTAATTAACGAGGCGATACCATGGAGGCACAAATTCGAGAAGACACCTTCCTCTGTTCAACTTATCCCTAAAAAGCAGTGTCTACTTTATTGAATACTTTGAGGTTGCTAATGCTAAGCCATCCTATCGGTGGTTGACTATCCAATTATGGCTAGATTTACGGACATACAAAAATCAATGAGATAGTACACATGCCAAATGATTTCCCTATGTATGCATGCACAGTAGTCTCATTTGATGTACTACGAACACGTATTGGACAAAGCCAGTTCCTTTCAGGTTAGCAACATCTAACAAATACCTTTTTTTACAGTACACATGTTGCATCATGACATAGTTTTACATTTAGCTTCCCTACACATTTCTATTATGTAACAAATGCTATCCAATTCAAGATACCATTGGCCTTATCACGGGGATCTCTCACGTTAAGACGGTGCTCGCAAAAGGAATCACAAAAACAATCCGTAATGTCAATATCACAGATGGCAGGTGCTCCGCGCTTTCCCTATCTTTGTTTTATACATGTATAGCACTGTACTCATCTAACAAACAAACACTTACCAATTTCAAAAATAGAGAGACAGCTTGTGTTACTCTATGGGGACCGCACGCCACTCAATTTGATGCGCCTGGACTACACGCTGAAGCAGAAAAGAACCCCATCGTTCTGCTCTTTGTTGGACTTACTGCGAGACTCTATGAAGGTACAAACCATTTGCATTTACATACATATGTAAATTTAGTATACATAAAACTGCACATGTACACTATAATTGCGCACATAGCTTATTAAAATGTGTACAAAACCTATGTAGGTCAACTGTCACTGCAGGGCAGCACCATTTGTAAGTGGTATGCTAATGCTAACATCCCTGAAGTGCTTGCTCTACAAAACAGGTCAGTGTATCACAAATTTGCTTTCTTCAATTTCCTCTTTTTTATGTTTCATCAAATTCATATTACTTTACAAAGTCCAAGACAACCACTGATTGCAAAAATGTACTGATTTTATACATGCAGCACTCAATACTCAATTCTACATTTAATAATGTATCCATTTCTATTATAGTACATCAGTTAAAAAATTGCATGGATTTAACTTTCCATATAAACTTTCAATGACTAAACATAGCCCAAACAGATCATAGGATTGTAGCAAACTGAGCGTATCCCATCCACAATATCCTAATGTACAATCCCTACGCTAAGCAATTTGTGCTGTTCATAGCACAATCTAAGCACTTGAGAAGGATATTCTCAATAAATCACATACTATAACATGCAAAAAATGTAACATATATGTTTGGGAACAGAACTAGGTTAAGTCCAACATAATTGATCACAACGATACACTAAAACAAAATAACGACATAGTATTTAATACAGAATGATTTGTTATAGTATTTAATACAGAATGATTAGATAGCAAATGAACTATAGTAATACTACAACAGTCAACTGCCCCCCTCAAACCAATGGAATATTTTTTTTCCAAAAATTACCACATCAGACTGCTTTGCAAATAACGAAATAGGCCAACACAATAGGAATTATGATACAAAAGTAGCTACATTGGATCACGTATTGTCCAAACAGGTACATGTACTGTACTCCTAAAAATGCTATCTGACAAACATTGAAAATATCTATTCTCTAACAGCCATTTCCAAATTAATTATTTTTTATAATTTTTAGAACATACTTTCAGATGCATTGCTTTTGACATGTTATCATCTCTACCCTCAGTTTTTCAGCCATACCTCATCAAATTGCGTGGTTTGGTCAAACACAAAGCCAGACCGCAGCAGCACCCATGACAGTTCATGAACTAGCAACCTTGAATGCACACGAAGCTGTGGTATGTTGCCTTCTACACAGTTTTACTTCGATATAGCAGTAAACAACTTTAGACATTTTATGACAATTTCAGATTTTGCACCAAAACATAAATGACAGGGACGCATGTACACCGTCGACATTGCAATCAAAGAGCTCACACCGAATGAGGCCTGGTGGTACCTAGCCTGTGGCGGTTGCAAGAGGACTGCAGTCCGAACAGTTGAAGGCTACAGATGCGCAAGGTGCAACGATTTGACAGCTGAACCAAGGTTATTGCTAGAACACATTTGTTGCCCTTTCCATTCTACTATTATGTCCATGTACTTATTACAGACATCTCCAACCATTTCCCTAACATATTTTAAATATAGATACAAGATTCCTGTGCGTGGTATCGACATAAACAACATTGGCAAAGCTAATGCACCAACAGCAGAATTTGTGTTCTTTGGAGATATAGGACAAGAATTGCTAGGAATCTCAGCGTTAGATCTTGCAGCAAGTGCCCCGACCATCACTGGTTTTATACCATCAGAGATAACAAGACTCTATGGACGTCAGTATAGCCTGAAAGTTAGTGGATCACGCGATCGCTTCAAAGAATGTGCGCATCGTTCCAAGTTGATAGCTTCAACATCATATCCACAAACCTTCCACTTCCATTCCTCCTCGGTGCGGACCAAAACTCCAAAAGATCTTGAACCTACTTATCAAGCAAATTGCAAGCTCATCGAAGATCAGTAAATGACTTTTTACGCCAGCAGCACCGTTTGACACACAGACCATACTGCATCACCAACTCCAACAACCAAAGACACACATACCCACGACGGCAAATAAACAACTTGAATTACACACACCTCCATCCCCTGAAATCAGCAAGGTATGAATCACAGTCATGTAGCTTACAAACATGCTCCTCATCTGTACAAACCCCCTGCACCCAGCCATTTTCATATGCTTAAGTTTTTATTACACCATACACAAGCTGACAGACCAGCATTGCGGTGCAGCAAACGCGTTCATTGAACACGGCCAGTGGAATCTTCATATCCTGACGACGATGCAAGGTACTTCTACTTCAAACCGCTATTATAACTCATTGAATGCTCGCCACAGGTCTTAACCAGGTCTTAACCTAGCATTTTCCTCTTTACAGTACCTTACAACGAACGAAGAAGCCCTTTGTTAGAAAAATCGACATGGATACACCGGCAAATGAGTAAAACAACAGGTGAGAGAAAAAAAACGCACTCCTTATTCTTGCCAGCACTGACAGATGCACATATTATTCTAAACCAAATTCTTTCTTGCCAGTGATCCTATGTACAGACTAGACAACCTCCAATCAGCACACTACGCCTTTTGTAACTAGCGATCGTGCTGACACTCCTTTATACAAGACATACTGCAGCGACCAAAAAAAACTAGCGCCTACGTCTTGACCATGTATATGTTTTAGCACCTGAACAAAACCAAGATCAGCAAGCTTTTGGGTTGTTTCCTGCCCCCTATTATGCTAATTGTACATATTCCCTATCGTTATGAACTGCTGTGTGCACTATAGACTTTATGTATTGCTTACCCTAACATCCCAGCAACAACTATGTATACATACCCAGATCTGGAGAACTCCTTCAAACCAAATCCCAGACTCCGCTTACCAGTGTATATTGAACTGTATGGTGTCAGAACTGACATATTGAACTGAAGTGTGTTCGCAACCATCCTCTCCTGCAGAAACCACTGTGTCATTTCTCTTAAAATGGTGTGTTACGCGAACATATCTTACATCGCTTACGCTACCGTGTATTCACCCAGTGTATATAGCTACCGAACATGCCCCTATTATGCTAATTGCACATATTCCTGTCGTTATGAACTGCTGTGTACACTGCAGACTTTATGTATTGCTTACCTAACATCCCAACAAAGCCTATATATACATACCCAGATCTGGAGGACTCCTTCAAACCAAATCCGGACTCAGCTTACGGTGTATATTGAATCGTATGATGTCGGAACCGACATATTGAGCTGAGATGTGTTCACAACCATCCTCTCCTGCGAAACTATCGTGTCCTTTCTCTTAAAATGGTGTGTTACGCGAACATGTCTTACATTGCTTACGCTACCGTGTATTCACCCGGTGTATATAGCTACCGGAACATGTCTTACGTTTTAATAGCTAGCATGCAGTTCCATTCTGCTCATACCATCGAGCCATTCGCCTTTCCACATTTAGGTTTCTACAATATTTACCGATGAGACTCTTTAATTTCTAACCTGCCTTAAATAATTCCGTTTAGTCCACACAGAGCCGCACAACATATACATTAGGCTTAGATCATGTGTACTTGCCTCTCTAACGATTACATACATTGTGCCTTTGCCAAGTATACACCTTCCTATCTGCAAAAAAACACACACATCAAACCATACAGACAAAGCCGATGCAGCAGCGTAGCGCCAGCGCATTGCGCCCTAGTTGTATACACTTATTCATTGTATCACATCTATCCAGCGAGACCTAGAAATATGCTCAACAGTTAATACTTGCATTGTTCTGTTCCAGCCGGCAAGCTTCAGCCTTCAGGGAAGGCCATCACACCGGAAGATGGTTTATGCATCTAAAACTAGAATGGCACAATGATCACTATAATGGAATTTTGGGCTTGGCCTATACAATATTTCAATTATATCCTAGGAAAATTCTAAAGGCCCGCTCATTCATGGTGGAAAGTGGGAAGTTTAGTACCATATTGCTAGTATAGATGGGAGGACTCTGGCTCTGACTCTATATAAAAGAGACCTCTCCTCTCAGATCTAATATTGCAGAGTAGAGTGAGGCTCTCAGAATAGCTGACTCAGTTTTACACTGTTGCCTAGTTTCTTGTTGCTGTGCTACTCGGCTACTCCATCCCTTCCTCTGCGTGCACTGACGTGGGGAGAGTAGTGCCTTCGAAGCCGGCGTCCCTTGCGATCCTGCACGGGTTGAGGCAAATCAGGTTTTTAAAAAGCGGTCGCGCGACTGCTCACCGCTTCCTTCTCTGCGCGTCGTCTTCTTCGGATCAGACACTTCCGCGACCTTCATCGGAGCAATCCTCTGTAAGTCGCGGTGATAACATTTCATATGGTTAGGCTTTGTTTCCTAGATATTTGTTATATGATGATGTTGATGCCTACTACTGTTAGTAGCATACTTATTCTAGGTTTTGCCTTGTTAGTGCATATATATGAGATAGATATATTTGAGTTGATGATCATGTTGCTGATCATAGTTTTAAATATGCCTAGTATATATGCTGTTGTCGATTCAATTATTGTTTTTAGGAATTACAACAATCATAAAAGTGCGCACATACCTAACACAGTATTCTACCAATGATGTACATGGAAAAGCAAATTAAGCTTTCAGGCAACTGTTGCTTGTAGATATACATCGATTACCAATAACTAAGAACAAAAATCGATATAACGCTTGATGGTGCGGAGGTCGTTCTCACGACTCGCCGGCGCGTTGTGCACGCCACCCGCAAGCGGGGTCTGCGCCTCGGCCATCTCGCTGCTGTGGTGTAGGGACCCGAATTTTCTAATTCAGAACCCTTTGTGTACATCTGCACTAGTCTCTGGATCAGTAGCTAGTGCACACAGTTACATCATTGAATATCAACACATATATTTCAAACGTCAAACAATTATATTGACGAGAATTGAAATCTCTATGTATTACCCTAATACATAATAAAAGACCATATGTCTTCTTGGTCGTAACCCCTAAGGCTAACGACCACTGTGGTCGTAAGGATTCCAAATGTTACATAATAAGTATCCTGGTCGGATGAGATCCTGTACCTAGTCCCCGACCAGATGTCTGCTTGTAGAAGCCATGAACTAGCATTTGGATCTAACTCTGGGTATATTCCTTACCGTGTGATGAATGGAACACATGTCATATTTGTTCCATACCACGCTACGTTTCATGGTCCTAAGACACTGACAATAACCACCCTACAGTTGAGTGTCTCACAAACACACAACTGCCGAACGGTTGGTACTTTATCAACCACTGCCTCGCTCCGACCAGTCACGACACTTCCAACAGGCATCTCTTCAAGGAATAACTGCCACCTCTTCGACGGTTACTTAAATATGGAGCGCAGAGCAAATCAAGGGGAGGCTGGATCAGATTGAAGCACATTAATCGGCATAAGATACATATTTCAAGTCTGATTCTGTAATATAGCAAGCGTTACGCTCAGCGTAATTAGGATTAGTACATTGTCTCGTCGAGGACACCCCCTGTAATAGCCAGTCCATAGCAATAAAAGAGCAGTCTCTCTCCCAAGAACTTTTTGCCATTTTCTCTGTTTATTTCATAAGATCGGCGACTTGATCGTTGACAGTTGGCACCGTCTATGGGAAAGAAGGTGTTGAGTTCTTGAAGATTACTTTACTCAAGTATTCCTCATCCACTTCCTTTGCTCCATCATTGCTTATGTGAACATGGCAGAGACTTGGGATGAGGAAAACTGGTTTGACCTAGCAGACTACTCTAACCTCGACATGGACACATGCATCCGCGCCATGGAGAAAACAGAATGTCATCATCATCCTCCTCCTCCGCTGGCTCACCAGTCGCAGAGATTGATGAAATCGACTAGATGGATGATGATACACCGCCACCAACCATGGCGCTCTCAGAGGAACCGCTCGTTCCAACTAGTTCAGAACATCCGAACGCCTCAACAAACCTGGTCGATCTGACCAGCAGAAGCGGCAATAGAAGCCCAGCACTGCAATTAGGAAGTCTATGTACTCTCGATGTTGTCATGGGCGACCAATATTCGCTAACGGCCCCTACGTATTCCGGAGGCCAAGCGGCATCTGGTAAGGGTATCGATGAAGTTATCACCGATCGTAGGCCAAGTGGGCATAGTGAAACTCATTATACGATCGGCTATCCACCGGATCAGGCTAAGTCCACCACAAAGCCCACCAGAGGTAGTAATCTTCGACCGCTCTTCGTCGCGGAGGCTCCTTATGGAAGCACTGGAAGGCTCTCCCGAGTTCCTCGGAAGATCACTGTTGGCATCACGAAGTTAACACAATCAGATATACCAATCCAAATGGCATGCACGATCTTCCATGGGTTAACTCGCCACCACTTGCTAGTGGAGATGGTACGGGCGCTCAAGCACTAACTATCGAAGGCAACCGAGTTGATGGACGTGCATCAGTTAATTCACCTGTTCCTACCCCATCGTGAGTAAGGAATAAGGTAGGGCTAACCGGAAGGTCGAGGGAAAACTCGACTCATCGGACGCCACTACAAGCGGAAATCTGCCACGACCTTCGGTAATGATACAAAACCTGCAACGATTCCGGGATATCTCGAATAATCCAGACACTGCTTTAGCAGGAACTCGAGGTTATGTTCAGCTTGCAGGTTAGGTGTCGGAGATCCTCCAACAAACCATGCAGCGTACAGAAATCTACCGAGAGCAGAAGAATTTACAAAGTCGCACGATGACCTCATCCCAGCACTCCTCTCTTAGTAGAGGACAACATGGTCGAGCAGAGGATCGATCAACGCCAAGACCCCCTATAGGTTCCGACCAGAAAATCACGAGGGGAAACGGTTGTTCACAGCAGCGACTCCTCCTCCTCGCCAAGAGGAACGACCACTTGCTTCAAGCGATCTCAGGCATTATCTAAACCAGGTAGGTGGTCAAAGACGTTATCATAACGTCCACGACCGGTTTGAGACACCGGATCCTAGATATGCAAATCTAAGGAACCGATCCCTGACTGACTATAATCCACCTCCTTTTGAGAGAAGGCACCACGACTCCATTACAGACTATCGAGCGTTTTCGGCAGGTCTCCAAGCTGTTTGTTGGCCAAACAGGTTCCAACTAGCCAACATAGAGAAGTTCAATGGGACTTAGAACCCATTAGAATTTCTTCAAATTTATTCTACCACCATCAAGGCCGCTGGTGCTAATGATAACGTGATGGCAAATTATTTACCCACGGTCTTTGAAGGGTCTGTCCGGTCGTGGTTGCTTAACCTACCGTTCGGGTCTATCTATACTTGGGAGCAACTTTGCGATACTCTGATCGCCAACTTTCAAGGGACGTACGACAGCCCCAAAAAGGAGGATGATCTTCATCGGATGAAGCAGAAAACCAATGAAACTCTTCGACAATATATCAAGAGATTTAGTCAGGTTTGGAATTCCATCTCTGAGATCACAGAATCTTCTGTCATCCAGGCCTTTAAAGTAGGACTGAGGAATCACCAGTTTATGGAGGATATGGCAATAAATCCTCCACGAACAACCTTCGACCTTTTTGACATGACATACAAGTACGCGGTCGCTAGTGAAGTGGTCGAATGGTATGAAGCTATCGACCAGAAAGATGAAGATCCCCAGTCGGGTTTGGAGAAGCAAGAGAAGAAGAACAAGAAGCCTCTTAAGAACAAGAAGAATCGCAAGCCCGGCAACAAGGAAGTCCTTGTGATTCCAGAAAAGTTTACCAAGGGCAAGAAAGAATTCACTGGTCAGAACAAAGCTAAGGTTCCGACCAGTGACTTCAAGAAAACCAAGAAGTGGCGTCCACTTCACAAGATGACAGGGCATGATCTACTCACTTGCCGGGCCTGGCAACATAAATTGGAGGATTACTACTCCGGTAAAGGACCCTTCCCCTCCATAACAGAACTCAGAGAATCAAGCTCCAAGAAGGACAAAGATGGCGACGAAGAGATGGACTACCAAGAGCCACAGCATATGGTGGATATGATCTTCGGAGGATCCTCCTCATATGATTCGAGACGTCATCTGAAGGCTGTGGAGAGGCCGATCACCGTTCAGCCATCCAGGTAGTCCAAAACTGTAATCTCCTTCGGCAAAGAAGACTGCCCCATCCCGTCGACTCGACCAGGTGGGTTTCCTATCATAGTTGAACCTACTATTAACAATTATAAAGTTAATCGAGTCATAATAGATGGAGGCAGTTCTTTAAATATTTTATTTGTGGGAGCATTGGAAGAGATGCAGATCCCTAGGTCAAAGGTAAAACCTGTGAAATATGTCTTCCAGGGCATAGTTCCTGGTTCTATTGTCAAACCGATAGGATAACTGTCCCTATCAGTTATGTTCAGAAGACTCGATAACTTCCGAACAGAAAAAATTCCATTTGATGTGTTGGATTTCGAAACCGCATACAATGGAATCCTCTGCCGTCTGGCTTTAGCGAAGTTTCTGATAGCCACGCACTACGGTTATCATATTCTAAAGATGCCAGGACCGAAAGGTGTCATCACGGTTCGAGGAGATCAAAAAATGGCTTATGCATGTGATCAAAAGTCCTTAGAACTGATCGATAAGCTTCCGACCAAGGAAACTAATCCACCTACCATGCAGGTCAAGCACTCGAGGCCAAAGATGATGCCAAAGCCTTCTGACCAGACCAAGGAGGTACCACTCGGCAAAGACGTTCCTTTGGAAAGTGCCAACACTCTGTTTGGGCCAAGAAACGCTAATGCGTCTGCCCAAAAGGTACTAGTCGGGGCAGGACTCGACCTCAAATAGGAAGAGTCGCTCTCCTCCTTCCTCCAAGAAAATCAGGACGTATTCGCCTGTGTGGATATCATGGGGATATTTTCATGATCTTAAGATGATGAGACAATTGGCAATAGCTTTGAAGTTTTGTTGAAATTATGATTTTTAGCAAGTGTCAGGAATTTCGGTAGTACCGGCAAGTATTGGACGGTACTACCGCATCGTGGTACGACCGCAAATGGTAGCGGTATTACCGCAAGTCGAGTGGTCCGAACATGAAGGGTTATTTTGGTCGTCCGATTGAGCTCGGACAGTGCAGATCAAGTGGGACGTTCGGACCGTCCGAATAGTGCTCAGATCGTGCGGCTACGACACGCAGTCCAAACGGCCTATTCAATCTGAGCCGTCCACGTGGCAGACCGTTTGTTTCTAAGGGTTTTGAACGTTTTCTGTGAAACGGTAGTACCGTGGGTTGGAGCGGTAATACCGCAAGCCGATTGTATCGCAAGTTGTGTGGCGGTAGTACCACAGGACGATGATACGAACACTCCTCTTGCTGCTGCCATGAATGATGTGCAAGGACCAATTACTCGGGCACGTGTTCGTCAACTCAACTATTAGGAATCATGGAGAGGAGGAGCCAACTCACGGCAAGAGGAACACATTAAGGACTTCACCTAATTCGTCCATCTCCACCAATTCAGCTGCATTCAAGTCTACTTCATCGGGCTGATGAATTTAGGCTTATTATCTATGGTGTTGTGACACCTTTTGGGCCGAGGGCCTTGTATCACCACTTAGGCTATTTGGGTCGGCCATCCCCCTGACCGCTCCCCCCTTGGGCCACCGTTTTCACGGGTACTGTTCACGTGAACAGTACCACGGCCGTACTGTTCACATAAATAGTACCATGAATAGTACCACCTCTATTTCCTTAGATAAGTGCGGCTTCCCCCTCCCCTATTTAAGGAGGTCGCACCCCTTTAGTTTTTCTTGGGTTTTTCTTAAGAGATTATTCTGCTTAGTAGTCTCACCGCACGTTCGGTTGAGGAACCCCAACTTGTGAACTTAATCTTTATTCGCAATACAACTTCAGATTGCATCTTCTACTCTCTTGCTTGTGTTCTCGATTCGCTTGCAGGATATAGCCTTCTTGGCGAGGTCAACTGTGTTCGACACGGTTGATAACCATCGGAGCAGTGGTGTAGTAATTGCGAGGGATTCGATCTGTTTTGGTCGGAGCCTTTGGATCATCAACGTCATGTTCTACACAATCGACTTATCAGTACCTTTCGGAAGATCGGGCCACCGTCACATCAGGTGGTATCAGAGTGAAGGTTGTCCGTTAGGTAATCACAATTTTTCCCTTTTAGATTAGTTTATGTTCTTCGTCCTAAAAACCATAGAAAATTAGCCCCACAAAAATAATTGTTCGCTGTGTTCTTTCGCTGTCCCATCACCCTTTTGAGCCATTGCAATTTTCTTTTCAGTATTTTGCTTGTTGAATTTTTGGTTACATCGTTGTGTCAGTTGCTAAATTCTAGTTTAGTTGGAGTCTAGTTTGTCGTTGCCTAGTTTGCATCCTATTCTTCGTGTTTTCTTTGCGTCGCTTCATCATTGTGCCCATCTTCTACCACACCATCCATCCCCTGTCGCCACCTCCACAAACTCCTGCCCGCCGCAAGAACTCCTTGTCTGTGGCGACCACAAACTTCGCCTCATTGTTTTACGTTGCATGGCAATTGAACGCCAGCCATCGCAGCCCCTGCCTACCGCGGTCACCCGCGCTAAGTTCTTCACGATGCATCCTCTTTTGATGCATGGGAAATCAGCCGACCCTCATCAGTAGCGACGTGGAAAAATTGAGAAGGGCGTCTGATGATTCTTCTTTGCTAAATTGACATCCGTGTCGCGTTTCCCTCTTGCAAATCAGGTTACAATTGTTTATTGCAAGATCTGAGTCCATTCATTGCTTGGGAAGGTTGCATCTTTGTTTGATGCGTGAGAAAAAGGTTTGGTCTTTAGAAATGATTGATTTTTGGCTGTTTTGAAAGAGAAGAGAAAGGAACTCAATTGATTTTGGTGGTGGCAAAGTGCCCTAGATTGGTTTTGGGATTTCAGAGAGAGAGAAAAAAAGAGAGAAAAAAACAAAAGAGAAAAAAAAACAGAAGAAAAAAAAGAGAGTTTGGTTCAACTGAGTCCTTATTTCCAAAATTTGAAAGCACATCAAACCTTTGCCAAATCCAGTGAAATTTGGTGGAGCCCTTCTTCGTACATCCACAAGCCTCCACAAAAAAAAATTGAGCACGTTTGGCCCACAGGATCAAAAGTTATAGTAGTTTCAATTGAGGCCGAAACGAATTCGAGTCCGTTTCTGATACCCCTTCACTAAAACTGGCATAACTTTTGCATACAAAGTCGGAATTCGAAGTTTTTGTATAGCATAACTTTTGCATACGGAGTCGGAATTCGAAGTTTTTGTACTTTTCGAAAAGCTAATGGCGGCGCGCATCCGATAAAAATGACCAGATTTAGCTGGTCCCCCTCCAAGACCACCAAAATCGGCCATCTTTGGCCTCAAAATTGCGCCGCAAGTTTTCAGTTTCTGTTTTTGCCGATTCATTCAATCTTCCTTTCGGAATTTGGGGTTCATCTCAACTGCAAAGTTGTAGATCTCGTCAAAACCTTTCAGACGAGTATATATAAGCCATATAAAACTTTGCTTTTTCATCGTTTGAGACTAGCTGTTGTTTCTGCTCAATCTAGAGGGTTGTTTGCATTGCAACGATACCGATATTGTTGTCTTTTGTGCTCTACATCATGCAAACAATCTTGTGTCCTACAAAGAAGTTTGAGTAGATTGGTTAGCGTCTCTCCTAGCACTTGTTGTGAGGTTTTCCACTGCTTACATCAAGTCACATTGATCATTACGTGTGCGTACATACACATATCTTAGTAGGGCTTCGATTAGCTA
This sequence comes from Phyllostachys edulis, assembly GCA_036346405.1. Taxonomy (NCBI): domain Eukaryota; kingdom Viridiplantae; phylum Streptophyta; class Magnoliopsida; order Poales; family Poaceae; genus Phyllostachys; species Phyllostachys edulis. The sequence goes on along the minus strand of CM070554.1, from coordinate 13,619,224 downwards.
GCTTTGATTAGGCTGGGATCAACAACTTTGACTAGTACTTTGAATAATTTTTCAACTTGCATTAACTGATCGATTATTCTTGATCCTTGCTACCATATTGAAGCCTTCCAAGCTCCACCTACTCTTGATCGAGCAGGTCCCTCTTGCAATCGAACCCACACTCGACACGGTATCACGAACCCGACCCTACAATTGTATACCACTCTTTGCATTGGTAAGAACACTTGTAAGAGTGTAGTAAGGCAGCTTGAGTGTGTGTTTCCACCTTTCACCACCTAGTAGTTTATAGGGATAATACCTTTGTGTTGTCTTTTGTTTTCTACTAACCATGACAGATGAGACGTCTAATGAGAAAGAGTGTGTTGTAAAGGGAGAGCTCATGACGCTCTTGGATGAACAACGCACTACCATTAATGAGGACATCGACAGGAAGCTTCAAGATACGATAGTTACATTGCAGCGCTCCATCAACGATAGTATTGCAGCGCTCACTACACGCCTTGAAAGAATGGTAAATCGGCCAACAAACAATGGATGCGAGAATGATCACGGTGCAGGCCAAGATCTTGAGGAGGGAGATGATAATGAGAGACAAAACCGTGACGCCGGCGCTGCTCTTGCTGCCCAAGATGCATGTCAACGACACCGCCTACATCACAACCGTCACGGTATGGGAGGTAATAATTTTCAGCACCACAATGCTCGTGCTAATGATGACCCATTTGCTAAAGTTAAATTTACCATACCATCTTTTGCGGGTGTTTATGGTGCTGAAATTTATCTAGATTGGGAGATGACAGTTGAACAAAAATTTAATACCCATCTAGTTCCTGAAATGCATAGAGTCAGACAAGCTACTAGTGAATTTAAAGATTTTGCTATCATTTGATGGAATCAAGTAGTTAATTCTGGTTTAACACCTGATACATGGGATAGATTGAAGGTAGCTATGCGTGCTAGATTTGTTCCTCCTGCTTTTAAACGTGATATGCGTAAGAAATTGCAACGCTTAGACCAAGGTAATAGATCTGTCGATGAATATTATCAAGAACTACAAATAGGCTTGCTGCGTTGTAATGTTGTAGAGGATGAGGAGGATAAGATGGCTCATTTTTATGGGGGCTTAAGGCGTGAAATTCAGGATATAGTTGATTACAAAGAGTATAACGATATCAATAGGTTATTCCAGCTTGCTTGTTTGGCAGAAAAGGAATTGCAGGGTAGACAACAAGGGACTAGGAGCAACTTTGGAAGTATGTCTACATCGAGATCGATGCCGGGGCAAGCCAAGACAGCCGCACATCCTGTTTTTCGATCTGCTGCCCCCTCTGTGAGTAGGGCGCGTTCAGCAGTACTGCCACCACCGTCACGCGCACCCGAGATGAGCAAATCTACTAGTGTGCAGGCACCAGCACAGAGCTCTTCATCGGTTGCTTCCACGGGTCGTACGACGGGCATTGTGTGCCACCGTTGTAAAGGGATGGGCCACTTCATGAGAGATTGCCCAGGTCAGCGGGCGTACATTGCGACAGAAGACGGTGGTTATGTAAGTGCTAGTGATGTTGAGGATGAATATGCTCTTGCAGCTAACCTTGCAGGTAATGATGATGATCATGAGGCAAATAGTGATGGTGAGGAAATTTTAGGTGCCACTGCTACGGTGAATTATAGGACCATAATTGTGTAGCGAGTATTGAGCACTCAAAGAGAGCAAGAGGAGAAGCTACAACGTCATAATTTGTTTCAAATGTTCCTCATCGTCAAGGATTGCCGTGTTCGTGTCATAATTGATGGCGGGAGCTACAATAACTTGGTGAATTCAGGATTGGTCAAGAAGCTTGGCTTGACCACACGTGCGCATCCTCACCCATACCACATTCAGTGGTTCAACAACAGCGGTAAGGTGAAGGTAACACAATCTGCAAGAGTGCATTTTTCCATTGGTTTCTATCATGATGTTGCTGATTTCGACGTAGTACCTATGCAAGCCTGCTCACTTTTATTAGGTCGTCTATGGGAATTTGATACCGATGCAACTCATCATGGTAGTAGTAATAAGTACTCTCTTATGCACAAAGGAAAGAAAATAACTTTGCTACCTTTGACACCTACTGAAATTGTGAATTGTGATAAAGAGCTAGCTGAAAATGAGAAGAAAGAACTTGAACATGAATCTGAGAATCAGCAAGTAGTGAAGAATATTTTCCCACCTAAGAAAGAGAGGTTGGCACCTAGTTCTAGGACCGAGGGAATTAAATTAAAGGGTTGTGTCATGCTTGCAACCAAATCTGATCTTGCTGAAATTTTTCATAATGATATGACATGCTATGCTTTGATATGCAAAGATGCTTTATTTTCACTTGATGATATATCTAGCTCTTTACCGTCTGCTGTCACTAACCTTTTGCAGGCATATGAGGATGTGTTTCCAACTGAGATACCCCAGGGACTGCCGCCTATTAGAGGGATTGAACACCAAATTGACTTAATTCCAGGAGCGACTTTGCCAAACTGTGCGGCGTATAGGACCAATCCAGAGGAGACTAAGGAAATTCAGCGACAAGTCCAAGATCTTTTGGACCGAGGGTACGTACGGGAAAGCCTTAGTCCTTGTGTTGTTCCTGTTCTTTTGGTTCCTAAGAAAGACAGTAGTTGGTGTATGTGTGTTGATTGTAGAGCCATTAATAATATCACAATATGGTATCGTCATCCTATTCCTAGGTTAGACGACATGCTGGATGAGTTGAGTGGTTCTATTTTTTTCACAAAGATAGACTTGCGTAGTGGGTACCACCAGATTAGAATGAAATTGGGAGATGAATGAAAAACGACAATCAAAACTAAGTCCGGGCTATATGAGTGGTTAGTGATGCCTTTTGGTTTCACTAATGCACCTAGCACTTTCATGCGTTTGATGAACGAAGTTTTGCGTGCTTTCATTGGAAAAATTGTGGTGGTTTATTTTGATGATATTCTGATCTATAGCAAGTCATATGAAGAACACCTGAATCATTTACGTGCTGTTTTTAATGCTTTGAGAGATGCATGTTTGTTTGGTAACCTTGAGAAGTGCACCTTTTGCACGGAACGAGTCTCTTTTCTTGGCTATGTTGTTACTCCACAGGGCATTGAAGTTGATCAAGCCAAGATCATCGCTATCCAGAGTTGGCCGCCTCCTAAAACGGTCACACAAGTGTGGAGTTTTCTCGGGCTCGCTGGTTTCTATCAGTATTTTGTTCAGGATTTCAGCACCCTCGCTGCATCGCTGAATGAGCTTACAAAGAAGGGTGTTCCTTTTACTTGGGCCACCATACAACAACAGGCTTTCGACGCTCTCAAAGATAAGTTGACACACGCCCCTTTGCTTCAACTTCCTGATTTCAGCAAGACTTTTGAATTAGAATGTGATGCTAGTGGCATAGGTCCTGGTGGTGTGTTAATTCAAAAAGGAAAACCTGTTGCTTACTTTAGTGAAAAATTAAGTGGTCCTAGTTCGAACTATTCTACCTATGATAAAGAATTACATGCTCTAGTTCAAACTTTGGAAACATGGCAACATTATTTATGGCCCAAAGAGTTTGTAATACATTATGGTCATGAATCTTTGAAGCATATTCGAAGTCAAACCAACCTGAACCGTAGACATGTTAAGTGGGTTGAGTTTATTGAGTCTTTTCCCTATGTCATTAAATATAAAAGGGCAAAGAAAATGTGATAGCTGATGCATCGTCTAGGAGATATACCATGCTTTCACAACTTGACTTCAAAATCTTTGGATTAGAGATAATAAAGGAGCAATATGTGTATGATGCTGATTTTAAAGATGTGTTGCTAAATTGTCAAGAGGGAAAGGGTTGGAATAAATTTGTGGTGCATGATGGGTTCGTGTACCGTGCTAACAAGCTATGCATTTCAGCTAGCTCCGTTCGTCTTTTGTTGTTACAGGAGGCGCATGGAGGAGGATTGATGGGTAACTTCGGCGTGAAGAAGACCAATGACATTCTGACCCATCACTTTTATTGGCTAAAGATAAGGTGTGACGTCGAACGCTTCATTGCCCGCTGCACCACGTGCCAAAAAGCTAAGTCACGACTTAATCCTTATGGTTTATACATGCCTCTTCCTGTTCCAAGCATACCTTGGGAAGATATTTCTATGGACTTTGTTTTAGGGCTTCCTAGAACAAAGAAGGGGAGGGATAGTATTTTTGTTGTCGTGGATAGATTCTCTAAGATGGCTCATTTTATACCATGTCATAAAAGTGGTGATGCTACAAAATGTTGCTAATTTGTTCTTTAAGGAAATTGTTAAGCTTGCATGGTATTCGAATCATCGATAGTTTTAGATCGTGATGCTAAACTTCTTAGTCATTTTGGAGAACCTTGTGGGGTAAGTTGGGGACTAAGTCGTTATTTTCCACTACTTGTCATCCCCAAACCGATGGACAAAGCGAGGTAGTCAATAGAACATTGTCTACTATGCTTAGGGTCAGTGCTTAAAAAGAACTTAAAAATGTGGGAGGAATGCTTGCCTCATGTGGAATTTGCTTATAATCGCTCACTGCATTCTACCACAAAGAAATGCCCTTTTGAGATTGTTTATGGTTTCATACCTCGTGCACCTATCGACTTGTTGCCTCTTCGACCGGAGAAAATAAATTTTGATCTTAAACAACGTCTTGATTTGATACTTAAGATGCATGAGATAACTAAATAGAACATTGAGATTATGAATGCTAAATATAAAGTTGATGGTAGTCAAGGACGCAAGCATGTTACTTTTGAACCTGGTGATCTTGTGTGGTTACACTTGCGTAAAGAACGATTCCCTAAATTGAGAAAGTCTAAACTCATGCCTCGTGCAGATGGTCCTTTTAGAGCGCTTGAACGTATTAGTGATAATGCATATAAGTTAGACTTGCCTGCGGATTTCGGGGTTAGCCCCACCTTTAACATTGCAGATTTGCGACCTTTCTTGGGCGCAAAAGATGAGCTTGAGTCGAGGACGACTCCAATTCAAGAAGGGGAGGATGATGAGGACATCACTTCTACTGATACGAACACTCCTCTTGCTGCTGCCATGAATGATGTGCAAGGTCCAATTACTCGGGGATGTGCTCGTCAACTCAACTATCAGGAATCATGGAGAGGAGGAGCCAACTCACGGCAAGAGGAACACATTAAGGACTTCACCTAATTCGTCCATCTCCACCAATTCGGCTGCATTCAAGTCTACTTCATCGGGCTGACGAATTTAGGCTTATTATCTATGGTGCTGCGACACCTTTTGGGCCGAGGGCCTTGTATCACTACTTAGGCTATTTGGGCCGGCCATCCCCTTGACCACTCCCCCCTTGGGCCACCGTTTTCATGGGTACTATTCATGTGAATAGTACCACGGCCGTATTGTTCACGTGATCAGTCCCATGAATAGTACCGCCTCGATTTCCTTAGATAAGTGCGGCTTCCCCCTCCCCTATTTAAGGAGGTCGCACCCCTTTTGTTTTTCTTGGATTTTTCTTAAGAGATTATTCTGCTTAGCAGTCTCACCGCACGTTTGGTTGAGGAACCCCAACTTGTGAACTTAATCTTTATTCGCAATACAACTTCAGATTGCATCTTCTACTCTCTTGCTTATGTTCTCGATTCGCTTGCAGGAGATAGCCTTCTTGGCGAGGTCAACCGCGTTCGACACGGTTGATAACCATCGGAGCAGTGATGTAGTAAATGCGAGGGGTTCGATCTGTTTTGGTCGGAGCCTTTGGATCATCAACGTCGTGTTCTCCACAATCGACTTATCAGTACCTTTCAGAAGATCGGGCCACCGTCACATCATCGAGAGAAGATGAAGACGATGTTTTAAGATGCGTGCGTGAGTTAAACCCGTTTGTGTGTGGGCTTAACGGGTGCCCAAATTGGAATATTCTCTAGATGCTAGCCTCTCGTATAAATAGGAGAGAGTACTGTCCAGCAGCTTCAACCCTTACATTTTGTGAACCCTAGTTGGTGTTTTAGGGTTTTGGAGAGAAAGATGAGAGGTTAGGGTTCTGGGAGAGTTTGGTTGATTGTGTGCTCCTTGGTTGAGTTTTGTCCTCCAGGATGGAGTGACTGTAAACATCCATCTATCTCTAATCAATCCACGCAAGTTTCCTAAAGATGAGTTTGTTCATGTTCTTGCTCTCCCTCTCTTTGATGATTTTGTGTTTTTGATGTCTTGTTGGTTTTCCCTCAAGTTTTCATTGTGATCTGGCTTGCTGTGACATGTGGGAGTGCATCTAAGACCATCTTGATCATTCTTTACCCATGAGCAAGATTTAGATCGTGTTTTGATTCTTGACTCGGTTTTGAAACAAACTTTGTGCCAATTTTAGTTTTGTTTTTTCAGCTGTCGGGATGAACTCTAGGAATATCGGTAGTACCGCTTATATAACTGCGGTAGTACCACACATATAACGACGGTCGTATCGATTTCCCTGATTTTTCAGCACTTCTTTGGTATTTTGTTGCTATACTTTGGGGAATGGAGTGGATTCAATACAAGGCTTCTGCAACACTTGTATACTAATCTTCATAGCTATCATAGCGATTGAAGTAAAGTTTTATTGAATCCAACCAAAAGGAAAAAGAGTGCGTGCTCCTATTCACCCCCCTCTAGTCGCCTCGGTCCTACAGCCTAGCAGGCGTCCAACATGCCCGGAGCCCCCAGGGAGGTGATCGAGCACAAGCTAGCTTTCCAGCCTGATAAAAAACCGGTCAAGCGGAAGCTAAGATGTTTCGCACCTGATGGAAAGGAGGCAATCCAGTCGGAGATCTATAAGCTCCTTAAGGCTTGGTTTATTCGTGAAGTTGACCACCCATAGTGGCTCGCCAACCCTATATTGGTTAGAAAAAGCAAGGAAAAATGGCGAATGTGTATTTACTTCACAGATCTTAATAAAACTTGCCCGAAGGATGACTTTCCCCTCCCACGCATTGAGCAACTTGTAGACTCTACTTCCGGGTGTGAGTTGTTAAGTTTTTTGATGAATACTCAGGGTACCACCAGATTCATATGAGTAAAGAAGATGAAGAGAAAACTTCCTTCGTTACTCCATATGGCACTTACTGCTATGTTAAGATGCCATTTGGTCTCAAAAATGCTGGTGCGACTTTTCAAAGGTTCATACAGAAAACCTTTAATCCCCATAAAGGTCAAAATCTAGAAGCCTACGTTGATAACTTGGTTGTAAAAAGCAGCAACACTGGTGACCATATTTTCGACCTACACGAGACTTTCGATAACTTAAAAAGGCATAACCTTATGTTAAATCCAGAGAAGTGTGTGTTTTGAGTTTCTTCTAGAAAGTTTATTGAGTTCCTAGTTTCAGCTAGAAGGATTAAAGCAAATCCAGCAAAAATTTCGACCATCGACCAGATGAGCCCTCTGACCATAAAGAAAGAAGTCCAAAAACTAACCGGCTGTATAGCAGCGCTAAGTCGTTTCATAGCACGGTTAGGTGAAAAAAAAGACTCCCTTTCTTGAAACTCCTTCAGAAACACGGAGGATTTGAGTGGACTAAAGAGGCAGACGATGCCTTTGAAGAACTTAAGAAGTACCTTACGAGTGCCCCGATCTTAGTCTCCCCGATATCGGGAGAAACATTGCTGATTTACGTGGTTGCAATGCCACAAACAACCAGTGGTGTACTAGTCGTTGAACGTGAGAACGTCCAACGACTGGTATATTACGTAAGCGAAGTCCTACATGGACCAAAGGAACGATATCCACAGGTACAAAAGCTGCTCTATGGTCTCCTCATGGCTTCAAGGAAACTAAGGCATTACTTTCAGGCCCACAAAATAGTCGTACCAACTGGATATCCCTTGGGTCAAGTCCTTGGAAACAAGAAATCATCAGGGTGAATAGAAAAATGGGCGGTTGAGTTTGGGGCGTTCAACCTCCATTTTATCTCACAAACATCAATCAATTCCTAGGCAATAGCAGAATTCATTGCCAAATAGACAAACCCTGAACCCACCCAAGGGCCCGAGTACGAACACCACGATGAGTGAACAATGTACTTTGACGGTTCCTTGATGCTCAAAGGCTCGGGGGGCTGGAGTTGTCTTTATATCTCCTACTAACGAACACATCAAGTACGCTATCCAGTTAAACGTTCATGCTACAAACAATGTGGCAGAATATGAAGGTTTACTGGTAGGACTCTGAACAGCTCGTGCGCTCGGGATTCACAAATTACTAGTGAAAGGCGATTCTCAACTAGTAGCGAATCAAGTTGGGAAAGAGTATCAATGCTCAAGTACCAAGATGTCGTCTTATCTGGTGAAAGTACGAAAACTTGAAAAACACTTCTTCGGTTTCTAGATCCAACACATTTCTAGAAAGGAAAATTTTATAACAGACTAGTTGGCACGAATGGCCTCCACCAGGTCACCTGTTTCGCTAGGAGTTTTTCTCAGGCAGCTCGATTCACCCTCGGTAGTCGAGCATTTCGAGGACATAGATGTTCCACTGGAGGTCGTACAAATCAATCCTAAGAACATGGATGCTCCATAGGTCGTACAGCATGATCACGGTAGAGATTGGATGACTCTGATTAAAAGTACCTTGTATAAACGGGGATCTCATGGAGTGTTGATGAGATGCATATCTCAAACGGATGATATTAAGTTGCTATCCGACATTCATGGAGGAGTCTGTGGAGCACATAATTCTTACAGAGCATTGATCAGTAAAGCCTTCAAGCAAGGATACTACTGACCAATTGCCCTTCATGATACAAAAGAGCTCGTGACGAAGTACGTATAATGTCAATTTCATAGTTGACAAGTACATCATCTGGCACAAGCTTTGCAAACCATACCTCTTTCTTGGCCTTTTGCAACCTAGGGACTAGACATTCTGGAACCTTTCCCAAGAGCACCCGGGGACTTCGAATTCCTTTTCGTCATGATTGACACATTTACAAATTGGATAGAAGTTGAGCTAGTTGTTAAAACAACAACTGAAGCCACTAAGAGGTTCCTCACAAAAAAATATGATCACACGATTTGGCATACCCAGTCGTATAATCACAGACAATGACACCCAAATCTCTAGTAGAAATTTTTAGGAATTCTGCGAGGATCTAGGTATCAATATACATTTCGCTTCTGTCGCTTATCTGCAGAGCAACGGAGTAGTTGAGCGAGCCAATGGTATCATAATGCAAGGAGTGAAACACCGAGTGTTTGACCAGTTAATCAAACTGTCAGGAGCTTGGGTTCAAAAACTTCCTTTTGTGTTATGGGCCATTTGAACCACGACCAGTCGTGCAACCGGTGAAACTCTATTTTTTCTGGTTTACGGTGCTGAAGCCATGCTTCCTCCAGAATTGAAAATCGGCTCTGCTCGAACTGATTGTTTCAATGAAAGCGATCGGATAGAACGAAGACTCGACGACGACAATTTCCTTGTAGAACGACGAAACCAAGCCCTCATACGATCGGTGGTATACCAACAAGCCATGCGAAGGTACCACAGTCGTAAGGTACAACCTCACAGCCTAGCTGTAGGTGATCTAGTTCTACGACAAATTCAGAATTAGGCTAATCGAAATAAACTTTCTCCCAAATGGGACGGTCCATACACTATGGTCGAAGTCACTAGACCTGGTTCGGTACGATTAGCTGTGTCAGACGGGTGTGTTTTTGTCAAACTCTTGGAATATTGACCAATTGCGTAAGTTCTTTGTATAAATGTATTTTCATTTTCTTTTCAATTTATCAATAAAGATGCATTTCCTTTACTTTGCGACGAATGATATTGTTTATGTGTCTGTCTCATCATCTGGTTTGCATACTATTGTTGTCTACTTGGTTGGAGAAGACTAGATTCTCTCCGATATCTTTTTTAAGGATCTCTATTACTCTATGGCTACGACATACAAGTCAAACGCCGTAAGGGTCCTAGTCGTGACCATTCAGACAATGGTTCTCACGCGCGGCCAACACTCTTTTCTTAAAGAAATATACGAGTAACAGGAGCATCACACATGCAACTACATATAGTACTTTACATGCTTCAGATTTCAGGGACTACATTTCTTACCTTCATCATTCTGTTCTACTCTTGTTTTGGCTATTGGTCAGGACACGGAAAGCCTCCTAGTCGAAGTCGCTCCTTTTCCGCACGTGGTCCTACCCACTGGAAGGAGCTTCCTAGCGACGATCCATTTCTTACGATCCTCGTTGCCAGTCAGAACTTGAGCAAGAGCATGTCTCACGAAGTGTTTCTCTTAGTCTTTGACTCTTAGCAACCCTTATGACCAGTTTTGGATAAGATATATAAACAAGTTCACTTGTCGTTTTTGCATGTTTCCTTATCTTCAATACAAGTCTTATACATCTTCCAACCACACAAGGTACTATACAGTATTTCGATTATGGAAAAGATCTAAAACTAGTCGAAGTCATACGCTGGTTCCGACCACATTGATTTACTAGCGAGATTTAGATCATTTTTATAACATAATCAGCACATACTTTGTACCGTGGTCGTAGCTATTACTCATTTTCTTGGTCTACTGCTTCTTTAGTAAAGTTCATCTACTAACACAAACAGTCGGGGGCTAGGAAATATATGAGTGCTCGGCGAATTTAGGAAGACGAAACAAAGACTTCATTGATGATAAAAGGTAAGTTTTATTTACAACAGTTTAAATATTACAATCATTTACTGCTCGGAGCCACCAGATTGGTCGCGGTATGTTGGAGACCTGACCTCCATTTCCTCCGCAACCTTCTGTCCGAGAGGTACCATTTCATCGAATACTTTGGTTGCTTTCTCTCCCGAGCAGTTGAAGTCTTCCTCAACAACTTTGAGATTTATGGAGGGATCGAAGACTTTCAGTTTTGCTAAAGCAAAACTGATTCCATTCTTGACAGCTTCAAACAAGGTCTGCGCTTGGTTCTCCCGAGTTGTCTTGAGGACACTCCTGAGGTCTTTGAGTTGTTGGCCAAAGTAGTTGATCTTCTCTGTGGGATCTCCTAAATTGGGCAGTTGCATTCCCGATCCCATATCGACGAGTATCTTGTTGAAAGCTTTGACCTTCTCTTCAAGATTTTGCCCAAAGGCTGCCTCCTTGCTACGCTCGAACTCAAGAGCTTTTTCTATTCTCTTTAATTCTTGAGTTTGCTCTGTACGAGTAAACCAAAAGATAAGTACATATGACTAGAAAAAGGAAGCACACTGGTCAAGTTTACGACCGGTTACCTTGGCTCTTCTTTTCAATAGTATGAATGACTTCCTTGTCCCTGGTCGTCAGGTATTCAATCGATTGGTCCTTGTTTTGATATTCTTCTTTAATCTTGGCAATTATGGCTTCCTTAACCATAACTTCTTCTTTAAGTTTCTCCGAATCTATCAAACATAATAAAGAGAGGAATTAGTTAATAGAAAAAGAGCCAATGGTAAAGAAGGGGAGAAGAAGACACTAAAAGGGTGCTTACTTTCTAATTCGGAGTTCTTTTTCTCCAAGAGCTTTATTCATTGGTTCAGTCATTCGACCACAACGAAATTCTCCATCGTATGCTACAAAAATATCAAACTCCTTTAAGTATTTTTTAAGGGAAATGCTATTTAAAAGTAGTCGTGGAAGATTACCGGATTGCCATGTTGTTATATTCGGCAAAAATAGAGTCGGGACTCGTCTTTGCTTGATGGTCCGAAATTCTTCCCCAAGCTTCATTAAGATCTTCATCCTCGAAGATTCGGAAGCGATGAGGAAATACGACTCGGAAAGGAGAGTTCCTAGCAGGGGTCAGAACTTGCTGAGATTCCTCAGGAACCACCTCCTCTGCAGGTGGGGTTGGAGCCTCCACGGGTTCCTAAGTAGGCACTGGCGTTGCCACCTGCTCAGGGGCTGGCTCGACCTCTTCCTCCTCAGGAGCTTTCTCCTGAGGGGTGCTCTAGTCAGAATCGACCGGAATACCAGAGGATCTACAATGACAAGAAGAAAAGAAGCTCAAGACTCTGAAAGAAAAACACACTAGAGGTAAGTACTTACATAAGTCCTTCTTTTCATGTATATGTACCTGGTCGTTTTCTTCGTCTTTAGTTTGAAGCGCGCTAAAGCAAAATTAGTCGCACTTGCCTTTCTTTTCTTCTGTTCGACCAACTTCACTGGTCTTGAACCGGTAGGGCTGATCAGACCCCTCATGTCCTCCAACTGGAGGTCAGAAGAAATTTTCTCAACTAGTTGATCGAGAATAAGATCCCTAACCATCTGGTCGGAGGGTGTAGATTCATCGACCTCCAAAACAGTTATTTCAGTAGCAATTGGCAGGTCCTGAGTGACCACATTGGAGTCCATGACAACCGCCTAAATTAACAATCAAAGTTAGTTAGGTGATGAAAAGCGTTCATCTAGAATATACATTTCTGTTCAGTTGCCTACCTCTATAAGACCAACATTATGTATGGTCGTATGAGTGATTGTAGCACCAATTGGCTCACAAACTTTCAGTGGCCTCATCAATCCTCAATCCGACTGACTGCGCATCAAAGAGGATTTATGGTAAAACCGATCGGAAAACATACAAAAGGTGAAAAGTGGTTGATATTTTTACCCTAAGTCTCTCAGCTCTCTCTTCTGCGGAAACAATCGCTAAGATCTTAGGGAAATCAGTCTTCTCGCCAAGCTCTCCAGCACAGATCATTTTGATTCGGCTTCTGATCTCATCAGGAGACAGAGCTGTAAGGGTAAACAAGAGACTTTAGGATCACAAAAATAATCAACCAATGTAAGCAAACGGGTTGAAATCTTTTAGGACTTACCCTCCTTGGAATCTTTGGTCGCGTCGTCACGACCAATGTACCAGAGCATCGAATGTGCTCTGGTCTTCAAGGGGCTAATTCGGCGTATGGAAAAAAAATCCCTTACCACGTGCGAGGAGGTTTAACCCCTAACACTAAGGAGTTGGATGGCTTCAACCCATCTCCCCACTTTTCCCTCCTTCTCCACGGAGGAGCGCCGTTCTGGATTCTCGACCGCCTTCTTACCGGTATAGTAAAGGCTGTATTTTTGAGTGACCGTTATATAGAACCAGCTCTTCTTCCATGATGACCACAAAGACTTTGAATACATACAAATGTACTCATCGGCCTTTCCGTCATGGAGGCATAATGTGCACTCTCCAGGTGTCCCGGTCGTCTTCCCCGACTTCGCCATCCTATAGTAGTACTTGAAGAGGTCCAGATCTGTGGCAATCCCCAAGTATGCTTCATAGAGATAGATGAAGACGCTGAGGTTGGCTATGGTGTTGGGGGCAAGATTCACCAATTCAACTCCGTAATGCTCCAAAATCTTGGGAAGGAAGGAGTGAACTAACAATCTGAATCCGCATTCGATATATGCGAGGAAAACAGGAATTTCGCCATCTTTGCTGCTCGGAGAATGCTCTTCGGCTGCTGATCTCTAAGAAATTAGGTCCTTGTCAGGAAGCAACCCAATCTTCTGTAAGCTCTCAAGCTTCTTCTCACTCAAATCGGAGACCAACTAGTTGGTGATAAGATCTGACATGGTTGAGTTTTGGATGAAGGTAAGAAAGGAGGTCGTAGGAAGTTGTAGACAAGAGGAGGTCGGAGGCAATTTTTCTCTCAGGAAATGAAAAGGAAAAGCAGGAGGCATAAAATCCTAAAGCCCTACGCTGAAGGGGTTTTATAGCCGCAATTTCTTTAACTACATCGGGGAGTTACCCAAAGTCCAACGGACATAAAAACTCTTCGGGTCCTAAGGCAAATTCTCAACTTTAAAGTGAATACAAACCATCTCGTATATCACGGGAGTAAATAAGGATCTGTCCGATAAGACTTCATTGGAAAGGAAGTGTTCACATGACCAATTCACTTAAAGTTCAGGGGCTAGCTGACAAGGATTGAAATCTCTATGTATTACCCTAATACATAATAAAAGACCATATGTCTTCGTGGTCGTAACCCCTAAGGGTAACGATCACTGTGGTCATAAGGATTCCAGAGGTTACATAATAAGTATCCTGGTAAGATGAGGTCCTGTACCCAGTCCTCGACCAGATGTCTGCTCGTAGAAGCCATGAACTCGCATTTGGATCTAACTCTGGGTATATTCCTTGCCGTGTGATGAATGGAACACATGTCATATTTTCTCCATACCACACGACGTTTCATGGTCCTAAGACACTGACAACAACCACCCTACGGTTGAGTGTCTCACAGACACACAACTGCCGAATGGTTGGTACTTTATCAACCACTGCCTCACTCCGACCAGTTGCGGCACTTCCAACAGACATCTCTTTAAGGAATAACTGCCACCTCTTCCACGGTTACTTAAAGATGGAGCGTGGAGCAAATCAAGGGGAGGCTGGATCAGATTGAAGCACAGCAATCAGCATTAGATTCATATTTCAAGTCTGATTCTGCAATATAGCAAGCGTTACGCTCAGTGTAATTAGGATTAGTCCACTGCTTCGTCGAGGACACCCCCAGTAATAGCGAGTTCATAGCAATAAAAGAGCAGTCGCATTCTTTCCAAAGAACTCTTTGCCATTTTCCTCTATTTTTTCATAAGATCGGCGACTCGATCGTCGACATATATAATATTGAAGAAAGAGTAATGACCTTATGTTCGAAGCTTACAATTAGTACCCTTTCATGCTAAACAACTTGAATAAATTACAGCGGAAGAAGATAACTCCAAGTAATGGCCTATCCATATGCTCACAGGCAATCGACGGGGAAGCGCACCATAGTTCACAAGGTCTTCGAGTATTCCTCCTCGGCAACTTTGAAGGCTTTTGAGATTTATTTTAGAGTGTAGCATGTGAGTACATAAAGTATTGCGCAATTCTTGGGAAAAATACATATGCATAGCTGTAACAAATGAGGCTTATATGGTTCTTTTGCACAAAGTAATATTTTAAATTTTCAACAATTTTTCATAAAGCACATTTGACAAAAGTAGTTTCGGTAAATAAATAAATTATATTGCTAGTGGAGATTCTAGCTACCAACCACTAGTATCAAGGCTCTAGTTGCCAATGTTCAAAGGATAAAGCTCTAGCTGTCCAACTGGCTCTAGCTGCTAGAATAACTACAAGAGAGTCCCACTGCTCTCGGTTCCCAAAGTTTACTATTTTGAAATCAAATCCAAAATCTACCATGTGAAAATGCACCTTACTCTCCCTTAACCGTGGGCACAGCTATTCGAAGAGTCTTACACTCTACAGAGGTTGTACATCTTGACCCATACAAGATAATCAGCTTATAATGTCCGTGCATGAACATGCACCCATCCAACATCCATTTCACCCAAGTCCAAACCAATTTTTATTTTATTTAACAAGTCAAATTATTTTATAAATTTCTATGGTAAAGACAATACCATAGAATCATTTTCAAATCATAGTTGAACTTTTGGCTAAAGTTTCCCAAATCAAGATTTTTGGACTAAACTTTGACTAAGCATAATTTTCCAACATGTTCTAGCCGTACTAGTGTATCGACTAGATTTTTCCACTAAGGTGACAAGGGAATGACAACTTCAATTTCAACATTGGTTGTACAATGGTAACAAAATTAACTAGTAATTTAAAATATGAATTTAAATTACTTGAACATAAATAAGCATGCGATAATAGTTTAGAACATAATTTAGATAATTTTAAATACTGAGCTCAGATATGATCAAATGATGTAACTTGCCTTGCTCAATTAGTTGTTGTTCAGAAACGACGTTGAAATCTAGTTCTCCGAAGTCGTCGAAATCTAGACGTGAAAATAAGCCAATTTCAAATAAAATCCAAATAAAATTCAAATGGACTCCAAATTAAGTACTTCCAGTATAGATAGCTAGATCTTGCTTTAAGATGAATTTAGAAATTTGAGTCACTTGAATTGGAGCCCGGACCAAGGAGAACGAGCTCTCAGAAGTTTTTGAAATCTCTTGGTCAGAAGGAGGTTTGACTACAGGATGTGGTCGAAAGGATGTTCGACTACAGGACATGGTCGAAAGGAGGTACGACTAAGGGACGTGGTTGAAAGAAGTTCTACTACGGGATGGAAGGAGATTCGATTACAACCTGAAGCGGCAGCGCGACGAAGTGAAGCGGAGTGGAAGCTACGAGGATAATGGCAACCCTGCTCCGGCGACACTTTCAACCAAAAAGCGAGAGCACTAGCTATTGGAGGTGACTAGGGCCATACCGGAGTGGAGAGCAGTCAAGGAGCTCGTCAGTGATGGTCCAACGACGTGAACCCGAGGCAGCGGCGGCGTTTCAACACAGAGGAGGTAGCCTGAGAGAAAAGGGAGACAATGAAAGGTCGGGGAGCACGAGTGAGAGTCTGAGATGATCAGACAGGGAGAAATTTGTAAATATCTCACCAGAGGCGACGAGGTGGTGGAAATGCCCCTTTCGGCCGGAGATGAAGATGAAGCTCAAATCTGAAAGCTCCTGAGGACCAAAACCAAATCCGGTTAGGGGATAAGTTCCTTATGTCCTGGAACATGAAACGACACAGGTAGAGAGGAAGGAGCTTCATGGTGGCGGCCGGAACGACGATGAGGCGTGGCGGCCAGAAACTTAGAGCTCAGGGCTTCGGGCAAACCACAACAATAAGAGTGAGAGAGGGAGAGTTGGGTGGGAAAAGAGATGAAGGGGGTTGCTTGGGCTCTTTATAGCCCGAAGGAGAGGAGGGGAGAGCCGGAGTCAAGGGGAGCAGGTGCAGGGAAAGATGGGCAATTAATGCACACGTCGTCGAGGGAAAAAGGGGCGGGATTCTCTCCGAGGCGATGACTTTCATCGCGGCGGCGACGCATGTGAGTGCTGGCGGCATGGGCGAGCAACGGGAGGGAGGCGAAGGTGAGTAGGGGAGGCTGATAGGCAGGTCTGGTAGGAGGGTCTGGTCGAAACCGAGAGGGTGGTCGACACCGAGAGGGTGATCGATACCAAGAGGTGCTCGATACCGAGAGGTGGTCGACACCGAGAGGGTGGTCGAAACCGAGAGGGTGATCGATACCGATAGGGTGGTCGAAACCGAGAGGGTGGTTGAGACCAAGAGGGTGGTCAAAACCAAAAGGTTGGTCGACAACGAGAGGGTAGTCGACTGCGAGAGGAAGGTCGACAATGAGAAGGTGGTCGACAACGAGAGGGTAGTCGACAACGAGAAGGTGGTCAAGTCAGTGCGCGGGGCGAGAAAAAGAAATGAGCTGAGGGGAAATCGGAACAATGGAGAAAAGAGATTTTAAAATACAAGAGAACTCCAATAAACTCAGAATAAACCAAAATTTTGAATTAGTTGAATTTTGATTAATTCATATTAAATAGCTTTTAATTTCAAAGATTTCCATGTTAAGCTTAAGAAACTCAACGAAACCAAATGGTTATTTTTATTTTGAAAATTTCAAAAAGCCCTGAAAATGGGATGTTGCAAACCTAACCCCCTTAAGGGAATCTCGACCCTGAGATTCAAAGAGACTAGAAAAAAAGGTCGGGAAACTTGGCTCAAGTTGCTTCCTTCTCTGACCGATCGCTTCATTGCTCTTCGCAGAAATTTAAGGTCTTGCTCCAGGTAGGACTTTCAACTTCTTCAGAATTTCTGATTTTATATCCTTGGTTGGCGAGATCCTTCTTTAATTCGACTCCCTTATGTTACATTTTCTCTTCTGGTACCCTGAGGCGTTTCTTCTACTGCGGCACGAAGGAAAGATGTTGTGCACCTCTGACAGCTGCAACAATAGTTCCAATTTGGTAATGGATGCCAAACTGCTGGATCCAAACCATGTACTCGGGTGCCAACTAAAAGCTACAAATCTATCCTCCAAATTTTGCTGGGTCCAAATCTTACTGTTATGGAAATCCACCAATCCACATAACTCGAAGTCGCCCAATTAAAATCCAATCATTCAATTAATCTCACATTCTATCGATAAGACAATATAATTCACAATCTCTTTTGGACATAAGCTTGAATAATCCAATAGATTCACCACTTAGATTACATGATTTCTTCATTGCATAAATCCACACAAAAAAAATCTAGTAGCAATAATCATATCTTCCAATCTGATAAACTCCAAGATCATGCTAAACTCATAATATCCTTTTTGGAACGAAAATCTCCAAAAATTATAATCACGCAATTGCTTCCTCCAAAATTCTTAACTAAATCCACAACATCATTCACTTTATGTCGGACCCGGGAGTAACCCCCCAAATCCTTTGTGTATTTCTGAACTAGTCCCATTATCAGTAGCTAGTTCACACAGTAAACAGATATGGTAACATCCATAAATCGCACAATTTTATTAATAATCAACAGAGTTTATTACAAAAAAAGGCTTACATGCCAACAATAAACAAACACATCGGAAGACGAGGAAGTAGTGGAGTCCAGCTGATCTGCCACAGGCAATCGACTGGGTAGCGGCCTAGTCATCGAGATCCACACCGAAAGCGAAGTCCTTCTCCTTAGAAATTTATTTGCATTAAGTAAGGATGAACACAACTTCCGTGCTCGCAAGTTACACCCAATAACAGAGTTAATGCATGCATATTAACAAGGAAGGCTTATAGGGTTATTTGTGCAAAAGCAATATTTGACGTGTTAAATACAATACTAAGTTCAAAAGCTCAAATTTTACAATAACTAAAATTGAGTTTGAATAAATAAAGATAGTGTAGGCACCAACCTAACACTAACTTAAACACGGGCACCAACCCGAGGCTTCAACCCATAACTTTTCTCATGGACACCCATCCATGTCATAAACTATTTTATGAAACATTTTGAAAACAAAATCAAAGTCTAACTTTGAGTGGCTTTGCCAAGCATGTCCATGACCGTGGACACGGCTATTTGAATAGTTCTTAACACTCTACAGAGCTTGTACAGCTTTACCCACAAGAGATAATTAACTTGTACTGTCCGCCCACACACTTTCGAAGGTGTACGACTAAGAGCTTATCACGAGGCTTTTACAATGCATCATCCCATCGTAGTCCCGTCCCGCTAAGGTTTCGCTTCCTTTGGACAAATCATCCATCGGATTTAAGCCCCCTCTTGCGCCAGGTGGGAATATATAAAAGTAGATCATAAGAGACACCCACGCAACTGGATGGCACGACCCCAATGGAATGTTGCAAATTAGTTAGCCAAGTCTGTCCCATCCCAGACTTGTGGTAGTACGGTGAAGCGTAGCAAAGGAACGCTCGAAGACCGGTCCTTAACTGACTTGGGCAATCTTCCAAAAAACCCTCGGTCTCAATCCTACCCAGATTGAGCCCGTGCATAAACCTGCACCCACCAACCATCCATTTTTGCCCAAGTCCGAACCATCATTTTATTTTATTTCATTTTTCAAAGTCATTTACAAACTTCTATAGCACACCAATGCCATGCATACAATTTAAACAACATTTGATTTTTGGTTGAAATTCCCAAATCAAATATTTCAAGTCTAAGCATGGCTAAGCATAATTTTTGATAAAATGTTCTAGTTCATACTATTGTATAAACTAGATTTTCATCTAAGGTGTCAATGTAGGTTATTTCAATGTCAAGATTTGGATGTACAAAGAAATTAGGTATAACTATAATTTTTAAAAAATGGGTATTTAAATTAGACTGAATAGAAATAAGCATGCAATAATAATTTAAAATAGAATTTAATTAATTTGAAATGATGGGATCAAATATGATCAAAGGTATAACTTGCCTTGCTTGATTAGACGATGTTGTTTTCCTTAATAGGTCACCTAGTACTCACAAGTACTTTCTCCAGGTAGTCTATGTGTACAACCACGATGATCATACAGTCAAAAACAATCCTCTTATATGTTCTCAACCGGCGTCGAAATCCGACTCTCCGAAGTCGTCGAAATCTATACAAAAAATAAGCCAAATTCAAACAAGATTCAAATAAACTCCAAATTAAATAATTTTAGTTTAGTTAGCTAGATCTTGAATTTATATGAATTTAAAATTTTGAATCATCAAAATCAGAGTTCGTATGAAGGAGAATGAACCCCTAGAAGTTTGGAAATCACATGAAATGATGGAATAGGAAATTCTGGAATTTTAGAATTATTTTTCTGAAAGAAAATGGCTGTACTGTGTCAGCATGGCGTTAGCGGCCGATTTCTTTGCAGTTGAAAAAAAAACTTGCCATGTGGACAACACGCACGCAGTGACGGAGCAGCCACGTAGGCGAATTTGGCAACGTGGCCGTGACGTGGCCATGACGTGGGGGCGCCATGTCGGCTCAAAGCCGGCGGCGGCTCGCCAACCACCTCGCCGGTGTTAGGGGTTCCGGCGAGGGGTGCGAGTGGTACCAAACGAGAGAGGGCAACACAGTGATCACGGTGCGCACGGGTTGGTCACCTGAGGACACGACGATAGCCGACGGCGATGTCAGGGTTGTCGTCAGCGTTGAGTTCCTGCGATGCTTTCGGGGAGATGGCATGCGCATGAGGTCGGCATCGATGCGGCGATGCCAATGGTGGCGGAGATGTGGTTGTTGCTCCACAGGAGGTGGCGCTAGAGGCGGCGACGTCTCTCGGCGGCCAGCGGCGAAAATCTTCAAATCTGGCGAGGTGGGAGCGAGAGAGGAGGAGTGAGTCGAGGGGTTTGGATGAGGGACAAGCTGCGCACCTCGTGCTCCCTTTTATAGGGGCGGAGGAGGCTGCGAGGAGGAGATCAAGGCATCAAAGGCGGCGGCGACCATTTCAAAATTACGGTGAATGCGTGAGTGATTACGGGGGAGATGGCTGAAATTGGGGGCGGTGGTGAAGGGCGGTTTTAACGCATGCAACCGTGTGAGGAAAAGGGGGCGGAAAAGGTGGCGTTGATGGAGCTCCCGTGTGCAGCCATGGCGGCATTGGGCGCGGCTATGTTAGGAAGAAAACAGGAAGGGGAAGGAGCTGACAGTTGGGCCAGGGCGGCGAGAGGGAGAGGGGTACGGTGCGGGCCGAGTTGGGCCGTTCGATTTAAATCAGATGGTCCACAAAGGTTGGACGTTTGGACCGCTCCGATCGGTAAACAAGATCGAGCAGTTCGTATCAGATCGAACGAACCTCGTTGGCCAGAACATTCGGACCGCTCCAAACGCTCCATCAAGATCGACTCATTCGTTTGAAATCGGACGGTCCACAATGGCGGGGATGGTCGGACCGAGCGAACTCCATCTAGATCTGGCTGTTCATTTTCGATCCAACGGTTGGAGGGTTTGGAGATGGAACGAGTGGGCGAGCAGGCCGTGTGGGCCACGTGTGCGTGAGGATGGATTGTGCCGAGCCAAGGTTTCGGCCCACGCACTGATATGAGGGTTTACTTTGATTTAGCAATTTAAATATTTCCAATAATTCAAATAGGCTTTAGAAAATAGCAAATAAAAACAAAAAATTATGAGAAAATTCACAGAAATTCTCAAAGACATTCTAGACTTAAATAAAATATTTCCAACTGAACTTTGGTAATAGATTTTGCAATTAATTTATTTTGGCTTTGAAATAATTAGGGAAAAGCTTTTAAAATTCCAGAAAATTCTAGAAATTAATTAAAAATTTATTTTCCAACTTAAATAAAATAAAACTTCAATAAATTTTTATTTTTGACTTTTTAAACTTCAGAAATTCAAGAAAAGCAATAAAACTCTTTTAAATTTCAGAAAATCCAATAAAACAATAACTTTATTTATTTTTATTTTGGTAACAGAACTTTGGGATGTTACACTTTATTTCTCAAGCATATTTATCAATCGTAATCATCCAAAATTTCTTTACACAATCCAATTCCTTCATTACAGAGCTTTCCAAACGACTACACGTAATCCACAAATTCAAATTTAATCCGTCAAATTTTTTTATCACCATCTATCCAATAATTATTTTGACCAACTCCAATATGAGTAAGATATCCGCCAATCATATATTCCAATATCCAACAATCATATGACTCTATAATCTGATCGAGACATATCTGATCCGTGAGGAGCAATGTTTTCCTGTGTGCCGAAACTTGTTCTTATTCGTCTCTTCCTTTTGAGAAAGGATCAACCGATTTGTGTTGCAAAGATTTTGTTAAGAGTAAGTTGGCAACTGCTTGTTGGTAGCCAAGTAATGGTAGTGGTGAGATTTTGGTACCAAGTGATTGGAGGAGTAGTAGAAGATGAATTGGTCTTGACCTGTACCTCTTGGAGGAAAATTTTGATTCAAATGGTATGATTGTTGCTGAAGTTCAATTGATGGGTGTTGCGACCAAGTAAAACCTATGGTAAAGTGTAGTCCCAGAGCCCTAGTTTATGTTGAACTGTTGGGATCATTGAAAGTATGGAAATCTTGATCAAGTCATAGAGTGACGCGATTGGGTTGTTAATGCGGGGTTGTGCTTGTGATTCATGATGATGAGGTTTAATGTGATTCTGACTCCAAAGTAATTTGATCGTTGCGGCAATTAATGGGATAGCAGGAAGGGTTGATTTAATATCAAGAATGACTCGGTCTTATTGGGTAACCCTCTAAGAGTAATAGTCTTTGTGGAAGTAATTTGGTTAGGAAACTATTTCCATGATGAGGTTATTGAGTGAGTATGTCGGAATTGTGGGAATGATTAGAGATTTAATCCGATTATTTTGTCTATCTGTTATAAGGGAAGTTCGCTGTAGAGGTCTTGGAGGTTAAGTTTGGGCTTTGCATTTTTATGCTAGTAATTTGGATGCCCAAGGATTGTGTAGAGAAAATAGAATTTTGGAGTATTCTGAGTAGTAGAATGATCATTGATAGAACCCTTCTGTCGAATTAATTTCATCAGTAGAAGGAGTTGTCTAGAATGTTCGGTGGGATCAGTAGAGCCTTCCCACAAAGGTGTGGATGATGTATTTTGGATTGAACATAACTTTGAGGATGCCAATTTAAGAGATTTGAACTCGTGTATTTTGTGATGAATTCGAATTTCAAGGTTTGAGAGCAATCTTATTCCTAAAGGAGAAATTGAGAGAAAGAATGTTTTCTCGGGTAGTGAAGAGTTCTCTTGATTATTGATTGATTTGTATGTTTATGCTAGTGGTTATTTGCAATTTGAGTTGGCTTTTTGTTGGCATGATGGTTCTTTCTGGTTCAGCAAAATAAAAGGAGTATTTGTTTGGGAATTCGAATGATCTCTCTTTTGGCTTTCATGGTGTTCATTCATGAATTTCCTAAATAGAAAGTGGGATTTCTTACGTGTTGAGTTATCTATTTTTGGATTTGACCTTTTGGCGGAGAGTTGGCATTGCATGGTTGCGATAAGAACTCCTTATTTTCAGTTAGATTCTCTATGTAGAACAGTTGTTTAAGAACGAGTTTTGTGGTGCATTCTTGATTATAGGAGGTGCTCCTTGTGAGATGTAGAGTTCGATTTTTGAGCTTGTTAATCGTTGATTCATTTCTGTGGCGTTTGTTCTTGTGTTCTTTTCGACGGTTAGAATTCGAGGTCGAATTCTGTTAAGGGGGGTAGAATGTAATACCCTGATTATCGATTAGAGAGAGAATTAATCGAGAAAGGGTAATTAGTGAAAAATTCAGAGTTTTGGGGAATTTATGGAGTTGGGCTTCCTACCAGATCAAGCCTGACCTTGTGGTGACCATGTTGGGCCAAGGGGAGGTGCCCATGGCCCAAAGCCCATGTTGCCCTACTCTTCTTAACCCTAGCCAAAGGGCACCATTCCTTTCCTATCTCCCCGCCGCCAACACTTGCAACCCCCCAAAGTCATGGTCACGCCTTACGGTCCTCCTCCCCTCCGTAGATGGCGCCTCCTCTTGCCCTCGGCTCGGCCGTCGTCTCCGCAGACTCTTTCTCAACCGATCTTTGCAGGGCTCTTACTCACCGCCTCTTGGCTTCTCGGCGCTGCTACGCCGCCGCCTCCTTGCCGTCTCTCGCGCTGGCTCAGCGCTGACCCGCCGCCGCCGCCACGCCATGACCCGTCGCCTCGCCCTCGGCCAGCGTGGCTTCCTCCGCTCCTGGCTCCTCTGGCGCTTCCTCGCCTGCTGCTTAGCGCTTCCTCGTCGGTCTAGCCGCCTCGCCACCGCCGGTTTCCCGCCTCCAGCCTGACCCGGCGCCGCCGCCGCGCCGCGCCCTCGTTCCCCTGACGCCGACGCGCCCGGCACTAGCGGTGTCGTCCTCCGTGCCTCGCCGACGGTGTCTTTGCAGCGTAGCTTATGCGTGCAAGGTAGCGATCTCCTTCTCCGGCCTTCTCGCATCTAGGACTAGGTGGATGATTGGATGTCATGAATTGAATTAGTGTGTCTTTGAGTTTCGTGTTGCGTAAGGTGTTCGAGGATATGCCTAGCCCGGGTCTTGCCTCTTGGATGTACTACGATGGTCCCGTGAAGTTTCTTAAGGGATTGGGAAGAAACGTGTGATTTGTTGAGTCGATGCTTGTCTTTGTGCCGGCTAGCGAGAGCGAATTGGCTTGATCTCGAGATATCTTGTGGACTTGATCAAGGCATTGGCTATCCAGTCATGAACATAAGAGTGGTTTGCTGATTCTTGCTGCTCTAGATAGATCCACAAAGTGAGCTGTTAATCTTAGCCAAGCGTGTTCAACTCCGATCTGGTAGCGAGGCCAAGATTGTCCATGAACATGCTCTTACATCTATATTGGATATGGCTGTTATCATGCTGCCTTCTTAAGATGGTTCATAGGAGGCAGTTCTTCTAAAGGTCCAAAAGGTTTCAACCGTCTTGTTCGCTCTCCATGGAGTACACTTGATATTGTTGCAGAGGTCAAACAACCCATTCTCTTCCTTTATGGATTGCAAGATGATCTGGTCCCCCCCCCCTTCACACGTGAGGTTGCTTTATGTCAAGGCCCTTGATCATGACATCAATTGTAGATTTGTTGATTTTCCTAGTGGTATCTTTGATTCCTCACTCATAATATGAACAACTGAATTATAAATTAGCATATTTATTACTTGCTTTGAATTCTGAGTGATGTTTACCTTCCATGATGGCTGGGAAAACGCTAGCTTCATTGGAATCTGCATGTGGAGTAAAATGTACCTGTGTATACAACTCTAAGGGAAAGAAATGGATGTGGAGTGGGGCATGGTGCGATGATGGTGGTGGGTTGGTTTATGCTGGTGAAGGTGCTGCAGCTGGTGCATGGGGTGGTGGTGAACCCCGGTGCTAGAACGTTTCGCCATTTGTCTTCTGTCACGGTCGAGGCAAGTGCTAGTATTATTGAGTTATTATCCTATTTACTTGATGAATGCCATAGTTGATTGATGTTGATTGTTGCTTAGTAATGTTGATGAGCCTAAATGCTATAGTTTAATGACGATGCTTACTACTTGGAAATGTTCACACGATGCTGCATGCTAATGGTTACATGATGATGCGTACATATTACTGTTTAAATAGTGATGCTTGCGTGATAATGGTTATACGTGGATGGCAGGAATGATGGGACAAGGTGAGCGATGAGGCTACCTTGTCAATGATGAATCATGATAATGACAATGGACATGTGCATTTGCATCATGGCAAGTACCTTAGTGTTTCTATGATTATGACATGTTGTATGCTTGTGGTTGGTATTGTATTTCTAAGTACCATGTTAATATTTACCAGTTCGTATTCTATCCATTTGTGTTACTTCCATGAATAGAGAGCATGTAATTTAAATGTTCATATGTCATACCATGCATCCATAATACATGTTTCAATCCACGGGAGTGGATCATTATATAAGACACATCAATTCCAGTATGGGCATGTAAGACCCACCATTCCAATGTGGGCAGTTTGGGACACCCGTACGAAACGTTCTTTGTATAGGGCTTGGATCCCCGCATTTTGTTAAATGCGGGCTTAGGTGAACACCGACGGGTGTGTCACCCGCAATACCGGTATTTGCATGTGTGTAGTCCCTTCGTTTCGTCCAAATCATGCATTCCATTCATTCAAGTGTTCATTCTGTGCTTATTTCATGCACTTTAATGCTGTTGTTCATGATGTGATCGTTTATTTCCTTTGACTGCTTATGGTGCTATCATAAGAGATGGATTTATGTTTTGTACTGCTGTTGTTCATGATGTGATCATTTATTTCCTTTGACTGCATATGATGCTATCATAAGAGATGGATTTGTGGTCTATAATGCTGTTGTTCATGATGTGATTGTTTAATCCCTTTGAATACTTATGTTGCTATGTTTGATTTACTATTGCACTTTGCTGAGTCATGGACTCACTCTTGCTGTTGGTTGTGGTTTTAGGTACCCCTTACAAGAACGGCATGCATGGGAGGGAATAGATTTAAATCTGGTTGCACCTTGGCACAAACAATTCACGGATGAATAATTTGGATGATGATTTAATATATGAGAGTAATGCTTAATGGATTATTATGACTTATGCTTAGTATAATTTGTAATAGAGTTGATAGAAGATTATGGATGCCCTTTTGATTATGTTTTAGTTGTTTAGCATTTTCTGGTGTGTCGTTGATGATTAGAGTATTGAGTTGATGTTATATAAAATTGTTTGAACCTTCGGTATAGCCATCTATACAAAGGAGGTTCTGTCGAAATTCAGTAAATAGACTTAGTTTTATTTGTTACTCTATTATTTTAGTAGCATTCCGTGCTCATGTTGAAATTTGTTATTAAATCGCTACCTCACACAGTAAACAAATATAGTAACATCTATAATCGCAAGGCTTTATTAATAAATAACAGAGTTGATTACCAGAAAGATTTACAAGCCCACAAATAAGAACACAACAGAAGACGAAGAAGGTGTAGTAGAGCCCAGCTAATCTGCCACAGGCAATCGACTGGGGTAGCGGCCTAGTCGTCGAGATCTTCAGCAATTGCAAAGTCCTCCTCCTCTGAACAACATTTTATAAATCAAGAGTGAGCACAAACAACCGTGCCCCGCAAGAGACACCCAATAACAGAATTATAATGTATACAGGGATATATCAAAGGTAGGCTTATATGGCTGTTTTGCATAAAGCGACATTTTCCAGTTAAATATTCATACTAAGTTCTAAAGCAGTTTACTATATAACTAAAATTCATTTTCTAAATCTCAAGTTTTATAATTAGATAACATTCACACAAGAGTGGTGAAGGATACCCTCCTATCACATAGCTACCTGCCCAATTTCCATTTGGATAAACCATCCAAAACCATTTGATAAAGGATTTTTAAAATGAAAAACCAAAGTCTAACTTTGAGTGGCTTTGCTAGCATATCCATGACCATGGACATGGCTATTCGAATAGTTTTACACTCTGCAGAGGTTGTACAGCTTTACCCACAAGAGATAATCTCGTAATGTACGCTCACACACTTCCGAAGGTGTGTGACTAAGAGATTATCACAAGGCTTTTATAAAAAGACACCCACGCAACCGGATGGCACGACCACGGTGGAATGTTATAAATTAGTTCGCCAGATCCCGCCCACTCAGAACATGTGGTAGTACGGTAGGGCTTAGCAAAATGTGCTCGAAGACCGGTCCTTAACTGACATGGGCGACTTTCAATAAAACCCTAGGCCTCAATCATAGAAATGAATCGATCCCGTGTATGAACATGCACCCATCCAACATCCATTTCGCCCAAGTCCAAACCAATTTTTATTTTGTTTAATAAGTCAAATCATTTTATAAATTTCTATGGTAAAGACAATACCATACAATCATTTTCAAATCATAGTTGAAATTTTGGCTAAAGTTCCCCAAATCAAGATTTCTGGTCTAAGCTTTGACTAAGCATAGTTTTCCAACAAGGTCTAGTCGTACTAGTGTATTGACCAGATTTTTTCACTAAGGTGACAAGGGGATGACAACTTCAATTTCAACATTGGCTGTACAACGGTAACAGAATTAACTTGTAATTTAAAACAGGAATCTAAATTACTTGAATATAAATAAGCATGCAATAATAGTTTAAAACAGAATTGATATAATTTTAAATGTTGGGCTTAAATATGATCAAAGGATGTAACTTGCCTTACTCAATTAGTTGTTCAAAAACGACGTCGAAATCTGGTTCTCCGAAGTCGTCAAAATCTACACATGAAAATAAGCCAAATTCAAATAAAATTCAAATGGACTCCAAATTGAGTACTTCCAGTATAGATAGCTAGATCTTGCTTTAAGATGAATTTAGAAATTTGAGTCACTCGAATCAAAGCCTGAACCAAGGATAACGGGCTCTCGGAAGTTTTGAGACCACATGGTCGGAAGGAGGTTCGACTACAGGACGTGGTCGAAAGAGGTTCGACTACAGGACGTGGTCGAAAGAAGTTCGACTACAGGGCAGAAGGAGGTTCGACTACAACTTGAAGCGGCAGTGTGACGAAGTGAAGCGGAGTGGAAGCTACGGGGATAACAACAACTGAGCTCCGGCAACACTTTCGACCAAAAAGCGAGAGCACTAGCTACTGGAGGTGACTAGGGCCATACCGGAGTGGGGAGCAGTCAAGGAGCTCGTCGGTGATGGTCCGACGACACGAACCCGAGGCTACGACGACGCTTCATCATGGAGGAGGTGGCCTAGGAGAAAAGGGAGACAATGGAAGCTCGGGGAGCACCAGTGAGAGTCTGAGATGCTCATGGAGGGAGTAATTTGGAAATATCTCAGTGGAGGCAACGAGGTGGTGGAAATGCCCCTTTCGGCCGGAGATGAAGGCGAAACTCAAATCTGAAAGCTCCTGAGGACCAAAACCAAATCCGGTTAGGCTATAAGTTCCTTGTGTCCTGGAACACGAAACGACATGGGTAGAGAGGAAGGAGCTTCATAGTGGTGGTCGGAACGACGATGAGGCGCGGTGGCCAGAAACTCGAAGCTCAGGGCTTCGGGCAAATAACAGCAACAAGAGTGAAAGAGGGAGAATTGGGTGGGGAAAAGAGATGAAGGGGGGCTTCTCGGGCTCCTTATATCCTGGAGGAGAGGAGGGGAGAGTTGGAGTCAAGTGGAGCAGGTGCGGGCAATTAATGCACACGTCGTCGAGGGAAAAAGGGGCGGGATTCGCATCGGGGCGACGACTTTCATCGCGGCGGTGATGCACGCGAGTGCTGGTGGCATGGGCAAGCAACGGGAGGGAGGCGAAGGTGAGCAGGGGAGGCCGACATGCGGGTCTAGTTGGAGAGTCTATTCTAAATCGAGAGGGTGGTCTACACTGAGAGGGTGGTCAAAACCGAGAGGGTGGTCGATACCGAGAGGTGGTCGACACCGAGAGGTGGTCGACACTGAGATGCTGGTCGAAACCGAGAGGCTGGTTGAAACTGAGAGGCTGGTCAAGACTGAGAGGTTGATCAAAACCGAAAGGCTGGTTGACAACGAAAGGGTGGTCGACAACGAGAAGGTGGTCAAGTCGGGCGCGAGGAGAGAAAAAGAGATGGGCTGAGGGGAAATAGGAACAATAGAGAAAAGGGATTTTAAAATACCAGAGAACTCTAATAAACTCAGAATAAACCAAATTTCGAATTAGTTGAAGTTCGATTAATTCATATTAAATTGCTTTTAATTTCTTAGATTTCCATGTTAAGCTTTAGCAATTCAACAAAACCAAATGGTTATTTTTATTTTAAAATTTTCAAAAAGCCCTGAAAATTGGGATGTTACAGCAAGCCCCGACAGACATAGACGCCAA
This sequence comes from Phyllostachys edulis, assembly GCA_036346405.1. Lineage (NCBI taxonomy): Eukaryota > Viridiplantae > Streptophyta > Magnoliopsida > Poales > Poaceae > Phyllostachys > Phyllostachys edulis. Next base: position 13,589,558 of record CM070554.1, on the reverse strand, counting down.
TTACCATCGTCTGCACTTACCAAAGTAATTCCTACCATCTACAGCCTGCGGGCTAAATGTTTGAACTTAGTAAATTAATCAACTAGGTCCTTCCTATTTAGGACATGTGGTTGTACGGTATTGCTCAGTTTGGATAGTCACAAGCGTCGGTCCTTAATATGACTTGGGCAACTTTCAACGAAACCGTGGTCTCAATCATTGAAATGAATCGATCCCGTGCATCCTTGCACCAACCTTAACAACCATTTCGCTCAAGTCCAAACAGATTTTCACCATTTTATTTTATTTTATAAAACAACGACAATACCTATTGACATACATTTCTCAAACTGATTTGCATAAATGATAATAATAAATTCCACCCATAGGATAATCATGACCGAAATAGCTTGTCTAAGCAGTTCTACCGTTTTATATTAATCCATCAATAATGTAATACATAAACCAACAATAATGCAGCTCTATAATCCAACAATAATATAATCATGTAATCCATCAAGGTATATTTCTATGATCCACAATGATATATCTCTATAATCTAACAATGATATATTGCAATAATCCAATAAAAATATATTTCTATAATCCAACAAAGATATATTTCTATAATCCACCAAGATTTATTTCCATAATCCAACAAGGTTATATTCCAGCCATCTAACAATGATATATTTCTAATAATCCGATCATGATATAATCCTATGATCCAACAGTGATGTAATCTGATAATTACGTATTCTAATAATCCACAATGATATATTTCTAATAATCCATCAATCACTTACTATAATCAATTTAATTCAACTAAAATTGGTTTAGATCCAATCTGTCCTTTCGATCCCAAGCAATCAAATTAGTGCTTCAAGCTAGGCACTTCCTAATATCCAACAAAGATATAATCCGATAATGATGCATTCCAATCATCCCACACTGATATTTATCTATAATCCAACAATGATATCTCTACTACTATAATTCTCAGTTTATCACAAGACGGCCAATCGCTCACCTCCCCGCACAAATCGCCCCACCCACTCCCCCACCCCACCCCCACCTCCACGCCAAACCGTCAGACGCCCCCCTCCCTCACTGCCACTCCCTCCGCCTCCGCCTCTTCCTCTGCCCCCTCGCCCCCTTGGTGTCGCCGACCTCATGCGACCCCCTCTCCTCGCCTCCACCTCGCCGCCTCTCCTCTCCTTCACCTCACAGCGCGTCCACCCCCCACAGGGGTTCTCCCCGCCGTCCCCAGCCCTGCTGGGCGAAGCTCCCTCTGCCTCCGCCGCTTCTCCTTGCTTCTTGCCGATCCTCCTCCTCGTGCTTCTCGCCTTCTTCCTCTACCCCCTCCGCCACCGCCGACCTCCCTCCCCCCCCCCCTCTCCTCGCCTCCACCTCGCCGCCTCCTCCACCTCCCATCCACGAACCCCACGCCAAACCACCGCCTAACCCTCCCCATCCGCCTCGCCTTCCCTCGCCCTCGCCTCCCTCTCCTCCTCCCGCCCTCGCCCGCCTCCTCGCCCTCGCCTCCACGTCCGCCCCTCGCCTCCCCCCTTCCTCCCTCCCATCCATGCCTGCTGCCTCGCCTCAACCTCTCGACAGGCCTCCTCCACCACCGCGCCCCTAACCATGGGTGAGCACCTCCTCTCTTAGCCTCAAATCAGGCGCTTTATGTTCTTGTAAAGGCAAGCTCCTAACTCGCTTGCTTTTGATGCAAATCTCGCTCGCCCCACGCGCCGTGTCTTTTTGATCCATTCTTGGGTTTGTTAGTTGCTAATCTTTGGTGATTAGAGGATTGCAAAGGGTTTGTGAGTAGAATGAATGGAGGATTGTAGTTTGATGTTGCGCTATCAACAGCTTTGATCAAGGCACTAGCATACATTTATACATTACTTGCAGAGTCTCTCGTTAAATGATAGATCCTTCCCTTATTTTAGCCATGTCATCCCTCGTTTTCCTATATTTTGCTTGGTGTGATGTTTTGTTTCTACTTCGCTATGTTGTTTACATCTACAATAGATTATGTATTCTCCACTTTGCATTGTGGAGACTAGATTTGAGGTACCAGCACAGCCAACATTGGTACCATTTTAGAGGATTAGTTCAAAAAAGATGTTCAAGCAAGTTGCTTGACAGTAATTGCTGAACAAAGCTAGAAGTGCGTGGACAATAAACACGGTTTCCTTCTTGGTATGCAAATTTATGTTGGCTGCTTTCATTGTTTGTTTTCCATTGGTGTCTCTTCTAGATCACTATTATTGGTTTTTTATTTGACCATGTATTCATGTCGAGGCTTTGTGGTAAGAAATACTAGGTTTTCCTTATTTTCTATTTGAGCTCGAATTTTCCCGAATGCAATGTCAGATAATATCTACTTTTTATTATGTTAATAGAAAATTAGAATGACAGACATTCTATGTAACATAATTAATCGACAACTTTGTGTTTTGTTTCATTTCAGGAGAGAATTTTTTATGCAGTGATGCACGTACACCTCATGTTACCAATGCAAGAGGAAGCATCTAGAGGCTAGGTTCAAGAATTCTATTTGCATTACAAAACAATGAGCTTTCACTCTGTGCTAAAGTGATTTTTTTCCCCTGTGGAATAATTATACGGAATTCTACATTTTCCATTTTTAGTGTCTTTGCTAATCTAATGAAAGTTGTCATGACATGTTTTGCTGCAGAGGCAGGACTGAAGGAGCACTTCCAAAAGGTTTCAGTATTGCTACCAAAAGGCAACTAAAGGATAGTTCCACCTACCATCAGTGAACCATTCTTTTATTGAAGTCATTCTTCATTTCTTCTGTTCACATTTGTTGATATCCACAGGTGCCATTAGAGCTTCACCTGCCATCAGTAAATCGTTCTTCCATTGAAATCCACATGCTCATAAAAATAATCCATATAGGAGTTCCACGTATTCTTCCTTTCGATGACTTTGCTTTGTTCACTCCATCTGGTCTCTGTGGTGTAGGTGTCCAGTTTCACATCCTGTCTTATGGTGGCATGTATGAGTGCCTAAACTATAAGGAGGTACTTATATGTCTTGAGTGATTTATGGAAAGTTTTCGAGGTGCTGATCCTGGATGAAGTTTAATTCAGAGGCTTCTCTTTCACAGAACAGAGAGGTTGGTAGCCTTTACTTGTCATGACTCTTCTACCGTACCATGTCTTATATCAGCTGTTGATTCATTTGGATTGGCCCCTTCCTAATTGTGCTTTCTATTTCAGGAGCACCGGATTGGCACGGCCATGCATAGGCACTGGTGTGCTTGCATGTGCTTATCTTAGTTGTTAGAGCTTTTGTATGTTTTCATGGTTGAACATGTGGGAAGATGAAATTTTCTGTTTTCATTGCTACAAAGTTTTACACAGTTCAGATACTACAGTCATATGTGATGAACTCACTCATTTCGTGAGAGGACAATCATCTGCTATGCCTCTTTTTGTTAGATGGCTATTTTTGGTTTCTCTATGACTATGATACGCTTACTTGGGTTCGAGTACTAATTTGTTTTGGTTAATTCTTGCATAATATGTTGCTTTGCCTCTTGGTATTAAAGTAATTTTTCATGCACTATTGTCATGCTTAGTTGTGAAGTTCAGTTAACTATTATTGTATACAAAACTTAGATATGCACTCTATAGTATTTGTGAAAAAAATGGTGTACTGATAGCTGTAAAAGGTTCATGTATTGTTCATTATTTTCAGTTCTTCACTTGACCTTTTAATGCCTATTGCATTCTCCTTTGTTTGTCTTTTGATGATGGAGTCGGATCAGCATCGCAAAAGTTTAGATAAGATCATTCGTCCTGCAGTTCACATATTTTTTTAATGTTAATTTAGTTTCCTATAGTTTTCTCTTTGCTGGCATCCAAAAGTTTGGCCTTGACAGAACATGTCTCATTCCTATAATTTGTAGATGTATAGAATGCTTGAAGAGTTCTTCTGTCTTCACCTACAGAATATTGCAATATTTAGCATAGCTACTCATTCTTAGGAGGTCTCATTGAGGTTATATTTCTTTACTTTCTTCCAAATTCCAAATGGTTATGATTGTAGCAATCTACTAGGTTACAGAAGTCTTTGCAAAATTGTGTTAATGGAGCTCACTAAATATATTAGTTCATACATAATAGTGAGCTTTGTTGGGGCTTTAACCAAAACATACGATGGTCAGTCTGTGTTTCTTCCAAAATTGTGTTTCTTCATGTGTCTCCTTCCATTTGGCTTATTCCTTTGCTGTTACGGGTATAGCACATCTCAGTTTTTCCAATGTACATTTGGCCCTATGCACTATGCTTAATATCTTCCTGTGCCATTTTAGGACCAAAAGACACATGATGCTATTCTTAAAGATCTGAATCTTGAAAGGTTTGTTTTCATGTACCAATCAATCATTTCTTCCGAAGGTGTCATGCTGCTATATGGTATTCTAAATACTCCTTTCTAATGTTTGCAGCATTGCTTGGGAACCAAATTTGGAGGAATGGGTGGCAAGGGCTACTTTATATGACACTCTACAGGATACAGTTGGTTTCCCCTTCACCTTCACACTTGTTTTATTTATCTGGAACCTTTACTTTTTAGGCCCAAGTGACTTGTACTTTCATTTTAGGTCAGGATTGCCATGGTTGCCATGGTCCCTGCAATTGAAAAGGCACGTCTTTACCGAGGTAAAGGAGGAGAGATTATGCGCTCTGCTGTTTCCCGATTCATTGCATGTATTTCAATGGCTGGGATATCCTTGAATGAGAAGACAAAGAAAAGTTTGTTAGAAACCCTTAATGAGAATTTGAGGCATCCCAATTCTCAAATACTGGTGAAGCTTCCTTTTTCTCGTACTAGCAATTTGCAATAGTTAGGATAGCAAAGAGTTTGTTAATGCCCATTCACTCAAAAAGTAGCCCTCAAAGAAGATCATATTTCGTGTTGTTCCTGTTGTTTGAATTTCATATGACACCAATGTCTCGATTTGTCGATGTGCTCGTACTCTCTGAATATTGCATAAGCATGACACTCGTCATCTGCAGACCAGAGAATGAGTATTTTGCACAATTTTGTCCACCTGCTTCTTGTTGACGATTGAAGCATTTTGTTCCAACCTATCCGGGTTATTCGGTGAAAAGATTGTTAATGATACCATTTCAAAGTATGTGACGCTTCTAGATGACCCAAATGTAGCCGCAAGGCGAGGTGCGAAAGATTGGCCCTCGAATATTACCGCACAATTTCTTGGTTTTAAAATGGATGCCTGTGATGAGTAAGCTCAGAGCTCATGCACAATTGAGGTAATGGAATTATCTATTGACATTTCAATGGTAAAACAGATATAAAGAACCAAAGAATAACTTGCCGGTGTCAGACTTATACGAATGCTAGAATTGAAAGTCCGGTTTAATCTAATATGCGTGATAAGCTCGATGACCTTGATGTCAAGCACGTGTGAACTCGTTAGGGGTTAATTTCGCTTGTGAAACATTATCGCTTTGTGATCCGAAAGAAATGGTGTAGATTCTGTATATGCATACATAAAAGATAAGGTCATGCAAGCTTTATTTAGAGCACTTGATGATTATGCTGCAGACAACAGAGGAGATGTGGGTTATTGGGTTCGTGAAGCAGTAATGGTTAAAGCTTTTAATTGCTTGATTCGTTTTATGTGTTAAAGTGAAATATTATTTATGTAAGGTTTAGGGTTCCGTTGCAACGCACGAGTACCCTACTATTTAATGCATGATGTGTATCTTCAGTGACGAAATATTATTTAATGCATGATGTGTACTTTATCTATTGGTTTGTACTTAATTTACATAATGGTATGTCAGTTATTTATGTATTGAAGTAAATTATGGGAAAATATTATTTCGATCGTTCATTTCTAGAATTGTCGCACAGAGTTCTTGTTCTCTCGTGTTGCATTAATGTGATGCCCGTATGCAAAATCATCTTTTAATTGCTTGATTTGCTTTATGTGTTAAAGGAAAACTTTATTTCTGTAAGTTTTAGGGTTCCGTTGCAACGCACGGGCATCCTACTAGTATTTCTAAAATCCAACCAAGATACATCTCTATGATCGCACCAAGCTTTATTTTCTATAATCTATCAAAGATATATTTATAGAATCCATTTGGTTCTTCCTTCATAACATTAAGGGGTACACTCAGGGTTCACATGACGTCATATTTACCTATAATAAAAATTATAGATAAAAGGTAAAATGAGGATTATTATATCCTCGTCATCTAGGCCCCCAGCTTCAAGTGAAAGCACCTTACTTGGTAAAGGGGTTCTAGATGGTCTTACGATCATGAGAGGATCGTAGAAAATAATCGAAGGAAAAACTCTTCGATTGTATACTACTTTGACCGTAAATGTGCTTGGTCAAGAAAATTGCTTACGACTATCAAGTAGTCGTAAAAGCATTTCTACGATCACAAGGTGGTCGTAGTATAGTGATCGGAAGAAGGAACTTTCCGATTATCATTTCCTTTGGTTGAAAAGATCTAACCAAGGAAGTAATTTCGCTTGAGATGTAAACGCAAACCTGAATTTCTCGAACGGACACACTGGGGAATCTCAAACGACGCCTAGCCTTTGTCATTGAAGCGGTTCCCGAGACGGTGGCGACCCTTGAATGTCACGCCTCGGCTCAAGGTACGCAGATTATATATACTCACCGGAGGGTAAAACCTAAGATCTTACTTTTCCCCCAAATTGCTCCTGCTGTTCTTTCAACCTCTTGCCTTCTCCGCCGCCGAGTCGTTCTTGCCTTCTCCGCTGCCACTCCAATTGTGCCCTCTTTTTCGACCCAAAATTTCCTGTTTCCGAGAGAGATGGCCAGGAAAGTTTCTGAGTGGGAAGAGTCGGAGATGGATGCGGCGAAGATTCAAGCCCTAGTTGTCGCCGGGAAGATTCCAGAGAAGACTCTTGTGAAATGGCTTCCGGCATTTGGGCAGCATTGGCCGTTAGGGGAGAATGGGCAAATTCCCGTCTTCCAGGCTTATTGTGAGTGTGGCCTTCGACTGCCTGCTCACCCCTTTCTCACCGTTGTGCTCGAAAGATTTTGGGGTGGAGTTAGTGAACCTTGGTCCTAACTCCATCACCATGCCGAAGCTGCCAGATATTTGTGCGAGTCGACTGGGAATTCCTATGACCTTGAGCTTTTCCAATATTTCTATGGAATGTCTCGGCAAGCCGATTGCCGGAAGTTGTGGTCTAAAACTCCACGACGGAAGTCGAGGAGTATATTCAGAGTTTCACCCGTCTTCGTGGGTCGGATGGAGGAAGAGGTGGTTTTATCGAAAGTCACTCGTAGATGACCTCTCTTCGTGGGAAAGGTCACTGAAAAGAAATCTTCATGGGTCTCTCGAAGATATCACCGGATTGCTCCTTATGTTCAAGCTATCAAGGACTTGAAGAAGGAAGGGTCGACGGATGGCATGTGGTGAAAGATTTCATCACACGCCAATTAGTTCTTTGAAGAAACGAGCATCCCTATGTAGAGATACTGGCTAATGCAGACCCAACCAGGACTACAACGAGGGTAAGTGAATTTTCGACTTAGCTCTCGCTTGGTCTTTCGCAGTTGTTTAAAAGATGCCTTTATCTGCTTGAACAGATCTTTCACCAAATGGAGATTGACGTTAGAGTCAAACTCATTTCGAGAAGTCTCCGCCACTTAGTGTGGCGGTTCCTAAAATCCTTGCGGTCGATCCGCAGAGGAAAGGATGGTTCGCCTAAAGGTAATCAAGAGTTGATTTTATCTTTAAGACTTTATAGTCATAGAAAGAACTTACGACTAGAGAAATGTTGTAGAAAAAAAACTTACAACTTAGTCGTGACCGTAGGAAAACTTATGGTCGAGGAAAGGTCGAGAAAAACTTACGATTTGATACCGGGTCGAGAAAATATTACGACCGCTTAGTAATTCTTCTTCGCTTTTGCTTTACGTAAAGTAGGCATGGAAAATCGTCGGGATGATGAAGAAGTCAGATCGATAACCATCGGTGCAGGGTTGACAAAGAACAAAGGCTCAGCTCCTTCGCCCAAGAGACGCCGACTTTTAAGGAGTGACGACAAAGGAGGGCGAGCTCGAGTTCTAGCCCTTCACTGATCCTCTCGCAAAGCTTGTGGCGCATATAGCGCAGAATCAAGCCGAGGCTAAAATAGTCAAGTGGAGGAGGTCAAGTAGCTGAACCTCTAAAGCACAAACCTCGCAAGGCCAAGGTACCTTCTATTATGACAAAAATCTTTCGCAGCTTTACCACTCCCGGTTTTGTTAAGCACTTGGAAAAGGAGAACCGAAGGATTTTATGTCTTTTGTGAAGGATAATATCGCTCCAAGAGAGCCTATGGCTGATGGCAATGTTTGCTCTTGGAGTGGTCGAGACCGATCTCGCCATCCAAAAGTCGAGACCGAGAGATGGTCCTCGTTCAAAATCCACGACTGACGTGGTCGTGGCTAAGCCCATTCTTCAACTCGAACTTCACCGTATGGTCGAGAGAAGAAGAAATCTTCCGCTGGGAAAGTGACTCCCAAATTCTCGCTTAGGTCCAAGGTGCAGAGGTATGTGAAATATACTAAAGTGTAAGAACAGAATTTACCTTTTTCCTTTTCACAACCTGAATTGCTTTCCTTTTCTTTTTTAGCCCGACTCCTTCAAATTTCGAGAATGCTTCCGTTGAGAAGCCTATTGCTACCTCTCCATTCCGGAGAGACACCAAGGAAGTGGTCGAGGATCATCCTCGCCCAGTGGTAGAGGAAGTCGTGGCGCTGAAGTGGTTACGACAACCAATGAGGTACTGTTGTACCCAAGAAGGTAGCGGCTACAACCTCTCGGTAGCAATGCAGTGACCACAGAGATGGTCGGGAGACTCCAAGAAGAATGCGACCACCGAGATGGTCGTGAAAGCTCCAAAGAATAACCGCGACTCTCGAGAGGTCGCCACGACCACCGAGATGGTCGTGGATAGAACAGAGGCAACCGCAGGCCTCTGGTCAAGATGGTGGCGTTCTGCCCACCGCGTTTTAAAGGAGATCGCAGCACGTTCCTCCCAGCACCCAAAGAGAAACCGGTTACGTAATCGGAAGAAGAAGAGTATTTCAACTTCGCTACCGACTTCTTTGGGCTCGCTTCCATCGAGGGTCTTCGCTTTCGATCTCGCGATCGAAGTCCCCCATCCCAACGATATTCCCAATAGAGGGATACCTTTGATAATGAACGCCTTGAGAAGGTTTGGTGGGACCAAGTCACGAGGGTAGACAAGTCAAGATCCCTGAGTCGGTTTACTCGATGTTTGCTCGATCAACTATGAATGTAAGTACTTAATCGCACTTATATATACAGTATAATCTTCTTGTTTCTCACTGCTTTTTCATCTTGCGTAAAGCCATAGAGCAAATTGTCATTGTTGTCGGTGAATATCATCGACAACTTCTAGAGTCGCGACAGAAAGAGGAACTCGCAAACAGCAGAGAGGTGGTAAGTCACCGCTATTCATAGTCACTTTGGATTTGACTACTTATATAGTGCTTACGGATTTGTCATGGAAAAACTCACGACTAGGTAATGGTCGAAAAGACTTATGACCAAAGGGCTTTGTCGTAGAAGAACTTACGACTAGGTCAATGGTTGTAGAAGAACTTACAATCGATTGACCCATGCTCATGTCCACCGTTATCCTTGCGTGTTAAACAAAGGACGCTAAGATCTTAGCCGACTCGCCGATTATGAAAAAGAGGAGTCGAAAAAGTTTAGGAAGAGGTATTAGACCTCCTAAAAAGCTTAAAGAAGCTAACTCGCAACCATGAAGTCGCAGGAAAAATTAAACAAGAAGTGCTTGAACTTAAGATCGCTTATATCTTTGATCTTTACCTAACTCTTGCTTCTTTTCGTAAAAGAAGACGAGACTAAAAAGCTCCGTAATGAAGTTAGAGAGAAAACTTCAGCTTATTCACGAGCTTACTCGTATGTCCAAAAATAAAGATCAAAACCTTGAGACGCCGAGAACTCTAATATCAAGTAAGTAATTCTTTACCTACAGCCCTTACGAAGTTATTTCCTTTTCTCACTTCCACTTCCTTTCTAGCAATGGACGTTAAATTGAGAGAACTTGAGATCAAATCGCGATAAAGCCGTGATTTATAACCGCACCGCCCTTATTGCAAAGAAGAATGTAGAGGATATTGTATCATGGGAGAAAAAGTATGCCGAGACCGTTGCTTCCCATAATGAAGAGGTCAAGAAGTTGATTCTCAACTAGTGGGTAAGAAATTCTTTTACCCGTGATTATTTTTGTTTTTTTTTCCTCTAGGAGTTTATTTTGTTTGACCAATCTTATTTCTTCAGAGCAAGTGGTCGAAAACAAAAAGCTCTCGCGAGGCTTCGACTTGTACCCAACAGAGATGGAAGCAATGAAGATTAAACTTCAAGGAAACATCACGCCTCAACAATGTGCTTGGTGAGCTACATAGTGAGGGAAAGACTCTCAAGATGATACAATAGCTGCTCACACAAGTACCATTGGGGATCAAGTCGATTTTGCAAGATCCGTGACCACTCAAGGCCAACCAAGTCAATCGATAAAGGAGGCGGTCGAAATCGCAGAAGTTATGCATTAGCAAAACTTAAAGCTCATGACCCCAACCTTAATGTGCAACCACTCAAGGTCGACTTCAACCGCTCTCAAGCGTAAGGAAGACGCTCGATGGAGGAGATGCAATCATTGGTTTAAAGTTTCAGAGGAGATGCATTGGGCTCTCCTCTTCGTGAGTAGTCTATAATGAACTTGTGAAAAAAGTTTTTGTTGATGTAATCCATCTTGTTCTCGCAAATCATCTTGTCGAGTAGTTAGTAACTCAAAAGATAATTAACTAATTTAAAGACTAAGAAATGAAGTCAAATGTAATGACTTTATCCTAGCCATCGACTATTTGCTTAGTTTGTGAAAACTAAGTAAATAGTTTTGTCTCCTGCAAATCATCTTGTCGAGTAGTTAGTAACTCAAAAGATAATTAACGAATTTAAAGACTAAGAAATGAAGTCAAATGTAATGACTTTATCCTAGCCCCTAACTATTTGCTTAGTTTGTGAAAACTAAGTAAATAGTTTTGTTCTCGCAAATCATCTTGTCGAGTAGTTAGTAACTCAAAAGATAATTAACAAAATAAAGACTAAGAATTGAAATCAAATTATTCTAGCCCTCGACTATTTGTTTGAGTTTGTTTAGACAAACTAAGTAAATAGTCTCAGAGAAAGGGTTTCAAAACAGAGAGGTTTGTTTAACTTGTAGTTTTTGGGTCTCAATTGTCATGCATCGGTCGAAAGGGTGGTAACGAGTTGACACTAGGAAGTTCCTTCTAGTGGGCGTGACCACGCAGAGAGGAGAGGCTTCGACTAGGTAATGTTAACATCTCCGACTAGTTTAATCAAATCGAGAATGGCAACTTGAGTTAAGCAAACGCCTAGAGGACTTTAAAATATTTACTCGCCCTTCTCCTGGACTCGATAAGTCTGCCCCGGTAGCAAGAGTAGGAAACGAACAAAGCTAGAAGCTCCTTCCAAAGGGTGACCACGCAGAGAGGAGAGGTTTTCGACTAGATGTGTCTCTTCCTCCCACCAGCTTGAGATGAAACGAGTACACCCAAGACGTTAAGCAAATCGAGAAAGTGCGCTTCTTAGAGTATTTTTCAAATTAATCAAGAAATAAACTAAGGTGAAAAGAGTTGGCCTTCAAAAATATTTCGACTAAATAAAACCCGAAGTTCTTTGTGTTGGCCATAAAAGCGAGTAACGAGTCGACACTAGAAACTCCTTCTAGTGGGCGTGACCACATGCAGAGAGAGAGGCTTCACTAGGTGATGTTATCGCGCCTTCGACCAAAGGTAAAGAAAACGGGTGTTTAAAACATAGTCGAAAAATAATGAAAGCACTACTCAAAAGTAAGACAATAGAGATAGAAAAACCCGATTCTTTATTGTCCTAATGGTCGGTTACACATAGAACTTGTGTAATCGGGTCAATGTTCCAAGAATTCGAGAGAACTCGCCGCCTTCCATTGCCAATCGTATCAACCTCGACGAGTAACTTCGACCATCGTAAGGACCTTCCCACTTGGGAGAAAGTTTGTTCCGATTAGACTTGATTGGCAAAGCCTCAATACTAAGTCACCTACAAAGAAGGTCATGAGGTTGAACCTTACGATCGTAGTATCTTCGCAGGCTTGTTGGTAGATTGCCGAACTAATTAGGGCCCGGTTTCTCCTTTCTTCAAGTAGATTAATATCATCTCGTCAATTTGTTCCTCGTTGGAGTCCGTGAATGTTTCGACTGTGTTGACCGATCTTTAGTTCCGGAGGAAGCATAGCTTCAAAGACCAAGACTAAAAAGAAAGGTGTTTCTCCAGAGTCTGATCGTAGTTGTACGAATCGCCCATAATACGAGGGTAATTCTGTACCCAAGCCCCGAGCGCTTGATGAGTCGGGTCAAGACTCGAAGTTTTAATTCCTCTCATTATTTGGCCGCTTGCACGCTCGACGCCCCATTACTCGATGGGCCATGTACATAACATAACTTGGTATTCTAACTCGTCGCAAAATTCCTCAAATTTTGCGCCGAAAATTGCTTACCATTATCTCGTAATTATTCGACTTGGTACTCCAAATCGAGTAATTACGATCTCATCATAAACCGCTTTGTCGCTTCCATTGTTATCCCAAATACATGTGTTCGGCTTCAATCCATTTTGTGAACGATCAATAGCCACAAAAGGAACTCAAACCTCCCGGAGCTTTAGGAAACGGTCCCGTGATATCAAGACCCCAAAGTTGCAAAAGGCCAAGATAGAGGTATTGTTTGTAATGCCCGAGCCGGTTGGTGTATTTGCTCGCTATGAAACCGCATCGACACACTTTTTAACCAACTCTTTAGCATCGATAGGGTCATGGCAAGAAAACCTTGTCGAAAAGCCTTGCCGACCAACGCTCAGAGGAAGCATGATTTCCACAAATGCCACCATGTATGTCGTGAAGGAGTGTTAATCCTTCGCTCATGGAATGCATCGCATGAGCACCCCTTGAGTACCTCGCTTATAGAGAACTCCTTCACCAAAGTATACATTTTGGCTTTTCGATAAGCGATCCGCCTCGAGATCGCCTTTCGCATGTAACCCTTCAAGATAATCATAGATGGGCGCCATCCATGTATCCTCGTATTCTAGAGAGGCCGCCTCAATAGGAGGTGTCTCTGCTCTTCGACCAGAGAAGGCTTCGAGTTGTTCCAAGAAGACTCCTTTTGGTACTTCAGATCCGAAGAAGCTATTCGAGCAAGTCGGTCTCATGAGGAAATTATCCTTTCGAGGGATGAATTGTGCCTCAAACCTAAAAAATGCTTTTCTAGCTTACGATTCGATAAGTACGAGACATTGTCGGTTAGAGCACCGGTATTTTTACCGACTTGATTCACGACTAGTTGAGAGTCTCCTCTCACGAGTAGTCGGCGAATCGAGAGCGCCACGCTCAGATACCAAATAGCAAACCTTCAGATTCTCGCCACATTATTAGTGGCCCGAAAGTTTAATTGTATGGCATACTTTAAGGTTTCTCCTAGAGAGATACCAGACCACCTCAAATTTCGAGCCACTTAAAGTAAGCGACCCGTCAGTACATCGCCCAATCGGTCGGGGAATCAGATCGGGATCCCGAACAGTTCAGATTTGTCCATTCGCGACAAAGTCCGCCAAGATCTCGATTTAACGGCCGTCGACACGAATGGATGTCGAACTCCCCAAGTTCGACCGACCATTTTGCCATGCGCCCCGCTGCTTCCTATTCGGAGGATCGCCCTAAGGGAAACTCAGACGCAGACAGCCTAGTTTGTGCTCAAAATAATGCCGCAGCTTCTCAAGACATGAGGAGGGCATACAAGCTTTTGGACCCGAGGGTAACGCCCTTAGGTCCGTGTAAAACTTCACTTACGTAGTAAACCGGTCGCTGTACATTTTCACGCTCTACAACCAAGATCGCTACCGACCGCTCGTGGCGTGGCGCCTAGGTAAACCAAGAGCGCTTTTTCCGCCTCTGAGAGACCGTAATAGGAGCACTCAGAAGGTACCTCTTGACATCCTCAAAGGCAGCGCTTGCTTCATTCGACCACTCAAAACTTTCGTGTCTCCTTAGAAGTTTAAAGAAAGGTAGTCCTTTTCTCCCAACAGGCGATGAAACGACTTAGAGCCGCCATGCACCCAAAGGAGTTTCGACTTCTTTCCGTAGTTGAGGGCGATTTGTAAAATGGCTTTTATCTTTTGATTCGCTTCAATTCCTCGATAGATACTAGGAATCCAAGCAATTTCAAGAGATTCCAAACACACACTTCTCGTGATTAAGTTTTAAGCGATGTTTTCGAGATTGTCGAATGTTTCTTGTAGGTCGGTAATATGATTAAGTTTCTTGATGCTTTTGACAACTAAGTCATCAACATAGGCTTCTAGATTTCGCCTAATTGAGATGAAAAGTTGCTCGCATCAAGCGCTGAAAAGAAGTTACCGCATTTTTAGACCAAATGGCATTTTGACATAGCAAAATATACCAAATGGTGTAATAAATGCGGTCTTTTCTTCATCGCCTAGACACATATTAACTGTGATATCCGCAATATGCATCTAAAAACTTAACATTTCACAACCCGCAGAGAGTCAACCAACCGATCGACACGAGGTAAAGGAAAATCGTTTTTGGACAAGCTTTATTAAGATCAAGAAAGTTCACGCACATACGCCATTTGCCGCTTGACTTTCTAACCATTACAGGTTAGCCAACCATTCTCGATGGTTGACCTCTTATAAAGCCCGCTTAAGTAGCTTATCCAATTCGATTTAATAGCATCTCGCCGATCAGGCAAATCTCCGCAATTTTTGTTTTACTGGTACTTTGTCGCCGTAAGTCTAGCTCGTGCTCGATCACCTCCCGGGACTCCGCATGTCGGATGCTTGCCACGCTAATACATCTGCGTAGCTCGGAGGAAGGTGATGAGGGCGCCTTCCTATTTGGGGTCGGAAGTATCCTCGATGCGTAACATCTTCGAGGGCTCCTCAAGGCCCGTGAGGAACCTCTTTGACTTTGTCGCTCGGCTTTGGTGCAGTTTTTAGGCTTCACTTGCTAGTCGAAGGTCGACTTTCTTCTCGAGTTGGTATTTGTCCTACCATCTCAAGGATCGACTATCGCAGTATGCGCCATCTTCTTGTCACAATGGATTGTAATTACTCCTTTGGGACCTCGCATCTTAATACATTGATATCCATAATGAGTAGCCATTAGAATTTTGCCAAAGTTGGTCGTCCGAGTATGGCGTTATATGTCAGATCGAAATCGACTACATCAAAGGAGATTTTCTCGTCTCAAATTACTTGGTGAACCAAATGTTAAAGGAAGAGAAACTTGACCAATTGGTTTGGTCAAGATCCCTGACAATCCCATGGAAAGAGTATCGCATCGGTCTTACTTTGGTCCCGGTACTTGCATGTCATCCAGGCACTCAGAATAAAATATTTAACGAGCTTCCACCATCAACCAAAACTCGATTGACCCGACAATTGTTGATGGTGGGTTCGACCACGATTGGGTATCGACTGTCGAGTCGAAGGATCGGGCAATACTCTTCTCGAAAGAAATGGTGACTTCCACCACTTCGTAATTTATTGACGAGAGGAGGATCTATGGAGTTTACCTCGCTCAAAGAAATTTTGAGCTCGTCGCTTTGATTCATATGCCGATGATCCCCGTAGATGTGTTCAATGGTGTGTTGCGGATCCCGAACCAGATCTCCTCTTCGTCATCTCAAGATTTATGACCACTTGTTTGACCTACCGCCGAGGGTGGAAGTGGTCCTTGTCGCTGTAGTAGTCTTCAAGCTGCTGAAGACCCTAGCTATGAAGGTCATGCCCTTCCTTTTTATGGAAAGGACACCACCTAGGCTTATCATTTTTCCGATCGTATGCTTACCTTTGCCTCTGCCGGAGTGTGGCTTGATGTGCGGGCTCTTTATCATTCACACCAATACCTCCTTGGAACCGCTGGTTTTTGACCCTTCATCTTATTCTTGGACTTTTTGCTTTCTTATCCTTCTTCTTACCAACTTCGCCGCTCTCGAGATGGATTGTCTTCACGATCGATTGTGTTGTTCCACTCGACCGCCTCGAGGCAGAGTATATCGATCGCCATTTCAAGAGTTCGCGATGTAAGTAGGAGGATTTAAAGCAATATCCTCTCGTTATCCTTCTACTACGGACTTCGCTTGAAAGCCCTAATGACAGATGAATCGAAACTTCCTAATTGAGTTACTTAACCCGATCAAGCGCTTGATGAATCGGCGCAATGTCTCGTTGTCGCTCGCCTCATCCGGCAAGTCGCCCTCCTTTCCGTATGCATTGTATGTGCCTTGGAAATTTGCCAAGAGAAGATCGCAGAGATGTTGCTAAGAATAGATCGACTCGAGTGGTTGGTTTAGTAACCACGATCGAGCGATCCTTCGAGCACGCTTGGAAGGTAATTTGCCATCACATGCTCTCCTCCTCCCGCCGCTTTAATAGTCATAGTAAATTTGAAGGAATTCGGGGATTTTGGGAACCATCAACTTCTCCATGTTCACCGGTCGAAAACGAGGTGGCTAATAATGTTTCGGAGATCAAAGCGAGAATGCCCGACATCCAAGAATGACTTCTTGACGCCTCCTTTGCGTAAAAGAAGGGTTGATATCATCGTGGTCGTACTCGACGATACCCAAGAATAAAGTTGACCCGACCTGTAATAGGTCTCGGTCCCACGAGGGAATACTCGTAGTTTATCTCGCCGCTGCAGATTTCCATGTCGGAGTGGTGAACGATCACCTTCCGAGGAGCTTTTTGATCATCACCATTTGAAGACATTTCTTCGAGTAGGAGATCGACACGACTTGTTGTTGCGCCGATTTCTACGCTGTGATATGTTGATTGATCGGTAGCCAAGAAGTCGATGGGTACAACTACTTGAATGATGTCGACGAGGAGCTTCCAAATTTTTTCATTGTACTCAAGCCTTTTGTGCGATCTCTTCAAATAAGAGGTCGTGAATCTCGGCGCTCGGCTAGCTCTTGAGTTGGATTCTCGAGCAAATCATTGATGTGCCGGAGCTCTCGAGCTTCCTCCGATTGATATTGAATACGCCTGCAAATTCTTCCGAGCTTCAATCTTCTTCCTTCAATTGCCTCAAGATTTTCCATGTTAGACTCTTGAGATTGCCTCAATGAAGCGCGAGAATGTCGAGGATTTCCCGGCGCTCATGAAGGCGCTGGTCGTGGTCCGCCAGCTGGTGGTGTCCTCGCCATTGCCACGAGGGGCGCAGCAGTGTGACCTTCGAAGGGTCTCCATCTCGGCCTCTAGAAGAGTGATCTTGATCCGAGGGAAGGACGAAGACCTCCTGCTGATGATTCTCACTTGCGCCGAGGCCTCCGCTTGAGGAGTCGCCGAGAGACACCATCCGGCGACTTGGAGTAATCCTCCAAGTAGGGAAGTCCGGTTATAACTGCTCCATCTGCAGTGTGACTCATGGAGAGATGGTCGAATTTGCAGAAAAGCATGCTTGATCCCGCCTCTCTCCGGGCGTTATCCAGAGAGAGAGAATCACCAGATGCCTGAAGTCCTGCACTCAGGCTTCTAGAGCTTGCCTCACCAAGTCGGACCGCCTTAGGGGAACTTGGACACTTCGAGGAAAAACTCGTCGGTCGTGAGTCCACTGGTGTGGTCCCGGTCGATTGACCTTGCCCCTTGAGAGGGTAGATTCTCTCTTGGACGCATCAGGGGGATAAGGATCCTCCTCAACTCCACCGGCGACATTGTCTCCTCGGATCTGGGAAGATCCCTGAGGCAAGAATGCCATAGGATGAGTCATCACTTGTTCAGAATCAATCCCAGATCCATGTCGACGTCACAGACCGCCAAGTCGAACCAGCTCCTCGCTCCATTCTCCGCCATGAGTGCATGAGATTTGGAAAACAGAGAGAATGTTTGACAAGAAATTACCGAAGATCCCCACGGTCGGCGCCAACCGCTTGTGTTTTAGAACCGAACTTACGAAAGATTGTTTGATTCGGGGTCTCCTAGAATAGAATCATGCAGAGATTGACACGGATTTTTATACAGTGTTCGGCCTTCTCCGGAGAGAATAACAACCCTACTCCCTGTGTGTATGGTATTGAGTGTATATCGAACAATCAGGGAAAAACTAAGACTATTACAGATAGTGCTTGTATTCCCGATGGCTCGATCCTCCTCCCTTTCTAGTTGCCGCTTTTATAGTACGTGAAGGAGCGGCAAGCATCTAGTAAAGCGCCTCATCACCTCCTCGAACGGCGATGTTGGTAGTAATTACCGTGTATTAATTCCTCCACGCCGCCAACAACCTATATACCGTAGATAATGGGTATTACGTGCATTATTCTCAGAGAATAACAACAGATGATGATCGTTGAATCCCTTAATCAATAAGACCCACTTGTCCGCAGTGTTCATTTGATTATAAGGTGGTCGTGAGTGACCTAGTCGAGAGGAATCTACGATTATGAGGTAGTCGTAGCAAGACTTACGATTATGGGATAGTCGTAGCATAACTTACGACTATGGGGTGGTCGAGAAGAACTTACGACCATCCATTTGGTTCTTCCTTCATAACATTAAGGGTACACTCAGGTTCACATGACGTCACACTCAGGGTTCACATGACGTCATATTTACCTATAATAAAAATTATAGATAAAAGGTAAAATGAGGATTATTATATCCTCGTCAAGACTGCTTCCTAGAAGACCAAAAGACAAGAGAAGTGCCTAAGAAATGACATATGCCGATGTGTTTTCCTATCTAGCCTACACCAAGAAAATCGTAATCGAAAACCCCTTAATGGACAAATAAGAAGAGCAGAAAACCAAATGCCATAATCAAGGGTAGAGCGAATACCAAGATGCGCTTAACGGCTTATGATGTGAAGTCCTCGGTGACGCTCAAACTCGCATGACAAGCGCATCACTGCTAAGTGGATGTCCGGTCTTGAGGCCGCCAGTGCATGTGGAGGGAGCCGATCATGTCAAGCAGACTCATGTTGATCCACGGCTTCTCCTTCCTCATCTCGATCCAAAGCAATGATGTCGCCATGGGAGTGGCGATCGGCTTGTAATCACCCATCTCAAAACGCTTGAGCAAATCCTTGGTGTACTTCGTTTGATGGATGAAGATCCCTTCCTTGCACTGTTTGATTTGTAGCCCCAGAAAGTAGTTGAGCTCTCCCATCATACTCATCTCGAATTCCCTGGACATGGTCTCAGAAAAACTAGAAACAAGAGCATGAGAGGAACCACCAAAGATAATATCACCTACATAAATCTGAACAAGCAGGAAGTCATTGCCATGCCTAAGAATGAAAAGAGTCTTATCTACCTTTCCTATTTCAAAATCATTCTTAAGCAAGAAAGTCTTAAGCCTATCATACCAAGCTCTAGGGGCTTGCTTAAGACCATACAAGGCTTTGGATAGCTTAAAAACACGATCTGGGTGCTTGGGATTCTCAAAGCCAGGGGGTTGCCTAACATATACTTCCTCCTCTATAAAACCATTCGAGAAAGGCACTTAACATCCATTTGATGCAACCTAAAACTTTTAGATGCAAAGAAATGCAAGGTAATGCTAATGGCTTCTAGTCTAGCAACAGAGCGAAGGTCTCATCAAAATCTAACCTCAACCTCGCTAAAGCCTTGAGCTACCAACCTAGCCTTGTTTCTAACCACGTAACCATCCTCATTTTGTTTATTTTGAACACCCAACGGTTCCTATAACATTATGACCGCTAGGAGGTTCTACAAGGTTCCAAACTTTATTTTTTTTAAAATTCTCTAACTCCTCATGCATGGCATTGACCCAGCTAGCATCAGATAAAGCATGTGATATATCTTTGGGTTCAAAGGAAGCTACAAATGCAGAGTGAGAGAAAAGGCTCGGATCACGATACCTGGAGCGAGTAACTCGCTCATGGAGATTACCAATCATCTGATCCGAAGGGTGTTGCTTCTGAATGTGCAAAGGAGCGCCTGGGGGAGATAGCGTCTCCTCAACCTCCGCAGGTACTGCTGATGACGAAGATGCAGCAGGAGCCTCAATTGGAGGTGAAGCAGTCGTCGCAGGTTCAGGAGCTTGGGCAGCTTGGACAGGAACATCAGCAACATGTGGAGAAGCAGTGTCAAGTTCATCCTCATCTTCTTCAACAAAAATGCTCTCTGTCACCTATAAGTCACCAAACATCTGATCTAACCTGTGGCTAGTCTCATCAAAAGTGACATTGCATGTCTCCGGACGATGTTAGTTTCAACATTAAAACCCGAAAACCTCGAATGAGCAGGATAACCCGTAAATAAACCATCACAAGTTCTTGATTCAAATTTATCTAGGTTCCCTGCCTTGAGAATAAAACACTTCAATCCAAAGACTCGAAAGTGAGAGATAGAGGGTTTTCTACCAAAACGAAGCTCATATGAAGTCTTGCCCAAAGACGGTCTTAAAAAGACACGGTTCGAAATATGGCAAGCTGTAGCAATAACTTCGGCCCAAAATCTCCTCGGTGTGCTATACTCATCTAGCATCGTCCTAGCCATCTCGACTAGAGTCCTGTTCTTTCTTTCCACAATACCATTTTGTTGAGGGACGTGTGGAGAAGAGAACTGATGCTCAATACCACGCTCAGCATAAAAAGAGGCAAAAGAAGCATTCTTAAACTCCGTGCCATTGTCATTGCGGATCGCTCGGAAGGCACCAGGAAGTTCAAAAGCCAAACGAAGAACAAGATCATGATAATGATCAAAAGCCTCATCCTTCGAAGCAAGAAAGAACACCCAAGAGTATCTCAAAAATCATCGACTATGACAAGAATGTACCATTTGCCACCGATCGATCGAACCCTAGCAGACCAACAAGATCCATATGAAGCAACCGTCCTGGTCCGTACCATGACCATAGTCAATGATGGGTGTGAAGCGGCAACTTGCATGCCATGCCTACAGTATACATACATACAAAGATCCTTGACAACTTTGAGTTTAGGCAAACCTCTCATGAGATCAAGGCCGCTAACTCGTGTCGATGATCAAAACCAATATGCCCCAAACGCCGGTGCCAAAGTCGATATCGAAGAAGATGCAATCAAACACTTGATGATCCGGCAGTTTATCTGTAAAAGTCACTTCAAAAATTCTACCAACTCTAGAAATCCCAAAAACGAGCTCACCAAAAGAATCAAGCACACGATGTATATTTTTCTTAAAACGAGTCTCATAGCCATCATCGAAAGTCAGGAGACGTAAAGGAGATTATACCTTAGCTTGTCCACAAGAGCGACGCCCTTGAGAATGAACTTGTCGCTCACCCCGACGATCCAGCCTTCGATCCGCCTTGTGTATCATCTCCGGGTGATGAAGTCATCACCCTTCGACCACGTGGAAGGAAGTGAACCATCTTGAGTCTCCGGTCATGTGGCGTGAACAAATGAGTCGATTTAACCACGTGTTCTTCCTCCTTCCACGGCGATCCTAAAAATCAAGGCACAAAGAACGATGCGCCTCAACATCAAGTTAGTTAAAAACAACTTGGGAACCCAAAGATCGAGACACACGCCTCAGGAGTAGTATGCAAAGCGATGTGTTATCCTTGACATTATTCGCAGTTCTATTATGAGCAATGGTAACATGAACATGAGATGCATCCTGCCTAGGAACACGGTGATGAGCATGTGCAACAAATCCTAGACCGTGTTTCTTCTTTTCTCAGGTGACCATGTCTCATAAAAGCTCTAGGTTGATTAAATGACATTCTAGCAATATTTTTCTTAGCGTTCTTCAATCTACGCCAACAGAACTCAACCAAATGTCCACTCTTCTTGCAATAGGTGCAATGGTATTTTGTACCACCGAGAAGCACATTTTGCCTCAAAAGAAGGTTGGACAAACCTCGCATTTAAAGACAGCTTTTTGCAAAGTTGGGTTTTGAATTCAACTAAGCCTTTTTCCAAGACTGAATGAGATTAGGCTTGGACATGTCTCAAGCAAGAGTTGTATCCTAAATCTTGCTTCTTAAAAGGAGTTTTAGATTTATATAGAATCATGTTTAACTGTTTTTCACCATTAGAGAATCTTTCTAAAGTATCCTTGAGATATGCATTCTCTTTTCCAACATTAGCACATGATTCACAAGTCTTGCCCTTAATGGCTCTAGCATGTTTCTCCTTAAGATGAGCAACTTCAAGCTTATAGGCGGCACAAGAGGCACAAGGTGTAGACGCAATTGTGTCCTTAAGCTTGGCATATTTAGCTCTAACTGCTTCTAGAATATCCTTAACTTCATGTTCGCGTTCTAAGCAGAAAGAACAAAAGCTAGATTTCACATTACCAGAAGCATCCAACTTGCTAGACTCTAAGCATTTTTCACATGGAGCAGATTTAACATCAATTAGCTCAGTTCTAGCATTTTCAAGTTGATGCAAAGCAATATCATGAGCAGATTGTAGTATAGACAGTTTGGAGTGCAAAGCATGGTAGGATGAACATTCATCAACATCTAGACTCTTAGTATTCACAAGCTCTAATGTCAAATTCTCGACTTGTGACTCTAGATCCTTTTTCCTAGCCATGGTGAACTCTAAAGCCTTATCTTGACTAAGCAATTGCTCATACATGTTATCGCATCTAGCAGAAAGAACATCATAGGAGAGAGGTACCTCATCGTGCGTCATCGGCCGACGAGTCGCCATGAAGCACATGCCTGAAATCCTTGGCCTTCCCTTCTTGTCTTGAGGAATCTCCTCCTCCTTGTCCTCCTCGCTCCCGGAATCCACATCGCTCATGGATTGATCTCCAAAAGCGGCAAGGACTCGGTGAGCAGCCTTCATGAACTTGGCAGCATCATACTTGGGCTTGCCCCCTTTAGGCTTCTTCCAGGCAGGCTTCTCATCCTTGCGGTTGCCCTTACCTTTCAGCTTGGGGTAGTTGGCTCGGATGTGATATAGCTCTCCACACTCATAGCATGTCACAGGGCCACCTCTCTTTCTATTTCTGACATTGTTATATGCCCGCAGTGACTTTCTTGGCTAAAAGAGCTAAATCAGCCTCAGAAGACTCTCAAACTCTTCTTCTTGAATAGCGTATAAACACGCAAGAGAAAAACCAAGAAGACTCGGAAGAACCATCAGAGTCCTTTGAGAGGATCACCACCGGCCATGTTATCCTTCTTAGGATTACCGCTTCTCTTGATCTCATGAGTTTTAGCTTGCTATAAAGCAGCTCCAAAGTGAGATTAGAGAGATCGACGTTCTCCTCTATGGCGCTTGCCTTTATCTCCCACTCCTTGGTGTTGATTGCGGCCAAGTGGTGGGTGGCATTCTCGATCGAGAGAACTCAATGTCAACAGCTCTCATCCGATTGATAACCTTGTTGAAGCGAGTAAAGACGCCATCGATTCTCTCGCCAGACGATCTCAATTTGTTGTACTCTCGCTTGTAGACCTGCTTTGGCGACTTGCTTGATCCGGGACGATCCTCATGGTAAGTTTCGAGGGTGTGCCAAATCTCATGTGCGATCGCAAGGTTGCAAATCCTATCGCATTTTGCCTACCAAGCCCAAAGATATAGAAGATTATTTGCCTTGTTGTTGTTAGCCAAGAGGGTCATTTCTTTGCAGAGCAACTTTGGGCAAAACAAGCGCTCGAACAACCTCCCATATAGTTTGTCCTTCGCTCTCAAGGAAGACTCGCATACGATTCTTCCAATAGGCATAGTCGAGCCCATCGAAGACATGCGGCTTGGTCGAGTACTTATCCATCGCCAAGTTTAGTGACCGGTTAAGATCAAGATTGAACTAACCGGGCTCTGATACCACTTGTAGGATCGGAAAGGCGACTAGAGGGGGGTGAATAGGAGCACCAAATCTTTTTCACTTTGAATGGATTCAACTCGCAAATCACTTCAATAGCTATGAGAGCTATGAAGATCAATGATTAAGCACAGAGGAAGTCTTGTGTTGAATCCACTCCTAACCCCCAAAGCTCAGCAAACAAAATCGAGGAAGTGCTGAAAAAATCAGGGAAATCGGAACAATCGCAGGCAAATGGGCGGTTGTACCAATGTTCGGTACAACCGTAGGCAAACGGGTGGTCGTACCAATGTTCGATACAACCGTAGGCAAACGGGCGGTCGTACCGATTGTCCTGGAACAGCCCGACGACGAAAACTAAAATTGGCACAACTTTTGATCTACTTGGCCAAACTCTATGAGATTTGAAACACACCTTCCTAAGGAGGTAGGAACCTATTCCAAGCAAAGAATAACAAGATCCACGTCAAAGTTCCTACCTTTCTCAAATTGAACGAAGGAGGTTTCAAAACCGAGTTTCGAACCTAAACAAGATCTAAGCCTTGCTCGTGGATCATTGATGATCAAGATGATCCTAGATGAGTTCCCACATGTCACAGCAAGTTAGATCACGGCAAGAAACCAACCAAAAACTCGCGAATCAAAGAAAGACCTCAAATCACAAAATAGAGAGAAAGAAAGCAAATGAACTCATCTTTGAGAGAACTTTCTTTGGATTGATTTGATGTGGTATTGGTTTACAGCCACTCCATCAAGGAGGACAAAAACTCAATACATGAGCACGAAATCAAATCCAACTCTCTAGAACCCTAACCTCCACTAATCCTCTCCCTAAGCACAAAAACAAAACTAGGGTTTATAATGCAATGAAAGGGTTGACGGGGTGCAGCCACCTCCCTCCTCTATTTATAGTGGAGGCTTAGACCTTCTAGAAGATTGAACCCTAATAGGCTCCCGTTAAGGCCCAATACAAACGGGTTACATACGCACGCATTTTAAAGCGTCGTCTTCTCCTCTTGACCTAATCCGCTTCACCTTGCGCCATCTTTGCGCCGTGAGTTGGCAAAAGGTCACTAAGACAGTATTTGGTAAAATTACCAAAATACCCCTTCTCGATCTTTTTGCAAAGACCGAGTCCCATCTTCGTGAAGCACCTCCATGCTTCGCCACGTAGGTTGATCCACTCTCTTCATGTTGGCAAGTCTCTCCCATCCGCCCCAATCGAAACCACCATGGCACTTGCACCGACCTCGCCGCTTGATCGAACCGTCGCCGCACCGACCGCCTGCTCGGTCACCTTTGTCCTCTTGCGCAATGCTTGACTCCATTGACCTCACCCAGATCCCGATTGTTCGACCTCGGCTCTCCAAGCTTAGTCCCGATCATCCTCGCCGCTGACCGCCATTGACCTCCAATCAACTCCGCACATCAATAGACAAAGAAATCGAATCTGGGAACAAGTTCTTCATAACTTGACCCACGTTAGTCAAAACATGCATCATGCAACACATATGCCATGAAACCCACGAACTTGACCTAACCCAAAAGCAATTCTCCAATTGAAATGACAATCAGCACAAAATCGGTACTACCGCCATGTTATGGCCGGTAGTACCGCACCCATAACTGTGGTCATACCGCTACCCAGAGAAAACCAAAAACTCATATTACACTCGTTCTGGAAATATCAAACCGCCACCTAAAACATGGAACGACCGGACTCCGGTCATACCGCCAAGTACCTTGTGGTCGTATGATCATGATGCGTCAGCATCGCGTTACATGCCGGTATGACTGAAAATCCTGACACTTGCAGAAAACGCTGTTTCGACAAACCAATAACGACATTGCCAATTGTAACATCATCCTAAGATCATGCAAATATCCCCAAGATATCCACAGTAATGGTGCCGGCGAGGGAAGTGGTGACGGCGAGGGGCCAGGGCCAAAATGGAATCCCTAGGGGATGGGGAACTCAAGGGTGGTGGTGACGGCTCTGGGGATGCATGGCGGCGGTGACACAAAAGGGCGGCGGCGGTGCACGGGTCAGCGGGGCTCTGGCAAAGGGATGACGCACTGAGGGAGATGGAGGGAGCACCACATAGAACGTGGAGCGATGAAGACAATGGTGGTGACGATGTTGCCGGGAGATCGATGACGACGATGGAACGCGAGGAATAAGGAGCTTCAGTCGGCGAGAGAAAAGCTTCGATTTCGACGAGGAGGAGAGGGGATGAAACTTTGGGGAGGGGTGGAGGAGGCCAAGAGGCACACCATGATGCGGTTGGCGGGGAAAATGGTTGACCAGAGGGGAAGATAGACGGAGGACACGAGCGACGAATCCAACGGTGGTGACGATGTTGCCAGGGGATCGACGACAACGACAGAACGTGAGGAGGAAGGAGCTTCGGTCGGCGAGAGGAAAGCTTCGATTCCGGCGAGGAGGAGAGAGGAGAGGGGATGAAACTCTTGGGAGGGGTGGAGGAGACTGAGGGGCACACCGTGACGCAGTTGGTGAGTAAAATGGTTGATTGAAGGGGAAGATAAAGGGAGGAGGCGGTGGCGGGTGGCGCGAAGAAAAGAAGCTTGCCGTGGGGGCTTGGTCGGTGGAGGAAGGAGAGGAGGGAGGAAGGGAAAAAGGAAGAAGTGGTTGCGCTTTGCTAGCTTTTATAGGAAAATAGGGGGGCAAAGCGGCAAGGGCAAAGCCGTGTGGCGGTGGCAAGCGCACGCGAGCAGGGTAGGGTGGCAGTGCGCGGGCAGGACGCAACATTGATGGTGCACGGCGTGACTCGGCGGGAAAGGCGATGGCGCAACGAGCGGTTGGGTTCGGAGGCGCGGGTGCGGGCACGGGGTGCCAGGAATCCAGGTGGGAGCGGAGGCAGCGACGCGACCGAGACACGCGACAGGAATCTCGGGCAAGGTTAGGAGGAGGCGAAGGATCGGGCGGCACAGAGAAAACGGGCGCAGGCACAAAGCTTTGGGAAGAAGACCAGGGAAAGAAAAGAGAGGAGAGACAAAAGAAAAGAAAGAAAGAAAAAGGAGAAAAATAAAATAAATGAGGAAAATCCAAGAAAATTTCATAAAATCCTGTGGAACCTGAAAAGACTGAATAATTTTTTTTTGATTTAATCGACGTTTGTTTTACTCATTTAAAATGTTTTTCATTATCTAAAAATTCAAATTAAGATTTAAATTAGTCCAATAAAATACAAATAGTTTATTTTTTTTAGAGCTTTAAAAAGGCTCTGGAAATTTGGAAAAACTGAAATGGAATAAAAAGAATTCAAAGGAAAAACAACCAGGTCTTGGAAAATGAAAATCCAAGATAAATCTAGAAAATCAAATAAAACATTTTTTTTTCTTTAATTGATGTTTGATTTACTCACATTAAATTATTTTTAATTTATGAAATTTTAAATTAAGCATTAACAATTCAGGAAAAATCAAATGATGATTTTAATATTGAAAATTTTGAAAAAAAAACCTGAAAATTAGGGTGTTACGAGCGGCCTGGTGAGTTAAGCCGCGAGAGGAGGAAACGGCGGCTAGATGAGGCGCAGGACGAGGAGGAGGACCAGTCTCTACTAGTAGCACCACCAAATACATGTTTCATCTCTCCAGGTTTCAGCGTTGCTCGTCGTTTCGCGGTACGATACGATGCTTAGGAGGGAAGACAACAGGATCACGCACCCATTGTGTTGAACCGTGCGGTGTTATATTATGGTCTTGGATAGGGGTGAAAATGGATCGGATTTTTCTCAGATAATTTTCGGATCGGAAACGAATTCGGATTTTTTTGTTTAAACTAAAACGAATACTTAGAAGCATGCTACGGCGGATATGGATATTTAATACGATTATCCGTATAAGACGAAGTCTGGATATTCGGATTCTAGCCCAAAAGATAAATGGAGATTTTAATTGATTTTCTAATTTCAGAAAATGCAACAAATCAAATAGCCTTCTAGAAAATAGCAAATAGAGTTAAAAAATTCTAGAAAAGTTATAGAAATTCCTTGAATTATTTTGATCTTAATAAAATTAATTCCAACTTAAAGTTGGTTTTTATCTTTGCACATAAATTATTTTTAATTTCTAAAAAAATAGGAAAAACCTTTTTAAAATCCAGAAAATTCAAGAAATTAATTAAAAATTTTTCCCTTTAAATCCAATAAAATCCGAAAAACTCAATAAATTTTATTTTTGACATTACAAATTAGGAATTTAAATAATTGACTTTATTTTTTTTTTTTTTTAACCAAGAAAACTCATTTAAATTTCGAAAATCCAACAAAATAATAATTTTAATAATTTTATTTTTGGTAACATACTTTGGGATGTTACAGTCGGTTGCGTATAGATTAACCATCCAGCCTGATCAATGTTAGTGTAAACTAAGTTGTATATATGTGATGAACTAAGTGTGAATACATGATGACTTGTGACTATATGAGTTATGATTTATGAGCTAAATATGGTAAACTAGGTATTATGTTTGTGATGAACTAGTCAATGCAGCTTGCTAGTGCCAATATTATGTGTGGTTACTGAAAATATATACAATTCATGAATGTTTGTATCAAATAAAGTAGTTATATTTTTCGTTAATTTTTGTCATACAATTTATGGGGTTTTTATGTTCCAAAAATATCTGCGATCGTATTCGTTTTGATTCGTATTCGCTCCGTATTCGTATTTGATATTATTCGTATCCGAGATATTCGTATTTGTATCTGAATCCGAGAAAAAAAATATATAGAAACAAATATGGCAGAGCCATTATCTATTCGTATCCGTATATATATCCGAGATATTCGTATTCGTATCCGAATTCAAAAAAAATATATAAAAGAGCCATAATCCGTTCGTTTTTTATATGTTTTCACCCGTGTCATGGATGATGGGCCGCTCTTTGATTCCATGCGTACTTCGAGTTGTCTGAGCATTGAAAAGCCTGATTTTAATTTAGCCGTAGTTGGTGCAGCCCAATGAGGGCAACCAGGAGGAGGCTGCTGCCCCCTGTAC
Organism: Phyllostachys edulis; assembly: GCA_036346405.1. NCBI lineage: Eukaryota > Viridiplantae > Streptophyta > Magnoliopsida > Poales > Poaceae > Phyllostachys > Phyllostachys edulis. Next base: position 13,560,598 of record CM070554.1, on the reverse strand, counting down.
TCTCGCCAAGCGACGCAGCGCCACATCCACGCGGCCGTTCGGGCAATTGGGCTAGATCGAACGAAATCAACCGGCCAGCGGCCGCAGATGCAGTCGAAATTGGCCTAGGTCCACTCTAGCCTTGCGGGTTCGATAGCTGATAATTTTGCATGCGTCGCCACTCGCCACGGCTGGATCCGTGCCTTCAATGCTCTGACGGGTACTCCATCCATTTGTTCTCCGTTCTCCCGGCCACCAGCAATATCATATGTGAACAGTGCTATAATATTCTGCGTTGGATCGAAAAGCAACACGACGATCGCAACAGTGCTTCTACCGTGGTCAAAAATAGTACCAATACTATAGTATTGTGCTACAGTACATGCCTCACTCTCATCCGTTGGTTTTCGATCCGACGGATAGAAAACAATGTCACGGTGTGACATTGCTTCTTGGTGTCAAAGGATTCGGATCCCCAGTGATTCACGGTCGCGTTGTTTTCCGACTTGCTAGCTGCTCCTTGCTACCATGCTACTACTACTATCTATGTGCACCACAACAGTTTCGTAGGCCCTAGCTACTATAGAAGATAGTAGAGACTAGCTTGAGCCGGAAGAGGAAGATGTCCAAAACAATGCCTCCATCCGGACCGAGGGCCAGCACACCTTCGCTGACTTTCTCACGTATCAGCTCCCGGTGCGGTCACCAACCATTTCCGCGGTGGAGCGAGCGAGCGACGGTAGCCATTGGGGAGGTCGCGCTCACGCTCCCAGCCATGACCGGGCCACCCCACCAAACTGCACCGAACAAGGCCTTCTTTAAAAAATTTCCACTCGGAGCGACTTGGCACGTCTCTCTCGCAGACTCCCGTGTTTTGTCTTCTTCCTCTCGTGCACGCGCCCGTCGGTCAACTATGGTAAGAAACTATGAACTTGGTCTAGAAACCGGTCTATGTATAAGCTCTCCATCCTAAACCCTAACAGGGTCTTTAGCCTATAAATATGGGATGCTATTCACTGTAAACAATTGATCGATTGATGAAGGAATAAAAAGAAGCACGAAACCCCTTATATCTCTGTGTTCAATCTACTATTATGTTCTTATATTCTTGCATTGTTCTAAGTGATTCTACGCTTGTCTACGAGGTAATCGTTCGAACTGGACTCGTCAGCGACGGTTCCTCAACACGTTATCAACACGATCAACTCCGGCCTATTTTACTCGGATCGAAAGGTAACCGTCGATAAACGACACTCGTAGATTGAATCGTCTTCTTTCTACATCGCTTTCAATTCTGCAAATTCGCTTTCTAGATTGATTTTCTACGGTGCAAATCCGTTCTAATCTACCGTGAGTCGACTTGAAGTCGCCGACACAATGTCGATGGTTAGATTGCACGAAAGATTGGATGTCGATTGTACTGTAGATTGGAAGTTGCAAATACGTTATAACCTACCGCGAGCCGACTTGAAGTCACCGGCCAAGCCGATCAGTAATTGCACGAACGACACTGCATGAACAGTATTTTTGGACGAACAGCACACAGTAAGCGCATGAACCGTGATTGTATCACATGAACCGTGTGCATAAACGAGAACGCGAAGCCATCGCCGTGGTTATCCCGCGAATCGGGCCGCCGCGAGCCACGCCCATGATCGCCGCCGCCACCACGCCGCGAAGGTGACGCTCTGCGTCGCTCGCTGAGGTGCCATCGGCATGCACACATAGCTCAAGCGAAAAAGAATAGAAAAACGTCGGCCTACACGCAAACAGACGCTGCCTTCTCAAGGCCAGACGGCCGCCACGCCACAAGACGACGCTTCGGCAAGGCTTCCGCCGCAGCTGCCGCTTTGAGCCGCCGCCTGATCGGGAAAAGGCCATGATCGCGCCGCCAAGACGCAGCTCGGCCGCCGCCGCCGCCGCGCCACGCCCACGCCATCGCCGCCGAGCGACGACGATCAAAGGGCCGCCACTTGAGAACAGTGGCGAGAAACCTAAATTCCTCACCCCACTTTTAATGGGCCAAGTTGGTTGGTTAAAGGCCATATGGGCCGCCCACGATCAAAAGCAGTCCGACGAAAAGGAATCCGAAAATTTCCGAAAAACCCCCTCAGAACTACGAACATTACGAGGTAACTTGTGCAGGTGAGGTAATTTTGCAAAAAGGCCCTCCGGAAATTTGAAATTTACGCGAAAAGTTTCTCTGAACTGAAATTTCGTGTTTTAACCCCTGGAAATTACAAAATTCGCCAAAAAGTCTTTTTCCAGTAGAAAAGGGCCTCGGGAATTCAAATTTTGAATCAATTTTTGCATTTGAAGCATATTTAACTCTGTTATTGTTATTTCTATGCAATTTATTTATTGTATTTACTGTTTTGATTATTTGTAATTGTTTAAATTACTTTTAATCACTGAAAATAGCAGTAAATCATGAAAATGCATAGAAAACTACGTAATTATGAACCGGGAGTTTGAAGAGCATTATAAGAATTTTGCAACCATTTTATATAAATTACTAGCAGTAATCTTATGAACTATTTGCATGAATATGAAGATGACTGGCATTACGAACCAGGAGTTCGAAGAACTGACCCAGCATGACCAGAATTTGTACAAATTTTGTACAAGTCTTCAACTCTGTGATAATGTAATCACGGATAAGCAAAAGATTGAGAAGACCCTCTCTACCTTTCACCCAAATGCGGTGCAATCCGCACGCAACTATCGTTAAGACGGCTACACGGAGTATGCCGCATTAATTGACACCATGCAAGTTGCAGAAGCTCAAGATAATTTTTTAAGGAAGAACTACATCTCATAGCCACCTAGTAGCAATGTTGGCCATGAAGCCAATGCTAGCAACTACAAAGTGATAAAGCCTCTCACGAAGGAGAGGAGCAAGAAGGGTAAGGTCGTGAGTCGCACGGTATTGATGCTTTCCAGTCTAAGAAGAAGGGCATAGGACAGCATGAGGCACACCTCGCCATTGCAGGCGCGGAAGATCCACACCCGTTAGTTGCACTCATGGATGTGGACAGCCTAGCAGCAGCCCCATTATCCCTCCTCTGGACATCGCAGCGGCCACAGCCTTAGTTGCCCAAAAGGAGAAGATCTCCACAGAGCAGATTGAGGCAGAAGTTTCTGAATACTTCACTGATTCGATCTAGTGCACGCATTGCACTTGGATCTTTTATAGTGACTTGCAGTTTGTAATTGAAGCACAACATTGAATTATTTTTTAATAATGGTTGTAACTCTAGTAGAGCAAAGCATTAAATTCTTATAACGAGTCCTGCAAGACTTATTATCGTATTTATAATAACAAGTTATGTTCTAATATATAAAGTATTTTATTTATGTGTTGCTTGCTTTCTGCTACATATTAATAAAGTACGCTATATTAGAACGCGCGTGGCGCCCTATTGGAGGAAGTGTGCTAACCGGTAGCAGCACAATAAATATCATCTTGAGAGAGACGAAAATCTTGAGAGAGACGAAAATCTTTCGATCGATCAGCAAGAATGCTGGTAGTCTCACGACAATCGCAGGCAGCGATACTTGTATAATAGGCTCAGGAAGGGCCTCAATTATACCCTAATGGGCACAACTTTGGTCATTAAAGAAGCCTCGTTGTACCCGAATCGACTAGAACTCTCAAGGATATTCGCAAAAAGCGGTTTCCACGTAGAGGCTGAAGAAGAGTATGGTAAGAAATACCTGCTCATTATAAAGCGTGAAGAAAGTAGAAAAATGGTATCGAACAACTTCATTCATTTGAAACTGGGCTATACTACACTAATATTAAGGCACTGCGCAATCTTATAACGCCTCGAAAACCGTGATAGAAACTCGAATCTTTTCTATCTCGGCATGATAGACAATGCCACCCAGGTCTTAGAATGATGAGAAATATAATTAACAATTCACAGAGACATAATATCAATGTAAAGAATTTCCCGAATCAGGAAGATTTTGTGTGCCCTGTAGGTGCCACTGGGAATTTAATTACTAAACGTTCTGCTCTGAAAGCGAAGGATGAAGTCCCTACATTCCTGGACCGTATCCAGGGAGACTTTTTTGTCTATATACACCTCGTAAGGGCCATTTAGGTATTTTATGGTGCTCATCAATGCTTCCTCGAAATGGTCGCATGTATATATGTTTATTGTCTACGAGAAATCAGGCTTTTGCAAAGCTAAATCTCGCAGATAATTATAATTAGAAATAATTTCCCTGATCATCATGTGAAGTCCACCAGAATGGACAACACCGGAGAATTTACTTCAAGGCATTTGATGATTATTGTATGGCAATGGGAATTAAAGTTGAGCATTATGTACCGCATGTCCACACCCAGAATGGACTAGTAGAGACATTAATTACAAGGATTAAATTTATTGCCCGACCACCTTTGAAGAATTGTAATTTACCAACTGCATCTTGGGGACACGCAGTCCTGCTCGCAGCAACTCTCATCAATTTTAGACCACGGGCATATAACATCCACTCACCTATGCAACTAGTGCAAGGGTCAGCACAGAAAACTTCTCATCTTTAAAGGTTTGGTTGCAAGGTTTATATACCTATATCATTACCACAGCGAACTACAAAGGGCCTTCTCCGAAAGTCTGAGATATACGCTGGTTATGTGACAGCATCCATAATCAGGTATTTGGAACCTATGATGAGAGATTTGCATACTACCCGATTCGTTGATAGTATATTAGATGAGGCTAGTTTCTCGTCATTAGGGGGAGGAAATCAACCCCTTGATGAAAATGTCGGGAAATAGAGAAGTCCAGAAGATAATTGAAATCCATGCACATGACCCGCGCACTAGTGAAGCAAATAGAGAAGTCTAGAAGATAATTGAAGTCTAGAAGACAATTGAAGTCTAGAAGATAATTGATTTGCAAGTATTAGCGTATCAACTGCCTAACCACATTAGTGATTTGAAGAGCGTGACCAATTCGCATATGCTTGTACGCAATGCACCGGAGAGGGTTGAAATACCAATGAAGGTATCCCTAATCCCGTCATAAGGCCTCTGAAAGGACGAGAACTCCGGCCCATCGATTCCGAAGTAACCGGGGACGCCTGGTGAAAAAGGATAAGAAGGACTTGACACAACCGATCACCGAAGTTCCCCAGAACCAGAAGAGGAGCCAGTTGCGACATGGCACCAGTATGGAACCTTCAGAAAAGGCATACTAGAATTGAACATTCCCATGAAGGGAGACATCAGTATGGATGTGTGCACACACATCGGAGCTAAAAAACTAAAGAGACCTGCCCCCGTAAATGAAAGCAGCGGTGAGCAAGTTGAAGCATTAGAAGAATCGCCCCTTGAAGAAATAGCTATAAACTTTGTGACCTCGGGAGAATATATGAATAAGACAACAGCCAATGTCGACATTGATTTTGCAAAGAAAATTGCCACAATCATCGATCTTGATCCAGAGCCTGTATCGCTCGTTGAAAGAAAAGATCAGATTAGGAAGATTGGAAGAAGGCAATAGAAGCAGAATTATTATCTCTGAATAAAAAGAAAGGTGTTTGGGCCTGTAAGCCACACGCCTCCCTATATGCACGCCGTAGGGCATAAGTGGGTATTTGTTCGAAAGAGAAATAAAAATAATGAAGTAAAATAAGGCTTGTTGCATAAGGTTTCACTCAACATCCAGAAGTTGTTTATGAAGAAACCTATTCCCCGGTCATGGGCGGAACCACCCTTTAGATATTTAATCTCAATGGCAGTAAACTTGAAGTTAAAAGTGAAATTGACGGATGTGGTAACAGCAAACCTTTATGGAATATTGGATTTGGACATTTATATGACGATACCTGAATATATCCCTGTCCCGAACCAAGACATAGCAAATAGAACTTTGTACAGTGTGAAACTCAGAAAGTCACTGTACGAAGTTAAGCAATTAGGCAGGATGTGGTATAATCGCTTGAAGCGACTTTCTATGCAAGAAAGGCTACACGAACAATGAGAATTATCCCTGTGTATTTATACGACTATCCCAGGATAGATTTTGTATAATCTCAGTGTATGAAGATGATCTGAATATTATTGGAACCCTGGAAGGTATTAAGAAAGCAAGCTCTTACTCGGAGTCAGAGTTCGAAATGAAAGAATAGGGTAAAACCAAATATTGCCTATGCTTGCAGCTTAAGCATACCCCTGAAGGAATTTTAGTGCATCAATCAACCTACACTCAGAAGGTGTTAGAAAGGTTTGATTTTGAAAGGCATACCCTTTGAAATTGCCAATGGTCGGGAGATCTTTGCAGCAAGACAGAGACCCGTACAGACCTAAAGAAGAGGGGGAGGAAGTCCTGTGACCGGAATTCCCATACTTAAGTACAATAGGAGCACTCATGTATTTAGCAAATTGTACTAGATCGGCCGTTGTATTTGCTGTTAACCTATTAGCAAGGTATAGTGCAGAACCTACCAAAGGCATTGGTAGGGAATGAAGGACATCTTCCGATACCTTCAAGGAAGCAAAGAATTTGGTATGTTCTATAGAAAGAACCAAGACCTAACTATGAATGGCTATGCAGATGCTGGGTACCTGTATAGACCTGCATACAGCCAAATCGCAAACAGGCTATGAACTCCTATGTGGTGGAACTGCAATTTTATGGAAATCGTCTAAGCAGAGTCTTGTATCAACTTCGACGAACCACTTGAAAATAATAGCACTGTACGAGGCCTCACAATAATGTGCTTGGCTTCAGCGGATGATTCACCACATTCAGTAGTCGTGTGGATTGAATACCGCGCAAACCCCCACTATTATCTATGAAGATAATGCAGCTTGTGTAGCACAAGTGCAGATGGGTTATGTGAAGAATCATCTTATAAAGCATATCAACCCTAAGTTCTTCTATGCTCATGAATTGCAAAAGATGGACAAAATTAAAGTACTGCATACTAAGTCATGTGAAAATCTTGCAGATTTATTCACTAAGTTACTTCCAGCATCTAGCTTTGAAAGGTGCATACGTGGAATTGTAATGACGAGACATAGAGAAGTGCAGAATTCAGGGAGAGAATCTTCACGAACTCATTATTGAGACTTGATTACGAAGATCGAGTACACAAAGAGTAAATCCTAGAGATTAAATGAAATTGGGTGGATTGCACTCTTTTTCCCTTGATGAGTTTTCCTGAAGTTTCTCGGCTAAGGTTTTTAATGAGGCAATTCGTGCAACGCAGCAGAACTTGTATCATGTGCTCTTTCTCCAAAAAATTTCCACTGGATTTTTATGGAGATTTGATGAGGCATGAACATGTGAGGATGGGTGCCCAAGGGGGAGTGTTAAGAAACTATGAGCTTGGCCCAGAAGCCGGCCCATGTATGGGCTCCCCATCCCAAACCCTAGTAGGGTCTCTAGCCTATAAATAGGGGGGTGCTATTCACTGTAAACGATTGATCGATTGATGAAGGAATAAAGAGAAGCACGAAGCCCCCTATATCTCTGTGTTCAATCTACTATTCTGTTCTTATGTTCTTGCATTGTTCTAAGCGAGGTCTCTAGCCTATAAATAGGGGGGTGCTATTCACTGTAAACAATTGATCGATTGATGAAGGAATAAAGAGAAGCACGAAGCCCCCTATATCTCTGTGTTCAATCTACTATTCTGTTCTTATGTTCTTGCATTGTTCTAAGCGATTCTACGCTTGTCTACGAGGTAATCATTCGGACTGGACTCGCCAGCGACGGTTCCTCAACAAACTGTTCGGTCCTGGGTTTAGCATGGTAGCTAGCTCGGAGGAAACCGTTTGACTTGTTAAGCGTGGCATGCACCGTGAGGACACGGTCCCCGGCCACTTTACATGCCCAGCGCCACAGGCCCACCACTGCCTCTCTCTTTGGTTTGAATTTTTTTTATTAATTAACTTTTATTTAATTTTATTTTAAAGTTAACCACCGTGAAATTTATTTCCAATTCTGATCCCTTTAGTCACGCAACCATCCATGGCATGACAAAACAACACTATCACGCCAGCCCGTATCTAGGCAAGCTCTTATCATGCCACCACGGGTGACGTGACAGCGTTGTCTGGTCACGCCACCACCAGTAGCGTGACAAAAAGTGCGATTTTAGCGGATTTATCCTATGGCGTGATAATGTTATTTTGTCACGTCACGGGTGGTGGCGTGACCAAAAGGGTCAGAATTGGAAATAAAGTTCACAGAGGGTTAACTTTAAAATAAAATTTTTAAAAGGATTAATTAATAAAAAAAAGTTCCTTTGGTTTGCATCAAACGGAAGCGAATTTTATGGGGGAGATCTTCATCATAGCCATTGGATTGTGATTTAAATCATAAGCAGATCATGATCGAACGACCATCGATGGGAGTTTTACTTGAGATAGAGATCCAAAGTGTAGCTGTTCATGTGGAGAGTTTGGTTGAGTAGTGGGGCACTGTTACTCGAGGACTCCAGGTACATGGTGGATGAAGGTCGGAACACCAAATTAAAGTTGCCAACGGCGGCTGCTCGACTTCTGCCTATAAAATCCAGATGCTAGACGATGTCAGCTATTTCGAGTTTTTTTCCCCCTGGGAACGTGTCAAAGTGTAGCACTTTTGCCCAGATCGACGGATGGACCCATGTAACAACTCCAAGAAAGGAATCCAGGCTGAAACATTGGCATATTTTGTCATCGCGTGCATTTCCTTTGAAATGTTTGTCTTTTTATCCACGGAGTTGCTAGTCCACACTGTACCGTTGAAATGTATTTTCAATGGTATAACAGTTTCATACAGTTTCGTGAAACTTCAGTTGTATAAAAGTTCCAGATTTTGAGTTTGAAGTTTCGACTAGATTTCAACACGTTTCAGATTTCTAGAAGTTTCCAAGAGATTCCAAGAAAGTTTCAAGCCTAAATTTCAACAAGTTTCAGATTTTAGAACTCAAGTTTCAACAAGTTTCAGACAAGACAGTTTCAAAAAGTTTCAGCAAGTTTTAACATGTTTCAAGATGTTTCACCAAGTTTCGGATTTTGGAACTCAAGTTTCAACAAGTTTCAGACAAAAAGCTTCAAGAGTTTCAGCAAGTTTCAAGAAATTTCAACAAGTTTCAGATTTTAGAACTCAAGTTTCAAACAAAAAAGTTTCAAGTTTCAACATGTTTCGAGAAGTTTCAACAAGTTTCATCAAAAATCAAACGAGAGAAAAAAAATCCCGACGTGCTCACCTGCGGCCGCGCGATCGCTTGCCGCCACAGCTTCGCGCTCGTCGAGATGTTGCGGCCGTTTGCCTTCCCGCCTACCACCAAGCTCGCTAGCCACGAGAATCGAATCCGAGCATACCCCGACGGCCTTGCTAGCCATGAGCACCAAAACTGCCTACCTACTCCACGTCCGGCGTCCGTAGCTCTGCTCGGCGAGGCCATGGCCGCCTCGCTCACTGTTCACCGCCGCGCTTAGGGCAACCCATGACCGCCACACTCGTCGCCCAGTAGTCGTACCTGCACTCACCATCCATCCATCCATCGCAATGCTTGGGAAGCCCGTGCTCGCTGCCCCGTAGCCGCAGATGCATTCCATAGCTGCCGCCGCGAGCCTCACACCACTTGCCACCCCGCCGTCGTGCAAGTTCTGTAGCAACACGCCCTGCCCACTTGCCATAGCACTTCTTCTCTCTACCTGTGCATCCTTAACACTGAGCCACATCCCCAATCGTTTGAAACCACTCATTCCTCCTTCTCTCTCCGCTCTCATCTGCTCCACTCCCATTCCTCTTTCTCATGTCTCTCTTTCACTCCCTGAGCCGCTCCCTTTCTTACCCCAATTTCTCAGCCAGCATTATCTCCCTCTTCTCTCCTCTCTCAGGTCAAAGCCACTCGTGTCGCACAGTAGAGCTCAGTTCGTTCTCCAGATTGCCAATTGGGCCGCTTAGCATTTAGATCTGAGACTCGGAGCAGATGCCGCTTATTCCTCCCATGCCTCTCTCTCTATCTCTCTCTCTCTACAAGCAAACGAAGCTTCTCCCTAGAGATGGCTACAATGAAGATGCTCGGGACACTCTCCGGCGGCGGAGCCGGCGGTGAGGGCTTCCTCCGCATCTGCCGCCGCGTCGCCCTAGCCCACGCTCACATCGCCCTTCCCTGCCGCTATCGCCAGGTGCGCCGCCATCCCGACGGCGACTAGCTCGTATGGGGCCGCCACTGGCAGCCCTCCTCCTCATGAACTGTTGCCATCAGTGCCGCCAGAGGCGGCCTCTGCCGGCCACCGCCGCCGCCTCCTCCGAGCCCGCCGGGTGAGTACCCAATTCTGCGTTTTTGATATGTTGCAACCCATAGAAAAATATTGCATACTGTTTTTTGATATGTTGCGGCCTGTTGAAAAAAATGTTGCGGCCCGTTGAAACAAATGTTGCAGCCCGTTGAAACAAATGTTGCATACTGTTCACGTGGATGTTGTGACCCGTTGAAAAAAAATATTGCAGGTGTTTTTGCATGTGTCCCAAAAAATGTTGCATGTCGCTGCTATAGGATTTTTTTTTTGTTGCATTAAATGATTTGAGATGTTTGGGACCCTGAGGGGTGAATGTGTTTTCATGTAGCACTCGGATCGTAGTTTTTGGTGTTGCGGCAACATTTTTTGTTGCACGATTTATCGAGATATTGTAACCGATGCGTATGACGCTAACGTTTGGACCGTACGCGCCCTTAAGTTTATCCAGCTGCAGCAAAAACCACGGAGAATTCAAACATCCTCTCTGGCGGCAAACTCCAATAGTTTCGCATACCATCCAAAATTGTATGATGATTATTGATGGAGTACAAGATTAAGGTTACCAACGGGAGTCGTAACGCGGACGTGTTTGGATATAATTACAATCTTATATATTCTCATCATCGAGAGGTACACTGAAAGTCTTGAATATTAATGGTGAACGTAAAAGAAAAACACAGTGCGCCATAACAGCTCATTATTTTTTTTGTAAGGAGAGTTTAGCCTTAAGGCTGTTCTCAATAGATAATATCTTAATGTAGCTTCTTAGTATATAAATAGTGTTAGGATACTTTCTTTTCAATGTATGATTTTTATGATGTAGTATCTTAGGTTGTTTTATTTAATTACATACATGAGTATACAATAAATTTTATGCGTTAGATTTCGAGCCCAAACTGGTATCTAAATTAGATACTAGAGTACTATCTCTTCTCATTAACTATGGTATCATATCATTAATTTAACTATATAGTATGTTTAAAATACTAGTCAAGATGGTGCATTAGAAGCAGCCTAACAGTGAGCATCCCCCTCCAATTATTGATAGTACTGGTTGTTGTCACTTGTCAGTGAGTGCATCCAAGTCTTCTAGTAGATCCAAGGCTGTGCACTTCGGAGTCTTCAGTAGTAGTAATCAAAGCAAAAAATGACACTAAAATAACTAGAGATCCACCGACTGACCGACGCGTCGATGCCTTCTGGCCGTTTGTGCTTCTGCTACCCCAGCGCGAGGGCCCATATAAACAAAGGTATTTGAACTCTCAATCGTACAAGCATTTTACTTTTGCCAGCATTTTTCAGTGCATGATTGGACCTAATGGATCTAGACATGTTTACTTGCGACATCATGTAGTACGCGTAAGTAAGTTTACGTGTTTTGAAGAACCGTCTGGCAAGTATAATTCGAATGATATCTCATATATAAATATAGAATCATATCAAACAATACAAGAACATAATGATAGAATAGTAAATTAAACACAGAGATATAAGGGGATTTCTGACTTCTCTTTATTACTCTTCTGTAAACGAGAGTACAATGGTTGGGATCCCCCCTTTATATAGGCTACTGGATAGATGAGGAGCTTATCGTGGGCTAGGACTGTCGGTCTGGGCCCGGTTTCTTAACACTCCCCTTTGGGCACTCATCCGACATGTTCATATCTCATCAAAACTCTCTAAAAACCCAGTGGAAAAAATTTGGAGAACGAGTATATGAAACATGTTCTGCTATACTACACGAATTGCCTTATTAAAAACCTTAGCCGAGAAACTTTAGAAAAACTCGTCAAGGAAAAAAGAGTACAATCCATTTAATTTCATTTAATGTCTAGGATTTATTCTTTGGGTACTCGTTCTTCGTGATCAAGCTTTAATAAAGAGTTCGTAAAGATTCTTCCCCTCAATTTTACACTTTTCTAAGTCTCATCATTGCAATTCCATGTATGCATCTTTAAAAGCTAGATTCTGGAAGTGACTTAGTGAATAAATCTGTCAGATTTTCACATGACTTAGTATGCAGTACTTTAATTTCATCAATATGTTGCAATTCATGAGCATAAAAAAACTTAGGGTTGATATGCTTTGTGAGTTGACTCTTCACATAACCCATCTGCACTTGTGCAACACATGCTGCATTATCTTCATAGATAATAGTGGGGATTTGTGCTGTATTCAATCCACACGATTGCTGGATGTGGTGAATCATTCACCGAAGCCAAGAACATTCTCGCGAGGCCTCGTACAGTGCTACGATTTACGAGTGGTTCGTCAAAGTTGATACAAGACTATGCCTAGACGATTTCCATGAAATTGCAGTTCCACCATATAGGAATACATAGTCTGTTTATGACTTGGCTGTATGCGGGTCTGACATGTACCCGGCATCTACATAGCCAAATAGTTAGGTCTTGGTTCTTTCTGTAAAACAGACCAATTTCATGAAGGTATGCAGTTACCACATCCATCAATTTTATTTCTAAATTCAAGTTTACTGCCATTGAGATTAAATATCTAAATAGAGTTCCACCCATGACCGGGGAATATGTTTCTTCATAATCATCTCCTGGACATTGAGTGAAACCTTGTGCAACGAGCATTGCTTCTTTTCATTTCTCTTTTGAACAAATACCCACTTATGCCCTACAGGGTGCACATAGGGAGGCGTGCGGCTTACAGGCCCAAACACCTCTCTTTTATTCAGAGAGAATAATTCAGTTTCTATTGCCTTCTTCCAATCTTCCCAATCTGATTTTTTTCTTACCTTAAGCGAGCGATGCAAGCTCTGGATCAAGATTGATGATTGTGGCAATTTTCTTTGCAAAATCAATGTCGACATTGGTTGTTGTCTTATTCATAGATTCTTCCGGGGTCACAATGTTTATAGTTATTTCTTCAAGGGGCGATTCTTCTAATGCTTCTACTTGCTCACCGCTGCATCTACTTACGGGGGCAAGTCCCTTTAGTTTTCCAGTTTCGATGTGTGTGCACACATCCATACTGGTATCTACCTTCGTGGGAATGTTCAAATCCGGTATGCCTTTTCTCAAGGTTCCATACTGGTGCCAGGTCTCAACTGGCCCCCCTTTTGGTTCTGAGAACTTAGTGATCGGCTGTGTCGAGTCCTTCTTATCCTTTTTCACCAGGCGTCCTTGGTTACTTCGGATTCGAGGGATTGGAGTTCTCGTCCTTTATGAGGCCTCAGGACGGGATTAGGGATACTTTTTTTCTTTCTTCGGTATTTCAACCCTTTTCGGTGCATTGCGTGCAGGCACATATAACTTGGTCACACTCTTCAAATCCCTAAAGTGGTCAGACAGTTGATTCGCTAATGCTTACAAATCAATTGTCTTATGGACTTCAATTGTCTTCTGGACTATAATTATCTTTTGGACTTCAATTATCTTCTGAATTTCTCTATTTCCCAACATTTTTCATCAAGGGGCTGATTTCCTCCCCCTAATGACGGGAAACTATCCTTGACGAGGATATAATAATCCTCATTTATTTATTTATCTGTAATTCATATTATGGATAATAATGACGTCACATGGTTCTTGGGTATACCCCTTAATATTCGTAAGGGAGAAGCTGGAGGTTGTAAATTCTTCTACGACCACCCAATAGTCGTAAGTCCTTCTACGACTACCCTATAGTCGTAAGTCCTTCCACGACTATACCATGATCGTAAGTTCTCCTACGATCAGTCTGTGGTCGTAAGCTCTTCTACGACCACCACCTAGTCGTAAGCTCTTCTACGACCAGTCCCTAGTCGATGGGGCTTACAGACATGTGGGCCTAGTCGACCAAGAAATCTTCTGCACTATATCTAAAGATATGGGCAGTACACTATGCTGTTATTCTCTGAAATAATGGCACGATTTAACTCCCTCTCATGGTGATAATTGCCTCACGACGTGGGAACGTTACTACTCCCACCATAATCTCCAGTAACGGCTCCATCATCTGAAGCATTAAGACGCCCTTTGGACTGGAGAAACAGCGGCACACTCCGAGTACTGTATAAAAGGCAGAATCGTCATAAGGAGAGGAGAGAGGAATCAGGAGCACAAGACGTTTCACTCAAGTCTTTCTCTTGATCTTGTAATCCAGCATACTCAATACATACACACAGGAGTAGGGTTGTTATTCTCCCCGGAGAAGGCCCGAACCTGTATAAAAATCCCCGTGATTGGAGTCTTGGAGACCCCCCGAATCAAACAATCTTTACATAAGTTCGGTTCTAAAACACCGACAGTTGACGTTGACCGTGGGGATCTTCGAGTTATCAGCTTTCCTTCGTTCTTTTCCAACTCTAATGCTCTCATGGTAGGAGAGTGGAATAAGGAGAACTGGTTCGACTTGGCCAATTACACAGATATCGATATGGATGTCGGTTTCAACTACGAGAAGAGTATTGCATCATCCGATGGTGATGTCGCCTCCGAAGATCATTCTCCAGGAGAACACATCACCGATGGAGTTGAGGAGGGATCCTTATCCCCCACAACATTACGTCCGGATGAGGAACCAGTTTCCTCAGAGGGCAAGGGTCAATCCGACCACAATTAGGACTGCACCAAGACAGGCTCAGAGCATGACGAGGGTTCCCCCTCCAAGTGTTCAAGTCCGTCTAAGATAGTCCGACCTGGCACGACAAGTCCTGGAGGCAATCATTCTAGAGTTTCATCAGCACCTGGTGGTCATCTCTCTCAGGTTAGTCCCACAAAGGATGGGGTCGAACATGCTTTTCTTGCGAGTTCGACCATCCCATCGCAGGGCTCACCTTCGACGGAGACGGTTATAACCCGGAATTCCCCTTCTTGGAGGGGTTTGCTCCAAGTCGCCAGACGGTGTCTCTCGACTACTCCTCAAACGAGGAGGCCTCAAGCGCAGGTGGAGATCATCAACAGGAGGTCTTCATCCTTTCCTCAGGTGACGATCACTCTCCTAGAGACAGAACTGAGGATTCTCCCTAACTATCACACGCTGCGACCCCTCGTGGCAATGACGAGGACACCTCCGGTGATGAACAGAGTCAACACTCCGATGAGTGTGAAGGATATTCTCGAAATACTCTTACTCCATTGAGGCAAGCTCGAGGCTCAGGTATGGACGTTCCTGAGGCAACCCGACAAAGAAGAATCGCAGCTTAGAGAAATCCGTCTGGGCGCGTTCACTATCAGTCAGAGGAAGCTCAAGAACTCTAGTGCATCAATGACCTTCTCGAGAACCCATCTCGAGAACTTGCTCGAACGCCTGGCTACGACCTCATTCCTAAAGACATCGCGCAATGGCTTCAAAGCACGGTGGCTAAGCTTGAGCACCCTCGCCGACATCAACCTAGAAGTCATGGCGGTACGACCTCATCTGCTTCCAGTCGCTCAAAAAACTCACCGCATGAAGATCGCCGTGACAACCGATCACGACACTCTCCTAACCTTCGCTCCAATTGAAGAAGGGTTCCTCGAACACCTGATGACCAACAAGTTCCCAGGAGAGGTGATCGTTCACCGCTCCAACCCAGAAATCTGCGACAACAGATGGAATTCGAGGAGTATTTCCCTCATAAGGTTGAGAACTGCCATAGATCAGGTCCACCTACGATCGGGTATCGTCGCGTACGATCACCTGGTGACGCCAATCCTTCTTTTCTGCAAAGAAGATGTCAAGAAGTCATTACCAGATGTCGGGCTTTTTCACCCGACCTTCGAGCAGTTCACTGGCCGCCTCGGTTTCGACCAGTGAACATGGAGAAGTTTGATGGATCTCAAAACCCCCATTGAATTTCCCTATATCTACACAACTGCTGTCCGAGCAGCAGGAGGAGGAGGGCATGTAATGGCAAATTACCTTCCTATTGTATTCGAGGGATCTGCTCGATCATGGTTGTTAAATCAGCCACTCGAGATGATTTATTCATAGAAGCACCTCTGCGACCTCCTACTGGCGAATTTTCAGGGCACCTACCATCACCCTAGGAAGGACGACAACCTATACAGGATGAGACAGAATGACCACGAGACTCTACGCCAATTCATTCGACACTTCTGTTAGGTACAAAATTATATTCCTGAGGTTTCTGATTCTTCTATCATTAGAGCTTTCAAGTAGGTAATCCGTAGTAGAAGGATCGCGGAGGATATCAACTTAAATCCTCCCGCCACTATCGCTGAACTCTTCGAGATGGCTGATCGATATGCTACCGCTACTGAAGCAGTCGAGTGGAAAAACACTATTGATCTAGAAGATAAAGTTCCTCAAGAGGTGGGCGAAAATGGTAAGAAAAAGGATAAGAATGCTAAAAAATCCAAGAACAAGGCAAAAGGCCAAAAGCTTCAAGCCAATAGTTCCAAGGAGGTCTTGGCCGTAAGCGATAAAAATTCTCAAGGCTCCAAGTCATACTCTGATCGAGGCAAAGGTAAGCACCCCGAGAAGAAGAAAGACAAGCCTAGGTCGTTGTCGTCTGACTGTCGAGTTTTCCAACGAAAACTCAAGGACTACTTCCTACCCTCGAAAAAGTAGGGCAAGCTAGTGGTCGTACGCAGTCAGACGACAACGAGGAGATACCATTCCAAGATCCTGAGCACACCATCGAGTATATCTATGGGGGATCATCGGCATACGAGTCAAAACGACAGCTTAAGGCTGTGTCACGTGAGGTAAACTCTAGTGACCCTCCTCTTGTCAATAAATTACCGAAGTAGTCGGAAGTCACAATCTCCTTCGAGAACGGTGATTGCCTGATCCCTTCCACTCGACCAGGTTGCCTTCCGATCGTGGTCGAGCCCACCATCAACAACTGTCGAGTAAATCGAGTGTTGACTGATGGTGGTAGCTCGTTAAACATTCTGTTTACGAGTACCCTAGATGAGATGCAAGTACCCAGGACCAAGGTAAGACTGGTACGATACACTTTTCATGGTATTGTATTGGGGTCTTCAGCCAAACCTATTGGCCAAGTTTCTCTTCCTTTAACATTTGGTTCTCCAAGTAATTTCAGGACAGAGAAGATCTCCTTTGATGTGGTCGATTGTGGGTATCACAACTTTGGCAAAATTCTTAATCGCTACTCATTATAGGTATCAATGTCTTAAGATGTCAGGTCCCAAAGGAGTGATCACAATTCATTGTGACAAAAAGATTGTGCACACGTGTGACCGTCGGTCCCTCGAGATGGTTGGCAAGATACCAGCTCGGGAAGAAAACAAAGGGCAGCCTTCGACCAAGCAGTCGAAGCCTAAAGCTGCACCTAAGCCGAATGACCAGGTCAAGGAGGTTCCTTTGAATTCACAGGAGCCCTCGAAGACTGTTCATATCGGGGATACTGCCGACCCCAAATAGGAAGACGCCATCATCGCTTTCCTCTGGGCAAACGCAGATATCTTCGTGTGGCAAGCATCCAACATGCCTAGAGTCCCTAGGGAAGTGGTCGAGCACTGGCTAGCTCTACGGCCTGACAAAGTACCCGTAAAACAAAAATTACAGAGATTTGCACCTGATCGACGAGATGCTATAAGGTCAGAATTGGACAAGCTACTTAAAGCAGGCTTTATAAGAGAAAGAAGTCGACCACCCAGAGTGGTTGGTCATCTCTGTAATGGTTAGGAAGTCTAATGGCAAGTGGCGAATGTGTGTAGACCTCACTGATCTTAATAAAGCTTGTCCAAAAGATAATTTCCCTTTACCTCGTATCGATCAGTTGGTTGATTCTATTGCTGATTGCAAAACATTAAGTTTCCTAAATGCATATTCTGGCTACTATCATATTAATATGTGTCTAGAAGATAAAGAAAAGACCACGTTTATTACTCTATTTGGAATATTTTGTTATGTCCAAATGCCACTTGGTCTAAAAATGAAGGCGCTTCTTTTCAACGCTTGATGCAATCAACTTTTTCACTTCAACTAGGCTGAAATTTGGAAGCCTATGTTGACGATCTAGTCGTAAAAAGTATCAAGTGGCTTAATCATGTTTTAGACTTGCAGGAGACATTTGACAACCTCAGAAAACACCGTCTGAAACTCAATCCTAAGAAGTGTGTATTTGGAGTCTCTTCGGAAAAATTACTTGGATTTCTTGTCTCTGTACGAGGGATCAAAGCAAATCCCAAAAAGATAAAGGCCATCATGCAAATGCGCCCTCCAACTACAAAGAAAGAAGTCCAAAAACTGACAAGATACATGACAGCTTTAAGTCGTTTCATCGCACGACTGGAAGAAAAAGGACTATCTTTGTTCAAACTTCTAAGGAAGCATTAGGGTTTTGAGTGGTCGGAAGAGGCAAGCGCTGCCTTTCAGGATGTTAAGATATATCTTACTAGTGCTCCTATTTTGATTTCTCTGAAACTAGAAGAGACACCCATAATTTATCTAGCTGCCACGCCACAGACAGTGAGCGCAGTACTGATCGTAGAGCGTGAAAATGTTCAACGACTAGTTTACTACATAAGTGAAGTTTTGCACGGGCCTAAGGAGCGTTACCCCCAGGTGCAAAAACTCTCTATGCCCTCCTCATATCTTCGAGGAAACTGCAGCATTATTTTCAAGCGCACAAGATAATTGTGTCGTCTGAGTTTCCCTTGGGAGTGATCCTCCAGAATAGGGAAACAACGGGACGCATGGCAAAATGGTCAGTAGAACTTGAGGAGTTCGACCTCCATTTCGTGTCCCGAACGGCCATTTAATCCCAAATCTTCGCAGACTTTGTCGCCGAATGGACAAATCCTGAATCTGTTCAGGATCCCCAGTACGATACCCACGACCAGTGGACGATGTACTTTGATGAGTCAGTTACTTTAAGTGGCTCAGGGGTTAGGGTGGTCCTGGAATCTCCTAACGGAGAGACCTTAAAGTATTCCATTCAATTAAACTTTCAGGCCACTAACAACGTGGCGAGAATCTGAAGGTTTGTTTGGTGGTATCTGAAGCTTGGCGCTTCGCGATTCGATGACTACTCGTGAGAGGAGACTCTCAACTAGTCATGAATCAAGTCGGAAAAGAGTACCAGTGCTCTAATCTAACCATATCTCGGTACTTATCAAAGGTTTGAAAGCTTAAAAAGTATTTTTTTTCGGTTTTGAGGTACAATTCATCCCTCGAAGGGACCATTTCCTTGCAGACCAGCTTACTCGAATAACTTCTTTCCGATCACAAGTACCAAAAGGAGTCTTCTTGGAACAGCTCCAGAAGCCATCTCTGGTTGAAACACCAAAGACAACTCCTATTGAGAAAGCCTCCCTAGAAAACGAGGATACTTGGATGAATCTCATCTATGAGTATCTTCAAATGAGTACCATACCCGACGATGATCTCGAGGCGGATCGCTTATCCCAAAAGGCCAAAATGTATACTTTGGTCGAAGGAGTCCTCTATAAACGAGGCACCCAAGGGGTACTCATGTGATGCATATCGCAGAGAGAAGGACTAAACCTCCTTCACGATATACACGGGGGCATCTGTGGAACTCATGCTTCCTACAGAACGCTGGTTGGAAAAACCTTTTGACAAGGATTTTACTGGCCAACAACTCTCTACGATGCCAAAGAGTTGGTTAAGAAATGTGTACAATGCCAGTTTCATAGCAGGCAAATACATCGACCGGCTCAGGCATTGCAAACAATTCCTCTATCTTGGCCTTTTGTGACCTAGGTTTGCTTCAATACCTCTAGCCGAAACTAGGAAACCAAGAAGCTTTCCAGACAAAACTCTGAACTCACACTTCTCTGGATTTATCTTAAGGTATGCCGTCTTAAGTTATTGAAAGTCTCGTGTAGGTCGAAAATATAGTCGCCAGCGTTGATGCTTTTTACGACCAAGTAATTAACATAGGCTTCTAGATTTCAACCTATCTGAGGATTAAAGGTTTTCTACATTAACCTTTGCAAGATCGCACCAGCGTTTTTGAGACCAAGTGGCATCTTGATATAGCAGTAAGCGCCATATGGAGTGACGAAGGAAGTTTTCTCTTCATCTTCTTTGCTCATGTTAATCTGGTGGTACCCTGAGTATGCATCTAAAAAACTTAACAACTCACATCCGGAAGTGGAGTCTACAAGTTGATCAATGCGTGGAAGGGGAAAATCATCCTTCGGACAACCTTTATTAAGGTTTGTGAAATCAATACACAATCGCCATTTCCCATTGCTTTTTCTAACCATTACAGGTTTGGCGAGCAACTCTGGGTAGTCGACTTCACGAATAAACCCAGCCTTGAGAAGCTTGTCAATCTTCGACTGGATTGCTTCCTTTCGGTCAGGCGCGAAACACCGGAGCTTCTGCTTGACCGGTTTTTTCTCAGCCTGGAGAGCTAGCCTGTGCCCGATCACCTCCTTGTGGACTCCGGGCATGTCGGACGCCTGCCAGGCAAATACGTCCTGATTTCCTCAGAGAAAGGAGACGAACGACTCTTACTATTTGAGGTTGAGTCCTGCCCCGACCAGTACCTTTTGGTCAGACGCATCAGCGTTTCTCGACCTAGACGGAGTGTTGACGCCTCCCAGATGAGCACCTTTGGCGAGTCGTACTTCCTTGGTCTGGTCGAAAGGCTTTGGCGTCATCTTTGGCCTCAAGTGCTTGACCTGCATGGTTGACGGGTTAGTTTCCCTAGTCGAAAGCTCATGGACCAATTCTAAGGACTTCCGATCACATGCATAAGCCATTTTGCGGTCTCCTCGAACCGTGATGACACCTTTCGGTCCTAGCATCTTTAGACTCTGATAACCGTTTTGTGTGGCTATCAGGAATTTTGCTAGAGCCGGACGACTGAGGATTCCTGACGAGGATTAAAACATCTATGTATTATTTTAATATATAATAAAAGACCATACGTCTTCATGGTCGTAACCCCTAAGACCGACGACCTCCACGGTCGTTAGTATTCGAAGGTTACTTAATGGGTACCACAGTGGGATGAGGCTTTGTGCCTAATCCCGACCGTGATAACCGCTCGTAAAATTACTTAATCGGTATTTCTTATCGTATGATGAATGGAACACGTGTTATCGTTCCAAACCATACGATGGTACAACCCCGAGACATCGACTATTAACCACCCTACGGTTAAGCTTTTCACAAGCAACGCAAGGAAGATTAGCACATTGCTAACTTCTCTACCGTTCCGACCAAATCGTAACGCTTCACGAGGGACGTCTTCTCCAGAGTAATCGCCACCTCTTCGGAAGTTATTTAAAGGTGAAGCACAAGAGACAACAGACAGAGACAAGAAGGGAGGCGATGGCGACACACAAAACAAGGCCAAGGCAAAGATATGCACGAAGCCTAAGCGGTGGAATTAGAAGCTAGATAATCGACCTTAGACTCATATTCTAAGTCGATTGCCTGATAAGCATTCCTCCATTCGATGTAATTCAGGGTAGTACTTAGCCACATCTTGTAAATCCAGTTCATATCAATAAAGAGCGACCCCCATTCCATTCCAGGATATTCCACGTCATTTTCCTCGTTTATTTTCATAAGATCGGCGATTCGATCGTCGACAGCTGGCGCCGTCCGTGGGGAAGAAGGCGTAAGTTTCCTGAAGAAATTTTTTTTTCGCTCAAGAAAATCCTCGCCCAAAAACTCTGCAATCGCTCATGCGACTATGCGGAGTTTGGGATGAGAAAATCGGTTCGATTTGGCGGACTCGCCAACCTCGACATGGAAGGATGTATCGCGCCATGGAAGAAAATGGCGAGTCATCCTCCTCATCTTCCTCCGCCCGCTCGCCGTCGCCCGGCGTTAGCGAGTCGTCGGATGGATGAAGATGTGCCGCCACTACGGTGGCGCAACCAGAGAACCGCCGTTCCGACCGATTCGAATGCGGAGGATCTCTCAAGCGGCCTTTTCGGCCGTGAAAGCAGTGAAGAAGTTTCACCTCATCACCCGAAACTATATACCATTGATGAAATCATGGTGAAAGATACTCTCCTTGACCGGCAATTCGAGAGTCAGCGTCACTGATAGCGGTGTCGATAAAACCTCCACTGGTCGTAGGCCATGTGGGGATGATCACACTCAGCATACGATCGGCAGTTCATCGGATCAGGCTGAGAAGACCTCAGGAAGTGCTCATCTCCGACCGATCTCCATCGTGGAAAATTCGCAGAAGCACTGACAAGCTCTCCATTAATTACGATGGAAGCTCATCGGAAGATCAATCTTTGGAAGCACGAGGTCAACGCGATCGGAGATGAAGATCAAGATGCCTTGCGGTCCTACACTCTCTACCACGCCATCACGTGTTGTTAGAGATGATCCGGGCGTCAAGCACCAACTTCCGGAGGCAACGGAACTAATCGGCGTCAATCGCTTAACTCGCTTAGCATTTGCCCACCAGTGGTAGCGACCGACAGAACAAATCAAAAGGTCGGGGAAGGTTCAGACAGCGTACACCTCGACCAAGATGAACCACGAGACCTTCGATGAATCGTACAAAACTTGCGGCGTATTCAAAACATGTTAAATAATTCCGATCTGCTCTAGCGAGAACGCCTAATTTTGTACAACTCGTGGTCGGTATCCAAATTCTCCAACATACCATGCAAATGACAGGCGTACGAGAACAGAGGGGTTCAGAAGTCGGACTAGGACTTCGTCCCAACGCTCCTCCTCGGTGAGGGGACAAAGATGGTCATACCGAGAGAGCGATCGATACCAAAACCTCCTCGGCGATTCCGACCAAGGAGTCACGAGGAGAAGGCTATTTCAAGATGATACTCCCCCGCTGCGTCGAGAAGAACCACCACTAGGACCTAACGATCTCCGACATCGTTTGAACCAAGTGGTGATCGTGGACATCATATCAATGTCCACGACCGGATCGGCTACACCGAATTCCAGCGTTCCAATCTTAGGGATCGGTCTCGATCGACACAATCCGCACCTTCCTGAGAAGACGCCATGAATCAATCACAGGTTGTCGAGCCTTCTCTGCTTGGGCTCCAAGTCGTGCGTTAGCCTAGCTTGCCCGACCGGCCAACTTGGACAAATTCAATGGAACTCAAAACCCATTGGAATTTCTCCAAATATATACCACCGCTATCAGGGCTGCTGGTGGCGATGAGAATGTAATGGCCAACTATTTACCCACCGTGCTCGAAGGGTCCGCCTTGGCCGTGGTTGTTAAACTTACGGTCGGATCCATATATACTTGGGAACAACTCGTGATCTTCGATTGCCAACTTCGAGTGCGTCGATACAGGAAGGAGGACGATCTCCACAGAATCCGGCAGGGATCTGATGAGACTTTACGTCAATATATCAAGAGGTTCAGCCAGGTTCGTAACTCTATACCCGAAGTCGCAGAGTCCTCTGTTATTCAGGCTTTTAAAACAGGTCTAAGGAATCGGCGGTTTACGGAGGACATAGCAATGAACCCTCCAAGAACAACCGTTGAGCTTTTTGATATGGCGGACAAATATGCCACTGCTAGTGAAGCAATCGAGTGGTGTGAAGCCATCGATCGGAAAGACAAGATTCCCACCGACGGCGGACAAACAGGAGAAAAAGAACAAGAAGTCTCTCAAGAAGAAAAAGAACCGCAGACCCGACGACAAAGAAGTCCTCGCCGTTCCAGACAAGATCAGGAAGGGCAAGAAGGACTATCTTGGTCGAAGCAAAGCAAAAGTTCCGACCAAGGATTTCGATTTAATAAGAAGTGGTGTCCACTTCACCAAATAGGAGGGCATGATCTGCGCTTTGTCGTGTCTGGCGGAAGAAACGGAGGATTATTATGCGGGTAAGGACCATTTCGACAATACAGAACATGGAGAAACGAGCTCCAAAAAGGACAAGGATGGCGGCGAGGAGATGGAGTACGGGATCCCCAACACACATCAACATGATTTTTGGAGGATCTTCTTCATATGAGTCGAGACGTCATCGAAGGCCATGGGCGGAGGTCAACCTCGTCGAATCTCCAAGCGTAATCAAGCACTCGAAGTGGTCGGACACCGCATAATTTCCTTGACAAAAAGACGATCGCACCATCCCATCGACTCGACCGGTAGGTTCCCCATCGTCGTTGAACCAACTATTAATAATTGTCGGGTTAATCGGGTCTTAGTGGATGGGGTAGTTCCTTGAATATATTATTTGTAGGAGCTTTAGAAGAAATGCGGTCCCCATGTCAAAGGTGAAACACATGAAATATGCTTTTCATGGCATAGTTAGGGTTCTACCGCTAAACCGATAGGACAAGTTTCCTTCTGGTGGCGTTTGGAAAACGACAATTTCGAGCAGAGAAGATCCCGTTTGATGTAGTAAACTTCGAATCCGCATACAACGGAATCCTCGGTCGACCAGCATTAGCAAAATTCTTGATAGCCACGCATTACGGTTATCAAAGTTTGAAAATGCCGGGGCCAAAGGGAGTCATCACACCGAGGAGATCAGAAAATGGCTTACGTATGCGATCGGAAATCCTTTGCCTTTGGTTGATGAACTTCCGACCGAGAGGTTAATCCGTCTCCCATGCGAGTCAAGCACTTTCGAAGCCAAAGATGGCGCCCAAACCATCCGACTGGACCAAGGAGGTACTACTCGACAAAAGCGCTTCTCGGACGGCGTCAAGTTGTCACATGGGTCGGACAACCAGATCCAACCGCCATAAGATTCTCGGTCGGGCAAGACTCGACCCTAAATAGGAAGAGTCGCTCGTCTCCTTCCTCCGAGCAAATCAAGGCGTGTTTGCTTGGCAGCGTCCGATATGCAGAGTCCCCGAGGTGATCGAGCACAGCTTGCTCTCGGCCGATAAAAACCGATCAGCGAAACTTCGACGTTTTGCACCCGATCGGAAGGAAGCAATCGATCGGAGATTGACAAGCTTCTCGAGCGGGATTTATTCGTGAAGTCAACCACCCACGGTGGCTTGCTAATCTGTAATGGTTAGGAAAAATAATGGGAAATGGCGAATGTGTATCGACTTTACTGAGATCTTAATAAAGCTTGTCCGAAGGATGACTTTCCCCTTCCGCATTGATCAACTAGTAGACTCTACTTTTGGGTGCGAGTTACTAAGTTTTTAGATGCGTATTCGAGGTACCACCAGATTAGTATGTGTAAAGAAGATGAGGAGAAAACTTCCTTCATCACCCCATATGGTACTTCTTGTTATATTAAGATGCCATTTGGTCTCAAAAATCTTTGGTGCAACTTTTCAAAGGTTGATGCAAAAACTTTTAGTCCACAAATCGGTTGAATCTAGAAGCTTATGTTGACGATCCGTCGTAAAGACCACCAATCTTTGGCGACCACATTTCGACTTACAAGAAACCTTTAACAACTTGAGAAGACATAACCTCAAGTTAAATCCGGAAAAGTGTGTGTTCGGAGTTTACTGAAAACCGCTTGGTTTCCTAGTTTGGCTAGAGGTATTGAAGCTAATCCGGCAAAAATTGCGCCATCGACGGATCGCCCTCCACCACGAAGAAGGAAGTCCAAAACTAATCGGGCAGTATGGCGGCGTTAAGCCGTTCATAGCAAGATTAGGGAAAAAGGATTACCTTTCTTTAAACTTCTTCTAAACATGGGAGTTTCGAGTGGACTAAAGAGGCAAGCGATGCCTTTGAGGAACTCAAAAAGTACCTTCTGAGTACCGGGTCTTAGTTTCTCCGAGATCGGGAGAAACATTGCTAATTTACGTGGCGGCAACACCACGCAGCGAGTTAGCGGTGTCTTGGTTGTAGAAAGGAATAATATCCAACGACCGGTCTATTACGTGGCGAAGTCTTACATGGACCAAAGGAAAGATACCCACAGTACAAAAGTTGCTCTATGGCCTCCTTATGTCTTCAAGGAAGCTAAGGCACTACTTCGAGCCCACAAAGTGGTCGTACCTACCGGATATCCCTTGGTCAAGTCCTTGAAACAGGAATCATCGGGACGAATAGCCAAATGGGCGGTCGAGCTAGGGCGTTCGATCTCCATTTTATTTCACGAACAGACAATAAAGTCCTGCAATAGCGAAATTCATTGCGAATGGACAAACCTGAACCCACCCAAGGACCCGAAAGTACGAACACCACGACAGTGGACAATGTATTCGACGGTTCCTTGATGTTACAAGGATCGAAATTGGAGTGGTCTTGATATCCCTCTCGGCGAACACATCAAGCACGCCATCGGTTAAATTTTCACGCCACCAATAATGTGGCGAGAATATGAAGGTTTATTGGCGGGACTCGGCGCACTTGTTAAGCTCGGGATTCGCAGATTACTAGTGAAAGGCGATTCTCAACTAGTAGCGAATCAAGTGGGAAAGAGTATCAATGCTCGAGTACCAAGATGTCATCTTATCTGGCGGAAGTACGAAAACTTGAAAAGCACTTCTTGGTTTTCGGATCCAACATATTCCTAGAAAGGAAAACTTTCTGGCGAACCGGTTAGCGCGGATGGCCTCCACGAGGTCGGCCGATCCCGCCGAGTT
This sequence comes from Phyllostachys edulis, assembly GCA_036346405.1. Classification (NCBI taxonomy): domain Eukaryota; kingdom Viridiplantae; phylum Streptophyta; class Magnoliopsida; order Poales; family Poaceae; genus Phyllostachys; species Phyllostachys edulis. Next base: position 13,533,932 of record CM070554.1, on the reverse strand, counting down.
TTTCTCGAGCAACTCAATTCACCCTCGGTAGTTGAGCCTTCCGAGAACATACATGATTCTTTGCAAGTTGAACAAACTAATCAAGGAAACATGGATGCTCCATGTGTCGTTGACGGTTGGTATTTATCACGATCACGGTAGAGAGCGGATGACATCGATCTACAATTATCTTGACATGACACAATTCGAGAAGATGATGTAGAGGCCGATCGTATATACGAAAAGCCAAATCATACACTCTAATCGAGCGTATCTTGTATAAACGAGGATCTCATGGAGTGTTGATGAGATGCATATCTCAAGCGGATGGCATTAGATTGCTAACCAAATCCATGAAGGCGTCGTGGAGCACACCATTCCTCTGAGAACCACAGTCGGTAAAGCCTTCCCAAAGGCTATTCTTGCCAAGCGCCCTTCATGATGCAAAAGAGCTTGTGACGAAGTGTGTACAATGTCGGTTTCATAGTCGACAAGTACATCGGCAAAGACAAGCCTTACAAACAATTCCTCTTTCTTGGCCTTTTGCAACTTTGGGACTAGACATTACGGGACCTTTCCCAAGAGCACCGGGGCTTGAATTCCTTTTCGTCATGATTGACACGTTTACAAAATGGATTGAAGCCGAGCCGGTTGTTAAAATAACAAGCGAGGCCGCTAAGAGATTTCTCTTGAAAAATGTGATCACGCGATTTGGTGTACCCGGTCGTATCATCACGGACAATGGTTCCCGCCTCCGGCGATCAATTCCGGGAGTTCTGCGATGAACTTAGTGTCAAAATTCATTTTGCTTCATTGCACATCCGCAGAAAAGCGGAGGCGATTGAGCGAGCTAATGGTATCCTTATGCGAGGATCAAGCGCCGAGTATTCGACGATTAATCAAGCGGTCGGCGCTTGGGTTAAGAACTTCCCTCGTGTTATGGGCGTTCGAACCCACGACGATCGTGCGGCCGGTGAAACTCCATTCTTTTTGTTTATGGTGCTTTGAAGCCATGCTTCCTCGAGAACTCAAAATTGGCTCTGCTCGAATCGATCGTTTTGTGAAAATGATCGAGAATGAGCAACGACTTCGGCGACGTCGATTTCCTTGAAGAACGATTTAAACCAAGCCCTTATGCGATCGGCGGTCTACCAACAAGCCATGCGAAGGTACCATAGTCGTAAGTGCGACCTCGCGACCTTCTTCAGTAGGTGATCTGGTTCTCGAGAAAAATTGAGCCAAACAAATCGCAATAAACTTTCTCCTAAATGGGAAGGTCCTTACACCGTAATCGAAGTAACCCGACCGTGTTCCGACTGTTGGCTATGTCGATGGGCAAATTTTGTCAAATTCTTGGAACATCGATCAATTCGTAAGTTCTATGTTTAATTTTCATTCTTTCATTTCTTTCAATTTCAATTTCATTAAATTCATTAATTAATTAAGAAGTGCAACCTTGCTTATATATATACACCTACATTACAGTGCGTTTATTATTGTTAGTCAGTGGAGAAGACATTTTTCTCTCCGATATCCTTTATAAGGATCTCGATACTCTATGGTCCTAGTCGTGAGCATTTTTTTCAAATGATTCCCACATGCGACTACACTCTTTTTTTAAAGAAAATGAGTAATCGAGCACCACACAACTACCTATCTCATGAATGATATGCTTACGATTTTGAAGATTATGCTTCATTATTTCACGATTACGGTCTATTCTTGTGCAGCTCTTGGTGGGACACGGAAAGCCTCCTAGTCGAAGTCTCTCCTTTTTCGCGACGTGGTCACCTTGCTGGAAGGAGCTTCCTAGCGACGGTTCTTTTCTTACGATCCTCGCTACCGATCGGATCTGAGAATTTGAACACGTTTCAAGAAATGTGTCGTATGCCTTCAGGTCTTAGCATTAGTTCCGACCAGATTATGGGACAATAGATATATGGGACAATAGATATAAACAAAGTTCACTTATAATTTGTTGCATACATATTTGCTTTTGTTCTTATGTCAAGTTTGACAAAGTCTTTTTTCCGACCATATATAGTGTTTTTGATTGGTATTTCCATTATGACAAACAAAGATCTATAACTAGTCGAAATCATACTCTGGTCCTCGACCACATTTGATTTCCTAATCTTTGCAACGATCGATTTTGTCTTACATGTCCAAACATACCTTCAAAAACTCACATACATGGTTATGACCTCTTTTTATTCTCTTTCTTGGCTCACCGCTTGTACAAGAACGCGTTCTTCTACTATCAAGCGTTGGGGCTAGGAAATATCTGAGAATTTTAAAAAAGTCAAGCAGGATAAACAAAAGCTTTGTCAATGACATAAAAGGTAAGTTTTCATAGATATTCAAATATTTTTACACTTGCAGAACCTACTCTAAGAAATATTCCTGCCTAACTCTCGCTTGTCGAGATTAGACCTCCATCTCCTCTACAACTATATCTCCGAGTGGCTGAGTTCTTCCATGAACTTGGTCGCCTCCTCAGTGGGCGATTGAAGTCATCTTTAACACTTGGAGATCAATGGAGGGTCGGAAGCTTTTAGTTTTGCCAAAGCAAAACTAACTCCACTTGCAACACTTGCTTTTAGGGCACAGGCATAATTCGTCCGAGTAGTTTTGAGCAGAACTTTAAGGTCCTCTAGAAGTTGACCCAAATAGTTCATTTTCTCTATTGGATCTCTTAAGGTAGGCAAGCTTGATCCTGATCCCATATCAAAGATCATCTTGTTCAAAGCATGAATCTTTTCATCAATATTTTGAGCAAGAGCCGCCTCCTTATCCTGCTCAAATTTCAGAGTTTTCTTTACTCTGTTCAGCATTTGCGTTTGCTCTGCAAAAACAAATCAGTTAATGAACACAAGCATAAGTGAAGGAAAAATCAAGTTTACGACATATTACCTTCATTTGTTTTGCTAAGTGTTTCATATTTGGTCGTTGCTTCAGCGATCAACCGGTCCTTAAATGAACTTGCTTGACAAAGAAATGATCCTTAGCTTTATTTCTTCTTCAAGAAAAGCCGTCTTGGCTTTCTCGACCACAACCTCCTCTTTTATTTTCTCGGATCTATCGAATGCGATAAGGAGAATAATTGTAGAGGAGCAAAGTATTGAAGAAGAAATGAAGTTTAAAAGGAAAAGTTCTTACTTTCCAACTCGGTGCTTTTGCTCCAAGTCCTTAACTTTCATTTGGGTCGATCCTCCGATCACAAAGAAAGTTCTCGACCAAATGCTACACAATTAGCATTCTCTTTCTTAAGTTCCTTATAAACTTTGTAAAAAGAGTTATGTAACCGGTCGTAGAATACTTACGAATTGCTGGTCATTATAACCGCAAAAATCAAATCGAGGTGCATCTTGAGTGAGTATCCGATACTTTCGCCACGCCTCATCAAGCTCCTTATCCTCGATGAATCGGGGCGAAAAGGAACTTGTTAGGTTGGGAAGGGTTATCGGCAGGATCGGAACTGTTGAGACCTCTCGAGGCATCTACCTCCACGTAAGGGTTTCAATCACCAAAGGATCCAACTCACCCGTTGCCCTTGTCACCGCTCGGGGCTTCTTCGACCACTACTTCCTCGGGAACTTTGTCCCGAGAAGTGCTCTGATCTGAACTTCCACAGTGCGAGTCCTCGAAGAACACAGTGGGAAATGACCGGAACACCGAAGACCTATGCAAACCGAAGATGGGAAGTTCAAAATATCAAATCATCAAGGAATTATTAAAGATACATACTTATACGATCACTTTCATTTGTACATACCTTGTTAATTTCCGGATTTGACTCAAACGCAGCGAGAGAGAAATCATGCCGCTAGCCTTCCTTTTCTTCTCTTCCAATTTTGTTTGGTTACGGACCAAAGGCAGGTTTGTTGAACCCTCACATCCTCCAACAAGATGTCGGAAGCTATGTCCTCGACCAGCCTCGTCAAGGTCCACATTCGACTATCCGGTGGGAGGGAGTGGTTTCTTCAATCTCCAGATCGATTGTTTCAAGAATAACCGTAAGGTCGCACGACCACTCTGAGTCTGACCTCCGATTACATTCTCATGCCTTGAGCTTATCCACCTAAATCAAAGAACAAATTTGATTAGGTGAAGAAATCCTTTATCTAAAAAATTTTCGTACATATATGACTCCAAAATGTTCTATTACCTCGAGGATTCATCTCCTTCAAGTGCCTCGAGGCACGACTCGGTCGGAACCAAGGTGGGGCGTTGATCCTCACTAGATTGTATGATTCGCAATCCGACCGATCGCAAATATAGAGCACGATTGGAGATCTGGTGGAATATATGTATATACATGGTAAAAGGAATTTAATAAATTACCTTAAGCCTTGCAGCTCCCTTCAATAGGAGTTATGGCTAAGATCTTGGGGCATTCACCTTTTCTCCGAGCTCCCCAAGCAGATCACTGACTCGTTCTCTAACTTCCCGAGGGTAAGAACTTTAATGTAGGAAGAATAGACAGATTTTAAGGTAATACATTTATCAAATCAAAATACCGATCGAATTTATCTCAAAGACTTACCACCTTCCGAGGTAGCTTCATCACGATCAAGGCACAGAGCGGGGAATGAGTCCGAGCTTCAATGGGCTAATCTGGCGAAGGGTAAAATCCTTCACCACATGCCACGAAGTCAAGCCCCGACTACGAAGTCGTAGATGGCATCCGCCCATCTCTTGACTATCCTGTCTTCTTTACTGGTTTCCTTCCACTTGAGTTTTCACTTGCTCTAGTTCCGCGAAGTAGAGGCCATCGTCTTCAGTATCGTCATGTAAAACCAAGATTTTTCCATGAGCGACCACGAAGATTTCACGTACATGAAGATGTACTCATCGGCCTTCCGTCATGAAGACGCAATGTGCATTCCCGAGAGCCTCCTCGATTTTGCCGCAGATTTTCCCATCACCATGCGGTAGAAATAACTAAAGAGCTTCAAGTTCGGTTGTATTCCTGGTATGCCTCGCACAAATATGCGAAAATACTAATATTTGCGATCGAATTTGGGGCCAAATTCACCAATTCCACCCGTAATGTTCAAGAACGCGGAGGAGGAATTTGTGTACCGAGAGTCTCAAATTTCACATTCGATGTAGGCAAGAAAAAGCAGGATTTCGCCATCTTCACGGCTCGGAAAATGCTCTCCGATCGCGGTCTCCAATTAATCGATTCCTATCTGGAGCATTCCCATCTTCTTCAAGGCCTCGAGTTTTTCTTGCCCAATTCAAGGCAACCACTTTGTGTCTGCTCGACATGGCTAAAATCCTCAAGAATGAGTAGCAAAAGTTGGAGACTTTGTGGTCTCAAGAACAGAAAAGACTCGGAGGATTTCTTGGCGAGAAGCTAAAGGGGATCGAAAGGGATTACGGAAGCATAAAAATTCTAAGAGCCCAAATGAGAGGAGATCTTATAACCTTCCGATACTTTCAAGGATTTCTACAAAGTCCAACCGACAAAAAGCTTTTTTTGTTCAAGCGACGAGGAACTCTTCGTTTCCCAAGGCAAGTTCTCAACTTTAAAGTGAACACGAGACCACCGTATACCACGACATTAAATGGGGTCTGCCCGATACGATTTCATCGGGAAAAGGTATATACACGACCAGTTCATTTAAAGTTCGGGGGCTAGCTGACGAGGATTAAAACATCTATGTATTATTTTAATATATAATAAAAGACCATACGTCTTCATGGTCGTAACCCCTAAGACTGACGACCTCCCTGGTCGTTAGTATTCCAGAGGTTACTTAATGGGTACCACAGTGGGATGAGGCTTTGTGCCTAATCCCACCGTATAACCGCCGTAAAATTCTTGAATCGGTATTTCTTATCGTATGATGAATGGAACACGTGTTATACGTTCCAAACCATGCGATGGTACAACCCTGAGACACTGACTATTAACCACCCTACGGTTAAGCTTTTCACAAGCAACCGCAAGGAAGTTAGCACATTGCTAACTTCTCTACCGTTCCGACCAGTCGTAACGCTTCACCAGGGACGTCTTCTCCAGAGTAATCGCCACCTCTTCGGAAGTTATTTAAAGGTGAAGCACAAGAGACAACAGCAGAGACAAGAAGGAGACGATAGGCGACACACAAAACAAGGCCAAGGCAAAGATATGCACGAAGCCTAAGCGGTGGAATTAGAAGCTAGATAATCACCTTAGACTCATATTCTAAGTCGATTGCTGATTAAGCATTCCTCCATTCAAGGTAATTCAGGGTAGTACTTAGCCACATCTTGTAAATCCAGTTCATATCAATAAAGAGCGACCCCCATTCCATTCCAGGATATTCCACGTCATTTTCCTCGTTTATTTTCATAAGATCGGCAATTCGATGTCGACAATTCCGTTGTATGTGGTTTCGAAATCTACCACATCAAACGAAATTTTCTCTGTTTAGAAGTTGTTGGGTCTTTCGAACGTAACCGATAGGGACAGCTGCCCTATCGGTTTAGCGGTAGAACTAGGAACTATGTCGTGGAAGGCATATTTCATAGGTTTCACCTTTGACCTGGGGATCTGCAGCTCTTCCAATTCTCCCGCAAACAAAATATTTAAAGAACTATCTCCATCTATTAAGACTCGATTAACTTTACAATTGTTAATAGTAGGTTCAACTACGATAGAAAACCTACAGTCGGTCGGCGACGATGGGGCGATCTTCTTTTTGAAGGAGATCACGGTTTTTGACCACCTGGATGGCTTGAGAGTGATCGGAGACTCGGCAAGGTTGACCTCCCGCACCACAGCCTTCAGATGGCGTCTGGAATCATACGAGGAGGATCCTCCGAAGATCATGTCCACCGTATGTTGCGGTTCCTGGTAATCCATCTCTTCATCGCCATCTTTATCCTTCTTGGATGTGACGCCCCATGTCATTACCCCAGCGGATAATCACACTTAGGCAACAGATTACTATTTGTCTGCCCGGTAGAATACCGCTTCAACGAATAGTAAGCCTTACCAGAGTTGACGCAGCAGAATAATAAGATAGAAATTGTTCTTTATTGCAACAGTTAGCCACGCAGGGCTAAGATCTTACATTACACAAGTAATTTACATAACCAAAATAGGACTAAAACCCCCTCCTTGCCTGCCTTGCTCTCTTAGCCTCCTAGTCGTCCCAGGTGTCGAATAGGGCGTCCACCTTGCCCTGCTCCTCGTAGTAAGGGTCCTCGACTCCTGTGGCCTCATCTGCACCTGTATGGCTCTCGTCCCACACGGGATAATCCCCGGTCAGACTAGGATCTACAAAGGAAGACACTAACAAGGTTGAGTACAAAAGTACTCAACAAGAATTAATAGCAAGGATGCTCAGGATGCACTGTCTCTGATTGTTGAATTTTTTTTATTTAATAATTTTTTAATTATATTTTAAAGTTAACGTCTCGCCAACTTTATTTCCAAATCTGACCTTTTTGGTCACGCCACCTCCCGTGGCGTGACCAAATAAAGCTATCACACCACCAGTGGCGGCGTGCCCAAAGGTGCCACGCAAGCCCTCGGCCGCGCGCCGCGCCAGCGTGGAGGGCTTGTGTGGTACTTGTCATGCCTTTTTGTTTGGCGTGACAGAGCCCGATTGTCACACCATTTATGACGGCGTGACAGGGGCTAATTCCAGTTTGTTTGTATTTCATTTGGATTTATAGATTTGGAGCCAACAAAGGGACTTTGTTTTGAAAGATCAAAAACAATTGAAGATACGGTGATACATAACACCATGTACATGTAACATTTAACAATTCACAACTTGAAAATAGAGACATCTCTACGTAACCAAATATAACACCATCCTTTTTAACTGAGAGTAAATAGATATATGGACATGTAATCTTTTTATGCTTTGAAACCCTTTGACACTTTACAATATTTCGTAGGCGTGTCCCGTAGTGATACATAATGCATCACGGAAAAAATGAGTAATATGTGGATTATGTGGTACAACATGAGGCACAATTATGCACATATGCTAGACAAGACACGATGAAAGATGCGTAGGCATCCTAGTGGAATGATAGGTGGTGCGTAGACATCCCTTCGAATCATAGGTTTGTGGTCGAGACCAAACCGTAAACTTCCTAACTCATTTTTGTCATGTTGTTGGATGCCTTACTACGCCAAGAATTGAATGCGAAAAGACGACGAGATTTAAAGTTGCGAATTAAAATAGACTACATAACAAAGCTTAGAATAACATGGCGCACAGGGCTTGGTTACATGCATAAGGAACAACATCATGCACGATGCAATAAACCGAAGTTCTCCTACGATACGTATGCGCCTTTTTTGAATGGAAATAAATTAGACCTTCTGGGAACTAGTACGGAAAGGTGCCTCGCACTACCCACATAGAGTGTTCTCCAGCTGGACACCTCGGACGTGGCTGGCTATTGTTGTAGTGGCACGCACATATGCAGCTAGGGTTGGCGCAGCAGCATGTGGGATCATAGGAACTTCCTATGTTCATGACCTCCTTGTTGCCCCGCTCGCGGTGCATCTGTTGGCGGAGGTCATCATTTTGCTCCTTGAGATCTTCAATTTACGCCTCCAAATCAAAGATTCGTTTCCACAATATATCCACGTGCATCGCAACATGTCGTTCATGGGGAGGATCGATCCAGCGGGTAAAGTTGCATTTAGCCATCTGTTGTGAGGGATGGTTAGTATGGAGGATGTATTAGCAGTAAGTAATATGCACAAAACTATTTATCCCAGAGTATGGGCATCGGAAGAAACGTCGTCCGCCATCGAAAGGGTCGTCTATGACCTGCACGATAGCGTCCTCCCCGTGTCCGTATTTCGGCCACTTAGGTTGAACACGCTTCTTCGGCATCAACCGGTAGTTAGGGCCGAAGTCATCCCTCCTTTCCAGGTGAAGGTCTTGCTTCGGCGTCCCTGGTTGGACTGGTGCCTGGACGTCTGCCATGGTATGTTAGTGTACGACGGAGAAGGTTCTTCTTCCTACGGTTTGAAGGATCGAGTGGTCCTTCCGGAGCGTGGGGCGCACATTTTATAGCCCACGGGGGAAGGCCAAGACCTAACGGGGTAATGTGTTAGGTTGTAGACGACAAGACTTGACAGGGCTGTTTGCTTTGCGCAGAGATAAGACCAAACGGGGCAGCTTTGCGTAGTGACAACACCAAAGAAACTGACCTTGCGCGATGACAAGACGAGCCAGGGCAGCTTTTGCGCGATGACAAGGCCACGCAGTGCGACTTCTGCAGATGACAAGGCCAAAGGAGACGGCTTTGTGCGGTGACAAGATAAGGCGGATGCCTTTGTGCGGTGATAACCTCGATCGCCTCGCCAAATTTTTCGTAGCGAAAAGACATGACTCGCAAAGAAAGACGTAGAGTGTTATCACGTCGATCTGAAAACCTGGCGAAAAGCTGGCCCGTGTGGTCTTATCACTGCACAAAGCTTACCCGTGTGGTCATGTCACTGCGCAAAGCTACCTCGTGTGGTCTTGTCACTGCGCAAAGCTACCCCGTGTGGTCATGTCACTCCGCAAAGCAGTCTCCTTTGGTCTTATCACTACGCAAAGCTGCCCCGTGTGGTCTTGTGACTGTGCAAAGTTGTCTCATTTGGTTTTATCACTGCGCAAAGCTGTCATTGCAGTTGCCTTTTATCAAGTTGACATGTTGCATCGATGTTTCGCGTGCTTTAAGTTATATGCATTGAACAAACTTGAAAGTTAGATGAGGCCGCAGTGATTGTAATTGTCTACTCACTCGAAAGTTAGATGAGGCCGAAGACACCTAAAAAACCCTAACCCTAACCCTGAAACCTAAACCCTAAAAAACTTACTGCCACGCCACTTTCCCCAACGTGACAGGCCTGTGTTGTCACGCCACCATTAACGGCGTGGCAAAAATGTGATGCCACGCCGCAATGCTTGATGTTCCAGAGGCATTGCCAAAAAGGGCCATCGCTGCCGGGGCTAAGTCCTGTCACGCCATTTACCCGGGCGTGACAGGACTGCCTTGTTACGCCAGCATTCACGGCGTGGCAAAAACGCGCTGCCACGCCACAATCCAACATGTTCTAGAGGCGGTGTGAAGAAGGGCATAGCTGCCGGGGCTAAGTCCTGTCACGCCCTTTACACTGGCGTGGCAGGCTTGCATTGTCACGCCAGTACTGATGGCGTGACAATATCACTCAGTTAGCCACATTGGCCTCATGCATTGAATCAACACAGTTTGATTTCATTCAAACAATAATAAGAATCAACCATCAGGCATTGAGAATCATTACAATTTTCAAACAACAATAAGAAGCAACCATCGTTCATCTCATTTCATTCAACATTCAAAATGGCCATAGAAAGTTCCATTCGATATGAACTGTACAAAATGCAAGCACACATTCATTCATCCCATCACTTGCGCTTTCGGCGTGCACTCGACCCCGACGTGAACCTCGCTACTGGGTGTTGGCCTCGCGTGCCCTCGACGACGTTGACGGAACTAATGTCTGCGCGATCACACCATTTACGGCCGCGTGGTGGGGTGTCCTGCGTCGGCTGCGGGGGGGGGGGCAGTGCACCAACCAGGTCCGCGAGGAGCATCTCGTCAGGAATCCTAGCAGCGACGTCCTCCTCGGCCTCCTCCTCGTCCTCCTTGGCCTCGTCTGCGCCACCCTCCTCTTCGTCCTCGCCGGCCTCCTCGGCCTCGTCTACTTCATCTGCGTCACTCCGAGCCGGGCCAGGTTGCACAACCTCTCCCGTTGCCGCCACATAGCTCATCCTTGCAGCCAGTCGTCGGCATTGGCGGTGAACCAACTACAAGGTTAAAGAACAAAAAGGTAGTGAAGTGTAATGCAACAAAATAAATAACAAGGGATAACAAGTTGATTTAACGTAATGTGTGTTACCTCAGCGAAGTCCCGGAAGTGTTGGAAGCTCCCCTCCGAACCTTCTGTAGCATGAGAACCTTGCCGGCCTTGTTGCTTATGCGGGCGAGCTGATTTCCCTACGAACGGGTCAACACATTACATTAGCTTACGCATGGTGACATTGCTAATTAGTGGTGTGATAAAATATACTCACATAGTAAGCGTTGATAGGGGCCCTCTCCGGCTAAGTGCCCGTCCGTGTGAACTCGTCGTAGTCGTCCACGATGTCCTCCTCGTCGTCGTCACCCTCATCTATATCTGCATCGGTCATCGTCGGTCGAAGCTGGAGACGCGCGACGCCGTGTAGCCACTGTAGGTATCTAACGAATTTATGCCTCTGATAGATCTGGGGCACATTCCTAGACCGATTTGTTCGGTCCAGCCACTCCAACACGTAGGCTCGGTGATGAGCGGACCAGTAGGTGTACCGGTACCACCGCTTTTGGTTCATCCTGCGACGGCGACAATCTAACAGTTAGCATGAAAAGCGCTACGAAAGCTGCACATACACGACGACGAGGACTTACCCATGAAGGTTTATGTCTATTGAGAACATAGCTGGTGGACATGCCTGAAACTTCCCAAACTGTCTCATCACCCGATGGGGCAAATGGTACTCCACCGCATGGAAGTAGATCAGCGGCGAGAGGGTCAACCACGAAGCTCACCCTGCTCGCACATTGGGTTTAGCTCAATTTGGAGGACCTCGTCATGACGTATGGCGACCACGTGACTGCGGCAAATACGTTTAGCTCAATAGGTGAATGCAGCAAGTAAAATAACTTATGAAACAGTACCTGGTCCTGTGTGATGACGTCGAGCTCGTTTGTATACGTGAGGTACCGCGACCTCGGACACCCAGTAGGTGCCATGATGGAGCTCCGGAGGTAGGCTACTGTGGGTCGCGAGGCCTCGTCTTCAATGGGCCATGGCCATGCCTGCATGGAGATATATATTAGTCGTATTTCTTATGGAACGAGATATGAGTGATTAATTAAAAAAAATCCGTACCTGCAAGGCAGCACGAGTGGGTCGACCCACGGAGAAACGCTCCCACATCCAGATCTGCAGGAGGTATGCGCAACCACCCAAGTTGCCCTCCGCACTCCCTGATCGGCATGCGTTGTACGATCTTTGATCTGAACCGTCGCATGTAACCCCAAGCAGAGGTCCTCGCTGTCGTGAAATCTGCCAAAATCGGCAAGTAAATCCAGGAGATAGCATTACCGGTACCGTCCGAGAAGAGGAACGAGCCGAGAAGTTGCCAAATCCACACCCGTGCGAAGCGCTGCACGATGGCGTCATCTGCGTTCGGCGGGCACACGTTGAAGTGCACGCGCAGCAACGATGCAAGCACCGCAGATGGCCGGTTGTCCCTCGAGTCCGCAGGGGGTCCTCCAGTCGCACTCCGAGCCACTCTCCCACCCGATCTCGCTAGCCTGCGCTGTTGACATCCCCAGTCACAGGCAGACCCTCTACGGGGAGGCCTAGAATCATACTAACGTCCTGAAGCATGATAGTCATTTCGCTTGACGGTAGGTGGAAAGTGTGGGTCTCTGGGTGCCACCGGTCCACCACTGCGGTGAGCGCAAAACCATCCATATGAGGGAGCCCGTTGATGACTATCCGCGCCAAAGCAAGGAGACCTGCTGAGCGGACATGTGGCGCGTACCGCTCATCCCAATCTAGGGGGTGTGGCCGAGGGCGAAGGGGCTGGAGTACCTGCAAGAGAGATACGTAAATAAATAAGTGAAACAACAAGCACGATGGAGTAGAAGAGTAGCAAATCTCACCTGACCACCGTGGGCTATGCGGCGAGTGCGGTGGTCGTCGTCAGATCAGGAGGAGCAACACGTATTAATGCGTCTTCATGCATCTGCATTACATGAGATAGGATTTTTGTAAGATCACGTGAGGTACAAAACAATGTATAGAATGAAAATGAGTGAACTATATCAGTACGTACACATGACGTTGAAAACAATATGTAAAATACAAATGCAAGTACTATACACATAAAGAACAACTATTTTTGTGGAACAACAGCATTGGATACCTCAAGCAGGTGGGGCAACACGTGAGCACCGCCGCCTGACCCTGCGCTTCTGCGAATCCCTACTGACGTGCTTTGCCCTTGTGTGTCCGTGCTCGTGGCACTCTGAGCATCTGTTGGTGTTGCCGGCATCGTTGAAGTCCCCTAGAGAGTACATGTCCTTACCGCTTTGCTGTGAGAGGTCCATGTCATTACGAAGCATCTTCCTCTTCCTTCGACCGCATCGCTTGTTCATCATTGTTACGTCAGGAATGTATTCCTCCCCCCATGTACGGTGGCCAATGCGAGGGATCTAAGTAAGGCTCGAATCGCTTCTCCCAAGTCCGCATCGTGGCTTGCTTCAAGAATTCTGACGCAACGAAGGTAAGGTGACTTACACCGCGCATGCGACAGGCGGTGATGACGTGAGAGCATGGGACATGCAGCAACATCCGGGCCATGCAAGTACAATCTCCCTCAGTCAGGTTCACTCTATGGTTCTAGCCACCGTAACGTTCGCCCCTATCGATGTGCCCCCGGCTGCCCTGACGGCGTATATATGCTTAATGGGATCGTATTCCTTCGCCTCCTGATTGCATGACTCGGCCTCCGCGATAGCAAGGTGCTTGGCAGCAACCGCACCCCAACACTTGCCGGTGTTGAATGCATCTCTTGCTCGGGTCCACCGATCCACAAAGTACGAGTTGGTCTTTCAAAACGAGTACTCCAAGATAGCAGATACTGGTATCGCACGGATGCCCTTAATAATGTTGTTGAACACCTCCGAGATGTTTGTTGTCATCATTCCATACTGACAACCATCTTTATCGTATGCCTGTGCCCACTTCTCCTTCTGCTGCAAGACCTCGTCCAACCACGACTTAACTCGTTCGTTGGTCAGTCCCCTCAGCTCCGTCAACTTGACCTTGAATTCCCTCTTCTCCAAGCATCCGCACAGCAGCTTGAACTTTTTGGTGAGATCTTCCCTGCTGCATTGCTTAAAGAAATTAGCCACTAAATGACGCATGCACCACCTATGCAACACATTCAGGTGTTCGTCAAGTCTGCTCTTCACAGCGTTCAGAATGCCACGGTGCCTGTCCGAGACGATGCAAATCTGTCGTCCAGGCCCAACGAGGCATAGACGAACTATATCCAGGAACCATTCCCAGCTTGCATTGTTCTCACCCTCTATCAATGCAAATGCTAATGGAATCAGCTGGTCCTCCGCATCAATACCCACGGCGAGCATCAAGGCACCATAGTACTTCCCCATCAAGAATGTAGCATCAATAGATAAGACAGGCCTGCAATGTTTGAAGGCCTCTATGCATTGCCCAAAGGACCAACACACCCTCCCAAGGACATGTTTCATAACTCCTCCATCGACTTTCATACGGTTGCCGTGCTAAGGGTAAAACACCATGCCCAGATTCTTGGTCTACATAGCGGTTAAGATTCGAGGAAGCAAACCGTAAGCCTCCTTCCAATCACCCCACAATAACTGCTTCTCTCTCTGCTTTGCCCTCCATGCCTTCCCGTACTTCACACGGTACTTAATGAACCCGTAAATAACCTCGATGAGGGTGGCAACGGACACATCAGGATCAACAGATACAACCGCCATAATACGCCTAGCAATGAAATTTGCGGTCGCCTAGAGGTGCTCCCCAGACACTTGTGTGGTCCCACAAGTGTGAGGCTGCTTCACATTCGCTATTAAAAATTGGTTGTCCCTTGTTTTGCGGCCCCATACCTTCCATCCGCACCCCCTTTCGCACCTCACGGTGTACCTTTTGTTCACATCGGAGTGTTGCACTATAAATGGACGATAGTGCCGCACTGAGTATTCTTGCAGCTAAACCTTCATGTCCTCTATGGTTGGAAACAACAAGTTCTTCCGTATTATGTCATTCTCCGGGTCCGCAATGCCATCCCTACTCCTCAACCCATTAGCACAAATCGCCTTATCAACCATACTGATATCATCGAAAGAATGCACCGATGGGACCTCACCCATTACACTGCGAATAACCCTGCCTTCCTCTTAGGAGAAAAGAGGTGCGGGAGCCTCATCTTCGGTCGAGCTCCATCCTTCGTCAGACTCCACTTCACGGATTATTCCATCGCGAAACAACTCCTCCTCAAGCTCATTGTTCATTACAGCGCCGTTGAAATTAGTCACAGGGTCAATAACACGTTGTGGGGGAAGATACAAGCAGATCCACCGACCGGGGGCTATGGTTGGTACGACTCACGCTAACGAACTCTTCGGAAGGTCGCTCTTCCATTGGGGGGGCTCGTGAATGATGGGCAGCGGGGTCTTCTTCCTCCGTGTTGCCATTCACCACATCCAAATTATCTGGCAAATCCTCAACAACGATTGTCCTTTCCACCGCCACCTCCAACACCCGGACCTGATATGCGAGCACAATTTCCTTGCACATGTCCCAATCATCGGCGGACAGGATTGGCACCAAAAAGGCGTGCACCTTAGAACCCATCCCTGCGTCATATCGTCCTTGCATTCCGACAACGGCCCCGGGCTCATCCCATTCAAATGCCGACTTAATCCTAGTCACAAGAGTTTTAAAGTCTGGTAATTCGTGAAACAAAAGGACGGTCACTTCCATGCCGCCGAAGTCGACGGAACTTCCAGTTTGGCTAATGGCCCCACCAGTAAATACACATACAACTTTGTCCATCTACATCCAACAAAATATTGCAAAGTCAGTACTGCATGCCATATGAACGAAATACCGCAAGGACGACATAATACTACTGTTTCTCTTCACTCTCTTTGGGCTTCTCTTGCTTAGTTCTTATCTTTTTGGTTATTGGCTATTACCCATTATCTTGGATCTTTATTGTAGAATGTTTAACTACGACTTCACAGTTTTGGTTCATGCATGTAGAATCACGTTCTAGGATTTATTTCCTATTTGAAAATCCATTGCATGGAGTAACAGCTTACACTATCTAGATATTTTAGAGAATAAGAGTAGGACAATGGGTACACATTTGTAGGAGAGACATATTCTCGGCAATCTGTGCTATCACTGAAAGAAAATTATTATGGTTTTTCCAACTTAATTTTTACATTGACCAATCATAGTTACACTATGGTCTATTTGGTGGGGCTTAACTAGAAGCCTCATAATATGGGATTATGGGCACCTTAGAGGATATAGGAGGAACTTAAGCGTCTAAATAAAAATGTGGCTTCATGTTGTTGAGAAGGCATGGCAATAGACAATAATACTTCTTGATAACAATTAATCAATCATTTCAAGAACGCATTCACCACACAAGTATTCAATACATGAATATGCATCAGAGACATCAATGGCGTCGGGGCATCCACCACTCAATATCACAGCATCATTATAATCACAGCCTTGCAGTGAGACTAATCTAAGAGAACTTGGTTAGACTCAATGACTAGCCCGCACCTACACACAATGACACAAGTAACTAAAACAAGCTGGCCTTCAACTCCTATGACAAATAATTACATAAAGCAATACTATCTTCTAGACAATTCAATATTCAATATTCTTATGAAAGACTATATACGACTATACATTATAACAAATGGCTCATTCAAATACAGGTATTCAATACATGAATGCATTCACCACACAAGCAATTCGGGGAAGGCCAGTGAAATTATCAATGACAGACTCATAAATGAATATAATCATACAATACAGATCATCCTTTGTTGCAACAATCGGTCATGCTTGATCATAATTGCAACAAATAAAAGGCATGCACCTTTAAAGACCTTAGAGGCGGGACTCGACTGTGGAGGAGGCACGGAGGAGGAAGCCGGCCTGCAGCGCGTCGGGCGCGGAGGGCGCGCCCGTCGAGGCGAGGCAGGCGGGCAGGCATGGCAAGGCGTTGGGGCTCCACGAGGGTTTAACGGAGAGGTTTGCGTCGGGGCCGACGCGAGGGCCGGAGGGAGAGGCCAGGGCGAGGGGATGCGACGCCACGGGAGGCGGCCGGAAGAGGGCAAGCGGTGAGAGAGCTTGTGTCGGGACACACCTGTGGGGAGGAAGAGAGGGGGGAGGAGCGCAGCGGCATGGTAGGAAGAGAGGCGCGGAGGAACCTGCAAGAGGAGGAGCGCAGCAGTGATGGGGGACGAGCATAAGTGAGGCGGGGGAGGTCGACAGACGCGAGAGGTAGAGGCGGCGGGATGCAGATGATAAAATGGGCTGCGCCGCTACTTTTAAGTGCCCATTGTCACGCCAGATATCTTGGTGTGACAGGGGAGGGTTGTCATACCATTGATACCGGCGTAACAGATGCCACGTGGGCCCTCCATGTTGGCACGGCGCGCGGCCGAGGGCTTACGTGGCATCTGTTGCCACGCCACGGTATTTGGCGTGACAACACGCTTTGGCCACGCCACTGGTGGTGGCGTGACCAAAAGGGTCAGAATTGGAAATAAAGTTTGCGAGGGATTAACTTTAAAATATTAATAAAAAAAGGATTAAATAAAAAAATTCCTGATTGTTATCACAGGTTCTAAGTCATCTTCTTTCTGAAAATAACTCATTAAAACATTTGGGTGGCAGATTTTAATACTGAAAACACTACTAGTTACTCGGAGATAAGATAGACCCCATGTGGTTCCCGTAGACTCCAATCCTGGAGACTGGCATGAATTCATGATTTTATTTAGCACTGCGCGGGCTTTGCACCACTTTACCCATAGCTATTCTGAACTCTCTGTGAACAGGGTCCACCGCATTTCCTTTGATGCGGTTTCGATATCAGAATACAGAACGTTTTTCAGGTTACGGGAATTAATTTCTCCACCCATTACTTTCCGTCGGTGTTGATCTCGTCACCCACCGAGTTCTGGTAATGTTGGTTGAGGCGGCTTCTATCCTGCACTCAACACTCCGTCTTAGCGCTATAATGCCTTGGATCCGCCACTTCCGGACTTCTCCTACCGGTCCTGGGTTCCTCCATCACACTCACACATATTACTTACCCATTGTGGAGAGCATAGTCACGTAACAAGGTAGCATTTTCTGCCCGTCGAGATGGAAAAATAATTGGCACTGAATTTACAGCATCTGACCGAGTAAGAGTTTGTTGCTCCTTATATTTTAACCATATGTAAAGGGTCCCACTTCTTGCCTCATGTCTTACCTGCCAAGGGCCCCCTTTACCAGCCATAATATTCTCATATCACTTTTCTTTCATAACTCTCAACTCATTCATCTTTATCTTAATCATCATCATCTCAATCATTTTATTTAAGTTTTGGGAAAACAATTTTGAATGTAATACACATAATACTGCGATATACGGTTTACATTTAAATTAACTATATTAATGTTCAAGAGGATCGCTTGCCTTCGTAGATGTAGGAAAGGTCAGTGCTGACGAAACTCTAGTCAACTACTCTCATCGGTGCTGGATCGTCTTCTGTAGCAATACGGCAGCACGAATAATAATATAGGTAAATACATAGTTGATCTTGAGTGATATTATAGATACCTAAGTTAGTGACTTCTAATTGTTAGCACAATTTTAATTTAAATAAAACTTTTCGAGTCCTCTGCTAAGTTAGCACTCCCCAATATAACCGTCCTACCGTCTAATCGTGCTAAGGTCGAAAACTCGAGGTTCCCGATTAATTAACTAAATTAACACGATTAAACAGCTCAAAAGGCCCGACTAAATACCAGCAACGCACAAGATTGCTACACATGCTAGTTAGCCTATTATTAACAGAAATAACGGCTACTCAACTTATTTTAGCAATTAATCCACAGATTGATTTTAAGTTGGTTAACTCGACAAGACCCAAGTTAAATCATTCAACCGCAAGAATAAGCAGCTAACAATTATTTAATTAACGACAACTGCTACTGATATAGACAATAATCTTAACAGATAATTAGAATCCACCGAAAACCTAATATTTCCCAAAACCTAAAGTCCTAAACCTAATCTCTAACCTTAACTCTAACCTCACTCTCTCTCTCTCTCTCCCTATATTCGTCCGGCCCCTACTCATACGCACACATCTCTCACATCTCCCCTTCTTCCCCAAATCTACCTCTCTCTCTCCCCACAAATCCTCCTCCTCTCTCTCGGCTTGGTCCAAGCCGCCGCGGACTTCTCCCCCGGCTCCTTGCGCTCCCCAAGGTTTCCTCCTCCCTTCGACGCGGCCGGTAGGCTAGCGCCACCTCACGGCTCGGCTCGGTCCCCAGGGCGTCGCCGCTTGACTCGCCTCCTGCGGTTCCCAATCTACTGGTTTAGCGGCTTTGGCCCGGCCGGCTCGGCCTCCTGGCCGCCGGCGCCATGGCACAGAGCCTTCTCCCTTTCACTCCTCTAAGGACTATGCTAAGATGCTCAACATAGCATGTACAGATGAATGAAGTGGTGATGGTTGATAATGATGTATGAATGCAGGGCTTGATGGTGGATCTAGGGTGGAAGTGGCTACTTGAGGAAGGAGGAAGCTGCTACGAAGGTATGTACTCACCTAAAGCTCAAAATGAAAATGCCTTTACCTGATGGTTGGAGACTGAGATGGTTTTGGGGTTAATGACTTACGAGGATGGTTGACGATGATCGGGTTGGTGATGACGACGGTGTGCAAGATGGTGCTGTCGGTCGTCCTTCTGGCCGCCCTGGCGTCGCCGTGCTCCTGGGCTTCTTGGCTCCCTGCTTGGCTCCCCTAGTCTCCTTCCTTGGCTTGCCCCTTCTTCTATCTTCAATTGCTCCTGGGCTTCTTGGCTCCCTGCTTGGCTCCCCTAGTCTCCTTCCTTGGCTTGCCCCTTCTTCTATCTTCAATTGGAAGAAGCTGGCTGAGGAGGTGGAGGCAATGGGATGGGTGTTGGGAAATAGGATGAATGTGACAACTGGGGGAGATGAATGTGGCTGACTATGAACTGGGTGAGGTGAATGTGAGTCAATGAAATGGGGGAGATGGATGGGAATGGCTGTGAGCAATGAGGGATGAACTGGGAGGTGTGAAATGGGGAGGAATGGGGCTTTTGAGGATTCTAGAGGCTTGGTGTTGTTTGGCTTGTGAGAGGAAGGAGAGATGCTGGAGGAAATGCAAGAAAAGGCATGCGTGGGGAATGGATCTGCACTGGTCAACTGATCTTCTTGTATGCCTGAGAAGAGGAGGTGTGGCTTTTGAGAAATAGGAGAGAAGGCAATGACAGGCTCAAGGGGGGATGGTTCCATGCTTCGAAGTTGATGCTGTGCTGCTATGCAATGTAGAAGAGGGGAGAGAAGGAATTCAGAGGTACTGGTGGTGCTGCCTACTTTGAATGATACAATGCTCACACTTTGATTGATGTAAAACTCTCTTGTAAACAATGTAATTATTGATTTATCTATCTAATGAGAATGGAAAATACAATTTAATTATGACCTTGATTCTACTGCTTTACTGGTGAATGCACATGAATCTTGTACTGCATGATGAGATTGAAATAGATGATGGAATAATGGTTCTACTGACTAAGAATGCAATGCTCGCGAAATGAAACCCAACTAAACCAATGAGCTGATAACAAATAGTTGCTTAATAATGATCGTAACATTACCGATAGCTTACTGCTAAGATGAGATTAACTACCGCTAATTACCGATTACTGCTACGCGATTAGGTCTAAAAACGCGGGTTCTCACATTGGAGCTTGATTCTTCGAGTTCTATTATGGAAGGAAAGGACCCTTTGCCTGAGTAGTAATCTTCCAGCTTACTTTGCTAGGTCCAGCAAGTGCGCAGATCATGCCTCGCCGCTTTGTAAAGTGGACACCACTTCTTAGTTTTCTTGAAGTCACTGGTCGAAGCCTTATCTTTGTTCTGACCAGTGAAATCTTTCTTGCCCGTGGTATACTTCTCTGAAATCGCAAGAACTTGCTTGTTGTCGGGCTTACGATTCTTCTTGTTCTTGAGAGACTTCTTACTTTTCTTTTCCTGCTTCTCCAGACCCAACTGGGGATTTTTGTCCTTTCGATCAATAGCTTCATACCATTGGACCGCTTCACTAGTGGCTACGTATTTGTCTGCCATGTCGAAAAGTTCGACGGTTGTTTGTGGAGGATTTATTGCAATATCCTCCGTAAACCGGTGATTCCTCAGCCCTGCTTTGAAGGCCTGGATGACAGAAGATTCTGCAATCTCTAGGATGAAATTCCAAACCTGATTGAATCTCTTGATATATTATTGAAGAGTTTCATTGTTCTTTTGCTTCATCCGATGAAGATCATCATCCTTTCCGGAGCGGTCGTACATCCCTTGAAAGTTGGTGATCAGGGTATCGTAGAGCTGCTCCCAAGTATATATAGATTCGACTGGTAGGTTAAGCAACCACGACCGGGCAGACCCCTCAAGGACCGTGGGCAAGTAATTTGCCATCACTTTATCATTACCACCAGCAGCCTTAATGGCGGTAGAATAAATCTAAAGAAATTCTAATGGGTTCTGAGTCCCATTGAACTTCTCTATGTTGGTCGGTTTTAACCTCGTTCGCCAACTAATGACTTGAGACTGCCGAGAATGCTCGGCAACCCGTAATAGGGTCGTGGTGCCTTCTCTAAAAAGGAGCCGGATTATAGTTAGTCCGGGATCGATTCCTCATATTTGCATATCTAAGATCCGGTGTCCCAACCCGGTCGTGGACATTATGATAACGCATTTGACCACCTACCTGGTTCAGATGATGCCTGAGGTCGTCTGAATCAAGTGGTCGTTCCTCTTGGCGAGGAGAAGGAGTGGCTGCTGTGAAGAGCCGTGTTCCCTCGTGATTTTCTGGTCAGAATCGACGAGGAGGCCTTAGTGTCGCTCGATCCTTTGTTCGACCACGTTGTCCTCTACTGAGAGAGGAGCGCTAGGACAAGGTCATTGTGTGACTTTGTGAATTCCTCTGCTCCTGGTACATTTCTGTACGCTGCATAGTTTGTTGGAGGATCTCCGACACCTGACCTGCAAGCTGAACATAACCTGGAGTTCTTGCTAAAGTAGGGTCTAGATTATACAAGATATCCCGAACTCGCTGTAGGTTTTGTATAGTTACAGAAGGTCGTGGCAGACTTCCGCTTGCAGTGGGCGTCCGATGAGTCGAGGTTTCTCTCGACCTTCCAGTTGGACCTGCTTGATTCCTTACTCGCGATGGGGTAGGAACATGTGAATTAACTGATGCACGTCCATCAACTTGGTTGCCTCCGAAAGTTGGTGCTTGAGCTCCCGTACCATTTCCATCAGCAGGTGGTGGCGAGTTAACCCGTGGAGAACTGTGCATGGCATCCAGATTGGTAGCTCTGATTGTGTTAACTTCGTGGCGCCAACAGTGATATTCCGAGAAACTCCCATCATAGCTAAGGGAGAACCTTCTAATGCTTCCACAAGGAGCTTCCACGACGGAGAGCGGTCGGAGATTACCGCCTCTGGTGGGCTTTGTGGTGGACTTATCCTGATCCGGTGGACCGCCGATCGTATGCTGAGTCTCACCATGCCCACTTGGCCAACGATCGGTGATAACTTCATCGATACCCTTACCAGATGTCATTTGGCCCCCGGAATACGTAGGAGCCATTGGCGAATACTGGTCGCCCATGACAATATCGAGAGTAGTTAGACTCTCTGGTCGCCGCACTGGGCTCCCATTGTCGCTTCTGCCGGTCAGATCGACCGAGCTTGCAGAGGTGCTGGGATGTTCCGAACTGGTCGGAACAAGTTGTTCCTTTGAGAGTGCCATTATTGGTGGCGGTGTATCCTCATCCATCCGGTCGATTTTGTCAATCTTTGCAACTGGCGAGCCGGCGGAGGAGGAGGAGGATGAGGATATCACGTTTTCTTGCATGGTACGGATGCATGCATCCATGTCGCGGTTGGAGTAGTCCGCCAGGTTGAACTAGTTTTCCTCATCCCAAGTCCACGCCATGTTCGCATGAGCGATAATGTAGCAAAGGAAGTGGATGAGGAATGCTTGAGCGAAGTAATATTCAAGAACTCAACGCCTTCTTCCCCACGGACGACGCCAGTTGTCGACGATCAAGTTGCCGATCTTACGAAATGAAAGGAGAAAAATGGCAAAGAGTTCTTGGGAGAGAATGAGACTGCTCTTTTATTGTTATGAACTGGCTATTATAGGGGGTGCCTTTGATAAGGCAGTGGACTAATCCTAATTACACTGAGTGTAATGTCTACTATGCTATTGAAATCCAATCGTCTGTTGATCTTCCTAATTGGATTTTCTTTTGCCACTTGTGCTCTTTTTTAAGTAGTTGATGAAGTGACGGTAGTTACTCCTGGAAGTGGCGCCTGTTGGAAGTGTCACGACTGGTCGTAGTGAGGCAACGATTGATGAAGTAGCAACCGTTCTACAGTTGTGCATTCGTTAAACACTTAACCGTAGGGCAGTTGTTGTCAGCGTTTGGATCATGTAACGTTGCGTGGTATGGAACAAATATACCACGTGTTCCATTCATCACACGGTATGGAATATACCCTAAGTTACATCCGGATGCCAGTTCATTGCTTCTACGAGCGGTCATCTGGTCGGGGGATGGGTACAGGTTCTCATCCGACCAGGGTATCCTCGATATAACATCTGGAATCCTTACGACAACGGAGGTCGTGAGCCTTAGGGGTTACGACCATGAAGGTATATGCTCTTTTATTATGTATTAAAGTAATATATAGATATTTTAATCCTCGTTAGAGAGAAACACCACAAAATGAATGGAACGGCGCCAATGCGAGCTACGGCTGTACGCCAACACTATCGGCGATGGCACCCTTGCATCGCGGTGGGCGTCGGTGCTGTTCACCCACCCTGCCACGCTTGACTTGGTGGCCATGGACCTGGAGCTCAAGGCCAGTGTCTGCGCCGACCTAGAGAGCTTCCTCAAGCGGCATTGGCACGGCGGGAGACGCACGGAGAGGAAAGGAGGGAGGACGAGATGGCTGTGGGAAGGGAAAGAGGGGCTCACTGACGGCGGCACTAGGGCAGCAATAGCAGACGACGATGCTTGGATCTTGACACGGACGGCACAACGACCACCGATCGGGAAAGGCGATGGTTGTACGAGGTGGAGCTCAACAAGGGGATCTTAGGGAAAGCGACGGCAGGATCGAGCCTCATAGGCGGCGGCGCAAAATGATGACGAACAACTTGAGGGTGGCGTCAATGGTGGCAGTGGAGAAGCTCCAACTTCGACGAGCTCGCGCGGTACAACAATGGCAAGGTCTTATGGCGACGGCGTTACAGCATTGGAGGTAGTGGGGTCGCAAGACGCGCTACGCAAGGTGACATGTGCGATATGAACGTCATGGGCGGCGGCAGTTGGACCGCGGGAGGCCCACGACCGGATTGGGCCAGTTTGGCTGAGGAAGAAGAGAAGAGGAGAGAAGGACGTCGTGGGCGGCGGCGTACAGACAGGTAGAGGCAACAGCAGTTAGAACGAGGGTGACCCGCGGTCGGATCGGGTCGGTTCAGTTGGTGAGGAAGAAAAGAGGAAGGAAGAAGAAGAGGAAGAAATAAGATAAAAGGCAAAATAAAATTTTCACTAGCATTCTCTCTCCTCTTCACCCCAAAAATGATATTATACTCGTCTCGGTGTCCTACAACTAATATTCACAAAATTTCAATGTTTTAGCAAAACCATATTTTTTGAATATCCATCAGCAAAAGGTGACAAAGTTGAGTGCCATGTAGCCAATTTTGGCTAATTTGAATTGTTGCAAATTTTTTCCACAAATTGATAAGCTCAGTTTTGGCGCAACCCAGCTCGCGCACATGCTGCCCAACGAACAACCATGATTAGTCCCGATTCATGCATTGCCGCCATCTCGGATAAAGTTCCGTGTATCATTCCACTCCTCCATGATGCCGTTTTTTTTTCGAGTAATGATGCCAATTATTTCGACCTTAAAAAAATAACAGCATGTAATTTATTTTTTATTTTTTGAGAGGAACAGAATGCGATTTAAATTATACAATTTTCAGCACAGCTCACGGACTATATTCACAAAATTTGAACGGGAAACACAGCGCGTCTTAAGCACAATTCAGTGCACTGTGCTGCGCACATAGGAGGGGGTTTTTTTTTTTTGAGAAACTGCGCACATAGCTTTTTTTTTTTTTTTGAGAAACTGCTCACATAGCAGTTTTTTAGAAGTTGCCTGCGGTTTTTTTGTTTTACAAGCTCTTTTAAGCGAAATAGAAAAAATAGCGTTTTTCTAAATAAAATGGTAAAAATAGCATCCTTGCCACAAAAGCGACATATCAGGTGTCATGCACAGACGACCTGCCACGGATTAGGTTAGCATTATACCAGCTGCCGTAGAATGGGAGGTTGCCATGTATCTTGCCGTGCTCTAGGTCAGCGGCAGGTAACTTGTTCCGGTGTTTTTACGTGGTAGATATGCTATTTTTAACATTTCATTTATAGTGACTATTTTTTTCTATTTCACTTTAAAAATGGGTCAAATGAGAAGTAGAAAAACTGGCTACACACGCAGTAGTTTACACCATGTCAACCCTCACATAACTTTTTTTATTAATTAATCTTTTTTAAAATTTTATTTTAAAGTTAGCCTCCGATAAACTTTATTTTCAATTCTGACCCCTTTGGTCACGCTACCACCGTAACGTAACAAAACAACATTATCGCGTCGTAGGATAAGTTCGCTAAATAGCATTTTTTGTCACGCCATTGGTTGTGGCGTGACAAGAGCTTGTCCAGATATGGACTGTCGTGGCAGCGTTGTTTTGTCATGCCACGGGTGGTTGCGTGATCAAATGGGTCAGAATTGGAAATAAAGTTCGATGGGTTAACTTTAAAATAAAATTAAAAAAGGTTAATTAATATAAAAAAATCTGTTTTAAAAAAGAAATCCAATAAACGACAAGTCAAAGCGCTCCCGTTAAGCCCATTAAAAAAGGCCCAACGAAAACGAAGCGATTTTCCACGTCGCCACCGAACCCAGTCCAAGCTCCCACACCACCCCATCCCCAGTCCCACCTCCTGCCCCCAACTCTCCCCAAATCCTCAGATCCGCCGCCTCCTCTTCCTCCTCCTCTCCCCCGCGTCTCCCCACCCCAACCCCCCGGATCCAGATCCACCACCTAGCCTCGGCCGAGAAACCATGGGGCGGGAGGGTGGCGGCGGCGGGGGCGCTGGCGGCATGTCGGAGTCGGTGTTACGGAAGGTGATCCTCTCCTACTGCTACGTGGCCATCTGGATCTTCCTCTCCTTCGCCGTCATCGTCTACAACAAGTACATCCTCGACCCGAAGATGTACAACTGGCCCTTCCCCATCTCGCTCACCATGGTGCACATGTCCTTCTGCTCCTCCCTCGCCGTCGTCCTCGTCCGCGTCCTCCGCGTCGTCGAGCCGCCGTCCTCGCCCGCCATGACACCGCAGTTCTACACCTCCGCCGTGCTCCCCATCGGCGCGCTCTACGCCATGTCGCTCTGGTTCTCCAACTCCGCCTACATCTACCTCTCCGTGTCATTCATCCAGATGCTCAAGGCGCTCATGCCCGTCGCCGTCTACTCCATCGGGGTGCTCTTCAAGAAGGAGACATTCAGGTCGTCCTCCATGCTCAACATGCTCTCCATC
Organism: Phyllostachys edulis; assembly: GCA_036346405.1. NCBI lineage: Eukaryota > Viridiplantae > Streptophyta > Magnoliopsida > Poales > Poaceae > Phyllostachys > Phyllostachys edulis. Next base: position 13,507,392 of record CM070554.1, on the reverse strand, counting down.
TCCTTCGGCGTCGCCATCGCCGCCTACGGCGAGGCGCGCTTCGACGTCCGCGGCGTCGCGCTCCAGCTAGCCGCCGTCGCCTTCGAGGCCACGAGGCTCGTGCTCATCCAGATCCTGCTCACCTCCAAGGGCATCTCGCTGAACCCCATCACCTCGCTTTACTACGTCGCGCCCTGCTGCCTTGGCTTCCTGCTCGTGCCATGGGTCTTCGTCGAGCTTCCCAGGCTGCGCGCCGTTGGCACGTTCCAGCCGGACTTCTTCGTGTTCGGGACCAACTCGCTCTGCGCCTTTGCGCTGAACCTGGCCGTGTTCCTGCTCGTCGGCAAGACATCCGCGCTCACCATGAATGTCGCCGGAGTGGTCAAGGACTGGCTGCTGATTGCCTTCTCCTGGTCCGTGATCCGGGACACGGTCACCCCCATCAACTTGTTCGGCTATGGGATCGCCTTCTTGGGGGTGGGCTACTACAACCACGTAAAGTTGCAGGCGCTCAAGGCGAAGGAGGCGCAGAAAAAGGCCGCACAGGCCGACGAGGAGGCTGGCTCGCTGTTGCAGGAGCGCGATGGGCACGGTGATCGCAAGAGCGACAACCAGGCATAGAGCACCAGATCCGGCCCTGGCATGCCCAAATTGGTTGGTTCTAAATTCATTCGTGTGATCTTTGTCAGTTGCATGCATAATATGTTTGTTCTTTAGCTTGATTTGTGGTAGGATTGGAATAAATTTTCAGAAATATGTGATCTTTACATTGAACAGATGAAAAATGCCAGTTTTTTTTTTTTGGGGGGGGGGGAGGGGGTAGATTACCCACCTTTGTTTTTTTTCAAATTAAAAGAGGTGGTAAAGATCAAATGGAAAGTCTTTGTTGCAATCAAACTGCAGTCCTTCTAGTGTGGACAATCAAAACTCCAGATTTATCTGTTGCGGTTATCGAATAACCTGGTCCCAGAATATATAATGTTGTGCGAGAAACTACGAAAATACTCAAATTTGTTCGTTTCTTAAGTATGTATCTTTGTGTTTCTGATTATGTCGGGATGTTGGACAGGGGATCTGGTACAAAGTGCAAAGACTGTAGCTTGGTCTACGGTTGCTTTCAAGGAGGTGGATGCCAGTTTCGTTCTTTCCCTTCTTAACTTTAGTTGGATCTGAAGAGCAAATCAGGAGTATTTATTGGTTTAGGAAATACTTGCATTTGCAACTACTTCCTGGAGGGCTAGAAGAAACTTTCATGTTGCCCTGTTATTTATTCAACTATTTTTGTTCCACAGAAAGGCAGCCTTGCTGCCTCTCTCGGTCATTGCCTGTTTATTTGTTCAAGTAGCGTAGGTACTAAAAATGAACTGCAGATTGGTCTTTTGGTGGTTATCTTCTATATATATATAATGAGTTTACTGTAATCGATATTCTACAGTTGCGTCTTTGAGCTGTTTAATTTTTGTGATTTATGGATTAACTTGTTGCATGGATGAGTGAATCTTTGCTTGGTCATTCTACACCTGACAACGGATTGGTAAGATTACTTTTGCATGTTAATGGTAACACTATACCAGATATATATGATTTTCTTCGCCACTAGATGCAGATGGTTCGGTTGGTAGCTTCAATTGCATTATCATACATTCAGATTTCAGAACCATGACATGAGAAATGGAGGATTCAATATCTAGGACCGTGTTGTCATCTGCATAGATTGCATGTTTAGATGACTTCAGGCTTTCAGAATTCAAAGCATCTACCGGCCTTTTCCCCCCTTCTACATACCAGTAGTTAGATTGATCAACTGTGTAGCAGTTTGCCGTTGAGAATCATGTCATGGGATTGGGGATCGATAGATACTTCATTTGCTTGTTGAGAGGAGGCATTATTGGAAATTTGGACACAATTGGCCCCTGGATGACCGAAATTCCTAAAGTGGCCCCACTCCTCTCGTCGCTGCAGCTCCCAACCGCATGAGCTTTTACGAAGAGAGAAAGAAAAGAAAAAGAAGTGGAAAAAAACAGAAAATAAATAAAATAAATTTCAGGAAATTCCTAAAAAAACATGGAACATGAAAAGATTTAATAAAAAAATTGAACTTAATTGAAGTTTATTTTATTCATTTAAATTGTTTTTGATCGCCTCCTAGGCGCGGTACATGCTATGATCGACGACGCGATGGCTGCAATTAGGATCATAACTTGTGGTCGCCACAGAGACGTTCACGTACAACATTGTGGATACCGAGGGCACCCTCTACCCCCGTCTGCCGCCTTCGGCACCTCCCTCCGTACCTCCCTTGGCACCGCCCTCCGTACATCCATCGCACTCTGGGAGTCGTCGGAGCTACGGTCGCTAAGCCTCGACGCGTCTCGGGTCACAGGTATGTCATCTGTCTGCTGATTGTTGTCGTCAATATTTGCCCATACACTCTTTTCGAACGTATCTAACATTACCGTTTGTTCTTACAACATTTGTGAGGGGACAACACTCTGCTTCAGCCATCGTCATCACGGAGGGAGGCGCAGGACATGACTTCTCGCCGGCATGACGCTTGTTTCCATCGCAGACAAGAACCTCGACGCGCCGCAGTTAGCCGATACAACAAGTTGGGCTTATTGGCACATCGCGTTCAACAAGACGCGTCTTGGAGGCGCAACCAGTGGTTCGACGAGACGTACCAAGGGTACACCATGCAGCATTACGACGTAGACTGGCCAGGAGGATCCTCGGCCACACAACCGCATACTCAAGTACGTTTTAACGTAGTTACAGCAATTTTCCCGTTGCATGAAACCAAGAACTAACTCACCTAGTACCCTTCCCGCGGGATGAGCACTAGTGGGCCGACAATATGCTCGGGCTTCAACCAAACACCTACACTGATATCACCGCAGCGACGCCTCCCACACAGCGCCCCTACTACGGCTTCAGAGACGTACGCAGCTCCCTTGAGAGGTTCACCTTCCCTGAGGATCAACTACGCTGGTGAGGCAAGCGGCGGGACGATGTGCCATAAGTAATGTCATGTCCGTATAATGCATTATATGTAATGTCATTGTGCATTGTCATTGTGATTTATGGATAAAAGATATCATGATGTTGTGCTGAATGTTATGTAATGTCATTATGACATTATGATTTGTCGACACAAAATGTGCTCTGAAATAGTCAGCACAAATTGTGATCTATCGGAAATAGTTAGTAGAAATGACAACTCTACCTCCCGATTTTAATGTACTAAACCGAAAAGACATGATGCAACGCTGATACACGATTCCTCTTCGGGGCCGCTGCCTCGCGGACGCGAATTTCATTCAACCCAATTACAATTCAGCCGCTGGCTATATATGGATACTTTGGCTGCCATTCACCTCACTCTTCACTTCCTCTTCTCATTTCTTCAAGTCTTAAACGAGATGTCTTCGGTCTCATCTAACTTTTGAGTGAGCAGACAATTAGAATCACTGCGGCACCACTTTGTTTGCCCTCGTTGCAGGGATCCGGTGAATGTGTTCACCTCGTGTACGCCAACGAATCCATCCCGAGTGTTTATGAAGTGTTCAAATCTTACGGTAACTTGTGCAAAATCATCCGGAATGAATTCCATTCGAAATATCATGTTGTTGTTTTTACTTGAAGCTGCAATTCTTTTCCAGAACACAATATGTCGGTTTTGGCAGTAGACTGATGAAGATGTCCCAATGGTTGGAGATATTGCAATGCAAATTGCTGCCTTTCAATAAGACTCTCGTGGTGGTGCTGTATTTCGTCCATTGGCTCGACCCTCTAATCAACCAATGCAAAATGAAGATAATAGACTTACAAGATTGAATGAAAGGATGGAAAAAGTTGAGAAGATGCTTCAGAAATTAGTTAAGATAGTTAGTTTTGCGGTCTTTCTTCTATTATTTGTTGTTCTTGCCAAGTAGAAGTTCAATTGTAATGAGATTGTAATGTCAACTATTTATCTATGCATCGCAGTCCTTTATGGATGAGAAGATACCAGTAACATTATCTATGCATGCATTACATAACACAAAATTGGTACCTCAATCGTCCCTGCGTGCCTTGTAACCCCCTTGTCGGATCAACTGTCGTGTTGCTATCGTGCCACTTACCTTCCTACTTACGACTCATTGGTACCTCAATCGTCATCACAAAAATCTTCAGAAAGATACTGCACTATAACAACATACGACGATCACAAAATGTTATTGCGAGTCTAACAGATTATGTACCCTCCAGAATCTACCTAAATCACAAACAGACCAACCAATAAACAAGATTTGCTAAATGTATTATATACAAAAATTGTCATTTATTCCCTCACAATTATTTCCATCAGATTAATAAAATAATAATGTTATTATTTTAAATGGCCCAGTGGTTAAGCGACACGTGGGGTAGTCGCTCAATCGTTGAGCGAATATCACAAGTCGCTCAGAGGGAAATGACAACTCTACCTCCCAGCTTTTTAGGACAACGTGATCCGATGAGTCAGCTTTTCGCAGCGACTGACCCGATGAGGCAGCTTTGCACAGCAACGTGACCCGTCGAGATAGCTTTGCACAACGACATGACCCGATGAGTCAGCTTTGCGTAGCGACGTGCCCCGACGAGTCCTTCTAAGGGCCGCTACCTCATAGACGCAAATTGTGTTCAACCGAATTACAATTCAGCCGTGCACGCAGGGCCAGCTCGGCATATAAGTAGTACCCCTACCACAGCGGATTCTCTTGCATCAAGACTCCAACACAATCTAGCTCAGATGGAGAAGCAATAGGAGGAGATCCGCAAACTCGCAATGCGTGTTGGGGCCCTGGATGACCAAAGGGAGCATGCTAGGAGGGCACCTCTCCGCAATGAGGCCCCCCATAGCCGCAACCCCTACCGAAAGATTCCCACCGAGCGTTCGCCGCAGGAACCGCCCGAGGGGGAGGCGCCGCCTCTTTGTTGGTGCAGGGATACATGCAAGTTCTTTAAGTCCAAGCAGCGGCTCAACTTGGGCATACGTTACTAGGGTTGCGCCAACTACTCCTCTGACTATCCCGACCGCCGTTGGGACACGGCCCGCTATCGTCAGCCGGTAAGGACCGGTTATAGTATATTCCCCTATAATTTTTCTTTCAAAGTACGCACTAACAGCCTCTCCCGTCTATCCATAGTCACCGGATCCACTATGTGGCTACTGCAAGTGGATCGACGAAGAGATCCACCCACGCGACCAATGGGGTCTAGGCTGCGAGGTGTGGGATGCCAAGAGGGACCGCGAGAAGAGAGAGGAGGAGCGCCACAATGACGAGCACAATGAGCATCTCCGGCGGGAGACACAAGCTCATGTCAAGGCGTGCAGGAGCAGGGTGCGCGAGGCTCGCGAGAGGGAGCGTGAGAAAAAGAGGGAAATGGCGGTCGAGGCCAAGGCGGCCGGCGAGGAGTACAACGCCGAGCTCGCAAGAAATGGCAAATGTGTTGGAAATATGCCCTAGAGGTAGTTATAGAGATGATTATATTTTGTTATGTTCATAACATTGGATAATATATTATCTTGTTCCTAGAATAATGTTGTTAATATTTATTATCAAGTATGTGACTTGATTGTGAAACTCTATATTTCTGCGATAATTATTCTAAACATTCCCTAGTCGGAAACATATGAGAACACATATGAATAGACTAGCATATGTATTTGTTGATGACTATGTTTCACAGGTCATGGATATGGATATATCAAAACAATAATATGGACACATGTTAGAGAACATGGTGTTGGTATGACCTACCTTAAGACACTATTGAGATTGTTATGATTTCATGTGTCATCAGTTGGTCTCAAGCAATGGTGATGTATAATCATTAGACCTGAGATTAGCATTGTTTCCTACATGTATAATAGCACTCTTAGGGTTGCCAAACGCTACTCGTAACTGGGTAGTTATAAATGTAGCTTTCGGGTATGCTATGAAACATGCGGAGGGATGTGATTGGTCGGATATGGGATTTGGCCCTCCTAACATAACAGGAGAGATATCTCTGGGCCCCTCGTTGTGGTCATATAAAGAAAGTGCATGGCCATGCCACTAGTGATCAAAGTGTCGACCACATGAAGTTATTCAACACTTGTTCGAGAAAGTATTGAACAGTCCATGGATGACATAATATCTCACCTGGAGTTCAACCAGATATCATGAGGCAAAGGGAGAATACACGAGTAGGTCGTTCAGTTCGATCAGATACGAACTAGTCGTATGGAGATACGAGCTAGTCGTAGGCTGGTCGAACATGATTACTAAGAGGTCAAAACCTAGTCGTAAGGAGTTACGAACTGGTCGAGACTAAATATGGACTAGTCGTGACTAGATACAAGCTGGTCGTAAGTGATAAGGACCTGATCGTAGATCATATTGCATTAAGGTTCGTCCGATATATTCTATGTGTATTCGGGAATCATTATGTCCTACTAGGTACCGCTAACGACTCGTGGTCGGAAAAGTGTTTCCAAGTCACAACCGATTACGCATGAACCTATAGGGTCGCACACTTAAAGGGCTAAGATTTGATTTGGATAGTGATCGTAATTCTTGTAGGCCACAAGTTCCTAATAGGCCTCAAGTTCGAGACCCATCATGGATGCCTATTTATAGAGGGGCGGTGACATGGGATGGGATAATCATCTTTTGAAAGGACTCCCGAAACCCTAATAGCCACACCTTTCTCAACCACTTCGTAGGCGCTAGCACTCCAGCGCGTGGTGTCCCTGCCCCGTATGTCTGGATACCTTAGAGGTGTTGTTGCGAAACATCAGCACTAGGACGATCCGCAACTCATGACGATCACAAGAGCAGGAGGAGAAGACGTGCGGCGAGTACGACCACTACTGCATCAACTCGCTTCATCGACTCTACTTCTGCTATGAGTCGACGCGTCTAGTGATAATCTCGTGATCTATTACTAGCAGAGGTTCGTTGGTTGCGTGGTAGAATTTTTGTTTTATGCTATTGTAGCCTACCCGTGACCCAACAAAATGGCCCCGATCCATACAGTAGGTCAGGCTATTTAGTAGTAGCCCCCCATCCTACCCGCCATGTTTTTTACTATCCACTAAAGGCATGTATACTTACATGGTCCGGATGCTTGTGTCGTAGTGTACCGTAGTAGTAGCGAGGATGACTAAAGCAATTAACCGAACCATCATGTCATGTGACCACGTGTAACATGCTTCTGTCTTCGGACTCTAAATGTAGTTCTGGTTCCGTGCCTCCGCTGAGCCATCAAAGCAAGCCTATATTGCAAGTATGTCTCTTCTAGTGGAATCCCAGAAAGAATCATTCGCACTGACATCAAATCCTCTATGTTAGCATAGACAAATGCAACTGTAATGACTAGATGAAAAAGAGAGGTGGATTAAACACAAACACGTGGATGAAAAAAAAACTACATTAAAATGGCAGACTATTAGAGCTTGTAACATAAGAGTACAAGTTATAGAGCATAAAGAAGCAAATATATATGCCAAATTGTATTGTGTAGTGCATGAAGAGTATGAAACCACAACATTTCAATCTATCGTTTTCGGGCATCTTCATAATCACAACGAGCGTTCTCAGCCCCCTTCAATTGCATTATGTGGAAGCTCCATAAAGTACCCTGCTTTAACCCCACCATAGTGAAGTAATGTGCTCATGAACCGTAGCGATCAAGATATTATTTCTTTTCAGTTTTTCCGTTTTTTAGAGTCTTTTGAAAGCTTCAAAAAAATAAAATAAACTATTTGTATTTTATTGGATTAATTAGAGCTTAATTGGAAATTTTAGAAAATAAAAACAATTTAAATGAATAAAATAAAGTTCAATTAAATTCAAATTTTTTCATTAAATTTTTTCATGTTCTAAGTTTTTTTTTTTTGGAATTTTCGGAAAATTATTTTATTTTTTATTTTTTGGATTTTTTCACTTTTTTCCCTTTCTCCTATTTTATCTTTCCTAGTTGAAGCTGATGCGTCTAGCGGCAAAGCAACAAGCTGCCGCCGTGGGGGAGGATAGCAGCTAGATGCTGCGGTGGGTGGTGCAGCAGGCGGGAGAGTAGTCTAACGGGACCAATTATGTTCAAAATTCGCATTATTGAGCGTCTCTGTTCATTTGCCCCACCAATGATACAACTAGGTTGGTAAACATGTTATTGTTGACATGCTTTCAATCGCGTAAGCTAATAATCCTGGCAGAAATTTGGTGTGATGGTAAGATTTCCTGTCTTCATAAATGTAGTCTGAAACTCCCGGTTGCTTGTTCTTCACTAATTGGTTCGTACTTTGGTTTGTTGTCTATGTGTTAGTCGTATTAAATTGCTCTATTGGCTAACTGAAGGTGGTATAAATCTGTATCGTTAAAGCGATATCATTTCTCTAAATACTCAAACGAAAACGCAAGCAATGCTACTAAACTAATTTTCCTAAGTAGTTTGTTTTTGAAGCGTAGTCTTATTGGAAGCTTGTCTGTCGTCAACACAATGCTATTGTATGTTCATGAGGATCTGCATGATAGTTTCTTACCTGGTCGGAGTAGTATTTCGTTGAACCTGATTACCTGAAACAATAAATTATGCTCGGGTATTATGCTCGGGCGAGAGACGGAGTGGAGGCGGCGTCAAGTGGAGAGCGCTCCGGAGTGGCCAACGAACGCGGTGGATTGACGGCGTCGACAGAGCGCGGAAGGTATCGGCCGCGACGTGGCGAGGCTGTCCTGCGCGAGCGTTAGCGAGAGGAGAACGATGGATCCGATAGGTGGCCCGGCGTGGTAGCGACTTAGTGCGCACGCGCGGACGGGGTTAAGTGATTCGGTGCGGACTGTTGGATCTCAGATGGACGGCTTGGATTTAGATGAACGTTCGGACCGTCCTAAAGGATGCGAGATCTGGACCGTTGATCTGGGATCGGGCGGTCTGCATGCCTCGGTGCATTTAGTTGGCTTCGCTGAGTCAAGAGGCCAGGTCGGGCTCGAGCCCAATGAACAGTAGTGGCCGGTTAGGGTTTAAGGTTTGACTGATTTAAATTCAAACCATTCCACTTTGATCAGGCCATTAAAAATAGGAATAAAATTCCTAAAAATCTGAAATTAATCAGAGGGGTTTGGGATGGTCTAGTCTCTATAAAAATTATTAAACTACACTATTCATGATATATTGCGTATAACATAAATTCAAACTTAGTGTAGGTTATTAAGTTGTGTTTGAATTTTTTTAGGGTTTAACCCAGTCCCAAAAATTTGGGAAAATCATATTAATTCATTATAATTATTCTAGTATTTGAATAAATTATTTTTAGAGGAACTTCAGTAGCATTTGTTTTGGTTTTTCTTTTGGAGTTCAATTTAAAGTATATGTTTAATCTCTTTTTGAGATTTTCCAAGTGCAATATATAATGTAAAAGCTTGAAAAACATGTTGCATGCTAATAAGATGCATAGTAATCCTCTTTATTAATTTGGGGATGTGACACAACTCTTTTGGTACATGAATTCCAGCTTCATCTAAGAAATTGGGAGCGCACGTGAAATCATGTAGGTGTCGAGCCACCAAGCAGGGCGTGCTCAGCTACAGATCCATAGGCTGCAGGTCGTACTGTCACAACTCATGACTGAAATTTTCATGGTGAAATTGAATCAATTAGTGTGAAGCTGTTACAGAAGGGTAGCTACCCATTGCTCAGCTCAGCTGCTCTTCGCTTGCTTGGTCTTGGATGAGTCAGAGGCATCTTGGCTGCCATCCGGCAATTTTCTTCGCGACGAATTTGAGGGCTTTCCTTTGACAGAGACAGAGTTACCGTCAAGGCGACTCGACGCGTAAGCTTCTCCTATCCTCTTCCTACATTCTTTGCTTGCAGTCTCATGATCAACCACTGAAACAACCGACAAGATGTTTACTCAAGGTCCAACCACTTTATTAGTAATGTCTTTTATACCTGAAAATATAGTTTCTTTTTACCTGGTTTTGGGTAGTCTTTGCCAACAATGCACTTGGCTTTCTTCTGGATGCTAAGGGGTGCAGTCCAAGGCTCATAGATGTACTCCTTGGGCATGTCTAAAATACAAAAAATGGGATTAGTTGTGAAATCACAAAGGAGCTGCTTTCTTGTGCTGAAATGTTGTTGATGGGTACCTTTCAGCACTGGGATGAAATGCCTGATGTAGTTTCCGTTAGGATCATACTTCTTTCCGAAGGAGATAGGGGAGTAAATTCGGTGGTACTGTTTCGAAGGACATTGAACAAAGGTAAAGCAACTATTAGACTGAAGAAAAATGTAGTTCATAAGTAGTACCTGAAGGGACTGTTTCATTGCTGACCTGGTAAAAGAAGGATGAACAGGAGAGCCACAACCAATTGCCGTTGTTAATGGCCCAGTCAGAATCTATCAGTAGCCTTTCAAAGATGCCACGGCCTTTCTCCCAGTGGATAAACTTCATGTAAAGGAGAAGCTGACAAGTTCAGGTAAACAAAAATATCCAAGCTTGAAAAAAAAATACTTCAAAGGCATTAGTGTCTTCAAAATCTGTCGGTGTCAACGTCCATGTTGCTTTCAAAAAGGTATTGTCCTTATCAGATATCATTAGGTAATTAAATGGAATTTTTTTCTTCAGAAGTCTTACTTGCACAATATTGACCACAATAAATACCTCACCCGAGCAACACTAAAACAAATAGGGATTTATCTCGCAAACAGGCACTTTTGTGGTCTCCTTTCTTTCTTCACCATAAGTTTCCATCAAACATTTTAGATATGAAACTATTGATAGTTTTGTTGATATCCCTATAAGGGGCATCACAGCTCAATTTTCTAACCAATTTTCAGAATATGCTAAATTTAAGTCAAAATCTAGTTTTACTGTCAGAATATCTACAGGGATTGTTGAAAAGTAAAAAAGTTAGCCTACTATAAAATTTGCAAACAAATAACATCACAGCAACTATTATATAGATCATACATACCAGATCACCCCGAGTCAGAAAACAAGCAACAGAGTGGCGTGCAAGATGATGCATCCAACCCACTTCTTCAGCTGGTAGTTAGCAAAATGAGCAATAACTTATATGATTTGGTGGTTATAGGTGATGCAGGAGAAGTAACAGAAAGAGAAGAGAAAAAGGGAGGCAAGATGCATTGATTGGTGCAAAGTTGTCATGGGTTTGTCATGGCAAACCTGAATCATGATAGCATCAATCCAAGGATATCTTGTCCGACCATCTCTCCATGCAAAAAATAGCTCTTCATTCTCTCTCCATGGAATCTAGACTAAAAGGGATTCGGATTATGATAAGAAGAGAGTTGTAGCAAAGGAGATGATAGGATCAAATGGAGCAGACCTGTTTGCATATTTTGTTTCCTTTCATACAATCAAAATTAGGAGTCCCAAAAGACACTGTGTAGAAGAAGTCCCACCACAGCAACTGTTAAAAGAACATAAGCCAAGCACTCAGATGTCAAGATTTTACCTTCAGAACAAACAAATGCAGTTACAAATGAACTCACCTGGACAGTCAATGAAACAGGTGGTTCTGTATGCTTTCTGGCAGTCCTACAGACATCCTGAATGCAATGGTAAAAATATCTCGATGACAGGCAGCCAAACTGTGACATGACAATCCATTTTAACACTGTGATCTAAAACAAATGGGAATGAGTGAGGCGGCAACATTAGCTCGCGACAATACTCACTTTCAGATAGGGCGACAAGACCGTCATCACAGGTTTCAGGAAGGCAGAGGGATCACCCTTAGGTTTCTCAAATTTGGCTACCCACTCCTGCAAAAGGGAATTTGGTGTCATCAGAGTGTAATGTATCATAGTGACAGGTAATTTCCATTTCTAAATTGATCATTCCGATTTCAGAAGTTATGAATGAAATGAAACAGGAAAGTAATTGTGTTTTCCGACGCACCTTATCTTGGAGTGATTCTCTCATTCTCTTCAGAACTTCTGTCTCGCCGCGGCAGAATGGCGAAATCTCCTCCTACATATAAATGACCATCCAGTTAAGTGAATCTCAAATCTCATCGAGCAGTTAGTACTTTGGATTACGTGTGCTAGTGCTCTAACCTGGCTGATATCCCCGTACCCAAGCTCCTCCACTTTGGGCACGGGCAACAACTCGTACTCCCCGGTATCTCCGACCAGCAGGATCTTGGAGTACTCCTCCATTACCGGCTCAGGCGCCGTACGAGAGCGCCAGATCGGACGCGGAGCGCACGAGGGTCCTCCACTCTCGCTGCGGCCGCGACCCCTGCGCCGGGCGCACGGCCAGTCGAAGACTCCACCCTCCGCTACTGCCGCTGCGAGGACTGAGGGGGGCGGGGAGTGGAGGTTGTGCGGCGGCGCATGCGGAGAGGAAGCGGCGGAGGAGGGGCGGAGAATGCGGGGCGGGTGGAGCGTGCGGCGCGAGAGAGGAGAGGAAGGTGAGGGGGTGGCGGTTGCGGGGGAGGGGCGGAGAATGCGGGGCGGGTGGAGCGTGGGGGCACGTGCGAACAGAAGAGGAGATGTGGGACGACGAGCGGAGTAAACTCCGAATTATAGTAGTTAAGATAAAGCCATTGAGAATAGGGGGTTGCTTGAGATGGCGAGAAGTAGTAGTGGACCACACGTTTATATATTGGATTATTCTTGTTGAAATTTCGGTAGTCGTCACATTGCTGACTCGTAGATTAATTTATACATGAGCAATTACATAAACACAATAGAAGGGGATGAACACAAGTGTATAGAGGAGATCATATATCTTTATTCATTTATATTTCTGTTGCACATAGGGGTCCTCGCATTTATAGCCTAAATGGGTGAAAGCCCTCCAAGATTGGTTTAGTCTTTTGCCCACATAATTAGGTTTCGTGATACTCTCTCTTAGACAATAGACAACGATATGTAAATGCCTCATCAAAAACTCCTTCCAAAAACCTATTAGGAGTGCACCTGTACACCCCCCTCCCGATCGACGCGATAGACGGGCCCACCATGGGCCCACGGTGGACTGCTGGCCATCTGCGCTGGGCCACGGACAGGTCGGTGAGGTGCTACTCGTTGTACCACAACGAGTTCGAGTCATTGCACGAGAGCGACATTATCTGGTGTCCATGGTATCTAGATTTTCTGTGCATGGTAGCGCCACACGGGTTGTCCGTGCAATGCATCCAGACACGGATCGTGGATTTACGACCGCCACCGGTGTTCGCACATATGGTGGAGCCTTATATGCCGCAGCGCGTAATGTGACAGCTTTGGTTTGCACTGGTCGCACTCTCGACGGCAAGCTCTGCAATGGCCGCATACACTCGTGAGTCAAACTTCATCCGAATAATGTTTACGATCCTTACGCTTCTTTTCTAACATCAATCCTTCCAAAATACAGCAATCGAGGAGGTGGGCATATCAGATCGGGCGCCCGATCCAGGAGGAGCGGACTACGGCATGGACGGACAGGGCGCACATGGATGTTTGGAATGAGCCGCGTCCGTCCGACCTTGAGACGTATGGTGCGTATTTGGAGTGGTACGTGCCACGGGCGCGCGCAAGACTCACCATTCCTCCACCGGAGCGCCCGGACCGGGTGACATCGCAGACGCACCACGAGAGCCTCCGCCGCACGTACGACCGTCATAGTGCTTCGCGGCGTGATGACATCATAAGCCACTTACAACCTCTGGTCGTTTCATTAACGACATTCGTACTCTTCGTTAATGAACCTGTTACGTATGTCACTACAGTTGGAGCGGGCGCAGCGCATCCAGAGCACATCAGAGGCCGCCCACCGCAGCCCAGATAGAACCCCGACGGAATAAAAAAAATTGAAGTACATCTCGGCGGAGATGAAGAAGATAATAAAGAATTTGAGCTGCGGTCGTTCGACGGACGACGTCTTGCACATTGGGCACAAAGTAGGGGGGCCGTGCTCACCCGCTAGGTCACCACGACCTAGAGAGTCTGGCCGGTGTTGTAGTGTTCCCCGTCAGTCATCCGCAGGCCAGATCAGCTAGGTTATGTATAAATCTACGTTGCGTTTTTTGGTTACGCCTTACGTTGAGCTAACATCATGTCGTTCTCCCGCCGCAGGTCCATCGAGATGAATCACTTTTATCGTCCGCGATCGGTACACAGACTAGTGCTCCCCGTCGTTCATCTGCACTACACATCCGGGAGGTACGAGATTCTCAGTCCACGTTCCGAGTATTTATCTGTACTAACATCATTCTCCTTGCGCCTTCGCTTGACCGCGGGTGACGGCGCCACCACGACGATCGATGATGACGATGACACGGGCCTCCCAGCTCCTATCAGAGAGCAGTACACGCCGTCAGGGGATGGATCATGGCAGCCAGGATTTGGAGCATACGCAGGGCAGAGCTCCTCTGGGTTCGCTGTCCCACCGTACGTTCAAGGGCATAGCTCCTCCGGGTTGGCTGGCACCCCGTACCTCCAAGGGCAGAGCTCATCCACGCAACCTGAGTTGCAGGCATCGTACCCCGGGAGTGAATTTTTCGAGACCGTCGCTCATGATTTCTTCGGAGGTGTCCCCCAGGCCGGCAAGCCTCATCACGACGACATGTACACTTACCAGACTCTGCTAGGCCATATTGAGCCTACCGGTGCACCTCTGTAACGCCCAGCCTAGGGGTCACCCGAGAGGTCCTCCAGGATCTCCTAGAAAGTCCATCAGGACCTCCTAGGAGGTCTGGTAGGACCGCTCGAGGGGATCTCCAGGACCACCCAGGAGGTCCGTAGGACCGCCTAGAGGTATGGAGATCAGACCCGAAGGTGTCTCAAGGCAACCGTGAGGCACAGGAGGACCCCAACGGCCACGGCCTGACCCAGAGGTGGTCAAGAGACCACTTCTGAGGAGGTCCCGAGGAGGTTGTGGAGCCAAGGAGCACCCCGAAGAACTCCTCTGACTAGACCAGGGGGAGGTCGTGGAGGTCAGAGGTCATCCCAGGACCTCCCACGACTAACCAGAGCGTAGCCATGGAGGACTGGAATTGCTCCAAGGTCTCCTGTGCAAACCAAGCTAGTCCCAAGGATCATTAGCTAACTCGGCCAGAATACACAGTGGTAACATAACTCCAACAAAAACTTTATTAATATCAATAAAGTTGATTACAAGGGAAGGTCTACAGGCCAACAAACCAAAACACAATGGAAGGTAAATAAGAAGGCCATCCGATACACCACAGTAATCCTACCGAGGGCGATCCTAGTCGTCCAGGACCTCTAGGTCCACAGCAAGATCACCATAAGGCTTCCTTTCCCTGCTCAAAACAGTTATCAAGCAAGAGTGAGCACAACAAATGTGCTCGCAAGTTACACCCGTCAATTAACAGAATGACATGCATAAATGGATATCTCAAAGGGAGGCTTAATATGGTTGATTTGCATAAAGCCAAGTTTATTTCAAATACAAGTACTAAGTTCCAAGGCAGATTACAATAGTTAAAATTTGTTTTTTTTTATCGCAGTTTTCAGTTGGATATCATTCATCAACAAGTGGTGAATGATACCCTCCTGTCACAAGGCTCCCTGCCCAAACCCATTTGGATAGCAATCCAAAATCAATTTTCACAAAACCTTTGAAAACAAAACCAAGATCTAACTTTGAGCAGCTTTGCTAGCATGTCCATAACCGTGGACACGGCTATTCGAATAGTTTTACACTCTGCAGAGGTTGTACACTTTACCCACATGACACGACTTCTCTAGTTTGTTTGACAACCGTCGTTGCCACCTCTCACTACCAATGGTAAGAGGTCTAGAGCACGTGACAAGACCTTTACAATGCATCATTCCACCACAGTCAATTCACTCTAAGGTTTCGCCCTTCAGGGCCCCCTCTTGAGCCAGTGAGAATTACATAGTCATAAAAGATAGGCCATAAAAGACCACCCACACCTCAGCCGCATCAACCGCGATGGAACTTTGCAAATTATTTGGCCAGGTCCCGCCCACACAGGACATGTGGTTGCATGATAAGGGCATAGCAAAATACACTCGCAGACCGGTCCTTAACTGACCCAGGCGGCCACCACAACCCTGGGGCATCGGATCACACGACCCCCGTGCATAGACTTGCACCAACCAAACACCCAATGCCGCCCAAGTCCAAATCCATTTTCCATTTCTTTGCTTTTCAAGCCTCCATGGCACACCAATGCCATGGTCATATGTAAAACTCCCATGACACACCAATGCCATGGTCTGATTTATTTAGACAAATCATATTTTTGGCCAAAACTTCCCAATCAATATTCTTTTCTCTAGGCACGACTAAGCTTTACTTTTTTTAAAAGGGCTCCTGGTCCACATTACCGCATAAGGCCAGGTTTTGCCTAGGGTGACAACATGTTCGGTTCAAGATCAATAGTGGTTATACAAAGGAATTAGGCATAACTATGAATTTAAAGTCATGTATTGAAATAACTTAGTAAAGTAAGCATGCATTAACATTTAAAATGGAACATATATATGGTGAAATAATGGGTGCAATATGATCAAGAGTGTAACTTGCCTCCTGCTTGAAGGCTTTACAGGTCTCCTCCCTCACAAAGTTCGGGCCCACTACCGACGTCGAGGTCTACACGCTAAAACAACGCAAATTAAGCCAAAGCCAAGCAAAAACCAAAAGAACTTCATAGAAACATAAAACTAGAGCCAACAGAGAGGTTTGATGGTCGAGAGGAGATCTAAAGAGCTGCCTAGAGGGGGTCCACGGCATAAGGGAGGAGGTCTAGAGAACTGGGAAGGAGGTAGCTGGTCGGGTGAGCCAGAGAGTGGAAATGAGAAAAGGTAAGGAGGAAAGGCTGCCCAAGCTTATATTGCCGAGTCAGCTGGGAGGTCCAAGGGCACACGAGGTCGAGCAGTGTGGGAAGAGATGGGAGCAGGTAAAAGATGAGACAAAGGATGGCTCAGTGTTGTAAAAAGGTAGTAGAATTTAATGCGACACAACAGGCATTAAATGTTTACAGACTTCCAAGTGCCAAGGACATGGTCAAAGGATAAGAAAAGTGGGCGTGACTGACAAATGGGGCCAGTCAAAGCCCGAAAGGGAGGTCTCACAGAGGTCAAGGGAGGTCCTCACCCACGGGGGAGGTCCTGACGGTCAGATCCACATAGAGGAGGTCCTGACGGCTAGGATCTCCAAAGGGAGGTCCTAACGGTCAGATCAAAAGCAAGGGGAGGTCCTAACGGTCAGATCTAACAAAGGGGAGGTCTAGACGGTTAATATCTCCAAAGGGGAGGTCCTAACAGTCAGATTAAAAGCAAGGGGAGATCCTGACGGTCGGATCAAATCAAGGGGGGGTATAAACGGTTGAGATCTCCAAAAAGGAGGTCCTAACGGTCAGATCTAACAAAGGGAGGTCTGGACGGTTAAGATCTCCAAAGGGGAGGTCCTAACGGTCAGATCTAACAAAGGGGAGGTGAGCGATAGCGGGATGGGAAGCGGGAGAAGTAGGGGCCATTGGATTTCAATTGAACGGACCAAAACGATTGGGCCATTCGGACCATCCAGAGCTAACGCTAGATCTTAGCCATTGAACTGGATCAGGCGGTCCAAAATGGTTGAGACGTTCGGACCGGCCGAACACCTCTGCAAATCAGACCGTCCAGCAAAGATCTGAGGGCTCAGAGAGGGTGGGACGTTCGGACCACCCGAACGTCTCACCAAGATCAAACCGTCCAACGCAAATCGAACGGTACACAAGCGATAGAGGTCTGGATCAAGCGAAAGGCTTGAGCGGACGCAAGGGAGGTCCTAGTAAACGAAGGGGAGGTCCTAGAGGACACAGGGAGGTTTTGAAGGACACGAAAAGGGCACGGGGAGGTCCACATAGACGAGGAGGAGGTCTTGGCCTAAAGAGGTCTAATACAAGGAGATTCAAGCCAACAAAGACGTGGTCTGGATGAAAAGAATCCAAATAAAAGATGTGAGGGGAGGTCCGGTGAGGTCAAACCAGAGGGAGGTCTGGGCATACAAGAGGGCTAAACACAAAGGAAGTCTAGACCTAGGGAATGCCCAAACAAAAAGGGAGTCTAGACCACAAAGATGGTTTAGTCCTTAGAAGAGGTCTAGCTGTAAGGAAAGTCTAAACCTCAGAGGAAGTTTAGACCATGAAGGAGAGTGAGGAAGGTTCTGCTCCAAGGGATACGCTGGACAAAGAAGGTGGACTAGACAAAGGGGAATTCTAAAAGACAAGGGAAGGCTCGAGCAGACAAGAATAGGAGAACAGCACCAGAGGCCAGACAAAAGGGAAGGTCTGGACATAAAAGAATGTCCAAACAGAATAGAGGAAAGAGATCTGGGCTCAAGAGCTGGGCACGGGAAGAGTAGATCCTACAGAGAAAAGGAGAAATAGCTCTAGTGAGCTTAAATACCACCAAATAAATCAAGCTTGAGATTAATTGAAGTTTGACTTAGTCATTTTAAACACCTCAAATTCTGAAAACCTCAAGTTAAGCTTTGAATTCTCATCAAAATAAATTGGTTCTTTTTATTTTGAAAATTTTCAAAAAGGCTCAAAAAAACCAGGGTGTTACAACCTCTGCCACCCCAACGGTCTCCAAACCCCCTCCGAACGGACACGTGCTCACTAGAACGCTTCACGTACTCCACGGGGCATGCCCGACGCAAGACATCCAGGTGCACACGAAGGCCGCCGCAACAAGTAGAGGGTAGTCGCTCGGACTCAGACGAGTGAGCCATATTGTATCATGTGAACTCGAACTTATAATTTTATGTATGAAAAAGTCCTAAATTGGTTTATGTAATGATTGTAAATCCTCAGACGAGATAGCCATATTGTAACGCTTCAAATTTTATGTATGAAAATGTCTTCGAATTTTTAGAATGACAAGACAACACACTTTGACGCTAACTTTTCCGAACGACATGACAACACACTACGACGTGACCCAACGAGCCAGTTTGCGCAGCGACGTGACCCGAAGAGCCAGCTTTACGCAGCGACGTGATCCCAGGAGTCAGCTTCCCACAGCGACAGGACCCGACGAGTCCACTTCTCGCAGTGACATGACCCGACGAGTCAGCTTTGCGCAACGATGTGACCAGACGAGTCAGCTTTGCGTAGCGATGTGACCCAACAAGTCTCCTCAGCGTCGCTGCCTCGCGGACGTGAATTTCCTTCAACCGAATTATAATTCAGCCGCGTACGCAGCGCCGACTTGGCATATAAGTACTACCCCTTCCACACCGGGTTCTCCTGCATTCAGACTTCAACACAATCTTGCTCAGATGGACAAGCACTGGGAGGAGATCTGCGAAACGCAAAGGGAGTATGCGGCCCAGGAGGAACAAAGGGAGCGTGCCAAGAGGCCACCTCCCCTCAATGATGTCGCCCTCCATAGCAGCAACCCTACCACAACATCTCAACCGAGCATTCGCACAACACCCGTCCGAAGGGGAGACGCCATCCCTCTGTTGGTGCAGAGACAAATGCAAGTTCTTTACGTCCAAGCACCGGTTAAGTCTGGGCATGCGTTAGTGGGGTTACGCGAACTACTCCTGCGACTATCCCGACCGCTATGGGACACGAGCTGCTACCGGCAGCCGATAAAGACATGTTACAGTATGTTCCCCTACCATTTCTCTTTCAAAGTACGCACTAACAACCTCTCCCATCTACTCGTAGTCCCCGGATCCGCTATGTAGCTACCGCAAGTGGATCGACCTAGAGATCCACCCACATGACCAGTGTACTCTCGACTGTGATGTGTGGGATGCCAACAGGGAACGGAGAGGAGGGAGGAGGAGCGCCGCACTGAAGAGCACAACGAGCGTATCTGGGAGGAGACGCAAGCCCATCTCGAGGCGTGCAGGCGCAGGGAGCGAGAGGGAGCGCGAGAAATGGAGGGAAATGGCAGTTGAGTCCAATGCGACCGGCGAGGAGTACAACGTCGAGCTCGCAAGGAAGGGCAAATGACCCCAGTGCACGTAGTAGTCCGACCCTCTTTGTCCATATGTCTCATGTATTTCTAATTCCCTAAAGGCATGTGCATATCGTCCTTGGTTCGTTAGCCTGTGTACTATGCAACCCCATTGTCGGATCAACTGTCGTGTTGTTATCGTTGCGTCATTTTTCCAAAACTGTCGTGTATGTTACCGTGTATGAATTTCCTGGCGCATCGCAATATCACCTACCTTCGTACTTACGAATCATTGCTACCTCACAAAATTCTTCAGAAATTTAGCGCACCACAACAACATATGACGATCACAAAATGTTATTGTGAATCTAACATATAGTTTTACAAAAGTAAGGAAAAATATCGTATATTTGGAATATCCCACAACCTTCTCTAGACCGCTAATATACCCTGCTGTCAAGACATGTATATCACCAAAATATAACCTAGCAAATCTCAAATACATTCCAAGTCACAAGAAATCATAAAACCCTAATTTCTGTAACCTTAAATCCAAATTCTCGCAAATCTCAAATACATTCCAAATCACATGAAATCATGAAAACCTAATTTCCGTAACCTAAAATCCAAATTCTTAGGATCTAAATCCTAAATTTCCGAGACAATTCCAAAATATATAAAAAAAAATTGTCGAAACATTGTACACATTTATAAAATTGCGAGAGAAATCCAGAACGAATAAAATTATGGTAAATTTACACAAGCAAGTATACTGTGTCGGGGGCTCCACGTAAAGTTCCATAATTTTTTGAAGTCATTTGCTATATTTTAAAATTGAAACGAAAATTACCGCTTAAACCCTAACACTAATTCCTAATTGCGGCTTAAACCCTAACCCTAGCACTAAGGGACACGTGGACCTGCGATGGCATGTCTATGCGGCAACGCCACCACACGGCGGCTGTACGGCAGCGACAACGTGGCAGTCAGATGCTAAATTTGCAACAAAAAAAAAGGTACATCTATTTTTGTAAATACGAAACGAAATTATGCTAATACGGGCAAAAATTCTTTGCTTTACAGCTCAACGTGCGCGTCGTCCTCGTCGCTACCACCGGCTGCAAAGGCGGCGGAGTCGGAGTCGGAATCCGAGGCGCCGCGCTCGCCCTCGCTGGAGGAGAGAGGCGCGAGCCAGCAGCTGCCGTGGAGGTGGCCGCTGACGCAGACGAAGTACTCGAAGCGGCCCTCGTTGGTGCCGAGGCGCCGGCACGCGCTGCGGGGGGCGAGCCCGGCGGCTGTCATGCTCCAGACGCGCGCGCCGCAGTAGGGGCAGCGCACGCGGGGCTCCAGTGGCGCGCGGTGGTCCACCAGGCAGGCCCGCGTCCGGGACCGCATGAACCCGCGGAACACGCCGCGGTACGCGCCCACGTCGTCGGCGGCGCCGGCCACCGCGTGCTCGCACGGGTCCGACACGTACAGCAGGTCCCCCCAGCACCGCCGCGACAGGAAGCTCCGCCCGGACGTCTTGGAGAAGCGCGACACCGGCGCGAAGTGGCCCGGCACCGCCTCCCCCGCCGCGCCGCAACAGAAGAACAGCAGCTTCGCCAGAGCCGGCCACCCGCCGCCAATGCGCCCGGACGCCGACGCCGACGCCGCGGGCAAGGCTCCCCCGCCGCCCGTGAGCGCCGAAACCATCCGCGGCGCCCGCGAGACGCAGAGCTCCCGCCACAGCACGCGCTCCGCCACCGCCCGCAGCCGCCGGCTGACCCGCGCCACCACGCACAGCGCCTGCGGGTCCCAGTTTAGCGCCCGGAACACCAGCGACAGCACCTGCTCGTCCATGATCCCCGCGTTCACGCCCCGGATCCGCGCCGCAATGCCATCACCACCGCCGCCTCCCCCTCCACCATCCCACTGGTTGGTTATGGCAGCATTCGCATTCGCATTCGCATTCGCATTGCCGCTGCCGCTGCCGACGCCGCCGCTCGACGCACCGCGCACGCCTTCGCTCATTCCTCCCGCGGCCCGCGCGCCTTCGCTAACCCCAATCCAACTCGCCGTGTGACTGTGATTCGCGTGCCCGCGTGTGGTAATTGCCTAGTCGGCGCGAGGCGGCGGTCTGCCGGTAGAAATTTATAGCGTGTCGCACCCTCCTTGTCAAAAGCTGGTTATATGCTCGTTTCGTCTCGTGCTTTCCGGTGTGAGTGTGAGGGCGGTGCGGGTACGGACGGACCCGATCACGACCCGGCCGTCGTGTCGTCGCGCCCGCGCGACAACTGGACTACTCGGTGTCAAAAGCTAATAACTTGGTGCTCGGCAGGTGCGATCAAAAGCCATTTCACCGCACTTTACCGTTAAATCTCCATCACGCGCTAATTCCTGTGTGCTGCTCGCCTCTCAAAACAAGACGAATAAAATGGCGCACGCAGCGCAACGATAGGATGTCGTTTCGGATATGAACACCATGCATAAAACACAGCTTTAATCACCAATTTTAAATAAAATATAACTTAATCACTAATTTTAAATATAGTATATTTATAAAACCCAATAAAATTATACTTCTATAAAAGCTATTTTGAAACAATTTTATACATATTATTTTCATGTATTTAATGCAATATTGACAAATATATTGATAGCTAAAGTTTATAAGATTTAACGGCGCATACCTCGAAACAACATTTTTCTGAACCGATCTAGGGAAGTAGCAAACCCTCTTGGGATGGAGCGAAATAGTATCGCCATCATCTTGACCAATGGTCCAATACAAGGATCAAAATCTCGGCGGTTACCGGAATTTCCAGTGGGAACCGAGATCAAAAAACCGGACAGAATTCTTCAAATTTAAATTCAAATTCAAATTCCCGGTAGTTAGATCCTAAATTCAAATCTCAGTAGTCGAATTTCGAACTATTTTTTCTGAGATTTCCGGTTACTGGCTAGTAACAGGATAAGGACCGTCGGACGGTATTCTTTCGGATACCAGGATTTTTTCCTTGGTCCGATACCAACATCTACTCCTGTATCATAAGTTCATAACCGACCTAACGCCTACCCACAGAGCCATTGTTGTACAGCACAGGCCATCACAAAATATCTTAGCACGAACAGTACGGTCATTCCTATCCTATCCAAGTGAACCCGTGCTTCGTTGCATCAGATGAGCTTTACTCGACTCATCTACTCCGACCAGGCCGTCGAACGGACCCGTCTCTGACTGACGGCGGCGGCCCGGACACGTGTCCCGCTGCGCCCGGTAACCACGGCCCTACGACCTGGTATGCCGCGCCCGCGGACGCCACGTGCCGACGCGGCCTTGGGTGGGTGTAGCGTGTCGCGCATCGCGGCGGCCATATCCAATTATTGCCACCTTTTATAATCGGCTCCGGGTATCTTCCCTCCCCACGCGGGTCGGACAGGGTGGTCCGGTGCGTCAGGCGCGCCGGCGAGACCGACACGTGTACTTCGCGAGCGGCAGTGGGCCCCGCGAGCGCGTATATATCTCGGGCTACGTGGAACGCTGCCGTTGGCTGAACGACACGCGTCGCGCCGCACGAGCAGGGAGAGATTTGGTCGGCCCTCATGGGCCGTCGAACCGAAACGCGGAGAGATCTGGGCCGGACACGTACGCGTTTAGAGGGGCATTAGCCCAATGTGTGCTCCTTTTTCTTTTTTCAGCTAATCATCCTGCAGAAGTTTCGTTTCTTTCTTCTTAAGGAAGAGGATAGAATCATAGAACGTAGGTAGCGTTTGGCGATGGACACGTGGGAAAAGACCCTATAGTATGTTGTTGTTGATGTCAGATGGGTCCGATGCGATGCGATGCTTCCCAAAAGGGTAAACGCAGTGGTGCTGGCATCAATGCAAATGATCTCCGCCGTTGCTATTAGCGCACTCATAAAATACTGTTCACGCAACTGACCTATGCAATAATACAGATAAGGGACCTATCCGAGGACTCTGAATGCCGGTCGGGAGCTGCAGTCTGCAGGAAGCATCTGGCAATGCATGGTTACTACCAGATGGTACGTTGGAATAGCATAACTGAATTCTTGCAAGAAAGCCACGAAACGTGGCTTACAAGCACACGCAGCTAAGATGCGGCGAAGCTCGCACGCTGGAGCCAAGGTTTTCGCCGTGCTTTTGGTGCTGCAGTAGCCTCTTGCGTATGTGCGATAAGAACGGAGGGAACGACTGGACGAGGGATCTTCCCTTCTCTTGAGCCCCGTGGGAATGCCGAGCTGTGGTGCCTTCCGTAGGTTTAGTTCTCCAATTGCTCTGCGCCAAATGTCCCCATTCGGTCCATTCGCGGGAGAAACGCCGCGTACAGGCGCGTCCAGACAGTCAGCCGGTCGTTCGACCGCGTCAACCAGTCATCGCGCGCTCGGTGCCCGCTCTCTAACCTTTCTTGTAGATACTAGTATATTAAAACTGACATCACTAGAGTCTAGACAGCTGGAACGAATGCAACCGAGGAGATGCACATCTGCTGCCACCACCATCCAGGGGACAAGAGCGGGTAATTCGGTGCCCGCTCTCTTCCTTTTCTTGTAGATACTATATATTAAAACTGACATCACTAGAGTCTAGACAGCTGGAGCGAATGCAACCGAGCAGATGCACTTCTGCTGCCACCACCATCCAGGGGACAAGAGCAGGTAATTCTGCAGGTCGCAGGACACTGCAAATCATGTCCTTACACAAAAGGAGGAAAGTCGAGAAACAATAAGCAGAGGGCATGCATTATTTTTTTTAGGGTGTGCTCGGTTGAACCTGGTTTGTACATGTCAGCCCAGGATACGGTAATGTTTGGATGGATAAATCATGTGGTACTTATATTGGATGGTCCGAAATATACCATAGTTCATGTGTCTAGTTGGAGGAATGGAATGAAGCCGTCCGGGATGAGATGATTCAAGTTAAGGAAATATACTTTAAATATGCTGAACTGACTCGTTCCATGAAATCGGTGGAACCACGCGGTCCAGGACGCGCTGCATCTGCATTCAACGTGATTAATGATGGCAACGTGAAATACAGCAAGGTGAGTAATGTTGACAGTATTAAAATAATATGATATTTCCACTGCTCATTGTCTTTAATAATGTATCCTATGTTCTGTTGCTTCAGGTTAAGTTTTTACAAAGACCTCTATAAAAATAATTTATTCAAATACTATAATATTTATCATGATTAAATATATTTTTTCTAAAATTTTGGAACTTTATTCAACCCACACAAAATTCAAACTCTATCCAACAACCTAAGCTAGGTTTGAATTTAGTTTAAGCGAATAACACTTGAACAGTGAGGTTTCAAATTTTATTTGAGTATTAGCACATCCCAGGAATCTCCATGGATTATTTCAGAATTTTAGGAATTTTTTGGGTTATTTTTTTGCTATTTTATAGAGCACGGGGCTATTCCGATCGGACGGTCCGAACAGATCCGGGCTCTATAAAATAGCAAAAAATAGCAAACAAAATCCTAAAATCCTGAAATAATTCAAGGAGGTTCCTGGGATGTGTTAATACTCAAATAAAATTTAAAACCTCTCTGTTCAAGTGTTATTTGCTTAAACTAAATTTAAACCTAGCTTAGGTTATTGAATAGAGGCCTAATTTTTTTACACTAGAAAATGCTTATAATTTATGTCTTTAAATTTTATTTGAGTATTAACACATCCCAGGAACCTTCATGAATTATTTCAGGATTTTATGATTTTTTTACTATTTTTTTGCTATTTTATAGAGTTCGGATCGTCCGATCGGAATCGGACGGTCCCGATCGGAGGAGACGTTCGGACCGTCTGAATAGGTTGTTCTGTTCAGATCAGTCGTCGATCGAATCGACGGTTCCGATCAGAGGAGATGTTCGGACCATCCAAACGTCTCCTCCGATCGGGACCGTCCGATTCCGATCGGACCGTCCGAATAAACCCGGGCTCTATAAAATAGTAAAAAAATATCAAAAAATTCCTAAAATCCTAAAATAATTCAAAAAGGTACCTGGGATGTGCTAATACTCAAATAAAATTTGAAACCTCTTTGTTCAAGTGTTACTTGCTTAAACTAAAATTTAAACCTAGCTTAGGTTGCTGAATAGAGTTTGTGGCAATCCAAATACAATCTTATTCATCAAACCAAACACCATCTTGAACCATCCAGGACCATCATAACCCACCAACCAAACAAAATCATGTATCATCCTATCCCACCAACCAAACATCATACTTGTATCATCTCATCCAGGATCATCCCATCCATTTTGTACCATCCCATCCCATTCACCCTGGTTCACCCAACCATACGCACCCTAAATCTAGTCAGGTTGAATGGATGTAATAGTGGGTTGTTTGGTTATCTGTTTCTGTTGGGTTAGCCTGTGTTGAGTTGTTGTTTGGTTGGTTACTGTAACAGCCCAAAATCTCTAAGTTCAATTAGTTAAGCATCTAATGTGCATTTGTGAAATTTTGGACTTTTTAAAAAATTTTGTTGCAGCAATAGGTTTCAAGTGTGGGAATATTTTAGTTAGATTCTATATTCTCTTATATGTTTGTTTGGGTTTTCTGGAATTTATTGGAGGTTATTTGGTTCCCATTTAATTTGCATGTTCAATTTTCAATTTCGATTTAAAGCACAAACCTAATAGATAAATAAAACAAATGGATATGAAAATTGATAATTAAAAATCTAAACTCAGCGTAATAATTCTAAATATAAATTAAGGAATTAATTAAAGCATGTTTTGCAATTCTTCTCACATCAAGTAATAATAATCAATATTAAATCGAATGGTTTGAAAGACTGCATTTAAATTTAATTATTTTGATTTTATGTTTTCGCATGCATCACAAAAAAATTATATCGTCATGCATGCATCAATATCTTCGCTTTCTTTTCCGGCTCGACCGACCGTAGGCAAAACGCCTACGTGTTCCGTCTTTTCTGGTAAACTCTCCCTCTCCCATTTTTCAACCCTACTAACTCCTTTCGCTTCTCTCCAAATCTCATCCAAAAACTAGAAACCAAGTCATGCATCTCATACCACCGCGATCGTCATCGCACAATCAACCCGATTCTGCAATTCGTTTCCGCATGCATGGCAGCTTGAGCGAATTTGCAAAAGGAGAAAAAGAAGTAGTAGATAAAATACCCTCGTGTCCATTCTTTTCCCTAAGTTCTCTCCTCACAATCACAACCAAAAACCAAAACTCGTGCGACGCATGTTATATCGTTGCGTTCGACATTGCACAAGCATTTCATTTTCGCAAGCGACTCCCGCATGTAAGGTCATTTGAGCGACTTGCAGAAAAGAAGGAAGAAATGCACTGTGATTTACTTCACTGCCATTTTCCCTACTCCGAGTCGAGCCACTTCACATCACTGCCAATTTCTCTCACTGTCATCGTATTCCACACCACTGCCCGATTTTTGTTTATGCCTAGCTGAACTAGTCACCCACACTGCCATTTCACATGTCCCCAACCATTTCTTTAGCCCCAGCTGAATCACCCACCGCCATCCCCACTACACAGCTCAACCATCTCCTTTTTCCACAAAAGAGCAACACCACTATTTCTCTCCATTGCTTTATCCCTAGCTGAGAGCCACACAGCCATTCAACCAAACCCATTTCCTTCCCACACCATTCTCTTCCCCCCTCCCCCCTCCCCCCACCCCCCCCCCCCAACAGAACTCATTTCTAGTCACTCCCAAGCAAGCATTTTGTACATGTTCATTTCTCTACCTTCTCTCCTTCCAATCTCTATTAAAAAAACAAAATCCCCCTATGCATGTTATGTAGCTGTGTTCATCATCGCTAGAGCAATCCGTTTTCACTGTAAGTCTTCGCATGCATGCACTTTTGAGCGAGTTTGAGAGGAAGGGAAAGAAGCAACAAGATGTACTTTATACCTTTCGGCCATGCATGCGCCAGCGACAGCTCGAGCAATGGCCAAAGTGCGTGGGCGTTTGTCAAGAAGAAATGGTGTGCATGCATGCGCAGCGGCAAGCAATGGTGGCCAGTGGCTCTTGCGGCACGGCATGCGGCGGCATCGACCCGGTGGTGGCCAAGCCCGGGGAGGCGAGGCGACACGGCGGCTCTGCGAGGCGCTACAGCAGCGCAAAGACGGCGGCGTGGAAGGCAATGGCGGCATGTGCTAGCGGCGAGGCGGCGCGACGCATGCATGCAGAGGTGGCTGCCTCGGCGGGGGCATGCGTGCGGTCGACCTCGACGGCATTGGCAAAGATGGCGCATGCATGCGACACGGCAGCCTCGGATGGCACGGCGAGGCTCGATACTGGCTTGAGGATGTGGCGTCGAGGGAGGAGCCAAGAGGGAGGACGACGCGGTACATGCGATGGCACCGGGATGGGAGACGGCGACGACATCGGCAACGACTACGGCGGACATGGACGCGGAACCAAGAAGACATCGTCTAGTGGTAGTCGCATGTTGCTTGTGTGATGGTAAAATCTTTAGTTAAATCGCGTTACCGCGTTTATATTAATTAGTGGTGTATGTTGCATCGTCATATTAAGCATGGAATTTTATTATTCATGCATGTTTAAATGTAATTAACAAATGGGTGATTTATTTTAATTAGGAACTAATTGATCACTCAAAAATTTGCTTAACAAATGAATATCTGGATTAGTAAGAAATTTAGTTAACACACTCTCTTAAGTGGATGGATGAACAGAGAGGATGATATGAGAATAGTTGAAAATAACAATAGGCATTGAGCTTATGGCATTTTAAATGCAATTAGGAAGTAAGGTTGAAATTGGTGGGCTTTTAGCACTTAATCATATAAAAGCAAAAGTTAAATGGGAGGCAAGAAATGAATTGTAGAACCCTTATGACAATGACCTTATGCCTTGTCAGTGGCGGATCCAGAAAAAAATGTAAGCTATGGCGAGACTATAATACATGATAACAATGTAAATAGATACTCTTCAAGTTACCATCACCTTAGTAGCATATTAAACGCAATAAAAACCTACAATGCATGGTAGGATTGAGCAAAATTCCTAAATATTTATGTACCGACCTTCTTGTTTACCATTTGATCTCCATATGCAAATTCGATAAATGCTACAAAATTTCTCCTTGAAAAAAATCATAGGTAGAAATGCAACAGTTTGTAAGCATATCAATCATTAATATGATACATGTACAAGAGCTCTGAAGTATGCCCGTTTTTGTCCCGATGGAATCCGGTGGCCCAGTTCGTTTTCGGAAACGGCCTAGCGCGTCGTCGCCAACTTCGGGCCAACCCACAAACGGGCTGGGAAACGCGGCATGGAGACGTCGCGCGTAGGAAAACCAACCAATTTCCACCCTCAAACGGGCCTAAACCCTCGGCAACCACTACAACATCAGCTCGTCTTCTTCCCGACGCTCCTCCTCCAACCTCCCTCATTCCATGGCTACCACCTGTATGAAGCTAGAGGTAGGTGGGGGCTTCGTGTGACTTAGGTTCAAGGTCGCTGACCTCGACCGAATGGTGGGTCCGCCTCTGTGCCTTGTTATGATAACAACAATAGTAGCACTAGGTCACTGGTTGGTTGGTAAAAATTGGTAAAGCTATTAGAGTTTAAGAATCATTACTACATACTTAGAATAAAATTCATAACTAATTCGAATCAACTCCAAAACGAGTGAAACCAATTTTGTTGATTTTCACTTTTAATGTAATTTAACATGGAATAGGTTTGGAAACATGTTTATGTCACAAAAAAATTTTGATTTAAGGATTAAATCCAAAAACAAAATTATTTTTACTCTAGAAATTGGTTTAACTTCAAAAAATCATAGAAAATGCATTTGAACTCCAAATGAGTTGAACTAAGTTATTTTGGTCATAAAATTTTATTCTCTACCTAACCATTTAATCCATATCTCCACAAGTATTCTATAAATTTTCACAAAATATTAGATTTCGGATGAATAGTGACTGAAACCTAGTTTTTCAACATTTTCCAAGATGTTCATTTTCAAACCACTATAACTTTCACATACTAACTCCAAATGGAATAATTCTTTCACCTAAATTCATCTAAAATCATAATCTACCCACTGTATAAATTTCATGCATTTTAAAATATTTTGAATTTTCGGCTTTATTTGGTGTTTATTGCGATATTGTTCTTTCGTTAGGTGTTTGACGTTTCCGACGAATTCGTGGGTTCCTCCAGAGGGTAATCGAGAGTCCTACCAGCAAAGGCAAGCAGTATTTTCCTTTGATGTATGTTGCTCCTATTAATTTTGAAAACTATCTATGTTGATTTTCAAGTATTCTATGCATTGCTTAATTTTAAATACTTGTATGTCAATTGGGTAGAATTAGTTATATGCTCTTGCTGCATTGGCCTCCCTTGAATGTTGATTACCCTTGTTTACTTGAATGATTAAGGTTATATGTTATATGGGTTTGTTTGGTGGTTTGTAGAACGTTGCTTAGTCGTGCTAGTAGTTGTAGCCGAAAGTGGTTGATGGAG
Organism: Phyllostachys edulis; assembly: GCA_036346405.1. Classification (NCBI taxonomy): domain Eukaryota; kingdom Viridiplantae; phylum Streptophyta; class Magnoliopsida; order Poales; family Poaceae; genus Phyllostachys; species Phyllostachys edulis. Next base: position 13,476,997 of record CM070554.1, on the reverse strand, counting down.
CTAGTCCATCGGCCAATGGATTGAATTGAATCTTGATAAAATTTAAGGAATATATGGATTGAATTATGTTGAAATTGAGGATTGTGTCCAGATCTTCGAATCTGGTGTTGTGGACTTGTTGGGTGGGGGTTGCTGTGTGTTGGACTTAGACGGGTGATAGGTTGATGAAGAGAGGTTGTCCCAAATTCGTGTAGCCCCGTCTGGGTATTTAAGGACCAGACTGTGGTGTGATGAATCAAGTCTTACGTACAACCACACGCCGGGATAATGGCGAAGGCTTAGCTAAATAATTTGTTATGTGTTAGTTATCAAAACACAGTTAGATTGACAATTATTGTTTTGAGCATTGGTAGTTGCCGAGGCTTTACCGGTGGCTCGTGTTTTACTATTGTTGTCTTGTCAATTTAGTGGGGGCATGTTAAGTGTCGTCTTACTTGCCCTTAAGGGTCTCTTGTGTGCATTGAACTTACTTACACAACGAGGTTAGTCGTGGTTCAGTGCGACCGATAGACTGCCATGGTGTGTATCTTCAGGTGGTTTGATAGTTAGGACATGACATTGTAACGGCCTCCTTATGATATCTTTGTCACGCTCCAAGGAAGAGTGCATTGGCCGACATTAAGAGGTATTAATATTGTGTGGGTAAAGCTGTACACCTCTGCAGAGTTTATAAATCTATTCGAATAGTCGTGCCCCCGATCATGGACACCACTTGTGGGAAAGCATGCACAGTTAGCTTATGGGTTTTGGGTTGGGTTATGTTGATAGGTCATGCGTTGAATTGTTCAAATCTTATATGTTGTCACGAACGGGAAGTTTGCGTGTTGATTTGTTAAGGAATGAATTGTGTCATGAACGGAAAGTTCATGTGTTGATTATAATTGGAGTATCTATTGTTGTTGATGATGAATTGGGATTACCTACTGTATATATTGTTTTCTAAATGTTTTACAAATGTCAATTTGAATCTATATCGGTTATCTCAAAGAAAAACTTGCTTTATGCTGAAAATTGCATAGTGTAGTAGCCTTCCTTTGACACATGAATGCAATTATTATATGTTGCTATTCGTAAGTCTTGCGAGTACGTTTTTGTACTCATTGATTGTCCATGTTGCAGGTGCGAAGTCGTTCGAATCGGGTTTTAGTATGACAGATGCTACGACTTTAACTCTAGTTAGTTGCTTGTGGGTTTGGGCATGCCAATCTGGTTATTTTCTTTTTATTCTAAGTTTATCTTCTGATGTGATTTATTTGTGTTATGATTAAATTTGGCCGGTCGGTCCTCTTATGCAAAATTGGATCATAAGGTTCTGTTTATTGATGTTGTAATAATGAAAGACTTCATTTGATTATTTGAGTATGAATATGATACAATGTTGTGTTTGGATATGTGCATGTTACCCACTAATCCTTGGGAGCTAACATGAGACATATATCCGGGCACTCAGAATCACTTTTGTTTCATGTTAAGTGTTGTGCTTCCGGTGCAATCACTTGGCTTGAAACGGGTCCGATTCTGAGTCCCCACATATTTTGGATGCATGCCTATATGCAATGTTGGGTTGTTTGGTTGCTTGCATGCGACAGAGTGTGCTCGTCTCTTCTAGTGGAGGGTGAGAATACCCCTTGTTAGAATACCCATTTAACTAATTATCCTGTTAACTAACTTGATTCAAATGATGTATTTCAATTAATTACTAATTGGCATAAGGCTTCAATTTGATAAGGAATTCATTAATTATTTATTACCTTATTGCAGATTTAATTCAAATAATGTATTGCAAAATTGTAGAAATGCTCTTATATAAACACTAAAATCCCATTTCTACAATTTCAAGGAGGGTCCATTGTCAATTGCAAAGCACTAACAATCCCATTACAAACTACTAACAATACTCCTAATCAAACATTACAGCGTGGGCACTGGATCATGGGCCCCATGGTTAATCCCTCACATCTATCAGAGAGAGAGAGAGAGAGAGCATAATAGAGGAGAACAGGGGAGGGCAAGTGAGGCACGATGGCGAGCTCAGCGACGGCGGTAGCCGGTGAGGGCAAAAATTGGAGGTTGTGTCGCGGCCGGAGGTGGACGGTGACGGTCGGGCGACAGTGCGCGGCAGCCTAAACCAGGGGAGGAAGAAGTGGCGGCGGCGCTGGAGGGGGAGAAGGGAAAGGAGGAGGCGAGCACGAGCACCAGAGATACAAGGGAAGTTCACCGAACCGGATAGTGGAGGCAGGAAGCGCCCGAGGAAGGCCGACGGCGTGAGCCCGAGGTGGCACGACGAGTTCGTCGTGGCAGTGGCGCTACGGGGAAGGGAGCCAGAGGGGGAGAAAAGGGAGGTGAGGCGATGCTCTGGTAGAGAGTAATTGAGGAATGGCTCACCGGAAGAGAGAATGGCGGCGGTGGAGGCGGTTTCGGGCCGGAGTTGGAGAATGCGGCAGAGAAGATTGCGAGGAAGACGAGAGGAGGAAGAGGAGTGAGCGATGAGGAAAGGTGAGAGCAAGGTCTATCCGACAAGTTCCACCGAAGTGAGGGAGAGCAACGAGGATGAGGAATGCTAAAGCATAGAGTGAGGGCAACCAGTGGTAACACTAACGCTAGGTCATGCACACGCGAGTACATCTCGTCGGTGCCTCGGAGCCGCGCGCGCTGCATTCGCTCAGCCTGGCTCGGCGGCGAAGGTCATTCTCTGCGTTTCTCTCGGGCCAGGCATGGGAGGAAAATTTGCACGAGCTGAGCCTAGCCCAACATAGGATGCAAGCAACCAAACAACCGAGACGTTGCATCCGATGGTGCGAGCCAAGTCGATACAGGCAACCAAACACACCCTCCGTGCACTAAGGCTTGTTTGGGCAACCAAGTTAGAATAACTGTAGGGTCCGGCCCACTCTTGAGAAAGCTAGGTTATGTAAAAAGGGACCCAAGGAAAGCTGTTTTTCCTTCTCGAGGCCTGTGATCTAGAAATGTGGCCCAGTCGTATCCACCAGGTAATGCATCGGCGCTTCTTTCGGTCAAACAAAACCTCCAACGTCCAAATCCAGCTCCATAACCCTTTTTTTGTTGAGAACTCAGCTCCATAACCATAAGCCATAAGGTCTGTTTGTTCATTTTTCGTAGGCCCTTTTTACTCGACATGGGTTAGGATAGAGGTGGCCAAATGGGTCGGGTCAGTCGGGCCGAGACACGGTACTATTGGTTCCGTCTATGTACAACATGATCTGATACCTAAACGGGTCGCGCCGGTCTAACCCAACTCATCGTGCCGTGCCTGTGCTTGAGCTGTGACCTCGGCCCATCGGGCTAGCCTGGCCCGATCCAGCACGACGCGCGACGTAGGAGGTGGCGGCGGCCATGGTTATTAAGGCGGTAAGGCGAGGCGAGGCGACCCACCCCCCTCACACCTTTTAAGCGGTAAGGTGTAAGGCGAGGCGACGCCTTACTCTTGTCCTAAGGCACTAACGCAGCGAATAAAATGAATATTTTAGCAGCACATGTACCTTGTTGTTGCCAATTCTTGAGCTCATGTAGCACCCATCCCCCCTTTCCAATTGCTCTTCTCCCATGTAGCATCCATCCCCTTTGCAAGTTTCAATATATAGATTGTTACAAATGTAATAGATACAAATTATATTCCAATTAATTGATTAAATACGGATTGAGTGACATACCTTGTTGACAATCTCTCCTCTCCTCTCTTCTCCCAAGCAACAATGTACATGAATAATGAGCAACATAAGTCCACAATAACAATTAAGTGAATCCAAGAATTAAATATGAGCAACATAACAAATTAACAAGCACGACATAAGCAACATAAGTCCACACAAATAACATAGGTGATAAGTCCACAAGCTTATAGTAGTCTAATAGTATAATAGTAGTCCACAACACAAAAGTAGTATAGTCCAACTCTCTCATCTCTCAATATCCATCGTCGAACTCATTGGGTTTGTTAGTAGAATCCAAGTTTTCTCCACCATCTTCGATAGCATTGGGAGCTTCGTCACAATCGCTCACATCCACATCATCATGTGGATCTTCTTCCCCATCTTCTTCATTGTCCGAATCCGAGTCTTGCCCTTGCTCATCTAAGCCATCTTCTTCAACCACCATTGTTGTAGATCTTGAACGCCTTTGGAAGGCCGCTGGCTCACCAGGAGTATACCTATTAGCTTTCCTTGGAAGATTGCGACCTCGAAGCGAGCATGATGCACCAATGGCTTCATCAACATCATCCCATGCAAGGTCACACTCACGACCACCTTGAGGTGGTACAACCAATGAGTCGGTCCATTCATTGTCCTAATCAAAATCCTCAATGACCAAAGGGTCATAGTTTTTGCCCGCTTTCTCCCGCCTCCTTTGAAACCTTGTTTTCATCTTCCCGTTGTATGCAACAAAGACCAAATCATTCAATCTCTTGTGTAGTAACCGGTTCCTTTTCTTTGTATGCATCTACAAAAGCACAAAATGGCAAGCAAAGCAAATAAAATGAATAAATAACTTGCTAAAATTAATAAGCACATAAAAGCTACAAATTGAGTAGATGAAAATAAACACAAAGAAGCTACAAATTGACTCACAAATTCAAAGGTACTCCAATTTCGCTCTGGCCGGATGATGAAGCACAAAGACTAACAATACGCTTAGCAAACCTTTGTAGGTCAATGGCTCGCCCACCATATGAACGCCACCAATCAACTAGAATGGCAAATATACACATATATTAGGAATTAAGAATGAAATAAACATGCTAAAATTAACAACACTTACTAGGGCTCCTTGACTCGATTGCCAATTTGTTTGAAAAGACATCTCCTCGTTGGTCCTCATAATGCATGGCTTGTTCATCAATCTTGTTCCGAATATTCTCATCTTGTACCATTCTTGCAAGTACATCATTGAAGCAACTCCTTAGCTCCCCAACATAGGTATCATCTCCACTCTTTTGGATGGCAAAGAATTTCCCTGGGTTCAAATAGAGTGCAGCCCCATACAATGGATGATCCATTTGTTTCACCCAATGTCGCTCAATAATGTTAATGATCTTCTTGAGAAAACGTTGCTTGTTTTGGGTAGAGAAGTTAAGCTTGATCTTCTCCTTTGCATGAGTCATTAATGCTGCAACATCTGGCATAGCAGGCTTCTCATCACCATCAACCACCCTAAGCACGATAAGAAGTGGGGCTGAAGCTCTAAGGCAATCTTTAATTGAATTCTAGAACTCCTTAGAGAGCACAATGTCTGTCACATGTATGCCGGCCTCCGTCTTTGACAATTTGATCCTAGTCCATTATTCACTCACAAATAGACACTTCAAAGCATCCTTGTGCTTGTGCATGCTCTTCAAAGTAAGAAAGGTTGTGGCAAACCGAGTGGCTGCGGGTCTCACAAGATCCATCCCGTCTGTCTTCTCCCTCATTGCACTAAGAAGCCTTCCATGCCTATAAATGAATGTGGTGACATGCCTAGCACGTGCAATAGGCTTCTTAAATTCCTTCAACTTCGCAATGTCTTCCAACATAAGGTCCAAACAATGTGCAGCACAAGGACTCCAAAACAGTGTAGGAATCCTCTCCATTAGAAGCTTGTCCGCTGCTTTGTAGTTAGCACCATTATCAGTGACAACTTGAACAACCTTGTCTTTTTCAATGGCCTCAATTCTCTGCTCTAGCAAATTAGCTATCATAGTTGCATCATGTTGTTCACTTGATGCATCAACAGACTCCAAGAAGAAATTCCCCTCTGGGCTGTTGACAAGGAAGTTGATCAAGTGGCGTCCCCTACTATCGGACCATCCATCCGACATAAGTGTGCAACCATATTGCTTCCACGCCCGCTCGTGCTCCTCCCTCAAAGTACTTGTCTCCTTGACGCAATCCCAAAGCAATGGCTCCCTCAGCTCATGGAAACTAGGAGGTTTATACCCGGAACCGTACTGCACACTAGCCTCACAAGCAATCTCAAACTGCCTTGAGTTTGCGGCATTAAATGGTATGCCACACTCATAGAACCACAAGGCCCATTGCTTATTCACATAATGCCTGTCATCCTTGGTCCTTGTGTTGGCTTGCATGGTGCTTTGAAAAGACCCAGAATGTCTTTGATCTACAACTTCTTCGGGTGTTCTTAGAAGCATACTAGCAACTGACTTGGTCTCCTTTGCCTTGGCCTTGCTTGATGGTAGAACCTTGAATGAAAAGGCAGCGCACCTTCTTTTGGCGGCTGTCCCTGAACTTGGCTTCATAGTGGAGTCTTGGGTCTCGATGCCATGTGCTACCACCTCCACATCTTGATCTCCCCCTTCATCCTCATCATCTAGGAAGATTGGCCTACTCCTCTTGTTTTTTTTCAAATAATCTCCCATCTCTTTCCTGATTTCTGTGGTAGTATTGGGACACATTACCACATCTGCGTAGCCACATGCAAGATGCTCCTTCAACCTTTTAATCCCTCCTGAATTTGGGCTGCTACAAAGGATACACATCACCTTATCTCGATTGCCAATTTCTAGCCAATAGCCATACTTCCATCCCGGATCATTTGACATTGCCTTCCATTTTGGACCAGTCTTTGGATCATACACGGCCTCAGAGGATGCAATACTTGCACTTGCACTTACACTTGCCATTTTCTTTCGACTGTTGTACCTGCATTACATAGAATTGCTTCAATCAAGTAGCACAGTAGTAGATATGAATATAATTACATATTAAATCAATGCTTCACACTTGCACTTAGATTATATAATTGAAGCACAGTAGCAGAGCTGGAGAGACCGAGAGAGCGTAAAGAAGCAATCTCGGCCTCCCCTCCCTCCCGGCACAGTAGCAGAGAGCAGTCGGCCATTTAGCGGCAGTGGCGCAGCGCACATTTAGCGAGAGAGAGAGAGAGAGCGGAGCTGGTGAGGCGACCCGGCCTTCTCCCTCCCTCCCGGTGGACCCGGCTGCATCCCCACATCCCGGCCTCCCCCTCCCTCCCAGCGGACCCGACCTTCTCCCCGCATCCCGGACTCCCCCTCCCTCCCGGCCTTCTCCCGGCGTCCCCGCCTCCCTTCCATATGTCCGAGACATGTGGAAGGGAGGCGGGACACCAGATGAGGAGAAGGCGAAGGAGGGGAGTCAGGTCACCACCGGAGAAGGAGGAAGCGGAGTCCGGTCCGCCATGGGAGAAGGGAGGAAGGGGGAGTCCGGGTCACCACTAGGAGAAGGGAGGAAGGGGGAGTTCAGGTCGCCGCCGGCCACGGGGAGAAGGGAGGCAGGGGGAGGCCAAGAGGAGGGGACTGGGGAGATCAGAGCAAAACCGAGACAGCAGCGGAGGAGGGTGTACCTTGCTGCCTTGCTGGGCGACGGGCGACGGGGAGAGGGCGACGCCGAGACAGGGGACAACCGGAGGATGCTCGCCGAGACGGGAGCAGCGAGATATAAGCGTCGCTGCCGCCGTGGGTTCCAGCTTCAGCTTCAGGTGAGTCTTTCTCTTCGGCTCTTCCCCTTATGGCCTTCTCTCTCTATCTGATTCGCACTGCGGGTTCCAGTTTAGGGTTCAGCTGCCTTTTCATTCGCGCGCTCCTCCTCTGCAAGGCGTCGCCTTGATGCTTCCCGACGCCACAGCTCGCCTTTGCAACGCCTTGGAGACGCCTTAGTGCTGAGGCAGACGCCATAAGTGCAACCGGCAAGGCAAGCCGATGCCTTGACCTGCGCGCACGCCTTGTCGCCTAGGTGACGCCTAGACGTCGCCTTACGGACGCCTCAATAACCATGGCAGCGGCGGTGGGCACCCTTTTTCTAGATGGGAGTGGGTCGTGCTGGGCCAGCCAAGCCGTGGGCCATGCTGTGCAGCCCATTTGGCGTTAGGGAATGCTTATGATGGCATCTTTTTGCCTGGTGTGCCCAAGAAGGCATGAACCCCCGAAACTGGAAACAAATAATGACATGGGTTAGGCTGCCACAGCCAACGGCCAATAATAATGCCATGCCAGATGCCGCATCCGGTCCTACTACTGGCCCCCTCACATACGCAAGGATTGCAAGCTCTCCCACAGTACGTAGATGCATCATGCATGGATGAATCACTGCACTCGCACTGCGCGCTGCAAAAAAAAACGAGGTATTCTGCGAACTACGAGCCCACGATGACACATCCTTTTCGCCTTGTTGTGAGGTGCGGGCGGCCTTGGCCAACGGTGGAGGCGGCGCCGCGCGTGTCGGCCACGCGCTTCGCTTGTGCGTGTGGCGTGAACCTCCCTCCTCGATCCCTCGCCGCCATACTGGAGAGGCCATGTGATGTATGTGTGACCATTTGACCAGTCCCCACCACGCAAGCCAAGCCAAGCCAAGCGCGCACGAACAGATCGGAACATTTGGGGGGAGGAGAAGAAAAAATATCCGAGCTTTCTTGGAAGTCCTCTCGATCCAGAGCTGGTCGGATCCTTGGGAATGGCGGCGGCGGCGGAGGAGGCACGAGCGGAGGAGCCCGCTCCCCCACCGCCGCGCGCGGAGGCCGCTCCTACACCTCCCGAGAAGCGTGCGTGGGAGGGGGAGGAGCGGCCGGAGCCCAAACGGCAGCGCGCATGCATGGCGGCGCTTGAGAACGTGCCTCGCGCGGCGGCGGAGATGGCGAGTGAAGAGGATGACGCAGGAGAGTTTACGAACGGCTGCGACGGTGGGTCATTCTCGTTCCACACGAGGAGCTTCCCCGGGGTGGAGACGACGCCCAAGTTCGGGTCCTTCAACCCCGCCGCCGCCGAGTTCGCGGCCTTCCACCTGACGCCCCCACCGCCTCTGGTGGATTCGGCGGAGGCGGAGGGAAACGGTGTGGATGGGGTGGTGGCTGGCGGCGAGAAGGTGCCGGAGGGCAAGGATGGGAATTCACACTGGTGTGGGAAGTAGAGGAGTGAATGACTTGGTTTTGACTTAGGCAGGGAGTTTGATGTCCTCTAGTTCCGTAGTTCGTGTAACTCCTGTTCCTTTGTTGGACAGTCTACTCCTTTTTTGTTCTTCTTTTTTTCGACCTTTTTCTTATTTCTACTTTTATTTTTATCTATTCGTGTCGGTGCTCTTGTTGTATAATCAGTGAATAGAGCTCGCCAAATGGGCCAGGCCTATCGGTAAAGCCTGAAACCATTTCTTGTAGAGTCCGGTCCAAGCACGACACGGCTCGCACTATTCATGGACCATCTTTGGAGCAACCACGAGACCTCGGTCAGGCTCAGGCTACCACCCTCACATGGGCGGCTGCACCAACACTGAACAGTCTTGTTTGTGTCGGTCGCATGGCACGACCCGGCCAGCCTGGTAAGCACGGCTATGGCCTGTGGCCAGCCCTCTGGCTGGGAGGCGGAGGGCATGGCCAGCGGCCGGCATGGCGTCAGGCGAAGGGAGGCAGAGCACACAGTCTTCTGCCAGTCCACCGGAGCGAGGAGGAGGAGGGGCGTCGTCGTCGCCTGCAGTCTTCTTGTGATCTGCCGGAGCCGGAGCGGAGGAGGAGGATGGAGTTCTTGTCGCGGAGTTCTCAGTGCAGCAGGAGGAGAGGAAGCGAGGAGTCGGGCTAGGCGGAGGGGTCGTCGACGCGACAGCGGGGGCATGAGGAGGCAAGGAGGCGTCGGGGTCGACGAGGCAATGGGGTCATCGGCAGGCGACGGACATGAGGAGGCTCAAAGGCGGCGAGGTCGGCGAGGCAGCGCCAGGCCTGGGCAGGGGCGGGGAGGCTCAGGTGGCGGGCTCCTCGGCGGTCATGAGGAGGCCTCGGGAGGCGAGGAGGCAACGTGCTCCTCGGTGGGGCATGAGGAGCCTCAAGGCGGGCGGGTCGCGTCATGGGAGGAGGCGGCGGGAGCCTCTGGCGGTGGGGTCGCATCATGGGAGGAGGAGGAGGTGGGGTCGCGTCATGGGAGGAGGCGGGGGTCTCGGGGGGCCGGGAGGCGGCGGCGGCGGGGGGGTCGCGAGGTTGGGGCTTGGGGGGAGACCAGGGGAGAAGAAGAAGGGAGCAGGGTGACCAGGCCGTGTCGTGTCGTGGGCCGTGCCCGACCTGGCACGACCCGAAAATTTCGACGGTTGTGCGATTTTTTTTGACCTTTTGACCGTTTTTGACTGTTGTGGACTTAAAAATAGCAAAAAATGAAAAAAAAATCCGATTTTTTTTTCAATAAATAGGCACCATACCCCCCCCTCATTCATCAAACCTTCATTCTCTATTCTCTCTTTGAAATTGTGTTGTGCAAATTCAAATCCGTGTTGAGCTAATTTGGCAAAATTCAAAAAAATTGTGCCAAAATTTGGAAATTTCAATTTTAAATCGACAAGTCGACAAAAGAGGTACAATACTATTTTTGTAATACTTTTATTGTTAGTTATTAGTATGCTAAGATTAAAGTAGTAATAGTTTTATTTTCGATTTTGTAGTTTTCGTTATGGACAGTCCTTACAACAGCTTTGCTCTTAGTGAGTTTGGACTTTCATCGGACGAAATTGTGTCTATAGAGGTGGCTGCGGCTGCCTCAAACCAACCGGAGGTTTCACCGGAGGAGCAAGGTGGAGTTATGTCATCAGCCTCCACGTCAGCATCAAGCTCAACGGCAACCGGAGCAAAGAGGTCGAGGCCGTCTACATCGGGAGTGTGGGAGAATTTCGACATGACAACCAGGCAAGACGCAACGGGAAATGAGGTACCATATGCTATTTGTAAAATTTATCGCCATGAATTGTCTGCAAAGTCTACAGGTGGAACGGGGCACTTGATTAGACATGCTACAAGGTGTCGAACCAAGCAAGAATTGACGATGAGGCGGACGCAGCTGCAATACAACCCCGACGGTACGGTATCTAACTGGGACTACGATCCTCAGGTAGCCCGCCAATCTCTCTGTCATTTAATTGCTTCTGAGGATTTATCGTAAGGCTTTGGCGAGTCTGCTTCTTTCCAAAATTACATTAGGACTGCGCATAATCCTAGATTTACTTCCGTTTCTAGACAGACAACAACTAGGGATCTAGTGAAATACTACAATAATAAAATAAAGGAACTATTTAGTACGTTCACATTTTCGGTGGCCCTGACCTCGGACATATGGAGTGGTCGGGCTAGAAAGGATTACCTTAGTGTAGTTGCGCATTACATTAATGATGACTGGGTAATGGAGAAAAGGAATATAGGTTTGAAATTAATTGATGTAGCACACACGGGGGAGAATATTGCGAACTGTATTATCAAAGTCATAGAAGAGTTTGGTCTTACAGATAAAATATTCGCAATTACTTTAGACAACGCCGCTTCAAACTCTAGGGTCATGGACATTCTTACTCCAGTGTTGAGTACATATGCCGATTCCTTCCTGCTACATCAACGATGCACTTGTCATATTATCAACCTTATAGTCAAATGTGGTTTAAAGAGGTTGAGTTCGTATATTAAAACTTTTCGCGATGTAATTTCTTTCTTGAATAATTCTAACGTAAGAATAGCACAATATAAGAACTTCTGCAGGGCGATGGGTGTACGTCCAAGAAAGTTCGGTTTGGACATAGAGGTAAGGTGGAACTCTATTTACCTCATGCTTAAGAATCTTTTACCATACAAGAGCACTTTTTCTGTATTTATTTAAACGCACTATCCTAGCAGCGGTACTATGCTATTAATCGAGCATTAAGGTGGCGGATCGAATAGTTTCCGAGCCGTCCGGGCAGCAGGATTCGGATTATCCGGATCGGATTTTTCTCGGATATTTTTCGGATCAGCAGTTTCGGTTTTTTTCTCAGAAATGGAAACGAATATGGTAGCCATGATATCCGGCGTAAATGGATTATCCGGATAAGTATAATCCGGATATCCGAAATTTTGGCCCACTGCCCAACAGCCCAAGTGCCCAGCCGGCCCACAGTTAGAGAGTATACCTTAGGGTTAAGTTACTTAAGTTAAGTCTCCTTACTCCCTATTTCCCTTATTCCCTAAGTCCCTAGGGCTCGGCGATTTGGCCTTGCCGCCCGCCGACGACTGCGATCCTTGCAGTCGAGGTCGGCCACCGCCCTCGCCTCGCCTCGCGCCAAGGCAACCACCTCATTGTAAGATCGAGGTGGCCGACTAGAGGGGGTGAATAGGCGTTTAAAATTCCTTAGGCTCTAAAACCGATTTCTAATGCGGAAGCTAATACAAATGCGGTTTTGCACAATTAAAGCCTAAATCAACTAGGTTCCCTAAGTGCACCAACAATACAAGTCTATTGACAAATATAACAATTAAGCATATGACTTGTAATCAATCAATTCTAGCAAGGTGAATGGCACTAAGCAATATAAGCATTCATACACAATGAATAAGCAATTTAATACAAGGTATATAAATTGCAATATAGTAAAACTCAAGAATGCAAACCACAATGACACGATTATGTTTTACCGTGGTGGTGGGAGACTTCTTGGTCTCCCATAATCACGTTGAGAAACCCAAACTAATTGGGCGGCTCCACGAATTAAGCCTTCCTCAGGATCAAACACCTCGCTCCACTTGGGTTGCTCTTTCCTCCACTCCGGAGATGGCGAGCACCACGCCACTCACAAACCGCCTGGTCTTCTCACAATCTTCTTTGAGAAGCTCACTTGGACCAGACGCCTCCACGCCGTCTAGGTGTCGGCAAACACCAAGAGTAACAAGACTCTAACTCTCACTTGAACCAATCAAGTGTCAAAGCTCTATGGATCTGAAATCCACAACCTAAGGCAACACATGCACTTAGGGTTTGCTCTCTAACCTCACTAAGTGCAACACATGCACAAAAGAGTATGAGAGGCTTGCACTAGCTCAATAGAACTCAAGGGGCACCGGCAACTCTCCCTCACACGGCCAAGGTGGGTATTTATAGCCCACACACACAAACTAGCCGTTGGGACAAAGTCTCTTTGAAAAAAGCAGGAAATCGAACGGCCGCGTTATGGGGCGGTCGTGCCGCTTCTTCCTCCAACGGCTATAAAACTAGCCGTTGGTCACCATCGAACGACCGCCAACCAAGGTCGGTCGTACATAACAATCGATACAACCGCACAAACACTGCGGTCGTGCAGCTCCACAAAGGCGCCAAATGCGGCTAAGTCCCACGAACAAGCGTTACGGAATTTTACAACCGCACCAAAGCGGTTGAACCGCATCAGCGGTCGTACCGCCAAAGCAAGCTGCGGTCGTCACCGCTCAAGGGTTTCTCAAAGCCAAAGACTTGCACCAAATGCATCTTCTCGGAAAACTTGAACCGCCACGAAATAATCGGAACAAGGGACTACGGTCGTGCATCGCTTAGTACCTTGCGGTACTACCGCTCCTCAACGAGCAACGCATGCTCAATATTCTTGGTCGTCTGCCAGATAAGCGCCCGGTATGACCGCATCCGGTCGTCTCAGCTCACAACACGTCGGTTCATCCGATTTTCTGAGAAAACCACAGTGCATTAACTTCAACTCAAATTGCAAAACACATTACGCCAATTTGATGCTAATGCAAACAAGGGTTCAAAGGTAAGATTCTCAACAAGTTGCAAAACACATTTGCACACTTTTAGAATATCCCACCAATTGCACCGCTTCAACTCAATTTGCAAAACACATTTGCGAAATTGACGCCTTGATGCAAACAAGGATTCAAGTGAGATTCTCAACAAGTTGCAAAACACATTTGCACACTTTTAGAATCACACCACAAGGAATAAGGTACATGGACTTACACCATTTGCAAAAGCGCGTTACATAAACTTAAGTCACATGCTACAAGGATTAACCATGAGCCACAACTATTTGCAAAACACATTACGCAAATATTGGCAACATGTTAAAGTGAGCTAGAGCAAACACAATGAGCTATCAACACATGACAAACTCAAGCTACTAGTCAAAGACCCTCTTAATAGTACGGCAACCTATACTAGAAATCCGGTCATCAACCAAACACCAAGACCGGTAAAGACTAGGAACACATCCTTAGCCCTAGCTAGTCATACCTTTGCCTTGCGCAAACACTTGAAGCTTGATGGCGCACATCCTTGCTTCAACTCCGGGTTCTTGACTTGATATGCATCAACTCATGATGCATCCTTATGACCTTCATCAACACATGATGAAGCTTTACTTCGGGATCTTGACTTGATGCTCATCAACACATGATGACATCTTCCATCCGAGTCTTGATATGCATCAACACATGATGCACTCTTCACTTGACCTCCATCAACTCATGATGGGTCTTCACTTGACTTGATGATCAACACATGATCATCTCCTTATCTTGAACATCATCGACACACGATGATTTCTTCTTATCTTGAACTTGATGCGCATCAACACATGATGTGCATCTTTTACTCAAGCTCTTCACCGATATCATCAACACATGATGATCTTCTCGATATGCATCAACACATGATGCATTCTCCTCTTGACTTGACTTGATGACAATCAACACATGATGTCATCCCAAGTCGTCAACCACATGGAACTCAACCTATTTATCCAACTCAAGGAGAAACGTTAGTTCCACAATATGATTATCATTAATAACCACAACATACCATTAACTCATAATGGCGGGACAAGATACCACAATCTTTCCTCATTGGTAATTGATGATAACCACTTCAATAACAAATAATTGAATGTAAATAGGTATGAGTATATAAGCACTACATAAGTTATATATACTCAACATGAGTGTATCTGAACTACACAAGTCGTATGTACTCATGAATGCATGAGCATACATAAACTACATAAGTCTCATATACTCATATGAATATATTAACTCATAAGTTAAACATATTCAAAGATATGTGAGTACACATGAACTACACAAGTTATGTTCTACTCACATATAAGTATATATAGACTACACAAGTCTTATACACTCTTATGAATAGATTAACTACATAAGTTAAGCATATTCAAGAATATGTGAGCACACATAAACTACACAAGTTATGTTATACTCACATATAAGTGTATATAGACTACACAAGTCTTATATACATACTTGAATATACTAACTACATAAGTTATATATATTCAAGAATATGAGCATATATAAACTACACAAGTTATATATACTCACATGAATATATTAACTACACAAGTTAAATATATTCAAGGATATGAGTATATCTGAACTACACAAGTTATATATATACTCATATGAATATATTAACTACACAAGTTAAATACATTCAAGAATATATGAACTACACAAGTCTCATATACTCATATGAATAAATTAACTATGCAAGGTAAATATATTCAAAGGACATGCTTCAAAGTAAAGATCCCAATTATATATGGACAAGGAACTATGGATCAATACTAATGAAACCACAAAACATATATTGAGCTCCCCCTAAATGTGTGCATACACAAATGTGTAATGGAAACATATGCACATATTCAAGTTAGACTTTTGGTGGAGTTCAACATATATTTTGGATCCGAGGAATGCAAGAAGATATATAAATACAAAGTAGAATGCATACCTCTTTTGATCTTTATATTCAAACGAGACTAAACATGATATAACAAATAGAAATGTTAGTCTCACAAATAGATTCATCATTATGAATGCATACCTGTTTGGATTTTCCTTTTGTTTATCCAATGAATTGGATTTGTCATTAATCACATGCATGCCTTCATGATTATTACCTTTATATCCAAATAAGACTACACAATATGTATATCAATGAAAGTGTTAGTCTCACAATTAGATTTGTCATTAATCACCAAAACTCCATTAACACATAATGGTAGGTCTAGATCCTTCACTCGCCCACGGCCCTCCTCACTTGGTCCATGGCCATCTCGCCCATCGGCGGCTCGATCGATGGCGCCGACCTCGCCTCCCATGGCTCGATCTAGTGGCGCCCGCCGCCGCCTCGCCTCCCCGCTGGTGTCCACCTCGCCCGCGACCTGCCTCCGCCGGCCATCTCGCCTCGTCGCCTTCATCTCCCCTGCGCCTTCAGGTCCTGGTCGTCCGACGGCCATCTCCCCTGCGCGGCTGCTCCTTCATCGGCCCCAGCACCTCACCGTGGCCATCCTGCCTCGCCGCCGGCCACCTCACCGGCCCCAGCACCTCCGCGGCTCCCCCTTACCGGCCCCAGCAGTCCAGCTCCAGCACATCCCCTCGCCGGTAAGGATCTTGATTGTTGATTCAGTGAGGGCGTGAGGCAATGACAGAATGACAGAGAACCTAATGGGTTGTGTATTATTCTTGATTGTATGATTGTTATTTAGGGCGTGAGGCAATGACAGAATGACAGAGAACCTAATGGATTGTGTATTATTCTTGATTGTTATGATTGTTATTTGTGGCTACTAATGGAGTAATGGAGTAATGGTTTGACAGAATGATAGAGAACCTAAATCCTTCTATGATTAACAACTGCCTTTTGTATCCTGTTATGATGCTAGTTTGTGTCCTGTTAATCTATGGTTTGACAATACATCTGTTATGATGTTATGACTTATGATTGTTATTTGTGGCTACTAATGGAGTAATTGTTTGACAGAATGACAGAGAACCTAAATCCTTCTATGATTAACAACTACCTTTTGTGTCCTGTTAATCTATGGTTTGACAATACATCTGTTATGATGTTATGATTGTTATTTGTGTCCTATTATGATGTTATGATTAAACAATACATTCCTTTTTGTGTCCTGTTAATCTGTTATGATGTTATGATTCTTCTATGATTAACAATCTATTATGATGTTATCATTCTTATTTTCCTTTTATGAATATGCATGCCTCATTCATATCTTATGTATTCCCTCCATTATCTTGTGCTAGATTTGTGATGGAATCTACAAGCTGGAAATGCTTGATGCAAGTGTAAGCAATACATCTCTGCTTTGTTTAGGTGCCACAACCACCACAACCACCTTCCACTGCTACAAATGATCCAGTTGCCGGTGCATTGGTGCCAAGGAATGAAGTTGATTTGACTAGTGATACTAGTGTCGAGACCGACATTCCTGCTCCTGCTGCAAAGAGAGCAAAGAAGTGCAGCTCTGATGTTTGGGAGCACTACACAAAATATGAGAAAAAGAAGAAAGGATCTGATGGCAAGATGATTACAAAGTATTGGGCTAAATGCAACAAGTGCAGGTACGAATATCGTTGTGAGAGTTCGAGAGGCACATCAGTCTTTTGGAATCACTTGGGTAGCAAACACCAAATCAAGGGAGGCCATGACTTCTAAAATTGATGAAGAGTGGAGATGGCAATGACCTTGCATCTATTGAGACTTATAGGTATGATGAGGTGACAGTTTGAAAAAAATTATATTTGGCAATTGTCATGCATGAATATCCCTTTAATATTGTTGAGCATGAGTACTTTGTGGAGTTTATCAAGTCAACTGCGCCTAGTTTTCCAATTAAAATTAGCATTCTTGCGGAAAAGATATATTGAATATCTTTGTAGAGGAAAAGAAGAAGTTGTATGATTACTTCAAAACACTTGCATGTCGCTTTAGTACAACTATGGACATGTGGACATCATACCAAAATAAAGGTTACATGTGTATTACTGTGCATTGGATAGATGATAATTGGAACATGCAGAAAAGAATTATTAAGTTTATGCATGTAGAAGGACACTATTCAGGAAGAAACTTGTGCGCACAATTTCATGATAGTGTAGTGGATTGGAATCTTGATAGGAAATTGCTTGCCCTTACTTTGGATAATGCATCGGCCAATGATGTATGTGCTAAGGGGGTAGTACTAAAACTCAATAAGTCGGCTCCTTTGATGCAGTGATGGTATCTTTTTCATGTGAGATGCTTGAATCATATTTTGAACCTTGTTGCCCAAGATGGTTTGAAGCAAATTGCACCAAACTATTGCAAATATCGAAATACAATTGCAATTGTGAAGAACTCTCCATTGCGATATGAGGAATTTATGAAGTGTGCATCAGAATGTGACTTAGATGTGACAAATGGTCTCCCCTTGGATGTTCCAACAAGGTGAAACTCCACATATCTTATGTTGAAGCAAGCTATTTACTATAGGCATGCTTTTGATAGGCTTTTCCTTCGACATAGATGCAAATATGTGAGATGTGCACCGACTGCTGAAAATTGGACTATGGCAAAATATATATCTACATGTTTGAAGAGATTTTATGATGCTACTGAGATCTTCTCTGGCACTAAATATCCAACAACAAATCTATTTTTCAATACTTTTTGTAAGATTAAGCTTGCCATTGCAGATTGGTGTGATAGCTCTGATCCTATTATATCTTCTATGGCGCATTCCATGCAAATTAAGTATGATAAGTACTGGGACAAGTCCAACATGGCTCTAGCTGTAGCATGTTTTTTTGATCCTAGATACAAGACAAAGCCGATACACTATTTTGCAGATAAGATTTACCATGACAATGCTCCAGCAGAAGTTGATAGATTCATGAGTGTTATTAACCGGTTGTTCGAGCTTATGTGTCGATCCACTTGTAACCCGAAGAAAACAAAGAATCGCAAATGTGCAAGCAGTTGATTCTCAACCATTAGACCAAGAGGTTGAGGATAAGGGGAGTGATGATGAGCTTGATGCAGATCTTGAAAGGTTCTTGCATGGCAGTAGTGCTGTAAGTCAAGGTACCAAAACTGAGTTGGAAGTATACATGGAACAACCACTAGTTGAATGGAAAACAAAAGGCAAAGTCTTATTTGATGTTTTGTCATGGTGGAAGCTCAAGCCACATGAGCTCCCTATTCTCTCCCGACTTGCACGTGATGTTTTATCTATTCAAGTGTCGACTGTTGCTTCGGAGTCAGCTTTTAGTGTTGGCGGCCATGTTGTCGATCCATTTCGCAGTCGTCTTGATCCTGAAGTCGTGCAAGCTTTGGTTTGTACCAAAGATTGGACTGCAGCGTCTCGAAAAGGTAATATCGAGTTCTACACTTATGTTTGATTGGTTTATGTGTAGTATGTGAGCAAATTTTTGAGCATAATTAATCTTTTTCACATGAAGGTGGAGATATTGGTGGATCTATCCTCATTGAGATGGACATGGAGGGCATTGAGCGATGCTTTGCAAGTTTGGCAACGGTTTGCTATTTTTTTACCTAACTATCTAGCTTATTGGCTTAATTTAATGTCACCTTGATAAATGATACTCATTGAACTACAACTTGTAGTTGCAAGAGCACGAGGATATGGATGATTTGGAGGAGGACGTGTTGGAGGATATGGATGAATGACCTTTTGATTGCCAAAGTGAATGACTTTTTGGATTCTTAGCATTATTGAACTGTGATGACCTAAGTGTGAGCTACGTTTTATGTGATGAACTAAGTTTTATTCATGTTATGTATGTTGACTTGTGAGTTATGACTTATGAGTTAAATGTGATACACTAAGTGTTATATTTGTGATGAACTAATTAATGCACCTTGCTAGTGCCAATGTTATGTGTGGTTGCTGAAAATATGAATAATTCATGAATATTTGCATCAAACAAACTAGTTATATGCTTTCGTTAATTTCTGGCATGCAATTTAAGGGGTTTCCGTGTTCCGAAAAAATATCCGCGATCGTATTCGTTTCGATTCGTATTCGCTCCGTATTCGGATTCGATATTATTCACATCCGTATTCATATCCGGGGTATCCGTATTCGTATCCGGATCCGAGAAAAAAAATGTGAAAACAAATATGGTAGAGTCATTATCCGTCCGTTTCCGATCCGTTTTCACCCCTACTAAGCAATATTGGTTCGTTGCTGAGAAGGCACTGTCATTTTTAGAAATTTTTTACGAGGCAACTGTTGCTTTGTCCGCTGTCTACTATCCAACATCTTCTATCATTGTGCATACTATTTTACGGATTGCTACTCAATTGAAAATGTTTGAAAATGACATAGTTTTACACGATGCTGTTGTTTCCATGAAATCTAAATACCTTAAATATAGGAGAGAAATCCCTTACCTATATGCATTTGCATTTCTTTTAGATCCTAGGGCTAAAATTGGTGCATTTAGTCTTGTACTTGATCTTCTTAGTGATGCTACGGGGCTAGACTATCTTGACTATTTTGCGAAGTTAGTTCTCGGTTATCTGAGGTTTACCAAATGTATGAAAATAAGTTAAAGAGTCCGTTACTTAGCGACCTCCAGTAGCCCCCACCTCAAGTGGAAAAACAAATATGTGGGGCGCGATCTTCGGTGCCTCTTCCTCCAGGTAAGGTCCAGTGGTTCTTCTTCTTCCTCTACACCAACACCTGCTCAGCCAAGACCCACAAGGAGTGGAGAACTATCCACCTATCTGGACAACGATACGGTGGATTTCAACTCAGAAGGCTTCGACATTTTGCAATGGTGGCAAGCCCATAAGTTAACATATCCCGTGCTATCCATACTTGCACGTGATGTGTTAATTGTTCCTGTCTCTACGGTTTCCTCCGAGTCTGCTTTCAGTCTTTCTGGAAGGATATTGGAGGAGAGAAGAACAAGTCTCACAAGTGAGATGGTAGAGATCCTTCTAACTGTGAAGGATTGGGAACAAGCTGATTCACGAACACAACACTGTGGAAAATCCAGAGTTGTCGGAGGTATTCGAAAATCTGTACTTAGATAATGACACCGACACATAGAACAAAGATGTATCATGTATGTAGAATTGTAGAGCTATAGGATGTACTCTTTTTCCTTTGTTAAGGTTTTCTCATTTTGAGTTTTCACTTGGCAAATGTTTTAATAAGGTAGCCAGTTGGACATCAATAAAGCTCGTCATTACATTTTCAATATGATTGTCTCAATTTTTTTAATTTTCATGTCTACTTCTAAATTCTACACATTTTTCTAATTTTTTTGGATTTTTTTGGATTTTTTCTGTTCTGACGGGCCAAACGGGCTCAGGCCGGTCCGGCACGGCACGAATGCCCGTCGGGCTGTGCTTAGACCGCCACCCGGTCCGTGAGCCAGCCCGACACGACACGAATAGCACACGGGTTGGAACGAGCCGTGTCTAGCCGGGCCGAGCAACTCATTTAGCCAGGTCTGTCAGTGATTTGTCATGATAAGATAGCGAATAAAAAGTGTTTTTTGTTGCTGTAACTCGGTAGTATTCGGCACACAGGTTCACATCCAGATGCAGCCTGTTGCAACTTGCAGTCAACGGAGCCTTCTTATCTTCACACCGAGGTACTGTTTGTGCTGGTCAAGTGCCTGCCGGCCCACTACAGTATACTCCATATCAGCAGCCTACAATTGAGCCGAGCACTCGTCCTCTCCGATGCAGAAATCTACAGGCTACAGCTGCACTTGTAGCTGTACACTTGTAGTACCCTCTTGTCGAACTAAGAACAGTGATCCTGGCCGTACGGCACGAATCCGGTTATACTTGTAGTACCCTTCTGTTCTGAGCTTCCGAGGAACACAAGTTGCACAAAAGTAGTACGACGACAATGTAAGATGTATGTAGCAAGAAGCCGCCGCAGATTTGCATTTTCCGCATTATCAAATATCAAGCTAAACCAGAACACTACAAAAGGTTATAGGTTAACAAATCACATATCAAAATCTATACTCTTTTGGTATGTATTGAGTTATATGTACCAACCAGTTCAATTAAAATCTTAAATTGATAAGAAAAGTTGGCAATATACTTCATTTTTTTTTAATTTTAGAAAGGAAGTAACAACTCCCAGCTCAGTTCCCTGCAATATACTAGGCAATATACTTCAATAGTCTCGACTCAAATGTGAAAGCGAAGCAGATCGTTGCCATTTGGTGCTACTAGGCTAGTCCTGGTTTGGTTTTGTTGAGTATGGTGACTTGTATCTAATCAACTAGGAGTCTATGACTTAGAGAAGTGTGATACAAGGATTCCTATATAAATCCTAATCCTGGATTCTTGTTATTTCGGTTCTTTTTACGATATTCATCTATTTCGTTTTTGGTATCGTGCACGTACATGTCGTGTCTCACAAACTCTGATCCGATCAGAAGTGGTATCAGAGTGTAACAGGGTTACCTGCATTAATTGCATATGGACATCCCTTGGAGAGTAGTGGTGAAAATGGTTCAGAGACCGATCTGTATCATTTTCAAATACGAATGCTATCAGGCCAAGTATTTATTCAGACCTATGTTAGATTCAATTATTTTTGTCGAAAATGAATACAAATTAGGTAGCGCACAATTTGTCGAATACGAATACGGCTTCGGATATCCGGTGATACATACTCAGGCGAATGATCGTGTAGTAAATAGGGTGATTCTGGATGTGGTTGCCTCGCTTGAGTAGTCACTAAGGATTTAACTTTGTGCGTCATTGATTTAAGCCATACCGTACAACCACATGTCCAGGATGTGTGGGACCTGGCTGAATAATTAGCAATATTTTGATTTGGTTTAATTTGGGTTGTTGAATTGGCGCAAGAGGGGTGCAGATTTAGGCGAAACCTTAGTGTAACATCCCAAAGTTCTGTTACCAAATTTAAAATTAATAAAGCATTATTTTACTGGATTTTCCGAGATTTAAATGAGTTTTCATGCTTTTCTTGAGTTTCCTAGTGTTAGAAGTCAAAAATAAAGTTTATTGAGGTTTCTAGAATTTAAAAGGTTTTCCTATTTTCTAGAATTAAAACTAAACTATGTGCAAAAATAAAAGGCAATAAATAATTCTATTAAGTTCCAAAAATAACATCCCAAATTTTTTTATTTTGGTTAAAAATTAAACTTAAATATTTTCCGTGAATTTCTGGATTTTTTTAAAAAGAAAGATTTTCCTATTTATTTTAAAGGAAAAATAATTTATTTGCAAATCTAAATACCAATGTTAATTGGAAATATTTTATTTAAGTCTAAAATACCTCAGGGAATTTCTGTGAATTTTCCCATAAATTTTGGGTTTTATCTGCTATTTTCTAAGGGCTTAAAGTGATTTGGTTCCATTTCTGGAATTTCCAAATCAATTAAAAATCAGGAAATTCGTTTTTCTTTCTCTCTCCTCGCTGACAAGCGGACCCCACATATCAGCCTCTCTCTCTCCTTTTTAAAAGCCGACATACCCCCATTCCCCTCATTCCTCCTCCCTTCCCCATTTCTCCCCTTTGAACCCGAGCGCCACCCCGCCCCTTTCTTCCCTAACGCCGTGTGCGCCACCTCCTCCCTCTCCTCCACCACCGGCCACCCGTGCGTCGTGTCACCACGCACCCCTCCTCCTCCTCTCTCCATTCCCCCTATTCCACATCCTTCCTCTCCCCCACATGGCCGAAGCTTCTTACTTTGGTGACTTCGTTGTCGCTGAAGGTTCTCCGACGACTTCATCCACACCTCTGGCACTGCGTCGCCACATTCTACCTCGGGCTCTCCTCGCCTTCGCCGAAAGTCCACCAGAGCTTCGTCACCATTTGCACCGAACCTCGCCGCCGACCACCACAACACGCTCCGTCGACGTTTAGGTGAGCAACAAGTTCATCGTGACCTCCTCTACCTTTTGCGCACTTGCACTCACCTTGCCATGGTGCACAGCGCCGGCGAGCTCGTCACCGTGCGTCGTCGCCGCCTATACCCGCGCCACCTCAACGCCAAACCTCTCCTCTAGTAGGCCTTCCACCACCCTAACCATGTCACCTTGCGCCCCTTGTCCTCCTCTTTCTTTCCCCTCATTCTCCTCTCCCCACCCCCTCTGTGCTCGCCGTTGAAGCCTCCCGGCCGAACCTCCTTTCTCTGGTGTTTTCGCCGTCGTCGAAGCTCCTATGTCGCCACCGCAGCCACCCCTAGCTTCGCCTAGCCGTGTTCTACCCCGTGCCTCCTTTATTTTCGCTAGACACCCAGAAGCATTGTCATCCTTCTTTGCAGCCGCCAGTCGGCCACCTTCTTGCGCCTCGCCACTTTTCTGTTGAAAATTAATTCGGTCGAAAATCATTTATCCCCTCACTGACGTCAGCATGCCTCAATAATTGATTTTCCTTTAGAAAATCAATTCCAAAAATTCTAAAATTTCCTAATTCATCATTTCATGTGATTTTCGAACTTCTGGGCGTTCATTCTCCTTCATACAAATTCCGATTTCAACGATTCAAATTTCTAAATTCATCTAGAATCAAGATCTAGCTATATATGCTTAAATTAATCAATTTGGATTTCATTTGAATTTATTTTAATATTATTTGAATTTGGCTCGTTTTCACGTATAGGTTTCGACGACTCCGGGGAAACTAATCTTTTGGAAGAGTTAGATCCTCAAGCATATGAGCAAGACAAGTTACATCATTTGATCATATTTGAATCCTAGTATTTAAATTCTATTTTAAACTATTACTGTATGCTTATTTATACTCAGTTATTTAAATCCCTGTGTTAAATTATAGTTATTCTCAATTCCTTTGTATAGCCAAATGTTGCTATTAAATTAGCCATTGTTTGATACCATACTTAAAATCTAGTTGGTACATTAGTATGACTAGAATATGTTGAAAATTTTTGCTTAACAATGCTTAGACCTGAAATATTTGATTTGGGGAATTTATAATCAAAAGATCAATTGTTGTCTAAAATTGTATCCATGGCATTGGTTTGTCATGGAAATTTACAAATGCTTTGAAAACTGAAATAAAATTAAAAACTGGTTTAAACTTGGGCGAAATGGATGTTTGGATGGTGTAGGTTTATGCACGGGTTCAATTCGGGAATGGTTGAGGCCTAGGGGTTATTTTGGAAAGTCGCCTAAGTCAGTTAAGAACTGGTCTTCGAGCCGCATCTTGCTAAGCCCCATCGTACAACCACATGTCCTAAATGGGCAGAACTTGGCCAACTAATTTATCATGTTATAGCATTATGCCTGCATGCTGTTTTTAGGTTTATGCTGACGATGGTAACGGACCTCCACGTCTGTTGAGGCTTGCTTCGGGTGATGGTAATAAACATCCATGTCCAGGCAAGCTATCCCCCACAACGGTGAGCTCCGGGTCGATGGTAAATGACGTCCATGACCTGGAGTTAAGCTCATCGGGGCGGGTTGGTGTTAGAGCATGGTATTTGTAAAAGCATCATGATAATCGCTTAGTCGCACGCCCAAGGAAGTGTGTCATGACCGACATGTTAAGCAAATTATCTCTTGCGGGTCAAGCTGTACAACTTCTTCAGAGGGTAAAACTATTCGAATACCTATGTCCACAGCCATGGACATGTTGAGCAAAGCCACTCAAAGTTAGACTTTGGTTTTGATTTCAAAACATTTTACCAAATAACTTTGGATAGTTTATCTAACTGGGAAATTGGGCGGTTAGCCATGTGATAGGAGTGTATTCTTCACCATTTGTATGGTGGCTATCTTACTATAAAACTTGAGAATTTAGAAAATGAATTTTAGGTATGGAATAAACTGCTTAGGAACTTAGTACAAATATTGAAAAAGAAAACATTGCTTTATGCCAAAAAAATCAACTCTATAAGCCATCATTTGTTATATCCTCATGCATTATAATATGTTATTGGGTGTAAGTTGCGGAGTACATTCATTTGTACTCACCTTGCTTAATAAATTGTTGATCAGGAGATGATTACTACGAGGAGGATTGTAACACCCTAGTCCTACAAGGGCTGGAATG
Source organism: Phyllostachys edulis (assembly GCA_036346405.1). Lineage (NCBI taxonomy): Eukaryota > Viridiplantae > Streptophyta > Magnoliopsida > Poales > Poaceae > Phyllostachys > Phyllostachys edulis. The sequence goes on along the minus strand of CM070554.1, from coordinate 13,451,411 downwards.
CTACTAAACTAACATGTTAACAAAGCTAAAACAGACAACAAAATTCTAAATTTCGGTAGAACCTCCCCTGTATAGTTAGCTATACAGGAGGTTCCAACAATCATTAATATCAAGACAATAGTGAAAACAACAAATATCAGAATCATCGCAGAAGTATAATCTGATCTCAAGCAACTATATCAAAAGGATGAGCTAAGTTCCATACGATTATTAACCAATCTTAAAGGAGAAGAGTTATCACCACAGCCAATATTTATTATTACAGTTCATCAATAATGAATGATTAAATTGAGCGAAATGAAATCCTAGACTTGATTAAGGTGAAGTGAAAAGGTAGTGTGTGTCTATTCCTCCCCATGGAGCCAACCTCAAAGATCACCTAAAAACAACAACAAACAAAGCAAGAGTGAGTCAGAGACTCGGCAAAGTCTGATAAATGAATAATACATAACAACCATGATCATGTGAACATCATTAAAGTGTATGAAATAAGCACGAAGCGAGCAGGATGAAATGAAGGGACTACACATATGTATATCTGGTATTGCTAGTGACACACCGTCGGTGTTCATAAGCTCGCATCTTAACAAAAATCGCGGGGATCCAAGTCCGTATAAAGAACATTTCATACGGGTGTCCCAAAACGCCCACATTGGAATGGTGGGTCTTACGTGCCCATCCTGGAATTGATGGGTCTTTTTTTTTAATCCACTCCCGTGGATGTAACATGATGTAATGGATGCATGGAATGTAATATGAATATTGAAAGGACGTGCTCTAATATCATGAAGGTAACACATATGGGGGAACATGAACATTAAATCATAACATAGATCTTAGAAGCACAATACCAACATCGGGCATTCAACAAATTTCTAATTATAAGAAGCATCCAAGTACTTGTCCATGTTGAAATGGCGAGACTTCACTACCCGTTTCAGTGGTGAACACGAAAGAAAGAACGAATATATATGTTGAACGTAAACACATTATCGAAGAATCAGGGTATCGCAACAATGAAGGGAAACATGGAGTACCGAAATTACCCATTTCGTATTCATCAACCAAGTGAACAAACCACAAACAAGACAGATCAATTGTACTTGCACTTGCCCACTGTCATTATCATATTTCATCATTGTCATCATTAACAAGGTAGTCTCTTTGCTCACCTTGGCCCATCACTATTGCCATCAATCATGAAACTATTACCATGTAAACATCATCATTTTAAACATTGACATGTAAGCATCCTCATATAAACTCCGCCATGTAAGCGTAATCACATAAACCTTAGCATGTATCGTCATGTAAACATTTCCATGTAAGCTTCATCACATACGCATCATCATAAAACGTCATCATTAAACTATGGCATTCATACTCATCAACATTACCAAGCAGCAAGCATCCTGAAGGTATTAAAGGAGGCCGGGAGGGGCGCAGGAGGGCCTGTCCACGTCGATGGGCGCCGTCGCCGTAGGATTCGCGATCAAATCGCGCCGCCGTCCGATCCTTCGCCACCAGCTTCACGCTACTGCTTTCGCCACACGATCCCACGCCGCTGAGCGTCGAGCGTCCGATTGTCCGCGTCGCGCATCAAGGTAGGCCCACGGTCGCGTGTCCGCAGGCCCACGGTGAGATCCACGTGTGCCAGTCGCTCCTCGCCACGCGCCTCGGCGCCTTGCCCTCGAGGCCATCGTTTGCCTCTACGCGCGTTTGTACGCGCGCCAGCATCTAGTTACCATTAAACTATGGCATTTAGGCTCATCAACATTACCAAGCAACAATCATCATCAATCAACTATGGCATTCATCAAGTATATAATATAATAACTCATTAATAATACTTGCACTTGCCTCAACCGTGAGACAGAAGAAAAGGCGGAACGCTCTAGCACCGGGTTTCACCACCACTTGGTAACCAATAATATGATACAAGGCATCAATCAACCATGCAAAACAAGTCCCTAATCGCAGCACTCTACAACGTTCTCCCATAACCCAAGTTTAAGCACTTGAGATGCAAATTATAATAAATTTGAAATCACCAGAACTCCACTAACTTCTCAGAAAATAACAATTTATTGTGATAGACCACATACTCGTGAAATGGATCCTCAAATGATGTAGTATTCATGATTACTTTAAGATCATGAGTTCACGAGCAGTCTATAAGGATGATTTCCAAACATGATCTCATAAGGACTAACATGCATGTCATAAACATGCGGTGTACCCTATGGCCTGAATAGCAAATTAGTGACTGCCACCAGATTTTCAAATTAAGAATCTACTGTACTTTGAAGGAAATTATCTTAACCTATTATCATAACAGTGTAATGCAGTGGTCCTTGTATAAACTTAGAACAATGTGTGCTATGTCCCACTACTGTCTTGCCATAACATACCTATAGATAGAGAAAATCCTATCTGGTCTATAAATTCATCTAGTCATAAAATCTCTGAAACGCCTTAGTTGTATGCAGTACAAGTATATTTCACTATTAGTACCCGAGCTTCAACTGTAACTCAAAAACTGGATTTCAGTTAGCTTTGATGATGAACTAGGAAGTCTCGCACCTTCTTGCAAGGGAGGTTGAAAAGGAGAGTTCAAAATTGTCACATTTTGGCAAGTATCCCAAACTAGTTTGCAGTAGTCTTGAGTGGAATCCTTTGATTGAGCAGAACCCGCTGAAGAGGTATAGTTGCACAGGATAGGAACCATTTGAAATTTTGAGCTCAAGTTGAACAACTCAGCCGGAAAGGGATTGCATCACACGAGATTCCAAATAGTTTTGTAGTACATGCAGTACCAATGTTTGACATTAGGTATGAGGATCGATACTAGCATGAATATCAAAGAAACACCACCTAAATTCCCGGCTTAACAGATTCGGGCAAATCGTCGAGCACATAGTGCGCAACTTGAAACGATTAACACACATTTTTTCCACCGATCGGGCCTCTCAACTTTAAGAAAGCGGCGGCTGCCGAAAAGCGAACTGCTGCCGGAAGGCCTGACCAATGATAATAAGCGGATCGTTGAGGGCACGAGCCGCTACCGTGCGGCGACCTTCAAGAGGCGGCGAGGATATCGGAGACAATGGCGAGGAGGTGGAGGTGACCACGAGCGCCACGCCAGTGGCATGGCCGCCGCAAACCCTGCCGCCATGAGCATCAAGCGAGGCGGTCAGCGCCATAGGCGCTTAACGACGGCGGCGGCGGTGGCTCGGCCTCCTCCTCCCTCCTCATGGCCCGCGCCACCATCGTCCTCGAGCAAGCCGCCGTCCCGCCAACGTCAACGGCGTGGGCGCGGCGACTCGAACTCGGAGGTCTCGAGGCAGGCGTCGTGGGCGCGAGGCGGCAAGACCAGTGGAGGAGACATGGCGGGGCGGCGCCAATGGGGAGAGGCGGCTTGGTGGCGGCGCCCTTGGGAAATAAACACCGGGAGGCGGCCAAAAGAATGGGGAGGTTGCAAGTCTTTGGCGACGGGAAAAAAAAAAAGGAAAGGGAAGGTGCACTTGACTAGGGTTACAAGGAGTAGAGGCAGCGTGGGCTTTGGGCCATGGGCGCCTCCCCTTGGCAAACAAGGCCAGCCAGGAAGGCATGCGACTGGTGAAGCCCAACCCCATAAATCCCCTAAAACTCTGAATGTTTCTCACTAATAACCCTTTCCCGATTAATTCTCTCTCTAATCGATAATCGGGGTATTAAAAGGATGAGAACTTGGACGACTAGACTACACCCCAGACGATTGCCTGTGGCGAATTATGTGGTCTACCTTTTACTTATGCTTCTACTGTATTTTGTTCATTGGCTTTATGCCCCATGTGTAACAAACTTTAATTATTATGAATGAATCACGTATTATGGTTTTGCTATCATTTTTCTTTGACTGTGTACACTAGCTACTGATCATGGGACTAGTGTTGAATCATAGAGGATCCGGGATCCTTCGCTCCCGAGTCCGACACTTAGCGAGTAGAACTGGATCAAAACAGAACTTTGTAAAAGCCTTGTAATAATCGTTTAGTCGCACACATTCGGAAGTGTGTCAGACAGATATTATAAACTGATTATATCTTGTGAGTCAAGCTGTACAACCTCCGCATAGTGTAAAACTATTCGAATAACCGTATCCCCGGTTATGGACAATACTTGGTGATTTCACACAAGAGGTAGATTTTCATAAAATATTCAGATGATGGTATGGTTAGGAAGTGAACAGGTAGTTCACCGGTTGTTGGTTGGGAAGTGAACGGGGGTATTCACCGATTGTTACAAAGAAAACCGTTAAAGTATTTAATATGTCTTTCAAATTGTGTTTTTCAATCTATTTACCGTATTTACTGTCAATACTGCTTTCTGCAAAATAGCTATACAACTATCCTTGTTCAAGCCTTGCAAGAATACTATCTGCATACATTTTTCTATGACTTGCTGAGTTCTTTATATATTCACGGTTTTGCGCCATTGTTGATCAGTCATTGAGAAAGAACCAGGGAACACAGAGTTCTATGAGGAGGAGTACTTCGAGAACTATGCGAACTAGGTTACGTTCTCCACTCGATTGTCTGTGGGCATGTCGGATGGCTACCACGAGTTTGTTTTATTCCGCTGCAAATTTATTTATTTACCTTTAAGCCCCGCGTGACAAACTTTATAAACTTTGACCATAAGGTTCGTTGCTTCTATTAATATTATTTTGCTTCCTTCTTAGATGTTTCGTTGTATGGATATGATTCCATCAATGTTGCGACTGTGTGAACTAGTTACTGATTTGGGACTAGTTTAGAATACGCAGAGGGCTCGGATTCAGAGATGCCCAGGTCCCGATAGGGATACATTTAGAATAACATCATATAAGTTAAAGAGCTTCACCAACAAGTCACATACTTGTTAATCTTTATAACTGATAACTCATTCAAGGAACATAATAACATTTATTCTATAAATTATAAATATAGATGTGATACAATCATCTCTATGGTTGTCTCTAGGGCATATTACCAACAACGGATTGGTTCATGTTTTTATGAACAAAGACTGACATTATACTTGCTTTTCTCTTCCAATTCTGAACAATGATTGAAGTTATTATATATGTGCGCAGGCCAACCAGTCAGCAACTGAAGCTTCCTCTCCACCAACAGACGCATAAAGTCACAGCGACTACTAGGGCGATTCAAAATGTTCCTAAGTATCAATCTAGATGGGGCATTATATGAGGATTCATGCACGGGGGTCATGGTCATGTTGTCAGAAATGACAGCGGGATAATCAAGGAGTGGGAATGGGGAAGCTCATGCATGTTGGGGTGTTAACAAGCCGCACTTTTAACGACTTCTGGTAGGCGATGGGTTGATCGGTTGTAGAAATTTGAGCGGTTGGTGAAAACGTTTGATGTTTGATAGTCTAGCTTTTAGGTAGGCTGACTGGAGCTTCTGAGTTAGGAAATGTCTGAAATACCTTGAGACAAATAATGACTTGTTTGATGCCGTTTAACGACAATTAATGACAAATGAAAATTCACACACAAGTAAATCTTAAAGACAGTTTGCAACAATTAACGCAATTGATGACAATTAGTACACAAGTAAATCTTAACGACAATTGACGACAATTTGCACAAAGTAAATCTTAATGACAATTAATGCAACCGATGACAATTATCGACAATTGAATAGCAACAATTGATCTAATTCCATGATTACACAAGTAATCAATTCAATGATTACATAAAAAGGAAATAAACAATTTAAAAAAAATGAAAATGAAGACGGCGAGATGTCGGGAGGAGGACGGCGGCGGGAGTAGGACGGCAGCCGCGCCAGGCAAGCAGAGGATGGCGACGATGGAGACCGAGGCAGCGTCGGGGGAGGAGGACATCGACGCGAGAGGAGGATGGAGGAGGAGGGAGGCGGCGGAGAGAGGAGGAGAAGAGGAGGGCGGCTGGAGGAGGCTAGGGTTAGGGTTTGAGAGGGGTGGGGTGGGCGGTTTTGTTGAGTGACAATGACGGGTAAATAATCCCCAACTCTAGGGGCAATCTGGGAAGTCAAACCCGACGAAGCCACATAAGTCGCCAGGCGTCTTCTAGCTTCATTGCGTTATGCTTTTTGCCGACTTCGAAAAGCGGATGAAGAAAGTCACCTATTTGGGACAACTTCTTGCTCATTTGAGCGAAAAGCCGAAGCCGTCCTAGACAAGCCCTTAGTGAAGCGATACATGCATGTTCACGGACCCTCTGCATTAAAGGTCTAAATGCAGACGATGAATAGTCCGGTGCATTAGGAGCATCTCTCAACCGTTTGATCGAAATTCAACGACTTAGATCAAGTGCTACGGCGCCGTACAACAGCAAAAAAAAACCAACATTAAAATATGATCTATAGGCAGAGGCATATGCCTGTTTGTAGGCTATTCGCTTTGCGTCTGATCTCGGGATGGGCAAAATCATCGTTGAGACGGATGTTATCAATGGGGAGTACTGATCAAGACAATTCAAGGCTCGGGGTCCTCTACAGATAAGCTAATTCTTATTGTTATCTAGCATTTTAGAGTTTTAAAGTAGCCTACTGTCCGAGATCATGTAGCCTAGCCCACGTCTGGTAAAGCAGGGATCTAGCATGAGCCGGGGAGCTGTTACCCTAGGGCATGATTCGGCCCCTGATTTTGTAGCCTCGTGGGGGAGGTGGATCGATCCAAAACGAACGGTCTAGCTTATACGCTTTAGTACCGAAGAAAACAGTAAAATCGCTACGGTGTATTTGCCGAACTAGGTATTTTACTATTTCTATAGTTACTCTGATTCTCTTCTTGAAATCTTGATCATCTTGTTGAAATAACTGTTTAAACGGTGAATATCTACGGTACAACAAAGGATACGGATCAGCTGGTGGTGTCCAACGATTTGGTAGAATATATGGTCTAATGGAAACTGAACATTTCAAAAAAAAACCGTTCCTAAGTATCCTAGTATGGCCGACGATCTTGCTTTATGCCTCTACGAAGACAAAATGAAACAGAAATGCAGTAAACACAGTTATGATCGTTGAGTATTGGCAAATTTACGTTTCTAAAAAGTAGTAATGGCCCCATTCGCATTAGCCTGGTGCTAATAAGGAGGTAACAAAAGCATTTACCCAGGTTAAGCGCGCTCTTAGTTCTTCTATCCAAGTATCCAACCGGCATCAATAATTCCGAACGTTTCCACATGCTCCCTTAAAGAACGAACAATGTTACAATAATGCCCTCATAGGGACCAAATATAAAAATCATTACACGTGGACAACAAATAACCCAATATGTAGGGGGCTAAGTGAATAGGCCCTTCAAAATCCGCCCTTTATAATCGCACCACACTCCTCACTACCGCCATCTCCAAGCCCCCGACGACCCTCCGCCTCGACCTCGCCGCGGGTCCAGCCTTGGGCTCGCGGCTCTCCAGAGGCTGCCGGATTCGCCTCCTCGACGGCGTGTGGAAGCAGTCAACCGGCCCGCCGGGCGCTCGCATCGCTCCCCCTCGGCGGCGGCGGCGGCGGCTCGAGCCCGGGCCGCTACCCCCGCCAAACCCTAGATTTCGCCGCCCCACGCGTGGTGGAATCGTGCGGCTCCTGCCTCCCGTGATGCCTATATAAGGAGGTCCCCTCCTCCCCTGAGGCGCTCGACATAACCGCTCTCGCGTTCTAGGGTTTGCGCCGCCTCGAGGACAATGGGTGGACGCACGGTGGTCTCCGACGAGGAAGGTATGCGATTTCGGGTGGTTTGACGCTCTCGGCGGAGGTTTGTGTGCGTTTTCTAATTGAAAAGTTGGTTTGTTCGAACCCTAGCAGATGACTTTGTCGTCGACGAGGAGGATCCGCGGCCGTCGCGGAGGGGCAGGGATGATACGGACGATCGGGACGACAATGATGACGAGGAGGATGAGGAAGGTCAGATTTTTCCACAATTTCTCCATTATGTTATGTTGCGTGGGCGATTTGGGCGGTGTAGTTAATCCTGCTCCCCGATTGGAATGTCTTTCTTGTCTTGTGCGGAATTGAGTTTTTTTTGCTTGTTTTCTTATTTGAATTGTTCCTTTCGTATATTAAGATGATTCTGGTATTGAATAGAGTTTGCAGTAGTTGCCTTTTTTCTATTCGAATCGCTTGTGATTGTGTGCTTGAGTTAACAAAGCAATAATGGGGGTAAAATTGTTCATGCGCAGAGGAGGGACAGGATGAGTACGAGAAGGATGGCTTCATAGTGGATGATGCGGATGAGGAGGAAGAGGAGGAAGAGGAACACAGGGAGAGTGATGATGAGAGGCGGAAGAAGAAAAAGAAAAAGAAAAGGTAGTCGCTTTTGATCCCTCGTTGGGAAACAGAATATGATCTCTTGTTTATAAGTTCCTGAAATGTAAGAGATGTTTCCAGGGAATCGGAGTTCACTCTTGATGAGGATGACTACATGTTGCTCCAGGATAATAACATTCATGGCATCCAGCGTCCAAAGCCTGTATGTTTGAAGATAATATTTATGTCTTTTCTGAGCTTTCTGCTCAAGTTTTTAGTGTGTTTCTGAAGAAAGGGCATTTTGGCTTACTCTAGGGAAACAAATTTAAGCGCTTGAAGAAGGCAGGAAGGGAATCTGAAATGGGTGAGCGCTCTGGCTTCTCAGATGATGATGGATCAGGAAAAAAGCGTACCGCCGAGGAGAGAGTTCGTAATAGCTTATTTGGTGACCATCAAGGTAGCTGCGTCTGAATATACTTCCTTGTGCTTGTGTTTGATTGCATGAAGTAGCTTGTCTAATTTTCTTATTTGCTGCAATACTATTTCCTCAGATGTGACCTTTGAGGAGGACATTGACGAGGAGGATCAGCAGGCAGAGGAAGATGAGGTTGGTGATGACGTGGAGGATGAAATGGGAGATTTCATTGTGGACGAACCTGAAATTGATGGGAACGGCCAAGTTATAAGGTACGGTACTTATTTTTCATATTTTGTGCCAACTGGTTTTGTATCTCTGTGAAACCATGTCAAACCATGTTTGCTGCAAGTTATATGCACTTACTGTCCTCTATTGCAGAAGGGATAAGGTTAAAAGGAAGCCACTACGGCAAGCAGCAGGTGTATCATCATCTGCCTTGCAAGAGGCCCATGATATATTTGGTGATGTTGATGAGCTATTAGCTCTAAGAAAGCAAGAGCTTGAAAGGGATGCTGCAAATTCTGGTGAGCTGAGAGGGAAGAGACTTGAAGATGAGTTTGAGCCATTTATTCTTGCAGAGAAGTATATGACACAAAAGGATGAGCAAATAAGAGAGAATGATGTACCTGAGAGGATGCAGGTAAGTACCAGTCGACACTTTCAGAGGCGTTCTTGATTTGGTAGATAGTGCCATAGTGCATGTCTAATTTATTACTCCTTTGGCAGCTGTCTGAAGAATTGACTGGCTATCCTCCAACGGACAACACAATGATAGAGGAAGAAAGTGCATGGATACACAGCCAACTTACTAGTGATGGGTTTCTGTCCTTTTTTGGCAATGAGCAAGTGAACAAGGAGATTGAACAGAAGGACATTGCGAATGTCTTGAGCATGCTGCATGTCAACAAATTTGAAGTATGGAAAATTATACAAGTACTCTGCATAATACTTACTCTGCTGACATAGTTTTTGTTACTTGTCAGATTCCATTCATTGCAATGTATAGGAAGGAGAGCTGCCCGAGTCTGTTAAAGGATCTTGATGCCAATGAACAGGAGAATGAAGAAGACACACCAAAAATGAGGTGGCATAAGGTATTCATTACTAGACTTTGGTTCCTCTCTGTGAATTTATTAACATTTTGCAATTACTGACACAATTCTTGTGTTCTTTTTAGCTGCTTTGGGCTGTTCAGACCTTAGACAGAAAGTGGCTACTTCTTCAGAAGCGCAAGATTGCTTTGGAGATGTACTATGAAAAAAGATTTGATGATGAGAAACAAAGAATAGATTATGTTACAAGGCAGGCACTGAATCGGCAACTTTATAACTCTATCATTGAAGCACTAAAGGATGCAAAATCTGAGAAAGAGGTGGAAGATGTTGATGCGAAATTCAATTTACATTTCCCTCCTGGTGAAGTTGAAGAAGAAGGGCAATTTAAGCGACCAAAAAGGAAATCCTGGTACAGTTTTTGTCACAAGGCAGGGTTATGGGAGGTTGCTAACCAATTTGGTCGGAGTGCTGAGCAATTAGGTCACCATCTCACATTAACGAAGATACCTGTACGTGATCTAAGCTGATATTTTGCATTACCTTTCTTCGGAACAATACTTTATGCACAACCTATCCATTATCTGCATATATCTTTGTGCGCCCTGGCTAAATCTATATTGTAAAAAAAACAGTTTGGCACCTTATCATCTGTTTCTTTCAGGAAGCGGGTGAGCTTGATAGCGGGAAAGATTCTCCTGAAGAGGTTGCTGCAAACTTCACATGTGCAATGTTTGAAACACCACAAGATGTTCTTCGTGGTGCCAGACACATGGTACTCAATTTCAACCAATCATTATAGGGTAGAAACTTAATTCGAGTTAGGTTCTTCATTTCATCTTATCAAAATGTTCCATTTCCCCTGGTTCTTTGTCTTATCAGGCAGCAGTTGAGATCGGTTGTGAACCTATTGTAAGAAAGCATATCCGGAGCATCTTCATGAATAAAGCTGTTGTCTCAACAAGCCCCACACCTGAGGGCAATTTGATCATAGATCCCTATCATCAACTATCAGGTGTTAAGTGGCTGCGAGATAAACCACTAAACAGGTTTGTAGATGAACAGTGGTTTCTTATTCAGAAAGCAGAGGAAGAAAAGCTCCTCAAGGTTACCATAAAATTGCCAGAAGATGCAAAGAAAGAGCTCATGTCTGAGGCCCGCGAGAATTATCTAAGTGACTGTGTCAGCAAGTCTGCACAATTGTGGGATGAGCAACGAAAGATGATACTGGATGATGCCTTCTTTAATTTCCTTCTTCCATCAATGGAAAAGGAAGCTCGATCTCTGTTGACAGCAAAAGCCAAAAATTGGCTCCATATGGAATATGGGAAACAGTTGTGGAACAAGGTTTCTGTTGCTCCTTGGAAGAAGAAGGATGCAGACAAGAAGGATGCTGACATTGATCTGGATGATGAATCAGAGTTGAGAGTTATGGCCTGCTGCTGGGGTCCTGGGAAGCCAGCAACCACTTTCGTAATGTTAGACTCATCAGGGGAATTGGTTGATGTTCTGTACGCCGGTTCTATCAGTATTAGATCTCAAGGTGTCGCTGAGCAGCAACGAAAGAGGAATGACCAGCAGCGAGTTTTGAAGTTTATGACTGACCATCAGCCGCATGTTGTGTGCGTAGGAACATCAAACTTGTCCTGCAGACAACTCAAGGATGATATTTATGAGGTGGTATCTGAGCTTATTTGTTTTTAAGTAAAAGTTTTCTTATCAGATTAGAACAATATGCCTTTTCTGTTTGGAATTATACGCTAGCACCTGCATGAGCATCTTTATAAAGGGCCCAGCTAATTAAGCTTGATCTTATCCTTTTTTGTACGATCAGGTGCTATATCACTTGCGGCATCATCCATCACCGTCTCCAGATAATTTGTTGCAGCTTGTGTTGTTGTGTTGTATTCACTAATACCTGAGTTCACCTTGCTGTTGGAGAACACCTCATGAGATCAGCTATTGTTGTTGCTGTGCACTTCTTTTTTCTTCTATTTTTTACTTGTAGGCTGACCCATGAGCTGGCCTAATGTTGTTCCTGTTTTGACCAGGAGACACAACATGGCATCCCATTAGGCCTGATGAATTGTAGCGGGTTGGGCCAGTGGGTTCCTTGGGTTTCCTTGACCTTTTGCACATAGCTTTCTAATGCTCGCTGCTGCTTTTCAACTATTAACATTCTATTCTTTGGACGTTTATTGTTGGCTGGTTGCTCATTTTTAGTGAGGAATGCAGTTGCTCCAGTATTTCAATCCATATTAAATATTTCAAGAATCCTGTATCTGTCTTCTGTTCATCTTTTTGTTTGGCATGAATGTCGTGGAGTATTGCTGCTTTAGTTGTCATCCTTAATACCTTATATTAGATATTTCCAAATGTTTGTGTATACAGCTGATTGGTTGATTTTTCATTTATGCTTTGCTAGATAGCTGTCAAGACAATAGTACTTTGTGGAAGTTGGTTTTAAAGTGTTATGATCTGATTGCTTAATTTTGAACTGACATCCATCATTGCATAGGTTATTTTTAAAATTGTAGAAGACCATCCAAGAGATGTTAACCCACAAATGGAAAATTTTAGCATTGTCTACGGTGATGAGTCTGTTCCTCGCTTGTACGAGAACTCTCGGATATCTTCAGATCAACTGCCCGGCCAGTCAGGTATAGTAGCAAAGCTTTAATTTGCTGTTAGTTCTTCTGATCATGTACCTTCTCAATAACTAGCTCTCTTTTCATCTCAACTTGTGTATACTGTATAGGTATCGTGAAGCGGGCTGTGGCACTTGGTCGGTACCTGCAGAATCCGTTGGCGATGGTTGCAACACTCTGTGGACCTGGGAAAGAGATTCTTTCATGGAAATTACACCCTCTCGAACAGTTCCTTTCTCCTGATGAGAAGTATGAAGTTGTCGAACAAGTAATGGTCGATGCAACAAATCAGATAGGTTTTGATGTTAATCTTGCTGCTAGTCATGAGTTGCATTTTTCAACATTACAATTTGTTGCTGGTTTGGGGCCACGCAAAGCTTCAGCTTTGCAGAAAGAATTGGTTAGAGAGGGATCCATTTTTAGTCGTAAGGAGCTCGTAAAACCTCTAGGCAGGAAAGTATTCATGAATGCGTCTGGGTTTTTACGTGTCCGACGGAGTGGTGCAGCTGCAGCTAGTGCTCAAATCATTGATCTGCTTGAGGACACAAGGATCCATCCTGAATCATATGCGTTGGCAAAGAATTTGGCCAAGGATGTCCATGCTGAGGATGCACCACATGAAGCGAATGAGATGGACGATGATGAGCAAGAGATGGCAATTGAGCACGTAAGAGAAAGGCCACATATGCTGAAAGTTCTTGACATTGATGAATACATGAAGAGTATTCCAGAAGACTTGCAAAAAAGGGAAACATTGCGTGATATAAAGATGGAACTGCTGTGCGGTTTTTCTGATTGGAGGACCCCCTATGCTGAGCCAAGTCCAGATGAGGAATTCTGGATGCTCTCTGGTGAAACTGAGGACACGATATCAGATGGAAGGATTGTTCAAGTAACTGTTCGAAATATACAAGAGAACCGAATCATTTGCACCTTTGATTCAGGTTTGAAAGCCATAGTCATGGGAGACAACTATTCTGATGATGGCTTTGATCCAGAATCACTGCAGTTACATGAAGGTGATGTATTAACAGGCAAAATTAAGAATGTGAATAAAAATAGGTTCATGGTTTACCTAACATGCAAGGCCAGTGAAATGAGGAGAAGACCATTCTCCAGAAGTAATCATGATCCATACTATCATGAACAAGATATGTCTTCACAGAATGAACAAGATAAGGCTCGGAAACAAAAGGAACTTGCAAAGAAACATTTCAAGCCCCGAATGATTGTCCATCCTCACTTTCAGAACCTGACAGCTGAAGAAGCAATGCAGGTTTGCTGTCCCGCTTCTGTTCTGCACTCTTCATTTCTTTCTTTTGTTCTCTGATACTATCTGATTGAAACTCTGTTTGTTGAAACAGTTCTTATCAGACAAAGAGCCTGGTGAGAAGGTCATTCGGCCTAGTTCTAGGGGGCCATCATTTCTAACACTTACTCTGAAAATTTTTGATGGCGTCTATGCACACAAGGAAATAACTGAAGGTGGAAAGGATCATAAAGATATCACAAGTTTGCTTCGCCTTGGAAAAACACTGACCATTGATAATGAAACTTTTGAAGATCTTGATGAGGTTGGTGCACATGATATTTCAATAGTAATTTGGCTTTAGTTCAATATCAATTAGCTGCAATTCTAATTCTCTTGTAGCAGTTAGATTGGTATTCTTTTATTTTTGAGCTAACTGATGGATCTTTCCTTTTATAAAATATACAGGTTATAGACAGATATGTGGATCCAATGGTAGGCCACCTGAAAAGCATGCTCTCTTACCGTAAATTCAGGAAGGGGCTAAAAAGTGAGGTTGATGATCTGTTAAGAGCGGAGAAGACGGAGAATCCTATGAGAATAGTCTATTGTTTTGGCATATCTCATGAACATCCAGGCACCTTTATATTGTCTTACATTAGGAGTACAAATCCACATCATGAGTATGTTGGGTTATACCCGAAGGGCTTCAGATTTCGGAAGAGGGACTTTGACAATATTGATCGCCTCGTGTCGTATTTCCAGAAGCATATTGACAAACCACCACCTGATGCTGGTCCATCAATGCGAAATGTCGCTGCAATGGTGCCTATGAAAAATTCAGCTTGGGGTTCTGGTGGCGGCGCTGGTGGTCCAAATGATGGATGGAGGGGAGATGGTAACAATGATAGGGATAGACCTTTCTCTGGTAGATCAGGTTAGTGCTTAATGTATTTACAATACTTTGTCATCACAGCTTATCTGCATAGGTTTTATTAGCCAGTTTTATCAGTTAAAGATGCTTGCATAGCTTAATATTTCCATTGAGGACTTTAATGTTAACATTGTCGTTCTTCAGAGTCTCTCAGTGGAACCACAGATTTGCTAGTGTCCATTTCAGCTAGCACATTGTCGTTCTTCAGAGTTTCTCAGTGGAACCACAGATTTGCTAGCGTCCATTTCAGCTAGCTGTAGCGTTCTTTAGGGTTAATTCCCATGTTCCTTTTGTTGCATGAGCCAGTGTTTTAAAAATCATTTCCTGGAAAAATAAGTGTTACCATCTGGTTTTCAGGAAACCAGCAGGTTTCCAGTGGTCTTCAGCTCTACTCTCATTCTTTTATCTTTTCTACTCTTTCTGGTTTATCTCAATTTTGTGCTTCCTAAACCTTCAGCGCATTATAGAGGGTTTCCACTAAAATCTGGCAAAAAAAAGCTTCACATGACTTGTAACCAGCCAGTTACCACCAGTGTATTAACCCTAGCATGGACTGTGCTTGCTACATTTATTATAATGATACTAGATCCTCAGAAGTATGCAATCACTCTTTATTTATCACATTTTCTCTAAAGCAGGAGGTAGGTTTGATTCAAGGAACAGTTCTGGCGGTCGTGGACGCGGGCGTGGTCGTGGTAACTTTGGCAGTGATGATGGCGGTGGAGGTTGGAGTGGTGGTGGTGGCAACAGTGGGGGATGGACTGATAATATTGACAGTGGCGGAGGCGGATGGGCAGGTGGCAGTGGTGGTTCCTCCTGGGGAGGTGGTAGCGGCGGCGGAGGATCTGGAGGCGGAGATGCTGGAGGGGGTGGCGACAGCAACCGTGACAATGGTGGCGGAGGCTGGGGAGCAGCTGCTGGTGGATCTGATGGTGGTAATGGTGCCGGTGGAGGCTGGGGAGCGGGAGCAGCTGCTGGTGGCTCTGATACTGGATTCGGCTCTAACGACTCAGGATGGGGCAGCGCCAAAAAGTTGGTCCCAGCACAGAATGGTAGAAGTGGGTCTTCCGGCGGTGGTGGGGGCTGGTGAGTGGTGACGGGTGTGCCGTGCTGCATACACCAGTGGAAAACTATCCATTTCTGGTCATTGATATGGTCCCTTTTGAATCCTGTTCTATTTCTGGTTATTGATGTCGATGGGAGAAAACTGCTACCATTCTGGACTTAATAATATGCTAGTTTCTGCCGATCATGTTACACTATGGACCAGGGAAAAAAATTCTTGGCCGGTAACCGCCAGTTACCGGTTACTGGCCGGGGTCTGGGATGCAAAATCTCGGCTGGTTTCCTCGGGTTTTGCAAGTTCAAATTCTAAATTTTGAATTTCGATTGGTTTTTAATCAAATTCAAACAAATTTTATCCGAATTTCCCCTGAAAAAACCGGTAACCGGCTGGTTACCGTTCCCCATGGTTGGTTGGGAAAGTGCTCCGGACCGGTTCTTGTCCCTGCTATGGTCGGCCCTTATGTTTCTATGCATGTACAGTTTTCATACATTTGGTGTCTTATTTCTTGGAAATGCGTGCCTCGAACGCCCAACATCTCGATGTACTTTTTTAAGTTTTTTTTTTTAAAACCTTCTCCAGTTCAGTGGGTTGCACTGGGTGCTGTACTTTTCATTTGGTAGTCCGAATATGAAGTCTTAAGCACGTTGTTACGTTGACAACGGCTGTTACCATTTTTCCGGATGGATACAGCTCAACATCAAATTGCCATGAATTTAGCATTACTTGCGGCTATACTCAAATCAAGACCAGCACAACAATAACGCTGCGAACTATGAAGATAGGTAACAAAAGTAAACGTGCATCCTTTGTCAACACGAAAATTACAGGATAACAGTTCAAATTTACCAACGAGCCTATTTTGGTTCATATCACAGGACTGTTGGTGATATAACTCTCACGTATGTAATAATTAATGCCACTTCCCACATTGTTTCATTCACAATTACCCGAATCCGGACCTGCACAGACCCAGACGCCACAGCATGAACGCTATACAATATACATGCACCTTAACTAAGTGAACATACAAGCAGCAAGCCTCCGGATTATCAACCAACACCACCATATCCGTGTCACCCTGCAGGCGAAGCCCACGCAGATCGGATGCAGAGATAAGTAACCAGGGCAGGAGTTCAATGGTTGTAATGCCATTGCGAATAGCTTAATTGACCTGGATGTTCATAAAATGTCGCATCACCTGTAGCTCCCTCATCACATTAGTAGGAAGGTCTGGAACTGGAGCTAGATGAGCCAAACGGCCACAGATATGAGAGGGAGCTACGCCGCCAGCCTTGACTCCCACCGCTGTTAGTTCTTGGCGCAAGACCACGATCATTGCTGGCAATCCCATGACCAGAAGTTCCATCGGAATTGGTCGAAGCTGAGCGCGAACCGATGGCGCCACCTGATCCCTGTGACGGCAGCGGGTGGCGGCAGACGGGGCAAGAGTTGTGCTGAACCAACCATGGAACGATACAGTCGGTGTGGTACAGGTGATTGCATGGCATCTCCCGCGCCTCCGACCCGACCTCAAACTTGTCCTGGCAGACCGGGCAGTGCGGGTTGGCCTGAAGATTCCGGCGGCTGATCCTCACCGCCGGCATGGAGTCGATCGCCGACCGCGAAGCAGGGGGAGGGCCCTGACGGTTGTTCTGCAGGAGTAGCTGCTCAAAGAGGGCTTCAAGGCTGGGACCAACAAGGTAGCCACCGAAGTTGCCACGCTCAACGCCAACTCTGGGGCCTCCCCTGAAGAGGACACTGAATCCTGCATGCTCGCTCGCATGCGCAGCAGGTACATTGCTACCGAATATCAGAACGTGGCCGGCACCTGAGGGGATGATGCCTTGCTGTGTGCTTGTCCCTTGTCTGCCGTGGAGATCAAACTCACGCTCGTTACCTGTTCCTGCCATCCGCTGTCGCATGAGGGCGGACATTGCCTCCGTCATTCCGGATCGACGGTCTGGATGCTCGTCAAAGTCTGGCCCAGCAAAGCCGTAAGTGTTCATCGTTCCGCCCATCTCACCGATTTCCTGGATGAAGCCGTCATGGCAGTTGGGGCAGGTAACATCTTGCCCAGGGATCTGTATTGGCCGCCAGCACACGTAGCACCAGTGCGTGGCTCTATTTGACATCTTCCTTGATTCTGTGACAAATTAAGCACTCAATAGCAGCACAAAGTTCCTATGTATAATGTTCAGGGCACACCATTTCTTTATTTAGTAGTAATGTGGAATAGGTCACTGATTACATACAAGAACTAAGTAGCATTGCGCTAGTGCACTAAATTTAGTTAATGTAGGATTTTAAGAAATAATTGTGTATGTCCCTTGGACCCCCACACCCTTTATTTACAGTGCCAAATATTATAACCGACTTGAACTCTTAGACTCTCCAACGACTTGGACTAGTTACTAAGTGATGGACACATCAGTATTTATGTGATGTGAAGGAGAGATGGTGAGAAGAAAAGGTGAACTTGTTTCTAGATGAAGAAACAAACAAGTTGTTGATACTAAGACACAAGAAACAACAAAATAACTATTGAAAACTTGCTTGTTACATAAACACTTATTTTGTGGGTAGCAATTAAAGTTTTAGATACAAGAAACAATCCATTGAAAGACTTGTTTCTTTTTATTAAATCGAGTACTCTATCTTCTCTTAGTAACGAGCTAGGAAACAAACTATTGTAGATGCTCTAATATCTCCAACACTCTCCTTCAAGATGGGCATGAGATAACAATTATGTCTATCTTGTTACATATTACAATATCATTACTAAAAAACTACCAAAACCTACCATCCATCGATTTCATAACCAATACCATCACAAAGACCAAAAAGTTGCTCACCACCAATGCTATCAAGGACGTCACCAAATTCATCTCCACCATCTACCAGCTGGCCCGACCTCAACCTCATCTTCCTCTACCCTCATGCCCCCAACCACCCCCCAGCTTCCACCACTCTGCCCACACGCCGTAGTCTCGGCCTCCATCACCTCTATCTTTGTCATAGACCATTACGCTTGACTCCAGTCCCAATTCTCTTTCGGATATTTTTAGCAACACTATCTCCGGCACCCATACCAACACTGCCGCACGACATAACCTCCACTGGAGCTACCACCAGCTCTTACTCTGTCCTCACCACCATCAAGATCATCACCACCATGCAACACTTATCACAACAAACATATCCCCAACCAGTACCAACACCAACTCCAATGTGCACCTTCGCTACCAACTCCAACATCAACACCACCTTCGAGATAGCCATCAATTCCACCATTAGCATAGCCACCTCCTAAACAGTCTTCTCCCCCTATCTTCCATGCCTCTTTACTTGCATTAAAACTCCACCATCAGAATCGTATTATCTATCACAACCTCTGTTAGCATCTCCACCACAGCCATAACACACACTACATCTTGCAAAAATCTATACCACACCAGAATCGTATTATCTATCACAACCTCCGTTAGCATCTCCACCATAACCATAACACACACCACACCTTACAAAAATCTATACCACACCAGATTCTGTCACACTAGACCACACCAGATCGCAAACTCTTCTTCCACCTCTCCCTTCTACTGTAGTACAACACAACACCAAACAACAAACAATTCCTCTCTCTCCTTTCCCCAATACAACACACGCAACCTCTCTCTCTACACATTCCAATCACCAAACTATGCCACACGTCTTTACCACGATCACGGCAACACCTCAATCATCAACAGCCTAGCAGACAAACTAGCAACACAACCACTTCGACCAGCATCCTCTTCCTATGCAATTCCAAAATCTATTTATTGAGGGGGAAATGTGCCGATACTATTAGTGCCTAAAATGATAAACCAAACACACACTATATTAGAAAGTGCCTAAAATTATAAACAAAACACAAAAACTATATTAGAAAGAGACCATGCAAACACCCAAAAGGTACTCAAACTAGTAGATTGGTCATGTTTTATATCAAATTTGTCACAACCTGAAATGAATATAATACAGAAACTAAAAAAGTAATAACTACACTGATGAATTGTTCACTAACAGAAGTTCCATACTAGGGCAGAAGGTAATATTCGGATTTGACAACTTGTGCAAACTTTAACATAACACAAGGACCAACATGCCTAGGAAACTTTTTAGTTCACAAATTTTCGACAGACAATAGGTAGGCAATAGTTAAGAACAAAAGCTTATTCTCCCCTTCACCTCTAATAATTAGTTCAGATTATATCAGCAAGTGCACGGATACCAAAGTCCAACACTAACATTCATATGCTTGTTTTCGTCGAATCAGTTTGTGGTCAAAAGCTTAAACGGACTATTACTGAGCATGTTGGGTATTCAATTAACACGCAGACGCTACAGGAAGCAAAACTTAAAGGACATGATGATCCTGATATGACTGGACTTTGCAGGATACAGACCGAAGGCTAATCGGCGAATGTCCCATGTGACTTTTTTGGTTGAAGATCATCAGGTAAAGATGAGAATTTCACCACAGTTTTCCCATGTACTGTTCGGAAACACTAATTAGCGTCTCTACAACAGGGGTACCCACCCCTCACCACACACACACCCCAAAAAAGGAGACAGAAGTTTGCCATGTATTTGGCCTTGAAAGCACGCACTCTTCCACCAGGAATTCTGTTGATCCGACGAAGCCCTCGCTTTATTTTCAATTCAGGATCAGGGAAAGAAGATCAGGGAAAGAAGAAAACAACATGGCGTAGGCAGGTAGCCAGGTAAGGATCTAGCAAACCTAATCTGAACCAAATCTTGCATCAGTTTCTCTCACATATGCGCCAAACCGACTCGGACAAGACACAATTAACCATCAAGGATGATCGATCGACGATTGATCCAACATATAGCGGCAGTATCTATGCGGCACAACACAATTAGCTATAGAAAGTAAAATGAACGAGAAACTAAGCATACCTTGGAGGGAGGAGGAACAGGATAAGGGGATGGTTTGGGAGCTGGAGTGATATGGGTGGTGATGGAGTGGACTGACAGGGAGCTGGGCGCTGCTGCTGCCATCTAGAACTTGCCCAATTTTTTTTTGGGGTCTTTTCCGTTCCAATTATTTTATGTGTTGTGTGCGGCTCTCAGTACAGTGCTCAGTGTCACTGACCAGCGCTAGTAACAGCAAACACGTTGTCTTCTCGAAAGAAAAACGAATTCTCACAAGGCATCGATGGACTATTGGCGTGTTAAGTTGGACCTCATCAAAACCATCAACCATGACTCGTGTCAGCACTCAGCACTGATCTTGAAGCGTCCACTGTCAAAATCCTCATTAACTCACGTTCTCTTGCTCGCCGTATTTCTTATCCATCATCGAAAGAACAAAGGCAACCACTAGTGACTGAACGAGAGAACATTTAGAAATCGCATCCAACAGGTTAGTCTTTCATTTTGGTTGAGAGAGAGAGAGAGGGGGGAATCGGGTTAGTTTTTTGGGAATTCTTATATAACTTTCGACAGTTTCTTGAAGTCAAAATTGTTATTTTTCTATTCGTTAGATGTGCTATAAGATTTGTGTTGTTGATGTGTTGTAACAAAAAATCATAATAGTTGAATTTTCATTCGTCCAATATGCTTTGAGATTTACATTTTTTTTTCCATCTAACGAATTGGGTCCGAATTTATTATGATTTTGTATTCGGAACATAACGAGTTCACCATATTGTCGTATTTTGTTGGTATATAATTTTATTTTTTGTCTTTATTTTTGCTCAACCTCTCAAAGTATATGTGAAGAACATAATTGGTTCACCACATTGTTGTATTTTATTGGTATATAATTTTTTTTCTTTGTTTTTGCTCATTTTGAATCATGTAATGGAAATATAAGTTATTAAGACTTTCAAAAATAATTACGGTAACCAAGAACCAAAATTACATAAATAATTTACTGTAATTTATGTATAATGGAGTTGTAAATGAACTTTCACAATGTGACAGTTTTTTAGAGAGAAAATAGTCGAATTCTGTGTAGATAGACCCTAGGTTTTTTCTAGAGGGGAAACAGGTTAGTTTTAATCTTTCAGATTACCCGAGTCGGAGGAACGACTTGCCTGTGCAAAGGCACCAGAAGCGAACGAACACGGCCCTGGCAGCCCGGTCCATTTTAGCCGAAATAATGCGGCCATGCGGCGTCGCTTCTTGACGTAATGTTCAGGCCATTAGGCCGTTCATGACAACAACATGGCAAAGACGCCTTCTCTCGACACCACCGACACACTCCAATCGCGTAATGCAGGGCCATTAGGGCATATACAACAGTTTGTCTCTTAGGTTGTTTCTAAAGTCTCCAGCTCATTTACAGACAACTTTAGAGACAACATCTCTAACAAATTATCTATAAAATCATTCATTTTCAACACAACTTCTCGTCTTACACACTCACAATTTGCGATAGTTTACATACCCAGCTTGTTTCTTATATAAGAGATGACTTATTCTTTCTCTTCACATCTTCTCTCTTCTGATTAGATTTTTGAGTGATATAACAACTAAGATAAGATGACCACCGTTGAAGATACCTTTAGGCCGTTCCGAACGGCAACACACCAAAGACGCTTCGCTCGGCCGTCGGCCGAGTGGGCGTCGCCGACGGTAGTCCGTGGCGAGCGGCTCGCTTGGCCCCATCTCGAGACAAAGCGGGGCGAGCGAGGCCCCTCGGACATAGTCGCAACCCCCCGACGCTCCCAGAAAGCATGTATCTCTTCGCGTGCCCTTGCAGCCTTCCGCGCGCAGAGACGAAAAAATCTCTTCATCGACCCTTTCGGGTTCGCCTTCTTCTAACGCTGCCACTTAGCGCCATAGCATACGACGCCTCGATAGCACACCCGCAGAGGCCAAATAGACAGCAGGCTGTGCTCATCCTTCGGCCCCCGCAGAAGAGCGCAAGACTTAGTCCTCAGCGCCTTGGCGGGGCGAGGCCCCTACTGGGCAGGCCATTTGGATAGTTGCCGGTTAATATGCAAATATCGGGAAGCCCACGTATAAACAACCAAAGGTAGACGCAATAAAACCATTGCGAACAGTGCGGAAATGATTCATTCCAAAAAGGGTCATTACAAAAAGGACCCCCCCCCCAAAAAAAAACCACTCCCAAGACAATAGGAAAAAGTGGAGCGGACAACAAGCCCTACCAAGTTAAAAACCTAGGAAACTAGCGCGTGGAGGGTCACACCTTGTCCCTGTGGGTGGCCCTCCGCTCCCCGTCTACCGGAGCCGCTGCTAGAGCGATCGCCGGAGCCTTCCCCTTCGCTCTCTGCGCCCGGACATCCCTTAGGGACGCCATTGCGGCCTCGAAACCGCGAGGTGTCTAGAAATCCTGGAGAAGAATGTTGTTGCTCCGTCGGTTCCGATGATATGCGGCGGCCACCTCTTCGACGGTCGCCACGGCAACAGAGCAGGTGGAGAGGGCATCCATGTGAGCGTAGCCCACCTTATCAAGCAAGGCGAGAGCCGTCAACCAACCCACCTTAGCACAATGGTCCCCGTAAACGTGGGCAGTCGGGAGAAACACCTCCCCCACGCGTTGAAGGCATCCCAGGGTGACATCAACCTCCGTATGGGTCTGCAGGGGGGGGGCATAGCACCGAGGTCCGCCACGGCTCCTTTGTGGATCTCCATCGCGTCCTAGATCGCGCGTGCCACCGTGTTCGAAAGGTCCCGCTCCGCCTGGATCTCTTCCTCGAGCACTCTCTAGACACCTCGCAAGACACTCACGTCGGCTTGAAGGGCGCTACGCTCCTCCTCAAGCCCTGTCACCCGGGCCTTCAAGGCGGTCAACCATCGCGCTCGGCACGTAGGCCCTCGCTCCGCCTATGCTCCGCGTCGACCTCCCTTTGGATCTCAGCAAGGCCCCATCACATGTCGAGGTCGATCGCCCGAGATAGCATCAGGGTCTGCACACGCACCCACCCGTCAAGAAAAATACATATAGGTGTAGCCACTCAGCAAAGCAACAGGAAAAACCTTTGCGGCGTTCGCCTCGACGCCCCAGAGCATGTCAGTGAGGGACATCTTTCGAAAGAGCTCCTGCGCGAGGGACAGAGTGCCAAACCGCGCAATCTCCTCGTAGACCTCAGCAGCGCCCGGACGAACCTTAAAGTCTGCAGGGCAGAGCAGGCCCACATTCGCCGAGCCCACAACAGCTGGAGCAGCGGATGAAGGCACCACCTTGGAACTTGCCGATGCTGAACCACCAGCACCGTGACCATTGCCTTGGTCACTAACGACAGCCATACCGGCCGACGCCTGCGGGGTCATAGGCACAGCGTCGGTATCCCCAGCACCCATCTTATAAGCGTGCGAGGATGTACCGCCACACGAGGAAACGTCCAATGGCAACCTCGCCAAGCCAAACAGGCCCGCTACGATACCGTCCTCCATCGCCGCGCATTCTCCTGCCCTCATCGGTGCACTAGCCTCAACTGCCTCGCTCGCGCGGCACTCATGGGAAACTGCGCGTACACTCGAAGAGAGACTGTTGGACTTGGCGCGCTCCACCTGCTCCGAGGGCCCCCGCGTAGCCCTCTTAGCCACGGGTCCCGCCGTATCCTCCCTGCCGCAGGAGGAGCCACCCACCTTGCAAGGGCCACCGCGATCGGCCCGCGAACGTCAACTTCAGGCGCACGGGCGTGCTTCCTCTTCCCTTCGTTCGGATCCGGACGTTCTGCAAGTCGGACCGACGCGCCATACGCCCGGTTCAACCGTGCATCCCGTGCCACGAGCCTGCGCCTAGCATGCTCTTCGCCCGTGTAGGATCCCAAGAGCACCTCCGCACCCCGGATCACTTCGTTGATAGACGCAACTACCAGCGAACAAACAAGACAGGTTAACAAAAAAAACAACAAAAACATAAACAAACAAAAAAGAAGACATATGGCACAGCGATTTGTTACCTTCGCACAGCACGCCCTCCGGACCCAGCACGGTCAGGGTCGGAAGATCAAACCTTGGAGCCCCCAGCTCAACATGCCACTCGAGGGCCAGGGGCTAGACTCAGAAAGCACAGAACTCCTCCACGAGGTCACGAGTCAAAAGGCGTTTGATTGCATTCAGCAACAGGTGGAGGAGAGCCTCCTCCCGCGAGGTCAGGGCAATCTCGGGCGAGGCAGTTAGCTCAATTAGACCCCCTCCCCTCGAGTGAAGACCAGCCTCCACTGGCGAGGTATGGTAGAACCACCGACGTGTCGGTCGAAGATCTCGGCGATTTGCGTGCGTGAAATTTGTATATACATCTGCATCCGCACCTTCGGCTGGAAGTTGACGCTGTCGAAATTCAGCGTCTCCCCGAGTTTTTCTTCTTCTTCGGCTGGCACCGCCCATCATGAAGGTAAGTGAAGAGTCGTCCTTCACCGCTGGTGCCAGCAGACCGAAGAATCCACTCAAAGACACCCAACTTCACGATGGAGTTTGGCGTAAGCTATGCCAACTCCACATCGTATAATTGGAGCACTTCGGACACCAACCCAATGCACGGAATTTGAAGCCCGACGTAAAAAAAAGTGACGAAAACTACCGCCTTGTCCGGCCTCGGTGACGACAGCGTCTCCTGCCCCAGAGCCCTCACCATTGTGAGGCTCTCTAGCTTCCCCTCGTCAACGATGGTCCGAAGAACCAGCTCCGTCATGGTCGATCTGCTGAGATCACTCGTGTACTGCATCTCTCCTGCGCCCTCCTTGCTTCTCTTTGTCATACCAAAGCAACCCGTATCACTCTCAAACCAAAGGAACGAAGCGCATTCGGAGGCAGGGCGACGGGCTTTTCTCACCAAATAGCAAAAGATTGAATCGAACAAAGGGGGGGGGACCCCTATTTATACAAGCCAAATCACAGCAAAACCGAGTAGGACAATTGATGAGCCGCGGACCAACCACCACATGACAAGTGGCGCCGACGAACAGTTATGGCGCGTGATATCAAATCATTGCGCACGCCCCCCGAAGGGGCGCCATTCAAAACAAACCGGCCTAGCGGCCGGGCACTAGCCCCAACGGCGGCGCGTAGGAAACGACGGGGCGCGATACAAAGCCTGCCACGCCGACCCCAACGGCGGCGCGCAGGAAACAACGGGGCGCAACATCAAAGCCTGCCACGACCCCAATGGCGGCGCAATAATGGGGGGCACATGCTTCGTCTGGCCGAAGGGGACGGTGTACCTGTACCCTCTGGGAAAAAAGACGCGATTTCAGCCATGACGAAGCAAGACCTCGACCTCGAGGGGCTTGTCATATGGGCGGCCCACCGGCCCCCCACGACCAGGCGAACACCACAAGCACCCCCACCCTTCTGAAGGGCACCAAAAGGGCCCGAAGGCAGTCGAAGGGACCCGGAGGGTCTGAAAGTCCCGGAGAGCCCTGGAGGGGCCCGAAGAAGGGGGGGGGGGGTCCAAAGCACTACAACTTTTAGGGTGGTCAAGACCCTTCGGACTGGATGCTTTCTGTACCCTTCAGAGAGCTGTAGGACCGCTGGACCGGACGCACCAGTTAGATGGACCAGGACCAAGAGGGTCCACCATGAGCCGAAGGCTGTGTATAGGGGTAGGAAAAACCCCTGCAGCCCCTACCAGTATAGGGTCATGTACGGGGTAGATCTGTACTCTCATGTATATGTTAGAAAGGCTATAAATATCCACCTCCCCCCATGTAATAAGAGGAGGCTGAGTTTTTTTGAGCAAGCAGTACACATTCACTTCCTGGCAACCAATCCCCTCTTCGAGGACCCTTCGGTCACTAGCGTGGACACTAGGGGTCCTATCGCTATATTGTTTTGTCTTTCTTGCCACAACAATACCAATGTTGATGTATTTTCTGTAGAGCACTAGAGCGTACATAGAGACCATTTAATGCATGTCCATTTTCTGTAGAGCTTCCTACTAGTAGTATTATGCAATAGTAACAGATGAAGTGTCCATTTAGCAGTCCTAATACACCTCAAGGTTTTGTGCACTTGAATGCCCTAATATACACAGTCTACTGTTGCATAAGCTAACCAGCGTAATTTAACAAAACCAAACAAATGATGATGATTTGTGAATTAAGTCATGTTACTTCCACACCCATTTGCATTTGTGCATCTTTCAAGTTCAAAATCTGCAGGAGTCTGGACTCTGGAATAGCCAATAATCTTGCGTTTCAATACATATGTTTTTTTTGTGTGTTTTCATGAGTCCTTGTTTTCTCCTCTATGTTTCGTGCAAAAATTGCTGTACTGGATTTTTACTAAAGATACTATTGTATTCAGTTCGTTTTTGGTTTCCTTGTGTACACTGAAATTTCCATGTGAAATACATTAATAATCTTCAATGTTCATGTAGGCGCTAGGCAGGAGCGAGACGAAGAGTTGCCGCCTGAGCCTAACCTGCCTAGACGGTCGAACAAAAGCAGCAGCAGGGAGAGAAGGAAGTGAAAAAGAAAAAGAAAAGAGAAAGAAAAAAGAAAAGAAACTTACTGGTCTAGTCCAGTCCAACCCAAGCCCAGCACTAACTCGACCGCAACAATCATAACATCGATCAATCGAATCATTGACCTTCCAGAATCCAATGGTCCAAATTTCCTTATCCTCTTGCCCTGCGACTGTCCTCCTCCTCCGCCTCGCTCTCTCCTTTCCACCCTCCCATCCCGCTGCCACCTCGTCCCCCTCCCATCAGCACAAAATCCAGCTGTGGGGAAGCGGAATCGACTGCAGGGAAGCGACAGCAACGTCGATCCGGCTGGCGGCGCGGTGGAATTGACAGGGGAGACACGAAAACAGCGGCAGCGACGTCGATTCGGCCGGCAGCGCGGTGGAATCAATAGGTGTGACACGAAAACAGTGGCGGGAACACGAAAACAGCGGTGGCGACGTCGATTCGGCTGGGGGTGACATTGATCCAGCCTGCGTCCACGCCGTCTTGGGCCGCCTCCCCTGCCTCATCCTGTGTCGACGCGATGGGGAGGTGGAGGCGCCGCCTTGGAGCTGCCGCACCTTGCCTGCTTGTAACCGTCTTGTCCTGCCTTGGACCCATGTTGACCGCCTAGGCGGGGCTAGTGCCCAGGCCGTCGATTACCCCTAAGTTGCTGTGGTGGGGCTGCGCCTAGCGCCTAGACGGCCGCCTAGGGGAACATATAATCCTGCACAGCGATGCATACAAAGAATTTGAGAAGGAAATTCGGGAGGACTTGCAGGAAGTTGATGACCGCCTTGAAGAAGAGGAGGTAAGGCTAACCTGCACTCTACGTTATTTGTACTCTACGCCTTTCAAATATTGGTTCTACACTGCTGATACTAGCAAACTTTGCATGTACATTGTACATTGACCCTGCTGCTGAGAGGGAACAGTACTTGATTTTAGAGCAAGAGTACGATATTTGCCACATCTTTGTGCTGTTCAAACACCCATTGTCATGGTCGGAATTACGTATCGCCCATGCTCAGCGAAGTTAAGATTTTTATTGTTGTCATCCATTGATTTGTACACAGTGGGTACTGTAACACCTCGACCTGCTACCTGGATCCGGAATGCTACTACTAAACATTAATCATTACAACTTTGCGCAGCCAATCTAACAACTAGATATATCACAACAACAAAAGTGAAACATCTAGGGAGAAAGGTTTTCTTGAGAACTATGTGTGATGTGGATGACCTATTCCTCCTTCCCGAAGCATGTCATTTGCAATGATCATCTAAAAAAAACAATGACAAGCAAGGATGAGTCCGGAGACTCAGCAAGCACATAATAGAGACGATAATCACTGCAACACAAACATAACATAACCATTTCACCATTTCCATCATCAACTCTCTATTAGTGCAATTCATCATCATTCTACATGCTCATTTGATCATTGCATTGCCCATGTATGCGAATGCACCATCATGCTCATGCTCATATGCATCTCATCAGCTGATACCGGTATTGCGGAGTGTTCACCCGTCGATGATACACTCTTCCCCCATCTTCGTTAGGATGGGGTCCTTACATTGTAGGACTTCATTTAGTCCCTACAGATGCAAGACTTCATCTAGAACACACTGGACTAGTCATGCAACTTTCTCACCAACCTTACCGGATTAGTTACATGACTTTCTCACCGACCTGGCTCATGCATTCTTACCATGATGCAAATGCAAATGCACATGTCCATTGTCATTATCATGATTCATCATTGTCATCACTAACAAGGTAGTCTCATTGCTCATCTTGTCCCATCATCATTGCCATCAACATGAAACCATTATCATATAAGCACCATCATTTAACATTACTATGTAAGCGTCATGTAAGCATCATCATTTAACATTACCATGTAAGCCTCCTCATGTAAACTCTACCATGTAAGCATCATCACATAAATATTATCATGTAAGTGTCCTCGTGTAAACATTACCATGTAGGTATCATCACATAAACATTATCATGTAATCATCATTACTTAACTATTACCACGTAAGTGTCATTACCTAAACATTACAACATAAGCGTCATTACCCCAAACATTACACGTAAGCGTCATTACCTAATCATTACCATGTAAGCATCATCATATAAGCATTACCATGTAAGCATCATCATATCACGCAAACATCACATATTTCATAGCATCTACAGGCTACCGCTCTACCATGCACTTGCCTGTTAACCAAGCGGAGCGGAGTAACGTGCGGACGACGCCGTTACCGAACCTCCACCTGAACAGGCATTCAACCAGACTCAATACATTTAGCAATACATGCACACACACGAGCGGCATTGTTCCTACGCGAAATCCAACACAGACGAACCCCTTCTCTCCGGGCATTATTCTGCTAACCCGGTGCCCAAAATAACAATAATAAGTTAGAGTCGATTCGTCTAACCTTGCGAATAAATTTTATGTGCGCGCCCTTAAATTTCTTCCCACCTCTTCATTTTCTCTCTTTCCCCCTTTCCTTCTTTTCTTTTCTTGTCCCCAGCTGACCCCCATCCTCCTGGCCTCCCTTTAACTCTTCATCTCCCCCTCCTCACCACCCATTCTTTCTCTCTCTCGGTGATTCTCCTGGCCGAAGCCACCTCTCGCCGGCCGAGCTCGGTGCGCCGCTCCCGCGCACGCCATGCCTAGCGCCGCCTCGCCCGGCCCCTATCCTCTTGGTCATTGGCCGGCTCTAACTCGGCGTCTCCGTCGGCTCTAACTCGGCGTCTCCGTCGGCGCCCCTCTGCCGCCAACGGTTCCCTGCCCTACCGACGCTTGCCCCCGCCGACGCTTGTCGCGCTGTCGGTGCCGCCTAACGTTGCCTCGGCGCCACCGCCTCGGCCGCTCGAGCTCCACCCTATCTTGTGACGCTAAAGACGCTTCGGCGCCGCCCCTAGATGGCACCGCCGTGCCCCTCTCCGGCTCGCCTGCGCCAGGCTCGGCCTCCGACCACACAGTCGTCTCCCCAAGCGTCGCCGCCCAAGCTCCACCCTAGATAGTCTACTCTTACCCCTCCCTCTGTGATGCTTAGCTCTTGGGGTGGGCAGTGAGGTGCCTTAGGTTGGGAAAGAAATGGAATGGGAGGGGACGTTGGCCTGAGGGCTTGGCCTTATCCCCTTCCCTCTCCTCTCTCTCTACCTTCTACTGTGGAGAGGTAAATGGTAAAGATTTATTCTCATTGTTACTTTTACTCACATTGCATTCCACTGGCATTACAAGTACGGACAGCGCGTAGATGTGCTGAAGAAACAGCTCACGGATTCAAAAGCCATGAAGAAACAGCTCACGGATTCAAAAGCCATGCGTAGCGCTAAAGCAAATAGCAAACCTGTTGATATGGAGTCCAGCAGCGACTCAGCAAGTAATGAAGAGGATGACAACACAGATTTTGCAGTTGACTGGAGAGCACAACATTTGAAATGATGCAAAAAAAAAAAATTGTGATTGCTACCGACCTACTGTTAACAGAGAACTAGCAGCGTCCACCATTGTGCACCCAATCGAGAATCAGAGCTTAGTTCTTTAGGATTTTGCGTAAAGAGAAGGTGTTTTTTCTTCTTGTCCTTTATTTGGAAAACACAAGCTAATTATGAACTAACTCAGTGAGACTAGTTATGGAGAACTGGATAACTGGGGAATGTGTATATTTCGAGCTATGGTTAAGCTTGTTCTTAAACAACCAAGAATGCTACGTGTTGCTCGCAATTTTTGAAAAGCAAAGTGACTATCGCAATATTGTCGGAGGGTGTACGCAATTGTGTATTGCGTGGTTTCATCCGTGTTGGTTGGATGGAATTCCCTTGGAAGGGAGTCAAGGGACACCTCTACCTGTGCAGATTGACTGACTTCTGCACATGCTTCAACCTATATCCCTTGGACAGTGATTCTTCTTTGCTCGTCTGATACCGATGGTGTTTCTTTCTGTGATGGTGATGGATGGGGGCCAATGTTGTTCCATGTGTCATGTGCTTTTCTTCTCAAAAGTTTCATCAAGTTGCTGAGCTGGGTTAGTGTGCTGAGAACTTTTTTTTTATTATTTAACCTTTTTTTAAATTTTATTTTAAAGTTAACCTCTCGCGTACTTTATTTCCAATTCTGACCCCTTTGGTCACGTCACCACCCGTAGCGTGACAAAACAATGCTGTCACGCGCCAGGATAAGTCTCCAAAATTGCACTTTTTGTCACGCCACTGGTTGTGGCGTGACCAAACAACACTGTCACGCCATGAGTGGTGGCGTGACAAAAGATTGCCCAAAAACGGGCTGACGTGACAGTGTTGTTTGGTCACATCATAGGTGGTGGCGTGACCAAAGGGATTAGAATTAGAAATAAAGTGCGCGAGAAGTTAACTTTAAAATAAAATTTAAAAAAGGGTTAAATAATAAAAAAAATTCGTGTGCTGACGTTCTTTGGTATGCTGGGTACTTTCCTTTGCAAAAATTTCGTCAGTTTTTTTTTTGAACTAAAAAAATTCATCAAGTTGTTTGTATATGTGAGCAAGAAATTCTGTTGTTGAGCAAACCAACTTCTGCGGGGCTGACTGGGAATGTGTGAGTTTTACATAATTCCAACAGGAAATGCCACTTCTTGCAAATTTCCTATGAGATTTGTGTGTTCCAAACAGGAAGATTCATATTACAATATATGAATATCGATGCATGAATAGAACAAACACTGTATAAACCACAAAGGCTGCCAAGAATTTGTATGTAGGAGTATTCAGCCAAATCTCATGCCCCGTTTCAAATTTCATTTGAACAGAAATCCCAACCTTTTAATTTCTTGTCGCAACTTGCAAGGCCGCCTTTCCTGATTTTATCTTTCCAAGAAGTGAAGATCCTATTTTACTGCTCACATGACACAGTGGGGGCCTTTGTTCATCGGATAATGCTTTTGATGTCTCATGCTTGTTAGAGATATATGTCTCTAAATGTGTTATTCCCCATTGTTATGAGGGGTTCTGTGCATATTCATCACCTGTATTTTGTGTATATATACTGGCCTATTGGCCTCATATTGAATACAAGCGCTATTCATAACATGGTATCAGAGCGTACCTAGGGTTTTCCGCCGCTTCGCTTGTCGCGCCGCCGCCTCTCGAATCCAATCTGGAGGTTGCTGCTCGTCGTCATCTTTGACGTCTTCTCTCGGTTTGAGTCGGCCTGCCGTGCAACCGCTCGTCTCCGCCCGGCGCTCGAGGTCTCGGGGGCTACTCCATCCACCCGCCGCCTCCAACGCTCTCCCGCGCCGTCGCCGCCGCTTCGTGCCCCGATCTCCAGCGCCGTCGGCGTCGACGGAGGCCTCCGCCGCGCTTCTCCGTGTGGCGGTCTGAGGTCGCCGCCGCTCGAGGCCCTACTCTCCGCGCCGCCGACGCCGACGGAGGCTCTCGCCATCGCCGCTCTCGCATGTGGCGGTCCTGAGGTTGCCACCGCCGCCGCTCAGAGGTCCTGCTCTCCTACGCCGTCGCCGCCGCTTGGAGGCCTCCACCGCCGCCGCTCTCCCGTGGGGAACCCTAAGTTCCCGTGCGGGAGCTGGGCTGGGCCGTTTTTGATTTATTTGGGCTAGTCGGCCCATTAGTAACCCAGCCGGGTAAAAAAAAAGTTGATCTAACCGCCGCGCCGTCCAGCGCCGCCTGTTAGACTTCGTTGCCTTGGTCGCCGTGCCGTCCAGCACCGCCTACCAATGGGTACTGTTTCTCTCCCTCGTTGCCCGGTGATCTTCGATGGTGTTAATTACACCGACTTCGCGTCTCACATGCGCATTCATATGCGTGGTCTTCGTCTCTGGGGCATCCTCTCTGGCGATATCATCTGCCCGTCTTGCCCTACTCCTCCGACGGAGTTTACACTGTCGCTGCGCTTCGACAAAACACAAGGCCGCTTCTTGAGGCCGCTCACTTTGCTGATGATGCGGCTGTCTCTGCCTACCAAGAGGCTCTGGATTCCTACAAAGATCGACTGACCGTCTATACTCAGTGGTACGACGACGACGCTCGAGCTGCTGCTGTCCTCATTGCCAGTGTCCAGCCTCAGTTCTCTTCTGAGGTTGTGGGACTCTCCTCGGCTTTCCAGATGTGGACTCACCTTCGTCAACGCTACGAGCCCTCTAGTGATGCCTTGTACCTGTCCGTGGTCCGCCAGGAGCACTCTCTTCAGCAGGGTGATGCTACTGTTGACGCTTTTTACGCTCAGAGCTCTGCTGTCTGGCGTCAGTTGGACTCTCTCCGCCTTCGCCGGTTGTCGCTCTGTCCCGCTTTGCCTACGCGTCTTGACTGGAGTTTCAGCGGGTCTAGGAGTTCCTTACTCGCCTTCGTCTTGAGTTCGAGCAGAGGCGTGCCCAGCTCCTTGCACGCCACCCTCGTGTCACTCTCCTAGAGGCCCTTACCGAGATACGTGCGGAGGAGACTCGCCTGAGTGGTGCTGGTCTGATGCCACTCCCTTCTGTGCTCGCCACTCGTCCACCTGCTACACCGCTCGCTTCCACGCTTGACACCGCTGCCTCCAATGGCCGCCACCAAGGTGGTGGCCGCCTCCATCCGAGGTGACCGTCCTCATCGCTTCCTCTCGCGACAAGGTCGACCACATTGAGTCCAGTGCTATAAGAAGAAACGCATCTTTCACGCCGTTCTTCTACTAGCATCGACATTGTGTGCTTCTACATCGACGCCTTTGATCGACTACTTCAGAGTTTCTCTCATCGAGCAGAGATAGCCGACTTCGCCGCTTGCCGCCTGTGTTCTCCTCGATAGGTTCTGCGCAGGCTCGCCATCGACTCTTCTGCACCGAGAAACCACCTTCTACACAGTCAGATACCTCTCCGTGGATTCTTGATTCTGGAGCATCTTTTCACATGACTTCTGATGCTTCCACTCTGTCCTTCATTACACCTCTTGATTCTCCTGTTAGTGTTCTTACTGCTGATGGTACCTCTCTCCCTGTCTCTGGTCGAGGACCTCTTAGCAACTCATCCTTTCATGTTTTGTCTGTTGCTCATGTTCCTTGCCTTACCATGCAGCTTCTTTCTGCTGGGCAGATTACTGATCTTGGTTGTCGGGTAATTCTCGACTCTGACTCTTGTTGCGTTCAGGACCGCCACACGGAGCTCGGTTGGTTCGGCCTCGGCGCCTTGACTCACAAATATTCTTTGGGAGCTTGATCGCTTCACCTTCCTTCCGCTGCCACCGTCGCCGCCAGCCTCTCGCTTCGCCACTCGCTCACCGGCTCTTTCAAAGAAGGGCATCACCGCCTTGGCCATCTATGTGGATCTCGTCTCTGTCGTCTTTAGTTCGTCGTGGTCTTCGGGGTCTGCCTCAGAGACGGTCTTTAGATTGTCGTATGTAAGTTAGGCAAACGACTTCACTTCCTTATCCTCATAGTGAGTCAAGATCTCGGCGTCCTTTTGATCTTGTTCATTCAGATGTTTGGGGTCCGGCTCCCTTCGTTTCGAAAGGGGGTCATCGATATTATATCATATTTATAGATGATTTCTCTTGCCACACTTGGATATATTTCATGTCTTCTCGTAGTGAGGCCTTGTCTATCTATAAACAATTTGCTACTATGGTTCGCACACAGTTCTCCACTCCTATTCGTGTCATTCGTGCTGACTCTGCCGGCGAGTACCTCTCTCGTCACCTACGCAGCTTCCTTGTTGAGCAGGCACTCTCGCCGCTTCTCTTGTCCCGTGCCCATGCTCGTAATGGTGTTGCCGAAAGAAGCATCGTCACCTCCTTGAGTCGGCTCGTGCTCGATGATTGCCGCCTATTCCACCTCACTTTTGGGCCGAGGTCGCTTCCATCGCCACCTATCTCGCCAACATCCAGCCTTCTTCGCTTCTTCGTATGCAATCCCTTTTGAGCGTCTCTGTGGTCTCCTTCCTGACTACTCTGCCCTTCGTCTATTTGGCTGCGTTTGCTACGTTCTTCTCGCCCCTCGAGAACGTACCAAACTGACTGCTCAATCTGTTGAGTGTGTTTTTCTGGGATACAGTGCCGAGCACAAGGGCTATCGGTGCTGGGATCCTGTTGGTCGACGGATGCGGATTTCTCGGGATGTGACTTTCGACGAGTCTCGTCCTTTCTACCCACGCCCCGCTCTCCTTCGGCTTCCTCTGTGGAGTCTCTGTCCTTTGACCTTTCCAGATACACCTATATCTGTTTTGCCCTCGCCCACTTGTCCCCATCGAGTCTCCACATATTCCCCTGGCCTCTCCGCCGTTGTCGCCACCGCTTGCCTCTCCTGCGACTCCTCGAGCTCCCCCACTACACTCGCTCTACACTCGTCGACCTCGTATTGAGGATCTTCCAGATGAGCCATCTTCTCCTGATGTTCCATCTTCTTCTGATGCTCCATCTTCCTCTGATAGGTCATCTTCTCCTCGCTACGCTCTCCGCGATCACCAGTCGATTCGGCCCCTTGCTCGTTTTGCCTTTGCTGGCGCAGCTACTTGTGAGCCTGTCTCCTACTGGGATACTGTTGCTCATCCTGAGTGGCAGCATGCCATGGCCGAGGAGATTGCTGCCCTCGAGCGTACTGGTACTTAGGATCTTGTTCCTTTTCCATCTCACTCTCGTCCTATCACGTGTAAGTGGGTCTATGTAGCGACCTAACTCTAGGGCACCCGAGAGGTCCTCCAAGACCTTCTGGAAAGTCCATCAGGACCTCCCAAGAGGTCCACAAAGGACCTCTCGGATAGTCCACCAAGACCTCCCAGAGGTCCAGAGAACATGACCCGAGAGGGTCTTGGAGCCGAGGAGCACCCGAGAGCCTACCACGGCTGCACCAAGGGTGTTCTTGGAGGTCCGTGGGCATCTCAAGTCCACCGCGACCCCGGAGGAGGTCGTGGAGGACCGAGGCCACCACCAACCACACACGACCAGACCATTGAGTGAACGTGGAGGACTGGGAGCTCACTAAGGTCCTCTATGTGAACTGAGCTAGTCCCAAGGATCATGGCTAGCTCTTCACAAAGAACAACAAGGTAACATAGCAACAACACAAGCTTTATTAATAATCAAAAGTGTTGTTTACAAGAGAGCTTATAAGCCAGCAGGCAAAACACAATAAGAGATAAACACATGGGCCACCCGATACACCACAGGCAATCGGCTGGAGGGCGCAATCATAGTCGATCAGGACCACTTGGTCCACAAAACTGGTCACCCAAAGCTTCCATAACCTGCTAAAGACAGCATCAAGCAATAGTGAGCACAACAACCGTGCTCGCAAGTTACACCCGTTAGATAATAAAATGACATGCATAAATGGATATCACAATGGAAGGCTTATTATGGTTAATTTGCATAAAGCCATGTTCATTTCCAATTACCAGTATTAAGTTCCAAAGCATCATATAGTAAATAAAATTCATTTGGTAAATCTGTTTTCAGTTGGATATTCATTCATCACAAGTGGTGAAGGATACCCTCCTGTCACAAGGCTCCCCGCCCAAACCATGGGATAGCAATCCCAAAAACAGTTCAATAAACATTTCTGAAAACCCAAAACCAACATCTAACTCTGAGTGGCCTTTGCCAGCACGTCCATGACCGCGGACACGGCTATTCGAATAGATTTAACTCTGCAGAGGTTGTGCACTTTACCCACACGATATGATTCCTCTAGTTTGTTTGGCATCTTGAAAGTGCCACCTCTCACCGCCAAGGTAAGAGGTCTAGAGTTCATGACAAGGCCTTTACAATGCATTGTTCCACCACACCTTTCCTTGCTAAGGTTTCACTCTCCTATGGACAACAATCCGTGAAAGCCCTCTTGCACCAAAGGGGAACAGAGGGTTTTAATAGACCATTGGCCATAGAAGACCTCCCACACTTCCAATGGAGCAACTTATGGTAGAACTTTACAAATTACTCACCAGTCCCACGCCCATTCTCAAGACATGTGGTTGCACGATTGTGGCATAGCCCATTATAGGCATGGCATTGGTCGCTCAAAGACCGGTCCTCAAATGACTAGGGCGACTTCCACAAACCCCTGGACCTCCACCTTTGCCAGGATAGAGTCCGTGCACAAACATTGCACCAGCCAAGCCAACCAATTCGCCCCAGTCTAAATCCATTTCTTTTCCTTGCTTCCCCAAAGAATAATTTCATCCCTCCATGACAACCCAATGTCATGGTGAAAACAGATTAAAACAGGTGTTTGGTCATGATGGTAAAGATTTCCCCAAATCAATATTTTTGGTCTAAGCATGACTAAGCATCTGTTTTTCAAATAGTCTTGGCTCACACTATTGCATGACCCAAGTTTGATCTAAAGGTGACAACAAGTTCAGTCCAAAGTCAACAGTGGCTATACAAAGGAAGTAGGCATAACTATGGATTTAAAACAGGTATTGAAATAACTTGGTAGAAATAGGCATGCAGTATACATTAAAACAGGACATAATTAATTTGAATTATTGGGTGCAATATGATCAAAAGTGTAACTTGCCTCTTGCTTGATAGCTTAGGGATCTACTCTCTCTCACAGCTTTGGCTCTCTGGAAACGTCAAGATCTACACGGTTAAAAGAACAGATTCAAACAATACTCAAATAAAGAATCAATAGAGATCCCAATAAAGAACCAAAAGAACTCCAGAGGAACCTCAAAACTCTATTAATAGAAGAGTACTTCAGATTTAGAACAGGTTCTTTTGGAGGAGGTCTAAGCTTACAGAGGAGGTGGTCCTTAGCAAAAGACCCCAAAGGAGTGATTTCGCAATGAAACAGGGAGGTCCTGAGGAATAGTCCTTGCGCAAAAGCCAGGGAGGAGGTCCTCACACAAAGGCCATAGAAATCCAAAAAGGAGTCCACCAGGGGAGGTCCTGAGAGGGACACAACCAGCTCAATGCGGTGGCAATAATAAGAGTGGAGCAGATCACCAAGGACTTACCAGAGACAAGAAGGAACCAATGGATGGAGGGGAGGTTGTGAACAACAAGGTCTTCCCTGGAAAGCCACTGAATGAGAGCTAAGATGATGAGTGTGAAGAAGATAATATGGCAGAGTTCCCTGGACTGATTATAGTCAAAATGGGTGAAGAAAACTAGAAACATACGTACCAGGGATAAGTATAGAAATGGGTCAAAGGTAGGTAAGTGGCAGGGCAGGTGTCACTACCACCCTGGGTAAAAGGTACGAGGAAGGACAACGTATGTTACTCTGGGAAGGAACAAAGAAGGATGTCAGAGTACAGCTAGGTGACCCAATTCAGAGTAAAACGCCACGTATGTGGATGTATTTAATGTGACAAGACATGCATTAAATGCCCAAGATATTAACGTGGTGGAGGAAATGAAAATGGTCGAGTCTGGCAAGTGGGGCCAGTCAACTTAGAAACAGTCGGGTCAAGAGGGGAGGTCTTGCCCTGCAGAGGAGGTCTTTGAAGAGGTCCGAGAGGCTTAGGAGGTCCTAGGCCCAAAGGACAGGGAGATCTTTGAGGACAAAAGGTCCTAGAGGCCATAAGGAGGTCTAAGGGTTGAGGAGGTCCAGGCATACAGAGGAGGTCTGAACATGGGGAGGTCCGACGGTCAGGATCAACAAGAGGAGGTCCTGACGGTTAGGATCTCTTCAAGGGAGGTCGGGCGAGGAAGTCCAGGGCCAGATTTATTAGGCCACAGAGAGGTCTTGGACAGGAGGTCCAGAGAACTACAAAGAGGTCCCGTGGTTGCGATTAAAGGCAAGTTGGGGTCCGGGCGGTTGGATCTCCGAGAGGGAGGTCCAACAGCCAAGATCAATGTGCAGGGGGAGGTCTGGGCCTTTGGATCGGAAGTGAGGAGAGGTCCAGACCGTTGGATTCAAACAAAAGGGAGGTCCAGGCGGAGGGGTTCCAGAGGGATTCCACAGAGGAGTTCCACCCGAGGGAGGTCCTTTCAGTCAAGAGTAACGTCAAGATGGTTCAAACGAACTTAAGAGGTTCAAAGGCACACAAGGGACCCAATGAATTACCATGATGTCCTGGTGAAAAGAGGATCAAGGCATAAGGAACGTGCCCAGGCAACAAGGGGTCTTGACTTAAGAGAAGTCTGAACAGAAAAGAGGTCTGATCCGAAGAGATTCAAACCAACAAAGAGTTTCAAAGTAATCAAACTCAAAGAGAAAGGCCTGGACCCAAAGATGCGTCCATGTGAGAAAAGGTTTGAGCCCCATGGGAGGTCTAACCTTAAGAACCACTGGGGAGGTCTAGGCCACAGAGAAGGTCTAAACCTACATAGCCCAAAAGAGATAGGCTAAAGGAAGGTTTGCCGAGCTTACCAGCAAGGAGGTATAAACAACTCAAACCCTTCCAACAGAACCAACTTTGAATTCTCATTAAAGTAAATAGTTTTAATTCATTTTACACATTTTAAAAGAACTTAGAAAACTAGGATGTTCCAAGATTGGCAGTTAAAATGAGATCAGAGGAGGTCTTGGCGGTCAAGGGAAAGTACCAAGGGGTTCAAATGGGCATGGAGAGGTCCGAACGAATGGGAAGGAGGTCCTAAAGAATGGTATTACCGTGAATTGGGGTGGTAATACCGGATTGCACTAGAAGGACCTTTCCAAAGAGAAGGCTACAAGGATCAGGACGAAAAGGAGTCCAAGTGATCACCAAGAGGTTCACAAGAGCATAGAAAGAACTCAAGTGGTTATAAAAGGGAGACCTAGACCCTGAGGAGGTCTAAGCCAGAGAAGGAGATCTGGACCAGGGGAGGTCCAAGCACTTAGGAGATCTAGACCTAAAGAGGTCCGGATCCTTGGATGATGATCACAAGAGGTCTGAACGGTTCAGAGGGAAATCAGAAGGGGGTCCAATTGAGCACAAAGGTGGTTCAATCGAATGCAAAGAAGATCCAATTGGCCAGTGTAGGTTCAAGTGAATTCTTGGGCATTCCAAAGGAGCAAGAGGAGACTCAAGCAAAAGATGTGAGGGGAGGTCTGGCTAAATCAAAATATGCCCAACCGAAGAATGTGGTCTAGGATCAAAAGAGATCCAGACATCAAAGAGGTCAAAACAAAGAAGAGGTCCGAACCACAGGAGGGGTCCTAGTGGTAAGAAAGTCTAGACTTAGGGGGTGTCCAACCAAAAGAGAAAAATGTCAAAACTGCAAGGATTGTCCAGTCTTCAAAGGAGTTCTAGATACAAGGAAGAATCTAAACCTGAGAGGAGGTTTAAACTGTAATTGAGAGTAAGGAAGGTCCTGACCCAAAGGATGGGCTGGACCAGGAGGGTAAACTGAACAAAGGTTTCAACAGAGAGAGGTTTCCCAGGGGAGCGAAAAGACCCGAAAAGACAAGGAGGAGATGACCACAGCAGAGGTCAAACAAGAGGGACAGTCTGGACATAAAAGAATGTCCAAGCATAGGATAAAGGAAAGGAAACCCTTACCAAGAAAAGGAGAGATAGCTCTAGAGAGCTAGAGCAACATGAAAGGAACTAAGCTTTGGATTAGTTGAGGTTTAGTTTAGTCATTTTAAACACTTCAAATTCTGAGGTTCTCAGGTTAAGCTTTGAATTATCATCAAAACCAAATGGTTCCTTTTATTTTGAAAATTTTCAAAAAGGCTCTAAAAATCAGGGTGTTACAGTCTATAAGATTAAGACTCGCTCTGATGGCTCTCTTGAGCGCTATAAGGCGCGTCTTGTTGCTCGTGGCTTCCAGCAGGAGCATGGTCGTGACTACGACGAGACTTTTGCTCCTGTGGCCCACATGACCACTGTCCGCACTCTTCTTTCGGTGGCGTCTGTTCGCCACTGGTCTGTTTCTCAACTTGATGTCAAGAATGTCTTTCTTAATGGCGAGTTGCGTGAGGAGGTCTACATGCATCCGCCACCTGGGTATTCTGTTCCTGAGGGTATGGTCTGTCGCCTTCGTCGCTCTCTCTATGGCCTTAAGCAAGCCCCTCGTGCTTGGTTTGAGCGCTTCTCCTCTGTGGTCACTGCTGCTGGCTTTTCAGCAAGTGATCATGATCCTACGCTCTTTGTCCACACTTCGTCTCTTGGTCGGACTCTTCTTCTACTGTATGTTGATGATATGCTCATTACCGGAGATGATTCGAGTACATTGCCTTTGTCAAGGCTCGTCTTAGTGAGCGCTTCTTTATGTCGATGTTGGTCCTCTTCGTACACTTCCTTGGGATTGAGGTTACTTCCACTCGGATGGTTTCTTTATGTCCCAAGAGAAGTATATTCAGATCTTCTTGATCGCGCCTCTCTCATCGATCATCGTCTTGTTGAGACTCCCATGGAGCTCAATGTTCACCTCCGACCCTCGATGGCGAGCCTCTTTCGATCCGACTCGCTATCGCCATCTTGTTGGGAGTCTTGTCTATCTTATCACACTCGTCCCGATATCACTTATCCAGCTTCACATTCGAGTCGATTCGTTTCTGCTCCCACTCAGTCCACTCTGACCACCTTCTTCCGATTCTGCGATATCTTCGTGGGACTATTTCTCGCCGTCTCTTCTTTCCACGCTCCAAAGACGTTATGACTTCAGCTTATTCGGATGCTACTTGGGCCAGCGATCCCTCTGATCACCGGTCTATATCTGCTTACTATATTTTTCTTGATGGTTCTCTCATTGCATGGAAGACAAAGAAACAGACTGCAGTGTCCTGCTCGAGTCGCAGAGGTGAGTTGCGAGCTATGGCTCTCTTGATGCAGAGATTACTTGGCTACGGTGGTTACTTGAGGATTTTGGTATTTCGTCACTACACCGACTCTCTCTTGTCCGACAAGACAAAGTGCTATCAAGATGTGCCGTGATCCCGTGAAGCATGAGCTCACCAAGCATATTGGTGTTGATGCTTCCTTCATGCGGTCTTGTGTGCATGATCGGTGATTGCTCTTGAAGATGTGCCTTCCGAGCTTCAGATAGCGGATTTCTTCACGAAGGCCCGGACTCGAGCACAAAGATGGCTTTACCTCTCCAAACTCAATGTTGTTGATCCACCATGAGTTTGAGGGAGGTGTTAGAGATATATGTCTAAGTGTGTTATTCCCCATTGTTATGAGGGGTTCTGTGTATATTCACCACCTGTATTTTGTGTATATATACTGGCCCATTGGCCTCATATTGAATACAAGCGCTATTCATAACAATGCTCACCTCAAGGCAATTGAAAAGTGGCCAATGACAAGATGCCAAGCTCATTTGCCAACATGATAATTTTTGGAACTTTCAACTCAATGACGTAGGTAAGCTCGGTCGAAACGGTTCATGTTTCTTGTTAGATTTGTCATCTGCCTATTGTATTCGAACGAAAACCCGGTACCAGAGAAAATCCCATCGCCGCCAGCAGTAATTCAGAATCCGTTCACATCGAAAACCCGAAAATACGGATAAAGTTCACGAACCAAAATTTGAAAACCGGCAACCGGAAAAACCGGCCAAAAAAACCAAAAATACCGGTCAAAAAACCGGAGATTAATAGGCTATTCATAATATCAAACTCCATTTAGTATGCTCTCAGATCAGCGTTTGTACATGAATTTGTTTTGTTGAACCAACAAACCCTTGATCAAACAATCATTAAAATGAATCCTGCCAAGTGCTAATTGCTTATACATCAACAATTGACACAATAGATATCATTTATGTGAGAATACCATAATTCAACATACTTTCTAAGTCCAAAAAAACCGCTCAGGACTTGCTAATACAATAATTCAAGCATATTTAGCTCATACAATACGTAATCTAGTACAAAAAAGCCTAAACCAACCTAGGAAGGCTATTATGCAGTCAAAAAATCAAAATCAAAATATTTTGGCTGGTTACTATTCACCCAGTTCCCACCGATAAATCCGATTACCGTCGGTAACCGGCCGGGATTTTGATCCTTGATTCGAACACCTGTTGGTTGTATTATCATATTATGCAACACTGAACGGACACATATACACGTTCCTTTATTTTTAGAGAC
Organism: Phyllostachys edulis; assembly: GCA_036346405.1. Lineage (NCBI taxonomy): Eukaryota > Viridiplantae > Streptophyta > Magnoliopsida > Poales > Poaceae > Phyllostachys > Phyllostachys edulis. The sequence continues at coordinate 13,408,378 of CM070554.1, read as the reverse complement.
TTGAAATACTATCTTTATTTGATATTTTTTGGACAATTTATATGAGACGTGCGCTCTTGCAAAATCACGTCATATTGGCTTAGGAGACGCCAGCTACCTAAATAACACATATATTTTCTATCAACTATGAATAAATAATTGATAAGTGGAGCTGAAAACGTTGTATGTGTTTTAAATTTTGCAACATACAAAAAATCTTAGTCGCAAGTGAAAATGAAATGGCTTGCAACGTGCGAAAAAAACCAAGGGCAAAGATCAACATGTTTGATTACTTTTTTGGTGCTTCTGCAGTCAAACAGAGTGGTTAGCCAATAATCAACCTACAATTTCTGGAACTGTCAATGATGGAGATGACTATTAACCTAATGTTAGTGGCAATCACGATATAGACAGACTGAAACAAGTGTTCAATTCAGGCTTTGCTTTCAAGGAAATAATTCCTTCATTAAATTGCGTTTTGATGGTGCTTTACAAAATAAAATTTGCAACTGCGGAACTGCTACGGCTGAAAATTGTTTCTGATGCAGTCACAGCTATGCAAGCATGTTACATATCGAAGGTAACAACAGTGCTTCGACAGTAATTGTATAAACATGAAGCCATGATTATCTTGTACTAGCAACAGTTAATATAACTTCTTCCACCATTATAACAGTGCCAATTGCCAAGCTAAATAATACTTTCTCCTTGCTTTTTAAAAGGGAGTAGACTTGTGCTAGGGAACCATGTCTTGTCCGATCAAAATCCATTCCCTGCGCTTGGTGCAAAGGAGGAATCAGGAACCCACCATGGCCAACTTGTTTAGAGTAAACTAGAATAGTGCCTCTCCCAGATGATCCATTGCATCAACATCGGAATAGCATGTAAAGCTAAAAGGCGGCAGATGCTAGCTTCCTAGTCTCTTTCTTACATTTGTTTTTAAAAAATTATGTCTTACAAAATGTAATAAATTTTAAACACACGTTTTACATCTCCCAAGAAATGTCTGAACCAAGCACTTCCGGTATGAATAAAAATCTACCACTCTTGTATGACATACTCCCTTCAGTCACAAAAAAATGTTTAGACATCGGTCTCCAAAACGCAAATTTGAGCACTAATTTATATTGTAATAGATTTGGAAAACCTAATAAAAATATACTTTTATGAAAGTTCTTTTCAAGACAAATATATATATATGTTGTAGACGCATTTATTGGCAAGACATATCACCGACGTAAGCGCAAGCGATCCAAGGAGCAATCGGCAGAGGGTGTTTCGACTGGAGCTACTGAAACTGAAATCAATTCGGCACCTGTAGCCGATCAGGATACGGCAATTGTGCCGGCTAAGAAATAGTCAATTCGGACAGAGTTAAGTTAGGCAGAGGTTAGTTTTAGTATCTCCTTACGAGATTGAGATAGAGTTCGAGTTAGAATTTGAATTAGTTTCCTTCTCGCATACGCATGCTGTCCTGGTTTCGGTAAACCGAAATCTCTTGAGCCTAAGCTATAAAGGCAGCGTCTTGTAATTGAGAAAGGCAATCAAATAAGAAAAGACTTACCTCCATCAAATTCGCAAGAACAGAGCCTTGCGCTGGCCAGCACAGTGCTGCCGCGCACAAGGGCGTTCTTCGCTCCCTCCGTTATCTTTCTTGTCGATTGTTCGCGTCCATCTTCCAATACCGTATCAATATATATCATTTTCATGTGTTCAATCCAAATATTGAAAAAGATATCGACAACCAAAGTTTAGAAAGTTTGACTGCATGTACTTCAAAACGGCATTATTTTGTGACCGGAGGGAGTAATTTATTTCTACTGAATATTACATGATCTCCAACCTCTGCTACTGGTTTCTGAATATTTTTTGGTTTGAGAGAATATAAAATTTCATTGCACATGTTGTTGTCTCAGAGGGGCTTGCCTCTTGAATTCTCCTCTACGAATTTTTAAACCAAGTCTCTGCATACATCTAGTGGGCATTATAAATCCAGAATTACACAGCTGAAGATAAATGTGCATCCCAGACTGGTCAGATTACTGTTTGGAAACAAGCATCGAGCAGCAGTGTCAGTAAAGTGCTACAGTATTAGGAAACCAATATATTCGTTGGTTCCATGATTAGCAACAGTAGATCTGAAAGAAGATGAGTGCACAAACGCCGAGATCATATCTGGTTCTTTGCAGCAGTATTTTGTCAGATGCGAAATGCAAGTTGACACTGAAATAAGTATTGAGCAGTGAAACACAGTGTACAAATGTGCAAATCACAACCAGGCCAAATATTCCCACAGCATTAGCAGACTTTCAGTCAGTCCTCAGCATTTCAGCACCGTTGGCTGATAACATCTATAAATTCTGCTGCAGAATAAACAGCGGAATAATCACACTTTCGTAGTTACAAAAAAGTTTATGAATAATGAAAAATCATGAACTAACAACAAACTCACGTTTATATATAATTGTTCCTTTTTTAGAAGAAGCATATAATTGATTCTTCAGTGAAATATCACAGTAAACAGCATCTGCAACTGACTGAAAGCAGTGCATTTTATCAGTAATAGAGTCTCATCTGAATACTAACAAATCCAAATCAGAAGTCAATCATACTTCATTCTCATACTGGCAGTACGATTTCGCAGAACACAATTAAGTATTAGCTTCGTTGAGTGCTATTATGAGTATTCTGTACACACTGCACACTTACACAAGAACTATCAAAACATAAAGACAGAAGATCACTTCTACTCATTGCCACCCTTTTATTCCATGAGAGTGTATTAATTAACCGACAAAAACAAGTTAACCCTCAAGTAAGAACCAAGAAGCCTGCACAGATTCGCAAAAATGGCAAGCAAGCCTTGAACTTGAACACACTCATTCAGCAAGAGAAGCAGAAGTCACCAAGCATGCAACATCCATGGAATGCACCGATTATGGAATATCGATTTCTTGCAACATGCTGCCGTCTTCATCGATCATGCAATCTGCAGCTGCTGCTCTAGAGCTCTCCTCCCAGACTCCTACCTCGGAATTCCCATTGAAGCACAGAGTTGGATCAGAGCACACCACAGAACCAACACTGCACTGCTTCTGGAAAGGGAACGCGCCAATCTCCGCATCGATCTTGCCCTGGACATCGAACATGAGGCTCCTTAACCTCACCACCTCGGCCTCAAGCGCTGCATGGCCCTGCAGCCTCCTCAGGAGCTGCTGGTTGGCAGCACGGAGCTTCTTGATCTCCTCCTCCAAGAAAGCCGCATGCGCCTTCTTCTTCTCCCGGTACTTGCGCACAGCCTCCCTGTTCCCCAACGGCCTCCGGGCCTTCGCCGGGTCTTCTTTGGTGTCGTCTTCGCTGCCGGTGGCGAAGACCTGAGTGTGCGTGTGCAGGCAGGTGTGGGTGTGCGTGGCGGCCGACGGACCGGGAGAGTTGCAGGTGTGCGTGTGAGTGCAGGTTGTGGTGTTGTTCAAGAACTCATCGAAGCTGTCAGGATTCTCAGGGTGGGAGAAGAGCAATTGGCTTGGGAGGTCCACTCCATCATCCATTGTGGCAGAATGTGCCAAGAACAATCTCCTTGTATAGTCAATGGACAAGTTGCACAACAAAGTTGCCAAGAAAGAAACGAAAGGGAATCAAGAACTTGGTAATCCAAAGGATGTTATTTTTAGGCTGTAACAACCAGATTACTGATCAGGGATTGAGGAGTCGGATTAAAGGATCAAATATGAATCTGATTTGCATGGGACAGTAGACCTCACCACTGAACAGTTATACTAGGCAACATTCGAGCAAGGACAGCAATTTCCTGCAAAACTTGGTGGGCTATCCAAATTGGAAGAACACAGCTAACTAAATTAGGAGTGGACTGCAAAATTGAAGAGGCAGAGTGAAATTTGATGGGGAGTTGGCCACACGGTTCAAGTGGAAACTGGAAACCACGAGGGATATAACAAGAACCAAATTGACGAGATACCAAGGCGGTAACGCCTCCCGAAAAAAAGCTGAAATCCAGAATCAAAATCTCATCTTGAGGTGGGGAGCGATATGGAATCGATGGATAGGCCTCAATTCGCAACGCCGAGCTGCCGCTCGCAGGGAGAAAAACTTCCTTCCCTCGCTTTCCTTTTCGCCTTTCCCTCCTCTCCCCACCGATCTTTTCGGTGATGTTGGTTCCCCTTCTTTCCTTTTCTTGGCGATTGGGGAAGGGGGGAATCTTGGAAAGAGGTGCGGAGGAGATGGGGAGCGATGCGATTGGATGGATGGGAGTGGGAAAGAGAGATAAAAGAGGAGGATCCCAGTTCTTGCTACTGTTGGTAGGTTTTTGTTTGCTCATCATGATTTGTGTTGATCTTTTTTTGCTTGTTGCTTCGGTCTGCCACTTGGCCGAGTTATGTCTTTTAGTTGGACTTTTTTGGCCATTCAAATATTGTTGCCTAATTGTTGACTCTATCTCATGCATAATCAGCAAAAGAAAAGATATACAAACACCGTTGGTAAAATTGCTACTTAGCCCAAAACAAGTTTGGAGTGTTTATCAAAGACAAGACCATATCTTTCTGGGTTGACACGCTTGTCCAGGCCCGACATGAAACGGCCTGGCCCGAGCCCGCATATGGCAAGCCCGAAGCCCAAAAACCCCCCTTTTCGAATATTTTTAAAAAACTCTTTTTCCCATTAAACTATTACTTTTAAATTCTTTTCCTGAATAGAATATGTTTTAAATTATTCAATTGTGTTTCCCGGCTTTTGTGATTTGGGCCGGCACTGTGGGCTAAAAATGGGTCCAGGCCCAGATAATTGGGTCGGGCTGCTCATGAATTGGTCTTGTGGTTAAAGATCACAATTTGAGTCCTATTAACTGTACTTTGTTAAGAATCTACGTTCGAAAGAAAGGCAATATCAACTGTAATATGCTTTTGTTTTGGGCAAAACAAGTACAGTTCACTGTTGTTGTTCTACTTGGACATTTGACTAGATGTTCAATAACACATGCTGATTAATTTGTTTGCGAGGTTGTTTCAATTTACCAGATCAGATTGACGCAGAGAATGATTCACCAAGGAAAGGAAAGCGAATTACAGTAGATTGAAGACACACAAAGTCGTCGGAAGCGAGATCAAAAGCAAGTTGCAACAGCACATGATGCAGGAAATTTAGCTTTCTTTTTTTTCAAGGCAGAACTTTGGCAAATTGAAGCACTTCCCCATGGGTCAAATAGCAGTCAGTTTGGTTACATCTTATCACTGCACAAGCTCCTCTTCTCATACATGCGCCGCAGTAATAGATAGTTGAGAGAATCCTGTATCCGTATCGTCCTACATTGCCGCACAACGTTTCTGACACGCTCACAACAGCAACCATTACCAGTCATGGCAGGAGGCTTATCGCCGTGTTTGTGTATACGAGTTTGTAAGCGATTAACTCGAGTGGCACTCCCAGTCCCAACACCCAGGAGACCAGGACAGCCGCTCAGGCTCAGCTAGCAATGTTCTCTTTGCCTGTGTCTTTTTGTCAACTGGAGCACAACTCTGAAATAGCAGAACTTCCTGAAAATATACATCTGAAGTTCTGACGTTCCTAAAAAGGAAGGGATTTACTGGGTGTCAGATCAAGAACTAATCAGGCTACACTTGCCTTGTGATTAAATAGACTGATCACTCCATCATTGTGATTAAATAGACTGATCACTCCATAAAGGGTTTATTGACTAGCTATGATACCTTTTCAAGCCAGAACAAAGTGCTACCAGAACCACTCCCCACTAAATATTGCTTCTCTATGCGACCAGGATAGTTCCATTGCCTAAACTTGCAGCTTCAAATTCATGATCTCTTTCGTTCAATTTTTTTATGACTACCACACAATTCAATTTTTTTATGACTACCACGCAATTCAACGGTTCAACCAACACTCGCCACTCTGTTAAAAAAAATGCAGCCTTTATTCGCAAACCATAAAAAGAAGCTACTTGCAATTCCCTCCACATTTTCTCATCCGGGCTTGGGACCGGCAACGGCAGTGTTAAACTGCAACAATACAAACCACAAATCAGCAAACACTACAAACAAACAATGATACAAGAGACGCGATCAGGTAGAGGACCCAAGGCAACATTTGCACACACAATGGAACAATTGCACATTGGGGCATAACAGATTTTATGCAAGATCGGGACACACAACAATCAAATGTAAATTGATTATGTACAATTCTAGCATGAAGAAAGCAAGCTAGCTTCTAAAACCTTACTGTTAAAAGAAGCCAGAACCCATGAAAACCAACTTGGTGAGGGTGAAGACATGGCAATCCGAATACTGCTCGTCTCGGAATTAAGGACATACCATGAGTAGTGTGTGATTATCAACATCAATATAACATAGAGTTTTTGCAGGTTAATTACCAATTAATGATCAGAAGGTTAGTGGGAACTAAGATGCGTGAACACATAATTTGTCTAGCTTTGAGTTTTGGTCTTAGAAAATAGAAAATCCAGGATGTAAAATCTCACAAAACAATTCTGATATGTAATCTACTACTTCCACACATACTTCGGTGTTAAAAATATGCAATCACCAAGAATAATAGAAGGAACCAAATTGTGCTGCTAATTGATTATTTTCCAATGAAATTAGAAATAGGGAAAGCCCCTAGTGAATCAAACAAACACAATTAGTCGAGGATCCCACAATCCGGATCCGCACCAAACAAGCTCCAGTCCCACACGAAACTAACTTCTGAAAAATCAATTCCATGACCAACAATCCAAAATCAGAAATTGCCACGTGACAGATACTCCCTCCGGTTTTAAAAGATTGACGTTCAAACACGTTCAGACATGCAGGTCGACGTCAAGTATACAAGTATGGAGGGAGTAACACTAATCAAAATGTAAGAAAGCCAAGTGTTCAAAGCAAATTGTTTATTTCAGCTTCCAATTTTGGGACCTTCCCCCCTCCAGTGAGTGCGGAGTCTAGCAGCAACTCTACCCCTCTGCATATCCATATTACCCAAATTTGAGTCAGGTCACTACTGCTAATCATATCTGAACTGTTAGTCACAAGACTCACAACTATAAACTGACATAGGAGGTTGGATCTGAGGTCTACAAAGCCATCTTTATTCTTTACCACGTAAAGTTCAAAATCTTCAAATAGTGAGGATTTGAATCATGTCACACGAATTAACCAAATAGTGGTAAGCACTGCTCATGAAGATGTCAAATGAACAAACACAAGATGCAATCTTTGCCATCATCATCAATGTCCAAAGCAAGCAGTCAGTTCAGGAATATCAATTGTGGGTCTTCTACTGCGTTTAGAGTTCTCATAAACTTGTCCATGCCAGCATGCAATTAGTTTCACATGAATCAACTTGCTCAAAGTAAGGTCCATAATTACGCAGATTCCAATGCAATCTTTACTCTGTACAACTTGACAAAACCGCAAATCACAAAAGCTAACCCAATATCTGCTACACACATCTTAGTGCACAGAAAATTGTAAAGACAGCAGCACCACCCCAATAGAAGTTCCACCAGTCCCAACTTCTGGAAATAAATTTGATAGCCAACAATCCAAACTAAAATTTGATAATCACCATTGGCTAATGAAAATTTGAGTAAGTATTGATCTTTCCCGTTGTAGGATCCTTGTTTCACAACTACAATCCGTGCATATTGAAGCAACACAAGTTACTTCAATCGGGACATCATTACTTTGGCATTTCCTATATTATTGCTTGGATTAGTACTAATCAAAAGAGTCAGGCGAGCACACAAAGTTAATGAATCCAAGCTGCACCAGAGAGATCAGGCCAGTGATTTCATCCTAACCGCATGCACGTTGAAGCAAGTACCAATAATCTGTATGATGAAGTATTATTCTTCAGGATTACCAGTTAAAACAGTCAGGTGAGCAAACACAATTAATGAAATCCAAGGTGCACCGTGCACAAAAGCTCCCGTACAAACTGAAGCTTTACTATACTTTCCAATTCTAGGATCTTGCACTCCATTTGCATTGTTACTTGTTAAGCATGAAACTTAGCGGAATTTTGATTTGAATGAAGTATTGAGGGCCACAACCATACAAACGGCCAGATCAAACCCATTAAATAAACTCCAGATCAAACCCATTAAATAAACTAACCCCATCCTTAATTAGTTTTCAAGCTGAGGATCTGCAAATATCAAATGTTTGTTGCATGCCATGCCAGATAATGTGTCGAGGATCACTGACAAAGAAGACGCAACTGAAGACTCGCCACCCTTCAAAAAAACATGATCCAACTTCTAGGGAACAATTTCATAACAATATAAATCAGAAAGAGGAACCAAAGAAACAATGTCCAGCGGTGGCTAATAGTTAAGTGAGAAAGATGAGTATCCTTCTTAATTTTCCCAATGGAGGGTCTTCCACTTCAGACAGCGCAGAATTTACAAGCTGACATTCAATCTGTAGATTAATGCAACACGAATAATTCCAGTCAAAATCTCATCACAATCATCGGATAGATGTTGACTTTGCAATAAAATATTAGGAGGCCTAAGACTACGTACATGACAAGATTGAGACTAACTATTGCTTGTAGTAACCCTTAATCATTGCCTAAATGTTATCGACTCCCAAATCCCAAGCAGTGTGTTAGGAGGACCATTATACGGAGAGAAGATTGGGACTAAGACATGTGTGCAAATACCAGTCATCTGTTGCACGAAACAATATTCAGAACAGAAAAATGTACTCAGGGAAAGCTCCAACTAGGCAGCAAAGCTAAAGTGTAGAGCTTATTTAAATCATTTTCATAAATACAAATTAGATTTCTCTACCACAGACATGGTGTATACCGGCCAAGAAAGTTTCAAGAGCATACTGTTTTCTGAAACTTTACAGACTTCCTTATTTTTGGGATTCTTAACTTCAACAACTGCAAGACAGGTTGAAATCTGCAAGTACCATGAGTTCATTCCGTCATTGAGATGAACCAATTATGCTGAAAAAAGGATGCACAATTGAGAAAATGCGACTGAAGACTATTTCAGCGCCCAAGAAACCCAATGCCATTGAAATCTGTTGTGCAAATCAGAAACAAACAGTGTAATTCAAGTCGCCACCACTAGACTGACTAATCAAAACGTGAAGTGTCCAAAGTAGACTATTAATTGAGTGTGTTCCAAGAAAGACTTCAATTGCAGCATCTTCCATTCCATCGAGTAAATGACTTAGCAATTATATCAAATATCCACAAATCAGCAATCCAAACTTTGCTAACCAAATTGAGAAACAGGTATCCAAAGCATACTATCTGCTGAAACTTCACTGGGTTGACCAATTTTAGGATCTTGCACTCATATCTCTGAACACTGCAAAGCAATGCACAACCCATATTATCTGACAGGATAAATATACATCTACACAATTCTTGAACGAAAGTTCAGACGTGAAACTCTGAAACTAGAATAAGAAGGGCTAGTATCATCCAAACAGTGTTATAAGGCTTGGGTCTATAGATTTGGTCCACACTGCAAGTGCCAAGAAATCGTTCTGTCATAGAAATAAACCAGTCAATGCGCCTCAGGATGACAATCAAATAGAAATATTCAGAGTTGAAAAAGGAATTGCAAAGGACTACTCCAATTCCACCCAAAGGCCATAGAAGATCAAGTGCCACAAATATCCCTTCTAAAAATCACAACCAACAGTGCAAAAAAGAAACTGCTTTAAAAAAGGTAACAAATGCTGCTTAATCAAAAAAGGAAGCGAAAAGGACCAAAGAATTGAATATATGATAGTGCAAACAAAGAATAATAAATGGGAATTGCAATGCATGGCAGGTACACCCAACAAATAAATAAACTTGAAGTCCAAAGATCATGCAAACGGACGATTAAATCTCCTCAAGTGTGTGCAGTACTAGTCTATTCTGCAAGCGTGATGAACACCCACAGAATGACCAGATAAGATTAAAAAAAAAGTTGAACAATAGAGAGAGAGAGATTGCAGACATGTATGCTGGCTAATCAATTCCACGTTAAACAAACCTAAATCAAAATTAGAATGCAGACATGTAGGTTGGCTAATTAGAATACAAGGAGGTAACTATCTCATTTAAGTAATAAACCCTAATACAGCACCATGTAGTCCACAAAACAACAATACTCAAATCTCAAAATTAATAAGAAGCAAGTTATTCTCTTCCAAAGAAAGAACCAAATTATTTGAATAAGAACGCTGGCGCTTCTCATTATTACTAAAGTTCATCAGACAATGGTTAGACCAGACCACGGTATGATCAAATTAACCAAACCAGCAAAAAAAATCCACTCTTATATTCAGTTACCATCTTCTCTGTTCAAAAAAAAAAAAGTTCAACTCCGCAAACAGGAAGCATCACCACAGAACACATAGATGAACCAACAGCATGGCAAAATTACTAAGTAGGAAGAGTGCGCAATGCCCACAATCAAGAAGATTAAATGAAAATGAATGCAGAAGTCAGAGGAGCAAACATGACTCGACTGTAGACTCCGAAGGATTTGACTTTCAGACTGCAAGCCGACTTAAGAAGCTCCAATTGCCATGAAGACCCAAATTTCTGGAAAATATTCAACCACCATCAATCTGAAGAATTCCCAGAAATGAAATTGTAGTGTTAATAAAATACAAAGTCTGGTAGAATTTCCCCCCTCAGCTTGCAATCCATGCAGCTACAGTTTCCAACCTTTGCAAATCAATGCCATATCCAAATTACCCAAGTTGCTGCTGCTGGTATCTTCTAACAATACCAGAATTCTGGTCAGATAATGCCACCAGATTAACCAAATCTCTACCTACACAATTGTCTTCCAAGTTCCAACTCATGTCGTCTCCAATTCTGATAAATAGTAAGTTACGATTCTTTTGGGGAACATAAGTTAGTTCCTAACCAGCATGCTACCCAGTAATCTGCACAAAATGAACTAGTAACATGGACAGTCTTAGGAACATCAACCAAAGTGAATGCAAATAATACCACGCAGGCAGGGTTTCTAAGAAAAGAACTTAAGCAACAAGCTAGGAACATCAACCAAAGCGAATGCAAGGAACAAACATTTCAACCAAAACCAGGGAATTGGACAATGGAACTCACATAACAAGCTATGAATGCAAATAACACCACGCAGGCAGGGTTTCTAAGAAAAAGAACTTAAGCAACAAGCTAGGAACATCAACCAAAGCGAATGCAAGGAACAAACATTTCAACCAAAACCAGGGAATTGGACAATGGAACTCACATAACAAGCTATCAATGCATGAATAGTTCAGTCATCTAAAACTGTTGGAAGTGCAAATCCGCATTGCAATAGAACAAACCCAAAATGGTCATTCTACAAATGTGCCCCATATGCATATGTGTAGAACATCCTACAACAAACATTCAGGATTTATTTTCCTAGTAAAAAAATTGCAGATGAACTAACATATGTTGAAAAAAAGAGTGTAAGGAATTGAAGGTGTTTGCAAACAGATTTCGCTCAACTTCAGATTAGTCTTGCAAAATCAACTAGTGACCTTCAATGGGCAATAGATCATGCCGTGAGCCCGTGACTGGTGTTTCTTCTTTATTTCCCCGGAATTACTCAGATTACCTGCACCGTTTGATGATATAAGGTGGCTCAGGCCTGCAAACTTAGGATCATACAAACTATAGCATTGTAACAAAGGGTGCCAAATCTTAATGTAACACATCCAATCTGCAAGGACTGAGAATCTGTTTCTAGACCATATCAAAATATCAACAAGTCTGGGAATCACTTATCACGAAAAGGAAGCCTATGGAGCACAAGGCTAATGCACAGATGAAAATATCCGGAACTCAAAATCTTCCACGTCCATAGTCAACTCCAATTGCTGGAAACCAACCACAGCTATGGATTAAAATCGGCAAGTCATGGAACAAATAGAACAGTGCAGTGCAGATCAAGTAGTCAGGAGTCAAAACGCACTAAGCTCTCCCATCTAGCTTGAAGCTTCCAAAAATAAGCCTTAGAATCTTCAACACCTGCAGATCAATCCGTATATTCACTGTCTTCATAATAGTTTTAATTATTGGTTTTCTGGCTAATGAAATTAGAAGCATAGAACTGAAAGATACGCAAACAGATTTCACTCAGCACGGTAGCATCAGATTGGTCTTGCAAAATTATTATCTAGAGACCTGCAATGAGCAAGAGATCATTCTACGATTCCTATTTATTTTGGGGGGAAAGCTGCTTAAACATGAAAAACATGCATATCATGATTATAGGATAAGCCTGGCTTAAAGAGGTCATGCAGACATCCACATTGGTATCGATTATTCTCTCATGATCTCGATGCCATAGCTGCATATAATTGATAATTACTGACAAAGAACATAGAAAAACCAATGTCTGAAAAGTTATATCAACATAGAGAACATCGAGAACGTCGTATGTCGCAAAAAAAGGAACTCCTGGCGTGCTCAGACAAAAAAGGAACTCCTGGCAAACCGTATTTTTTTAGTTTCTGGAGAACCACCAATAATCCAATTAAGTATTGTAGGGCAGAAATAAAACAGCTCACACCAAGAAATTGGGAAGACAGAATCCAGAAAGAATTGTAGGCTTTTCCAATTCTATGATCTACAGTTCAGTAATACACCTCGAGAACTTCGTCTATGCAGATCTGCCCAACAATAATTCCAATTAGGCTTGTCACAACTACTGATAACAACACAAACTTCATAAAAACAACCATGAACATAACCAAACCTAACATTCCATCCAATCTCCACACCCATCACCCTCCTGCATCTAAAGGAGCACAAACACATACCACAAGCGAGATCAGCTTTTACAATAAGAATCAATCCAGGGTCTAGAATCCACCTCGTATTATAGGATAACAAACTGATGATTAGCCATAGGAGGAGAGAACTCAATAACAGACAAGATTATATCAGCAACAATTTAAATCTGAAATCACCAAATCCAAGCGACCAGAAATCACCAAATCCTAGCGACCACACCAATGAACCGAACAGACCGTGCACAAGACACCGACCTGCCTTCACATCCAGGGTTCTGTACTACCATAAGCAGCTCCAATTCCCAACCAAACCCTGCAAACACGTGCAGAAGGCGAACACGAAACACACGAATCGAAAGAACACAAATTACACCAAAGAGATAGATCGCAAACCGAATATTCAACCGAATTCGAGTCACTACCCACATCACATGGGCTAAAAAATCTGCAAACACCAAAGCGATAACCCAAATCAAAACTACGAGTAAGAAGAAACTAGACTCGACTGAAAGGAGAGTAAAGTGTCAAATGTTTTTGCAGTTGCAGGATTTCCCTTCTAGCTTGAAGCTCCAAAACACCCTTAGAATCTTCCACATCTGCAGATCAATCTGAATATTGCCTTTGTAAGAGTTTAACTAAGTTTATATGTTAATCTAACTAATGATGAATTGGAAGGGAAGTAGATTTGAAAGATTTGCAAACAGATTTCACACAGCATCAGGTTGGTCTTGCAAAATTATCAACTAGAGACCTGCAGCGAGCAAGAAGCCATTCTATGGTTCAATTTATTTTGGGGTGGAAGATGATGCTTAAACATCAAAAACAGGCATTAAATGATGAGGTTCATGTCAAAAAAAAAAATGACGAGGCAGATAGGGATAAGCCTGGCTCCGGCTGTTTTTGCAGTTGGACTTCCCATTTAGCTTGAAGATCCAAAACACCCTTAGAATCTTCCACCTCTGCAGATCAATCCGAATATTACCTTTGTAAGAGTTTAACTAAGTTTATATGTTAATTGAACTAATGATGAGTTGGAAGGGAAGTAGATTTGAAAGATTTGCAAACAGATTTCACTCAGCATCAGGTTGGTCTTGCAAAATTATCAACTAGAGACCTGCACAGAGCAAGAAACCATTCTATGGTTCTATTTATTTTGGGGTGGAAGATGCTTAAACATCAAAAACAGGCATTAAATGATGAGGTTCATTAAAAAAAATGATCACAGATAGGGATAAGCCTGGCTCTGGCTGGGCGAGATCAGGCAAAGGACACCGATTTCAATTGCAAATTATGTGTAAGTCAATATATGCAAGAACTGAGAATTACCGACGGACATAGAAAAACTGATGTCTGAAAAGTATAATTATCAAAGAAGATAAGCTGGAGAAGATTGTTATTAATCACAAATAGGAACTACAGCGGAACTGCCAGCCCCCTGCTGGAGCAAAAAGGAACGCTCGCTAAGCCATATAATTCCAATTGCTGGAGAACGACCAACAACCCAAATCAGAATTGTCACGGGTAAAATTTAAAATACGCAGGCAAAGAAATCAAATCGAAGGGTTACTAAATCCAAACAGAACATTGCAAGTTTATCCAATTCTATAATCTCCAGCCCAGACCAGCTTCAACCCACCTCCCAAACTTCATCGCTGCAGATCTGCCCAACAACAATTGCAGACAGGGTTGTCACAGTTTCTGATAACTCACAACACATATTCCACACATCACCATGATACCAAAACAACCATGAACATCACCAAACCTCTACCGTTCGATCCAATCACCGCCCTCCTGCATCTAAAGGAGCACAAACACATACCACAACCGAGATCAGCTTTTACAATAAGAATCAATCCAGGGTCTCAAATCCAACTCGTATTACGGGATAATGAACTGATGATTAGCCATCGGAGGAGAGCGTCCAATAACACAAACAGATGATTATATCAGCAGCAACTTAAACACAAACAGAAGATTATATCAGCAACAACTTAAATCTGAAATCACCAAATCCAAGTGACCACACCAATGAACTGAACAGACTGTGCACAAGACACTGACCAGCCTTCACTTTCAGGGTCTTGTATTGACATAAGGAGCTCCAATTCCCAACCAAACCCTGCAAACACGCGGAGAAGGAAAACACGAAACACAGGGATCGAAACAACACAAATTGCACCAGAGATAGATCGCAAACCAAATATTCAACTGAATTGGAGTCACTACCCGCATCACATGGGACTAAAAAAATCTGCAAACAGCAAAGCGACAACCCAAATCAAAGCTACGAGTAAGAAGAAACTAGACTCGATTGAAAACAACCCAAATCAAAGCAACGAGTAAGAAGAAACTAGACTCGATTGAAAGGAGAGTAAAGTGTCAAATGTTTTTGCAGTTGTAGGATCTCCCATCTAGCTTGAAGCTCCAAAACACCCTTAGAATCTTCCACCTCTGCAGATCAATCCGAATATTGCCTTTGTAAGAGTTTAACTAACTTTATATATGTTAATCTAACTAATGATGAGTTGGAAGGGAAGTAGATTTGAAAGATTTGCAAACAGATTTCACTCAGCATCAGGTTGGTCTTGCAAAATTATCAACTAGAGACCTGCAGCGAGCAAGAAGCCATTCTATGGTTCAATTTATTTTGGGGTGGAAGATGATGCTTAAACATCAAAAACAGGCATTAAATGATGAGGTTCATGTAAAAAAAAATGATGAGGCAGATAGGGATAAGCCTGGCTCCGGCTGTTTTTGTAGTTGGACTTCCCATTTAGCTTGAAGATCCAAAACACCCTTAGAATCTTCCACCTCTGCAGATCAATCCGAATATTACCTTTGTAAGAGTTTAACTAAGTTTATATGTTAATTGAACTAATGATGAGTTGGAAGGGAAGTAGATTTGCAAACAGATTTCACTCAGCATCAGGTTGGTCTTGCAAAATTATCAACTAGAGACCTGCACAGAGCAAGAAACCATTCTATGGTTCTATTTATTTTGGGGTGGAAGATGCTTAAACATCAAAAACAGGCATTAAATGATGAGGGAGGTTCATGTAGAAAAATGATCACAGATAGGGATTAAGCCTGGCTCCGGCTGGGCGAGATCAGGCAAAGGACACCGATTTCAATTGCAAATTATGTGTAAGTCAATATATGCAAGAACTGAGAATTACCGACATAGAAAAACTGATGTCTGAAAAGTATAATTATCAAAGAAGATAAGCTGGAGAAGATTGTTATTAATCACAAATAGGAACTACAGCGGAACTGCCAGCCCCCTGCTGGAGCAAAAAGGAACGCCCGCTAAGCCATATAATTCCAATTGCTGGAGAACGACCAACAACCCAAATCAGAATTGTCGCAGGTAAAATTTAAAATACGCAGGCAAAGAAATCAAATCGAAGGGTTACTATATCCAAACAGAGCATTGCAAGTTTATCCAATTCTATAATCTCCGGCCCAGACCAGCTTCAATCCACCTCCAAAACTTCATCGCTGCAGATCTGCCCAACAACAATTGCAGACAGGGTTGTCACAGTTTCTGATAACTCACAACACATATTCCACACATCACCATGATATCAAAACAACCATGAACATCACCAAACCTCTACCGTTCGATCCAATCACCGCCCTCCTGCATCTAAAGGAGCACAAACACATACCACAACCGAGATCAGCTTTTACAATAAGAATCAATCCAGGGTCTCAAATCCAACTCGTATTACGGGATAATGAACTGATGATTAGCCATCGGAGGAGAGCATCCAATAACACAAACAGAAGATTATATCAGCAGCAACTTAAACACAAACAGAAGATTATATCAGCAACAACTTAAATCTGAAATCACCAAATCCAAATGACCACACCAATGAACTGAACAGACCGTGCACAAGACACTGACCAGCCTTCACTTTCAGGGTCTTGTATTGACATAAGGAGCTCCAATTCCCAACCAAACCCTGCAAACACGCGGAGAAGGAAAACACGAAACACAGGGATCGAAACAACACAAATTGCACCAGAGATAGATCGCAAACCAAATATTCAACTGAATTGGAGTCACCACCCGCATCACATGGGACTAAAAAAATCTGCAAACAGCAAAGCGACAACCCAAATCAAAGCAATGAGTAAGAAGAAACTAGACTCGATTGAAAGAAGAGTAAAGTGTCAAATGTTTTTGCAGTTGTAGGATCTCCCATCTAGCTTGAAGCTCCAAAACACCCTTAGAATCTTCCACCTCTGCAGATCAATCCGAATATTGCCTTTGTAAGAGTTTAACTAACTTTATATATGTTAATCTAACTAATGATGAGTTGGAAGGGAAGTAGATTTGAAATATTTGCAAACGGGTTACACTTGGCATCAGGTTGGTCTTGCAAAATTATCAACTAGAGACCTGCAGTGAGCAAGAAACCATTCTGGTTCTATTTATTTTGGGGTGGAAGATGCTGAAACATCAAAAACAGGCATTAAATGAGGGACTGAGGGAGGTTCATGTAAAAAAATTGATGAGGCAGATAGGGATAAGCCTGGCTCCGGCTGGGAGAGATCATTCAGAGAAAGAAACCGATTTCAATTGCACAATATCTGCAAGAACTGAGAATTACCGACGGAGGACATAGAAAAACCGATGTCTTAAAAGTATAATTATCGAAACATATAAGTCGGAGAAGATTGTTATTAATCACCAATAGGAACTGCAGAGGAACTGTCAGCGCCCTGCTGGAGCAAAAAGGAACTCTCGCTAAGCCATATAATTCCACTTGCTGGAGAACGACCAACAACCCAAATCAGAATTGTCGCAAACAAAATTTAAAATATGCAGGCAAAAAAATCAAATTGAAGGGTTACTATATCCAAACAGAGCATTGCAAGTTTATCCAATTCTATAATCTCCGGTCCAGACCAGCTTCAATCCACCTCCAAAACTTCACCGGTGAGATCTGCCCAACAACAATTGCAGACAGGGTTGTCACAGCTTCTGATAACTCACAACGCACATATTCCACACATCACCGTGATATCAAAACAACCATGAACATAACCAAACCTCTACCGTTCGATCCATTCTCCACAACCACCACCCTCCTGCATCTAAAGGAGCACACACACATACCACAACTGAGATCAGCTTTTACAATAAGAATCAATCCAGGGTCTTCAATCCACCTCGAATTACGGGATAATGAATTGATGATCAGCCATCGGAGGAGAGCACCCAATAACACAGAAGATTACATCGGCAACAACTTAAATATGAAATCACCAAATTCAAGTGACCACACCAATGAACAGAACAGACCATGCACAAGACACTGACCTGATTTCACTTCCAGGGTCCGGTATTGCCATAAGGAGCTCCAATTCCCAACCAATCCCTGCAAACACGCGGAGAAGGCAAACACGAAACACAGGCATCGAAACAACACAAATTGCAACAGAGATAGACCGCAAACCGAATTTGAGTCACTACCCGCATCACATGGGCTAAAAAATCTGCAAACACCAAAGCGACAGCCCAAATCAAAGCTACGAATAGGAAGAAAATACTCATTGAAAGGAGTAAGTGTCAAATGTTTTTGCAGTTGTAGGATGTCCCATCTAGCTTGAAGCTCCAAAACACCCTTCGAATCTTCCACCTCTGCAGATCAATCCGAATATTGCCTATATACGTTAATCTAACTAATGATGAGTTGGAAGGGAAGTAGATTTGAAAGATTTGCAAACAGCTCACTTGGCACCAGGTTGGTCTTGCAAAATTATCTAGTAAGACCTGCAGTGAGCGAGAAACCATTCTGGTTCTATTTATTTTGGGGTGGAAGATGCTTAAACATCAAAAACAGGCATTAAATGAGGGAGGTTCATGTCAAAAAAAAAATGATGAGGCAGATAGGGATAAGCCTGGCTCCGTCTGGGAGAGATCATGCAGAGGACACCGATTTCAATTACACAATATCTGCAACTGAGAATTACCGACGTAGGACATAGAAAAACCGATGTCTTAAAAAGTATAATTATCGAAGAAGATAAGTGTTATTAATCACAAAGGAACTGCCAGAGCCCTGCTGGAGCAAAAAGGAACTCTCTCTAAGCCATATAATTCCAATTGCTGGAGAACGACTAACAACCCAAATCAGAATTGTCGCAAACAAAATTTAAAATATGCAGGCAAAGAGATCAAATCGAAGGATTACTATATCCAAACAGAGCATTGCAAGCTTATCCAATTCTATAATCTTCAGTCCAGAATAGTTTCAATCCACCTCCAAAACTTCACCGCTGCAGATCTGACCAACAACAATTGCAGACAGGGTTGTCACGGCTTCTGATAACTCACAACGCACATACTCATCACCATGGTATCAAAACCACCATGAACATAAGCAATCAAAACAGCCGTAAAGCATAATCAAACCTCTACCCTTCGATTCATCTCCACAACCACCACCCTCCTACATCTGAAGGAGCACAAACACATACCACAAGCGAGATCAGCTGATACAATTAGAATTAGCCCAGGGTATCGAATCCACCTCGTATTACGGGATAATAGAGCTCACGATTAGCCATCGGATGAGCGCGCTCAAGCATAGGAAACCAGGATGGAACGGGGAACCACTCAAATCTGAAACCACCGAATCCAAGTGACGGAACAAATGAACCGATCGGCTCTGCACGAGACACTGACCTGCCTCAACCTCCAGCGCACATCCCCCTTCGCAGCACGATGTACAGAGCTCGAATCCCCAATCGAATCGAATCCTGCAATCAACGCGCGGAGCTCGAATCCCCAATCGAATCCGATCCTGCAATCAACACGCGGAGCTCGAATCCCCAATCGAATCCAATCCTGCAATCAACACGCGGAGCTCGAATCCCCAATCGAATCCGATCCTGCAATCAACACGCGGAGCTCGAATCCCCAATCGAATCCGATCCTGCAATCAACACGCGGAGCTCGAATCCCCAATCGAATCCAATCCTGCAATCAACACGCGGAGAAGGCGAACACAAAACGCATGGATCGAAACTAGAGACACGGATCAGAGAGGAATATAGATCGCAAACCGAACGGCTCGATCGAATTCGGATCGCTCCCCGCGTCGCACGGAAGGCGAACGAGCTCAAAAAAAATCTGCGAGCACAGAAACGCAAAAGCGACGACCCAAATCAAATCAAAATCGCGCGTATAGGAAACAAAAAACTCGACCGAGAGTACGAGAGAAGAAACGGAAGAAGAAAAAAGAACGCAAACGCGACGAGGCGCCGGGGAAGCACAAGAGAAGAAGATAGAGCGCCAGGGGAAGGGGGCGAGCACGGGCGCCTTTTATAGGCGGGGGGAAGGCGGTGGTGGAGGAGTTGTCCTGGCGCCAACCGAAGCAGATTGATTGATTGATTCCGTGCCGGACACGGCGCTTCCCATCGCGTTGGCGTTGGCGTGCGCGGAGACGTTGGGCGCTGGCTAAGCAAAGCATGTGGTGGCGGTGGAAAGGAATGGAATTGGCATTCGTGTTGGATTGGATCTGGACTGGCCGGCCGGTCGGTCGGGTTGGGTGGGTGGCTGGGTGGTCGGCAACGCGACGCGGAGCGAATATATTTGCGCGTCTCGGGCGGGGCGGGGCGGGTCAGCGGACCGGGAAGTTTCTGGGTTCCTCGGGAGCTCTGCTTGAGGACTCGGTCGTGTGCGAAAGCATGTAACAGGTGTGTTGGGGCCACGTTGTCCGTCACCACAGGCTCACAGCTTACGCCAAATATAAAGTACGCTTGAACAGGTTCGAGATATCTTTTTTTTTTTTTGAAATTGGCTACAGCCCACCATAAAGTTGCATCCTTTACTAATGCACAACTAAAAAACGTGGTTTCACTGGAACACACTGTAAAAACGTATAATTTTGTCGTAGGACAATGAGACTACTATTTTATTATTTCCGGGTCAGAGGAGAGAGAGAAAATGTGCGAATTATCTATTTTGCCCTTTCTCTTCTTTCTCCTACTCTCCTCTTCTTCCCCTTTCTCCTCTTTCTTCCTCTTCTATCCTCTTCTCTTCCTACCACAAATTAATCGCCCAGATCCTGGCGTGGGCCACGGATCCGATCGTCGCCAGGTCATGCCTCAGCCACCGCCATCAGAGGTGCTCACGCCACCGCCTCCTCGAAAGCTACTGCAACCAAGACGTCCGCCGCCAATCAACTCTGCGGTTGAGGGAGGTGCGGTCATCATCGTTCACGGCAGACCTGTCAGCGGAGTTCCTCTCCCATCTCCCAAGACGCTTCATGTCGATCTAGGCTCAGCCACAGACTCGCCTCGAGCTTTTTTGCGCCAGACCGAGTCTGCGGTCTTTATACTGAGCCTCTTCGTCTCATGCCTGAGCTCCATGCGCCTGAGCCTTCTTCGTGCCACCTCGATCTTCTCCGCCTCGAGCTCCGTGTCGCCTCGATGCTCCTCTGCCGACTGAGCAGCGCATGGCGTGGCCTTCTCCGCCGCCTCGAAGTTTCTCTGGCATACCTTCTCTATCTGCGTCACCTCGAAGCGTCAGCCTCGAAGCTCATTGCCGCCACCCTCTTCTTCTCCTTCGCCTCATTGCTGCTTTCTATGGATTTGGGGAAGATCAAATGCAGCAAAGTAGTTAGGTTAGTGAGGAAATTAATTAGTGTTAAGTGCAATTAGTTAGCCATTAATAATTCAATATTTTGCATGACACGTGGGTCCAAAACTATTAGAATTGGGTCGGTTCAACCAGACCGACCGAGGTAGGCACTGTGCCGACCGAGCAAGGCACTGCGCATTGAGGGCATTTTACAAAGCTCATCGCTCCTAATCACTCGAATATATTATTTTAATGAGAGAAGTGTCTAACAGCAAAATACCACAAAATGTTAGTGTGTTCTGGCGAAACCATGTTTTTTGGATATCCATAGTCAAAGGACGCAAATTTGGAGTGTCTTGTAGCCAATTTTCCCTTTTTATTAACTTACAATTTGTTAATTATTCCTTATCTTTACTTTTATAAAAAGAAATATTTGATGGTGATGGTAAATTTGTCATCTACCTCCTCACCTCTTGAGTTGGTGAGATCTTTTGTAAATATATATGTACATACATGCATATATTACTACAAGGATCTTCTGTAGATAATTAGATCATCTACGCATGTAGTTTGTAATAAGACTATTTGTAACTTGTTGATAGGATGCGAATTATGTGTGCAACTTTTAGATGTAGAGACAATTACCTTCCGTATATTGGCTTTTCAAGTTTAGAACTTGTATATGTTTATTTGAGATCCATTGCAATACACGAAAACTCAGCTAGTACGATGAAAGGTAGGTCTATGCATTCGGTACGATACTTTCAGTAAATACGGATTTTCTAAAATACGGTAATTGAAATGAGATATCAAATATACCAAACAGAACTTCGGTTCGGTATTAGTAAATACAATAATATTTCGATTCAGTATCAGTGAATACTATATTTACCAATCTAATGCGCATTGTTGAACATGGACATTGAAGACACATAGGCCATAGCTGGCTGGTGATTGGTTCATTGCCTCATTGGCCAATCGAGTACGCGTGAGACCATTACTAACTCGAACAATTATATATATGTCATCGCAAAGTGTACAGTTTTGAAATGTGCCACTGAAGAGTTTCTTCTTTAAAATATGACATTGAAGAGTGGCCATGTTTGGAGATATGCTATTACATATCATTTACATCACTTTTGTATGTATCCAGACCCCGTACTTGACTACGTGTTTCCGTATGGACGAAAATGCTCCAACATGCCCTATCCATTATTATCAACCGGAACTAGCCCTAACATTTATGGTCATAACTTGTTATGTACACCATGTTGTCTTCATAACATTGAATCATGCAAAATCAAGGTGAGGAATGGATTTGGGAATGAACAGACTAAGTCTAGTCGGTAGTAATGGACATGGCAGGTGAGACATTTTCGTCCATACGAAAATATGTAGTCAAGTACTGGTCTAAATACGTACAAAAATGATATAAATGGTATATAATGGTATATCTTTAAACATGGTCACTCTTCAATGGTATATTTCAAAAAAGAAACTCTCTAGTGACATATTTCAAAACCGTGCAATTTGCGATAGCATATATCTAATTTTTCCTTACTAATTAATACCAGTTTCAACATAAATAACAATAAATAGTTATTGGAAGACTATAAGCTATAACACATCCATGGTCCGAACTAGGCAACTAGCGGCATATTACAAAAAGAGAAAATTGCACTGTAGGTCCTTGGACTTGCGAGGTTGTGCCAAGTCTCAGCCCCCTGAACTTGCGAGGTTATACCACTTAGCTCCCTAAACTTACGTTGAAGCGAAGTTCGTCGGATGCGATGTTCGCGACTTTGTACCTTCCGAGTGCGGTGGACTCATCGCTGCCTTGTTCCGGCCGTATTCATCGTCCCTGTCACCTCACATCGACAAAAAAACGGATTCTTCAGGCCCGAGAATGCACTGTACTCGTGTCTTCACCGGGGCTCCACCGTCGTCCTCTGAGTCAGCCGTGAGAGAGAGAAGCACATTCCCAGTGCTAGACAAAGTGCTAGACTGAGAGGACTTCGTGGATGGTGAGTAGCTTCGTGTAGTGCAAGGAGAGGAGCTACTCACCATGCACGAAGTCCTCTGAGTTTGGCACTGGGTACTTTTTCTCTCTCACGGTCGACTTAGAGGAGGCAAGGGTGAGGACGGCAGCAAGCTACGACGGTGGAGCTCCGGCGAAGACACGAGCACGGTGCGTTCCCAGACCTGAAGAATCAGTTTTTATCGGCATGAGGTGATAGGAACGATGAACACGACCGGAACGGGGTGGCGACGATTTTGCCAGACCTAAAGGGCAGCAAAATATGAAGTGAACAACATATCAAATTATGAGTATCTTCAAATTTAGTAAAATTCACTAGATCGGCTTCAACATTTTTACGTTTAGAACGACAGACCCAATCTTGTGCACGTATAAAATTTTGCATTGTTAAAGGAGTCAATGAGCTTCTAAAATCATCAAATCATCGAGAATACGATCACCAATGAGGACGTATCATTCTTTTGTGAATCACAGGAAAGAACCTAAAAGCAATAGTTGCATGTGACCTTCTTTGTGCCCATTGCCGTGTAGTGCTTTCACATCTCCGATCTGCGACTAATTGTTTCCTTCCATTGTTCGGAGCTTCATCATTGTCTATGATCGAGTTGCCAATCTTACGAAATAAAAAGAGGAAAATGGCAGAGAGTTCTTAGGAGAGAATGAGATTGCACTTTATTGCTATGAACTGGCTATTACAAGGGGTGCCTTTGACAATGCGGTGGACAAATTCTTAATTACACTGAGCGTAATGCTTGTTTATGCTATCTAAATCCAATCGTCTATTGATCTTCCGACTTGGATTCAATCCTCCTTCTGTCATTTGTGTTCTTCCTTAAGTAGTTGATGAAGTGGTGGCAGTTACTCCTGGAAGTGGCACCTGTTGGGAAGTAACGCGTTCGGTTGGAGGGAGGTAGTGGTTGACAAAGTATCAACCGCTCGACGGTTGTGCGCCTGTGAGACACACAACTGTAAGGTGGTTGTTGTCAGTGTCTTTAGATTATGAAACGTCGTGTGGTATGGACCCAATATGGCATGTGTTCCATTCATCACACGGTATGGAATATACCCGGAGTCAGATCCGGATGCCAGTTCAATGCTTCTACGAGCAGTCATCTGGTCGGGGACTGGGTACAGGCCCTCGTCCGACCATAGAGGTCGTGAGCCTTAAGGGTTACGACCATGAAGACATATGGTCTTTTATTATGTATTAAAATAATACATCGAGAGTTTAATCCTCGTCAGCTAGCCCTCGAACTTTAAGTGAATTTGTCTTGTGAACACTATCTGCCGATGAAGTCGTACCAAGTAGACTCTCATTTAATGATGTGACACTTGAGGTGGCCTGTATTCACTTTAAAGTTGAGAAACTGCCTTGAGACTCGAAGAGTTTTTCTGTCCGTTAGACAAAAAGGTTTTGTCTGTTAGACTTTTTGGGTAACTCCCGATTGCGGTTAAAGAATGGCAGCTATAAAATCCCTCAGCACGGGGCTTAGGTTTTTACACCTTCTGCTTTTCCTTCGACCCTTTTCATCTTCTTGCTGAGAGTTTCCTCCGACCCCCTCTGTTCTTTTCCCCCAAATCCTCTCCCGACCACTGTCCTAAACCAAATCATGTCGGATCAAATTACTAAGTGGACGGTTTCTGATCTGAGCGACAAGAAGCTCAGGGCTCTGGAGGAGATCGGGATGCTTCTGGATAGAAATCTGATCAAATGTTTCCTCGCCTACATCGAGTGCGGACTGAGATTGCCTGCTCACAAATTCCTTTCTCAGGTCTTGGAATACTACAGAGTCGAGTTGGTGAACTTGGCTCCAAATTCCATCGCCAACATCAGCATCTTCGCCTACCTATGCGAGACGTACCTGGGGATCCTACCGAATTTGAAGGTCTTCAGGTATTTTTATCGGATGGCGAAATCGGGGAAGTCGATGGCCAGACCTGGGGAGCGCTCGCTGCGTCTTCACGATGGGAAGGCTGATGAGTACATCCAAATGTACTCAAAATCTTCGTGGTCATCATGAAAAAAGAATTGGTTCTACATGACGGTTACGAAAGATGACGTCCTATAGTTCATCGGCAAAAGGGCGGTTGATAACATAAAGTGGAGGTCGACTGAGAAGAAGGTAGGATGGATCAGAAGGGTGGTCAATGCCATTCAAGACTTTAGTGCCAAGCGATTGACTTCCTGGCACGTAGTTAGGGACTTTTTCTTGTGCCGGATTAGTCATTTGAAGCTACGAGAGCATTCGTTGCTCTGGTACATTGGTCGTGACGAAGTGATCAAAGACTCAAAGATGGTAAGTCTTTGGAAAACTCCGACCAATATATTTTATTTTTGTTGATTATTATTCTTTAACCTTGAACTATTCCTGTCTTCTTGAAGTCCTCTCTTTCGATGAAGTTAGAGAACGAATCAAGATGATTTGTGCCGAGGAGCCTGATACCAAGGCTGCTTTCCCGGGTATTTTAGCTATTGTCTCTGATGAGGAGAGACTAAGAAGACTTAAGATAAATAACCATATTTTTCTTCATCTATTATGTATCTTCCGATCTGTATATAACTTTTTGCTCTAATATGTAGTCGGTCAGACTGAAGTATGCTAAATCCGACAATGATTCTTTTTGTACTACCGTTTCGACTGATTCTTGCTCTGAGACCACACAAGATGATAGTCTTCTGAAGGTAAGAAAGAGCATTCACAGATAGAGAAAAATACAATTTAGATGGAAAATAACATCATCTGATTAAAACTTTGAATTGTTTTTCAGACGGGAAAAAAGAATGTCTACAGACCGAAACTGCAGAGATCGTTGGCTCCAAGATGACCATTCAAGATCTAACAGTTGCTACAATAGCGACTGTTCTGGAGACAGATGAGACCACACCCACAGATCCAATGGTTAGGGATCTTGTTCTCGACCAGCTGGTCGAAAACATTTCTTCCGACCTTCGATTGGACGATGTGGCGGATCTAACCAATCCCACCAGTCCAAGACTGGTGAAGCCGGTCGAAAAGAAGAGGAAGGCAAGCGCGACGGATTTTGCGTCAGCGCGATTCAAAATCAAGGCCAAGAAAAAGACCAGGTATGTATACATGAAAATAAAGACTTATGTAATAGTTACCTCTGATGTCTTTTATAGTCTTGAACTCCTTTTCTTCTCATTGTTGTAGATCCTCTGGTATTTTGGTCGAAGATGACCAGAACACCCTTCGGGAGGAAACCCCTGAAGAGGTCGAGCAAGCCCCGAGCAGGTGATAGCACCAGCTCAGGAACCTGAGGTGGCTTCGACCACTCATGCTGAAGCGGTGGTTCCAACCCCACTTGCAGAAGCAGTGGTGCCAACCCCACATGTGGAGGTGGTGGTTCTTGAGGACTCTCAGCAAGATCCGACCCCTACTGAGAGTTCTTCTCGTAAAGTTACTTTTCCTCATCGCTTCCGAATCTTCAAGGATGGAGAGCTTAACGAAGCGTGGCGAAGAATTTCAAACCGTCAAGCAAAGATGAGTGCTGACTCAATTTTTGCCGAATATAATGACATAGCGATTGAGGTAATCTTCCACGACTACTTTTAATAGTTTTGTTCCATTGGAAAATACTCAGAGGAGTTTTGCTATGTTTCGTAGCATTTTGAGGAGATTTTCACTGTGGTCGAAGGACTGACCCAGCGGATAAAGCTCTTGGAGAAGAGGAACTTCGAATTACAAGGTAAGTACTCTTTTAATATCTTCTTCTCTCCTTCTTTACCATTTGGCTCTTTTTCTTTTAACTAATTCCCCACTTTATCCTGTTTGATAGATTCGGAGAAGCTTAGAGAAGAGGTTATGGCTAAAGAAGCCATAATTGCCAACCTTAAATAAGAATGTCAAAACAAAGACCGGTCGATCGAATACCTAACGACCAGACACAAAGAGGTTCTTGACACCCTTGAGAAGAGGAGCGAAGGTAACCGACCGTAAACTTAACTAGTTTGCTTCCTTTTTCTAGTCGTATGTACTTATCTTTTAGTTTAATCGTACAGAGAAAACTCAAGCATTGAGGCGAGCCGAAAAAACTCTTGAGTTCGAGCATAGCAAAGAGGTAGCCTTTGGGCAAAGTCTTGAAGAGAAGGTTAAAGCCTTCAATAAGATACTCTTTGATATGGGATTGGGAACGCAATTGTCCAATCTAGGAGATCCTACAGAGAAGATCAACTACCTCGGCTAGCAGCTCGAAGACCTCAGGGGTGTCCTTAAGACAACTCGGGAGAACTATGCGCAGAACTTATTCAATGTTATCAAGAATGGAGTTAGTTTTGCTTTGGCAAAGCTAAAAGTCTCTGACCCTTCCATAAATCTTCAGGATATTGAGGAGGACTTCAACTGCAAGGGAGAAGAAGCAGCCGAAATGTTCGAGGAAATGGCACCTCTCAGATATAAGGTTGCAGAAGAAATAGAGGTCGGGTCTCCACGCAGCGATCAGTCTAGTAGCTCCGAAAAGTAAAAGAATGTAATATTTTGACAATTATAAATATAACTTAACTTTTATCATCAATGAAGTCTTTGTTTTGTCTTTCTAAATTTGCCAATTACTCATATATTTCCTACCCCCGACTGCTTGTATAGTAGGAGAATTTTACTAAAAAAGCAGTAGACCAAGAAAATGAGCAATAACTATGACCATGATACAGAGCATATGCTGATTATGTTATAAAAAAATGATCTAAATATTTCTAGAAAATCAATGTGGTCGGAACCAGCTTGTGATTTCGACTAGTCTTAGGTTATTTCCATAATCGAAATACTGTGTAGTACCTTGTGTGAATGGAAGATGTTTAAGACTTGTATTGATTGATAAGATAATATGCAAATATGTATGCAAAAAATGACAAGTGAACTTGTTTCACGAAAAGTGTCCTTGCTCGAGTTCCGACTGGCAACGAGGATCGTAAGAAATGGACCGTCGCTAGGAAGCTCCTTCCAGTGGGCAGGACCACGTACAGAGAAGGAGAGACTTCGACTTGGAGGCTTTCCGTGTCCTAACCAGTAGCGAAAACAAGAGTAGAACAAATTGTTGAAGGTAAGAAATGTAGTCTCTAAAATCTATAGCATGTATAGTACTATACGCAGTTACATGTGTAATGCTACTGTTACTCGTATAATTCTTTAAGAAAAGAGTGTAGGTCGCGCGTGAGAACCATTGTCTGAATGGTCACGACTAGGACCCTTACGGCGCTGGACTTTATGTCGTAGACATAGAGTAATAGAGATCCTTAGAAAGGATATCGAAGAGAATTTGGTCTTCTCCGACCAATAAGGCAACAATAGTATACAAACCAGATGAGAAGACTGATATATAGACAACATCATTCGTCGAAAAGTAAAGGAAATGCATCTTTATTAAAAAGATGAAATTATGGAAATGAAATTATACAAAGAACTTACGCATTTGGTCAATATTCCAAGAATTTGATAAAACACGCCCGTCTGATATAGCTAGTCATATCGAACCAGGTTGGGTGACTTCGACCACAGTGTATGGACCTTCCCATTTGGGAGAAAGTTTGTTGCGATTAGCATGATTCTGAATTCGTCGTAGAACCAGATCACCTACAGCTAGGTTGCGAGGTTGCACCCTACGACTGTGGTACCTTCGCATGGCTTGTTGGTAAACCGTTGATCGTATGAGAGCTTGGTTTCGTCGTTCTTCAAGGAAATTGACGTCGTCGAGTCTTCATTGAATTTGATCGTTCTCATTGAAACAATCAGTACGAGCAGAGCATATCTTCAGTTCTGGAGGAAGCATAGCTTCAGCACCATAAACCAGAAAAAATGGGGTTTCACCGGTTGCACAACTGGTCGTAGTTCGAATAGCCCATAACATGGAAGGAAGTTCTTGAACCCAAGCTCCTGACCGTTTGATTAACTGGTCAAACACTCAGTGTTTTATTCCTTGCATTATGATACCATTGGCCCGTTCTACTGCTCAATTGCTCTGCGGATGAGCAACAGATGCGAAGTGTACCTTGGTACCTAGATCATCGCCGAATTCTTGAAAATTTTCACTAGAGAACTGGGTACCGTTGTCTTTGATTATAAGACTTGGTATGCCAAATCGTATGATCATATTTCTTGTGAGAAACCTCTTAGTGGCTTCAATTGTTGTTTTAACAACTGGCTCGGCTTCTATCCATTTTGTAAACGTGTCAATCATGACAAAAGGAATTTGAATCCCCCGGGGTGCTCTTGGGAAAGGTCCCAGAATGTCTAGTCCCTAGGTTGCAAAAGGCTAAGAAAGAGGTATGGTTTGCAAAGCTTGTGCCGGCTGATGTACTTGTTGACTATGAAATTGACACTGTACGCACTTCATCACGAGCTCTTTTGCATCGCGAAGGGCAGTTGGCCAGTAGTATCCTTGCCTGAAGGCTTTACCGACCAATGTTCTGTAGGAATGATGTGCTCCACAGACTCCTCCATGAATGTCGGATAGTAACTTAATGCCATCCGTTTGAGATATGCATCTTATCAACACTCCGTGACATCCTCGTTTATACAAGGCACTTTTGATCAGAGTGTATGATTTGGTTTTTCGTGCTATACGATCGGCCTCTACATCATCGTCAGGAATAATGCCATGCTGAAGATAATTGTAGATCGACGTCATCCATTCTCTACGTGATCGTGAGGGCGCCAACTATCAACGACCTATGGAGCATCCATGTTCTGTGGATCGATTTGTACGACCTCTAGTGAAACATCTATGTCCTCGAAAAGCTCGACCACCGAGGGTGAATTGAGTTGCTCGAGAAAAACTCCGGGTGGGACAAACGACCTGGTGGAGGCCATCCGTGCCAATTGGTCTGCCAAAAAGTTTTCCTTTCTAGGAATGTGTTGGATCTGAAAATCGAAGAAGTGCATCAAGGAACCGTCAAAGTGCATCATCCACTCATCGTGGTGTTCGTACTCGGGCCCTTGGGTGGGTTCAAGGTTTTTCCATTCGGCAATAAATTCTGCTATTGCCTGGGACTTGATTGTTGTTCGTGAGATGAAATGGAGGTCAAACGCCCCAAGCTCGATCGCCCATTTTGCTATTCGTCCTGATGATTCCCTATTTCCAAGAACTTGACCCAAGGGATATCTGGTTGGTACGACCACTTTGTGGGCCTGAAAGTAATGCCTTAGTTTCCTTGAAGCCATAAGGAGACCATAGAGCAGCTTTTGTACCTGTGGATATCGTTCCTTTGGTCCATGTAAGACTTCGCTTACGTAATAAACCGGTCATTGGATGTTTTCACGTTCAACGACCAGTACACCACTGACTGTTTACGGCGTTGCAGCTATGTAAATCAGCAATGTTTCCCCCGATCTTGGAGAGCCTAAGATCAGAGCACTCATAAAGTACTTCTTAAGTTCTTCAAAGGCGTCGTCTTCCTCTTTAATCCACTCGAAACTTCTGTACTTCTGAAGGAGTTTAAAGAAAGGGAGTCTCTTCTCACCTAACCGCGCTATGAAACGACTTAGCGCTGTCATACAACCGGTTAGCTTTTGGACTTCTTTCTTTGTGGTCGGAGGGCGCATCTGATCGATGGCCAAAATTTTTGCTAGATTTGACTCAATACCTCTAGCCGAAACTAGGAACCCAAGAAGCTTTCCAGACGAAAGTCCGAACACACACTTCTCTGGGTTTAACTTAAGGTTATGTCTTCTTAAGTTATTGAAAGTCTCGTGTATATCGGAAATATGGTCGCCGACGCTGATATTTTTTACGACCAAGTCATCAACATAGGCTTCCAGATTTCGACCTATCTGAGGATTAAAGGTTTTCTGCATCAACCTTTGGAAAGTTGCACTACTGTTTTTGAGACCAAACGACATCTTAACATAGCACTAAGTGCCATATGGAGTGATGAAGGAAGTTTTCTCTTCATCTTCTTTACTCATTTTAATCTGGTGGTAACCTGAGTATGCATCTAAAAAACTTAACAACTCACACCCTGAAGTGGAGTTTACAAGTTGATCAATGCGTGGAAGGGGAAAGTCATCCTTCGGACAAGTTTTATTAAGATCTGTGGAGTCAATACACATTCGTTATTTCCCATTACTTTTTCTAACCATTACAGGATTGACGAGTCACTCTGGGTGATCGACTCACGAATAAACCCAGTCTTGAGGAGCTTGTCAATCTCCAATTGGATTGCTTCCTTCCGATCAGGTGCGAAATGCCGGAGCTTCTATTTGACCAGTTTTTTATCGACCGAGAGCTAGCTCAGTGCTCGATCCTCTCGGGACTCGGGCATATCGGACGCCGCCAAAGTAACACGCCCCGATTTGTTTTCGGAGGAAGGAGACGAGCGACTCTTTCTATTTGAGGTTGAGTCCTGTCCCGACCAATACCTTCTAGTCGGACGAATCAGCGCTTCTTGACCCAGATGGAGTGTTGATGCCTCCCGAAGGAGCACTCTTGCCGAGTGGTACCTCATTGGTTTGGTCGAAAGGTTTTGGCGCCACCTTTGCCCTTGAGTGCTTGACCTGCACAGGTGATGGGTTAGTTTCCCTGGTCGGAAGCTCATCACCAGTTCTAAGGACTTTCGATCATATGCATAAGCCATTTTGCGGTCTCCTCGAACCGTGATGACACCTTTTAGTCCTGGTATCTTTAGACTCTAATAACTATAGTGCGTAGCTATCAGGAATTTTGCTAGAGCCGGACGACCAAGGATTCCATTGTATGCAGTTTCGAAATCGACCACATCAAATGGAATCTTTTCTGTTCGGAAGTTGTCGGGTCTTCCGAACGTAACCGGTAAGGACAGCTGTCCTATCGATTTGGCGGTAGAACCAGGAACTATACC
Organism: Phyllostachys edulis; assembly: GCA_036346405.1. Taxonomy (NCBI): domain Eukaryota; kingdom Viridiplantae; phylum Streptophyta; class Magnoliopsida; order Poales; family Poaceae; genus Phyllostachys; species Phyllostachys edulis. Next base: position 13,376,120 of record CM070554.1, on the reverse strand, counting down.
GTGGAAGGCATATTTCACAGGTTTCACCTTGGACCTTGGGATCTACATTTCTTCTAATGCGCCCGCAAACAAAATATTTGAAGAACTACCTTCATCTATTAAGACTCGATTAACTTTACAATTGTTAATAGTGGGCTCAACTATGATAGAAAACCTACCTGGTCGAGTCGACGGGATGGGGCAGTCTTCTTTGCTGAAGGAGATTACAGTTTCCGACCACCTAGATGACTTGATAGTGATCGGAGACTCGGCAAGATTGACCTCTGTCTCCACGGCCTTTAGATGACATTTGGAATCGTATGAAGAGGATCCTCCGAAGATCATATCCACCATATGTTGCGGCTCCTAGTAGTCCATCTCTTCATCGCCATCTTTATCCTTCTTGGAGCTTGACTCTCTGAGTTCCGTTATGGAGGGGAAGGGTCCTTTGCCTGAGTAGTAATCTTACAGCTTACTTTGCTAGGCCCGGTAGTTGCGCAAATCATGCCCTGCTGTTTTGTGAAGTGGACATAACTTCTTGCTTTTCTTGAAGTCACCAGTCGAAGTCTTACCTTTGTTCCGACCAGTGAAATCTTTCTTGCCCTTGGTATATTTTTCTAGAATCGCAATGACTTCCTTGTTGTCGGGCTTGTGATTCTTCTTGTTCTTCAGAGACTTTTTTTTGCCTTTCTTCTCCTGTTTCTCCAGATCTGACTAGGGATTTTTGTCCTTCCAATCAACAGATTCATACCATTCGACCGTTTCGCTAGCAGTTGCGTATTTGTCCGCCATGTCAAAAAGCTCGACGGTTGTTAGTGGAGGATTTATTGTAACATCTTCCATAAATCAGTGATTGCTCAGCCCTGCTTTGAAGGCCTGGATGACAAAAGATTCTGTGATCTCTGGGATAGAATTTCGAACCTGACTGAATCTCTTGATATATTATCGAAGAGTTTCATTGGTCTTCTGCTTCATCCGATGAAGATCATCCTCCTTTCCAGGGCGGTCGTACATCCCTTGAAAGTTGGCGATCAGAGTATCGCAGAGCTGCTCCCATGGATAGATAGATCCAACCGGTAGGTTAAGCAACCACGACCGGGCAGATCCTTCAAGGACCATAGGCAAATAGTTTGCCATTACGTTTTCATTACCACCAGCAACCTTGATGGCGGTAGAATAAATCTGAAGAAATTCTAATGGGTTTTGAGTCCCATTGAATTTCTCTATGTTGGTCGATCGAACTTGTCCTACCAATCTAACAACTTGAAGACTCAAAAATGCTCGGATCCCGTAATGGAGTCGTATGCTTTCTCTGAAAAGGAGCCGGATTATAGTCAGTCGGGGATCGGTTCCTCATATTTGCATATCTAGGATCCGGTGTCCCAACCCGGTCGTGGACGTTATGATAACGCCTTTGACCACCTACCTGGTTCAGATGATGCCTGAGGTCGCCCGAATCAAGTAGTCATTCCTCTTGGCAAGGAGGAGGAGTGGCTGCTGTGAAGAGCCGTCTCCCCTCGTGATTTCCTGGTCAGAACCTACGAGGGGGTCTTGGTGTTGCTCGATCCTCTGCATGACCATGTTGTCCTCTACTGAAAGAGGAGCATTGGGATGAGGTCATCGTGTGACTTTGTGAATTCCTCTATTCCTGGTACATTTCTATACACTGCATGGTTTGTTGGAGGATCTCCGACACCCGACCTGCAAGCTGAACATAACTTGGAGTTCCTGCCAGAGAAGGGTTTGGATTATTCAAGATATCCCGAACTCGTTGCAGGTTTTATATAGTTACCGAAGGTCGTGGTAAATTTCCACTTGCAGTGGGCGTCCGGTGAGTCGAGTTATCCCTCGACCTCCCGGATGGCCCTGCCTGATTTCTTACTCACGAGGGGGTAAGAACAGGTGAATTAACTGATGCACGTTCATCAGTTCAGTTGCCTCGGTAGTTGGTGCTTGAGTGCCCGTACCATTTTCACCAACAGGTGGTGACGAGTTAACCTGTGGAGGACTGTGCATGGCATCCGGATTGGTATCTCTGATTATGTTAACTTCGTGGCGCCAACAATGATCTTCCGAGGAATTCCCATCGTAACTGAGGGAGAGCCTTCCAGTGCTTCTGCAAGGAGCTTCCACGACGGAGAGCGGTCTCGGACGTTCCAAACTGGTCAGAATGAGCAGTTCCTCTGAGAGTGCCACTATTGGTAGCGATGTATCCTCATCCATCCGGTCGATTTCGTCAATCTCTGTGACTAGCGAACCGGCGGAGGAGGAAGAGGATGACAACATCCCGTTTTCTTCCATAGCGCGGATGCATGCATCCATGTCGTGGTTGTAGTCCGCCAGGTCGGACCAGTTTTTCTCATCCCAAGTCCCCGCCATATTCGCATGAGAGATAATGGGACAAAGGAAGTAGATGAGGAAGGTTTGAGGGAAGTGATCTTCAAGAACTCAACGCCTTCTTCCCCATGGATGGCGTCAGCTGTCGACGATCGAGTCGCCGATCTTACAAAATAAAACGAGGAAAATGGCAGAGAGTTCTTGGGAGAGAATGAGACTGCTCTTTATTGCTATGAACTGGCTATTACAAGGGGTGCCTTCGACAAGGCGGTGAACTAATCCTTAATTACGCTGAGTGTAATGCTTGTTTATGCTATCTAAATCCAATCGTCTATTGATCTTTCGACTTGGATTCGATTCTCCTTCTGCTGTTTGTGTTCTTCATTAAGTAGCTGATGAAGTGGTGGCAGTTACTCTTGGAAATGGTGCCTATTGGGAATTGACGCGTCTGGTCGGAGGGAGGTAGTGGTTGATAAAGTATCAACCGCTCGACGGTTGTGCGTCTGTGAGACACATAACTGTAAGGTGATTGTTGTCAGTATCTTTATATTATGAAACGTTGCGTAGTATGAACCCAATATGGCATGTGTTCTATTCATCATACGGTATGGAATATACCCGGAGTCAGATCTGGATGCCAGTTCAATGCTTCTACGAGCGGTCATCTGGTCAGGGACTAGATACAGGCCCTCGTCCGACTAGGGTATCCTCGGAATAACCTCTGGAATCTTTACGACCATAGAGGTCGTGAGCCTTAGGGGTTATGACCATAAAGACATATAGTCTTCTATTATGTATTAAAATAATACATTGAGAGTTTAATTCTCATCAATCATCCACAGGTCCAATGGCTTCATCACTGCCCATGCCCAGTGACCCACCAGAGAGTGGTATATTATCAGCCTGAGACATATAAAGTACAAAGAGAACACAAGAACTTATAGTTAGTATATGGGAAAGTAGCAATGAGCAGTGAAAGATTCACAAGGCTTGAAGTGATTTCAGGGGAAGGAAATATACATTGCACGATCCTGCTGTTGACTCCGTGGTTGCTAACAGAAAAAAAGCGTCGAAGACTCGAAAGTTTTCATACAAGCCCAAAGTCCTACATAGTTCAGATTTGATAAATCAAATAAAAAACATTCGCATATTATATGTACCACAATCTAACAGTAATTCCTATTCGTACGGATGATCTGCTCAAACAAATTAACGAGACAACTATACAAGTCCTACAGATCTACTAAAAGCTTGAGGGCTCAAAAGCTCAAACCGAGCAAATTAGCTAAATCATCAATACATATTATAGAAAAATTACATATCAACTCAAGCAACAAATGTTTCACCCGTCCATGAGGGTACCAGCCTGAGAAGGATGCTTGTTGTTTTTCCTGCTTGTAGAGGAGAGGAGGCTAGAGGTCGCGGCAGGCAGCGACCGCAAGCCAGACAGGAGAAGTGGAGAACTAGAGAAGGAGGGGGCGCAGGAGTCAGGACAACAGAATGCGTTGGCGCGACAGGCAGGCAGCGCCGGCCAAATGGGCCACCTGGTACAGCATAGCATGGGCACGATCAAACACGGCCTGTTTCGACCTGGCTATTAGATGAGTCGTACAGTGTTGGTCCACGTGCCAGGAAGGCGACCCAGGCACGGCCCCTCAGAGGTTCATGCCGTGCCGTGCCGGCACGAGCCCGTTTGGCCCAGAGGGTTAAGTTTGGTCCGTTTGGCCTGACAGAACAAAAAAAATTTAAAAATAAATAAATAAATGTGTATAATTCAGAAGTAGACATGAAAAATATAAAAAAAGAGACAATCATATTGAAAATGTAATAAAGAACTTTATTAATGTCTAACTGGCTACCTCGTTAAAACATTCGCCAAATAAAAACTCAACATGAGAAAACCTTGGCAAAGGAAAAAGAGTACAATCTATAGCTCTACATACATGTTACATCCTTGTTCTACGTGTTAATGTCATTGTCTAAGTACAAATTTTTAACACCTTCGATAACTCTGGATTTTCACAAAGTGTTGTGTTCGTGGATCAATTTGTTCCCAGTCTTTCACAGTTAGAAGTATCTCCACCATCTCACTTGTGAGACTTTGACGAGGATTAAAATATCTTAATATTACTTTAATATTTAATTAAAGACTGTATGTCCTTCGTGGTAGTAACCCCTGAGGCTAACGACCCACTGGTCGTGAGGATTCTAGATGTTACTTTATAGGTACCTTGGTCGGACAAGATCCTGTACCTGCTACCCGACCAAATGACTGCTCGTAGGAGCTTTGAACTGGCACTTGGACCCGGTTCCAAGTATATTCATTTCGTGTGACGAATGGAACATGTGTCTAATTGTTCCAAACCACACGACATTTATAGCCCTAAGTCACTGACAATAACTATCATACGGTTATCGTCTCCCACTAACATCAACCGCTGGTCAGTTGGTTTTCTGCCAACTGCCACTGCTTCTCCTACCGGATGTGACACTTCCAAAGAGCGCCATTTCTAGGAGTAACCATCACCCATTCGTCAGTTATTTAAAGGAAAAGACAACCAGGAGAACAACACACCGAACAAGTTCACACCATCTAAAGATTCACAACATATGGAGATTGAAGCAATAACATAGCAATCAGTACTCCAAGTGTAATTAGGGCTAGTCCACTGCCTTGTCGAAGGCAACCACTGTAAAGGATCCAGTTCATTGCAATAAAGAGCAATCTTTTTCTCTCTCGATAACTCTTTGTCATTTTCCTCTCTTTATTTCGTAAGATCACCGACATATTTGTTCTTCTCTACTCCAATATTCTTCCAGAAAGACTGAAAGTAGACTCGGAGGAAACAGTAGAGACAGGAACAGTTAACACATCACGTGCAAGTATGGATAGCACATGATATGTTAACTTATGGGCTTGCCACCATTGCAAGATGTCGAAGCATTCTGAGTTGAAATCCACTGTATCGCTGTCCACATAGGTGGATAGTTCCCTACTCCCTGTGGGTCTTGGCTGAGCAAGCAATGGTGTAGAAGAGGAAGACCTGGACCTGGAGGAAGAGCCACCGAAAATCTTGCCCCACATATTTGTCTTGCCACTTAAGACGGGGCCTACTGGAGGTCGTTGCAAGCGGACTCCCCAGAACTTATTTTCATACCTTTGATAAACCTCGTATAACCGAGAACGAACTTCTGCAAAATAGTCAGTATAGTTTAGCCTTGTAGCATCACTAAGAAAATGAAGTACACTACCAAATGCATCAATTTTACCCCCTAGGATCTAAAAGAAATGCAAATGCATATAGGTGAGGGATTTCTCTCCCATATTTAAGGTATTTAGATTTCATAGAAACAATAGCATCACGTAAAAATAAGTCATTTTCATACATTTTCAATTGAGTAGCAATCTGTAAAATACTATGCACAATGATAGGAGATGTTGGATAGTAGACAGCGGACAAAGCAACAGTGGTCTCATAAAAAATTTCTAAAAACGACAGTATCTTCTCAACAATGATCCAATGTTGCTCAGTCAATAGTATACTACCGTCAGTGCTATGATAGTGCTTTTGAATAAAAACAGAAAAAAATACTCTTGTATGGTAAAAGAATCTTAAGCATGAGGTAAGTAGAGTTCCACCTTACCTCCATGTCCAAACCGAGCTTTCTTGGACGTACACCCATCGTCCTGCAGAAGTTCTTATATTATGCTATTCTTACGTTAGAATTATTCAAGAAAGAAATCGCATCGCAAAAAGCTTTAGTATACGAACTCAACCTCTTCAAACCACATTTGACTATAAGGTTGATAATATGATAAGCGTATCGTTGATGTAGCAAGAAGGAATCGGCGTATGTACTCAACACTGGAATAAGAATGTCCATGGCCCTAGAGTTTGAAGCGGCGTTGTCTAAAGTAATTGAGAATATTTTGTTTGTAAGACCAAAGTCTTCCACGACTTTGATAATATAGTCCGCAATATTCTCACCCGTGTGTGCTATATCAATTAATTTCAAACCTATAATCATTTTCTACATTACCCAGTCGTCATTAACATAATGCGCTACTACACTAAGGTAATCCTCCCTAACCGGACCACTCCATATGTCTAAGGTCAGGGCCACAAAAAATGTGCATGTAGTAAATAGTTACTTTATTTTATTACAACGTTCATTGTAGTATTTTACTAAATCCCTAATTGTTGTCTGTTTAGAAACTGAAGAAAATCTATGATTATGCATAGTTCTAATGTAAGTTTAGAAAGAAGCATACTCTCCAAAGCCTAACGGTAAATCTTCAGAAGCAATTAAACGATAGAGAGATTGACGGGCTACCCGAGGATCGTAGTCCTAGCTACGTACCGTACCATCGGAGTTGTACTGCAGCTGCGTCTGTCTCATCACCAATCCTTACTTGGCTCGACATCTTGTAGCATGTCTAAGCAAGTGCCCCGTTCCACCTGTAGACTTTGCAGACAATTCATTGCGACAATTTTTATAAATAGCAAATGGTACCTCATTCCCCTATACGTCTTGCTTGGTTGTCCTATCGAAATGCTCTCACACTCCCGATGTAGACGGTCTCGACCTCTTCACTCCAGTTAACGTGGAGCCTTGTCGTAGCAAAAAGGCTAAACAGTGGATACGGAGACCCTCCGTACCCTTTGTCTTGGGTGAAGGACCGAATGGAGAGGAGCCAAAACATACCATGTGTGAATAGTATTGTGTATGTGTATACAAAAATAGAGAGAGACCTTTACATGCCCCATGGGGCTTTATTTATAAGGGGCAAGAAGGGACATTTACCTTCTTGCCCCTAAGGACGAGAAAAAGACAAAAGGGTATTTTGGTACATTTTTACCAGAATATGCTATACAGACTAGATTTACATATGCACAGTGTCACCGACAGATACCCAGATTCTCGACGATCCTAGGCGGGCACCCCCGTGCTCACACGACAACTCCCCCGTCTGCGTGGTTCGAGGTCGCGAGGACAGGTCCCGCGGTCCCGAGGGGCGAGCGGACACATCCCTGCCGCCCCTGGCCCCTCGGGAGTCGGGATGCTCCGGGGTGACGTAGGTGAACCGGCGAAGGGGCTCCGGCGACGGCCGCAGGTAGAGTGTCGAGGGGCCTTCGAAGAAGATCCATGTCAAGGCCGCCTCGCCTAGAGCCGCCACGCCAAGGCTTGGCCATTGAGGCGAGCTGCGCGTCAGGGCCGCCTCGCCGAGGCAATAGCCTCGAGGCGGGCGGTGAACAGCGGCGGAGCCCGTGGGGGCGAAGTTGACGCGGAGCCGCCACGCCGAGGCTTGGCCATCGAGGCGAAGGTCGCGGTCAGGTTGCCTCGCCGAGGCGATAGCCTCGAGGCGGCAGCTGAGCAGCATGGAGCCCGTAGGGCGGTCGATCTTGAGCCGCCATAGCGAGGCTTGGCCATCGAGGCGGGTGGCGCGTCAGGGCTTCCTCGCCGAGGCGATAGCCTCGAGGCGGGCGGTGAACAGCGGCGGAGCCTGTAGGGGCGAAGTCGACGCGGAGCCGCCACTCCGAGGCTTGGCCATCAAGGCAAGCGGCGTGTTAGGGCCGCCTCACCGAGGCGATAGCCTCGAGGTGGGCAGTGAGCAGCGGCGGAGCCCGTAGGGGCGAAGTCGACACGGAGCCGCCATGCCGAGGCTTGGCCATCGAGGCGGGTGGTGTGTCCGGGCCGCCTCGCTGAGGCGATATCCTCGAGGTAGGCGGTGAACAGCGGCGGAGCCCGTGGGGGCGAGGTTGACGTGGAGCCACCGCGCCGAGGCATGGGATGCGTCATGGCGGCCGTTGCCGCCCTCATTTTTTGATTTATTTTTTCGATGTGATCGTTTGCGATGCCCTGTTGAGGGCCCGGTACCGTCCCCCCTTCGGCCATTCCTAGGCGAGTGTGCTCGTGACTTGGAGTGACGTGAAGGGGTTATTTTTATTTTTGTGCCGATTGGGCTCGCTTGAGAGCCAAGGCTGGCCGAGGGGAGGCGGCCTCACGCCGCCCCCATATTTTAGGATAGGGCTCCGGGAGCCCTACTGCTTGTTGCAAGGGGGGATAAGCCAAGGCCGCCCCCATACCTTTAGATAGGGCTCGGGAGCCCTATCATGCTTGTTGGGGGAGGCGAGGCCTCGCTGCCCCCATACCTTTAGGATAGGGCTCCGGGAGCCCCATCATGAGCATGAGGGGAGGCGAAGCCTCGCCTGTCCCCCATACCTTTAAGATAGGGCTCTAGGGAGCCCTACTACTTTGTTGCGAGGGGAGGCGAGCCTCGCCGGCCCCCACACTTTAGGATAGGCCTCGGAGCCCTATCATGAAAGCTGAGGGGGAGGCATAGCCTCACGCCTGCCCCCACACCTTTTAGGATAGGGCTCGGGAGCCCTCATCATGAGTTGCAGGGGAGGCGAGCCTCGCCTGGCCCCCATACCTTTAGGATAGGGCTCCGAGGAGCCCTACTGCTTTGTTGTGAGGGGGAGGCGAAGCCTCGCGACGTCCCCCATACCTTTAGGATAGGGCTCCGGGGAGCCCAACTTCTTTGTTGCGAGAGGGGCGTAGCCTTGCGTCGTCCCCCATACCTTTAGGATAGGGCTTCGGGGAGCCCTACTGCTTTGTTGCGAGGGGGAGGCGTAGCCTCGCGCCGTCCCCCATACCTTTAGGATAGGGCTCCGGGGAGCCCTACTGCTTTGTTGCGAGGGGGAGGCGTAGCCTCGCGCCGTCCCCCATACCTTTAGGATAGGGCTCCGGGGAGCCCTACTGCTTTGTTGGGACCATGTTGTGCCAGGGTTAGCTTTGCGTGTCGTCTTCGTCGAGGCGTTCATGTTTGTGGATGGTACTGGCTTGTTGCTCTGCTGATGGCAGTGGGAGGCTTGGTTGTGGTTTGGTTTGCTCGATTGTGGGTGTTCTTGGGAAGGCAGTGGTGCTTGGTTGAGCTTGCTTTGCTTTCTTATGTTTCCTTAGCTAGCGGTGGTGTTTTGGTTGTGTTGAACGAGAGTGAGAGTAGCTTGGCTTTGTGAATGAGGGCTTGTGATATCGAAAAATGGTTTATGTGGGGAAAACTTATGCGAGGGAGGTGCTCTGGAACGATTGGAGCTTTGCGCGAATGAGCGTGATTTGAAAAATGTCTCTCCGCCGGGCCGACGCCCTCGCGGCGGGAGACTCCCTAGTTGTCGAGGTGGGCCTCTGGGGCGGGCCTTTGGAACGACTAGGGTGCACGTTTGAGCACGATTTGAAAAATGTCTCCGTCGAGCAACGCTTTGCGGTAGAGACTTCCTAGTCGCCGAGGCGCCTCCTAACGACTAGGGTGCGCGTTGAGCGATTTGAAAATGTCTCTCCACCGGTGACGCCGCTGGCGGAGACTCTAGTCGTCGAGGCGGCCTCCTAACGATTAGGTGCGCGTTGAGCGCGACGATTTGAAAATGTCTCCGTCGACGCGACGCCGCATGTCGGAGACTCCTAGTCATCGAGGCGGCCTCCTAACGACTAGGGTGCGCGTTTAGCGTGATTTGAAAATGTCTTCGCCGGGTGATGCCTCGCGGCGGAGACTCCTAGTCGCCGAGGCGGGCCTCCTAACGACTAAGGCGCGTTGAGCGTGATTTGAAAAATATCTCCGCCGGGCGACGCCACAAGTGAAACTCCTAGTTATCGAGGCGGGCCTCCTAACGACTTGGGTGCTGTTGAGCGATTTGAAAAATGTCTCCGTCGGGCGACGCCTCACAAGTGAGACTCGCTAGTCGTCGAGGCTGGCCTCCTGAACGACTAGGTGCGCGTTGAGCGATTTGAAACATGTCTCCGTCGGGCGACGCCCTCGCGTGGGAGACTCCTAGTCGCTGAGGCGGTGTAATGACCCAAAATTTCAATTTTGGTTAAAGTTTAAAACTTATTTGAGTTTGTGAATTTTCCTCAAATTTTAAAAGCTTTGTCCTAAATGTTTTAAACCTAAAATAATTTAATTACAAAATTTATTATCAAGTTTAAGTTGGGAATAATTTTATTAAGTCTAAAATGTCTCTAAGGATTTATGAGAATTTTGTAGAATTTTGGACTCTTTTGCTATTTTCTAAGTCTAAAAAGAATTAATCAGATTATTTAAAATAGAAAATCAAAATAAAACCCTAAATGTGTTTAAATAAAAGCCTCCTACCCATTACATCACACACGCACGCTGCCCACCCAGACCATCTCAACCCACGCGCTCACCTTTAGTGATCGTCTCGATTCACATCGGACGCCCACGCAAACACGCCACCCACGCCGCCTCACCACCCGATCTCCATCCGACGGCCCGCCATCTTCTCCCCATGCCTCGCTCCACGCGGTCAAAGCCGCCACCGCCATTATCGCAAGACGGGCGAAGCCGCCAACCGGCGCCTAACCTCCTCAAGATCCTCACACAGGCGCGAGGCTCGCGCCCACCTCCGCCACGATCCCCACCCCCTCTTCTTGCACGCGGGCGCTTAAGCCCTTAACCGCCGCGACTTCCACGTCGCACGCCGCCTCGGACCTCCCTGCCCTATAAAGGGAGCACCGTAGCCTCACTCCACCAACGCCAACACCACCACCCACTCTCTCTCTCGCCTGCTCTCCGAATTTGAGTTTTCTCGCCACGGCCCCGGCTTGAAGCTTCGATTGCGCCGCCGCCAGAAGCCGCCAGCGTCTCGCCGACACCACCATCAAGATCGCTGCCTTCACGCGATCCCGGCGCACTCGCTCGCCGGAGACTCTCGAGCTCGACGCCGCCGACAACCCGGAGCTTCGCGCCGCTTCGCACCGCCGCCACCTCCGTTTCTCTCTCGTCGCGTGGGTGAAGCGCTAACCTCGCGTTCCTTTTCTTCTCGCACCCTCGCCGGGGTTCAGATCGCCGCCGTCACGGCTCATTGAACCCGAGCGCCGCCGCTGCCGAGGTTCACGTGGCTCGCCACGCCGCCGCCACCGTGGCGCCACTCGCAGCCCACGTGGGTGCCACATCGCCTCTAGTGCCGACATGGCGCCACGCCACACACACGCGCCACCTTCCCGCAAGAAGCCCGTGGACTTGGTCCACATGGATCCGCCTCTCGACACGAGGGTCCCACCGCCGCTTTTTTATTTTATTTATTTAATTACCGAAAACCTCAGGTACGACGTCACCATGCTAATAATTAGAGTTTCCTTTAGAAAATAATTCGGAAAATCCTTTTAAATTGCGATTTAGGTTTAAATTTGTAAAATTCATAACTTATTCATCCTAGCTCCAAATTAGATGATTCAAATTGCTAAATTCTTAGAAAATTATGATCTAACTAAATAAAATATAATTATTCAATTTGGAGTTCATTTTAGTTCTGTTTTAGAATTTAGAAGTTCATTTAAAATCCAAATTTAGATTTAAATTTGTAAAATTCATATCATCGATTTCCACTCCAAATTTATTGAATTAAATTCTAAGATTTTGTAAAAAGATTATCTAGCTTAATAAATTAAAATTTGTTTATTTGAAATTAGTTTAAATTGTCTCTTTTAAGTTAAAACTATTTAAATTGCAAATTTAGAATTTAAACTTGTAAAAATTCATATCTTTTATTTCCTAATTCCAAATTTAGTGTTTCGCACTTATAAAGTCTTCTAAAATTATTATTCAGCCAAATAAAGTATAATTATTTTATTTGGAGTTAGTTTAAACTATTGTCTTGTTTTTATTGAATTTCAATTGATTGTCGATTTCCACGCTTAGATTATTTACGATTCCGGAATTTGATTCTTCCAAGAATTAGAATTTCAAGACTTCAGCGAAGGCAAGTTATACTTTGATCATCTTGCACCTACTATTTTAAAGTTATTTAAATTCAGTTTTCAAATTATTAAGTGCATGCATACTTTTATTCAAGTATTTTAAATTTCGCTTAAATGATTAGATATTCCAATCGTCCTTGTATGGCCAATATTGAATATTGAAATGTCATCCCTTGTCCCCATAGATAAATTGTTTGGAAATGCTTAGCAAATGCTTAGACCATGATTTTGATTTTGAGGAGGATTTAGCCAAATCTTTACAAACTTGTTTTAACTTGAACCTATGGTATTGTCTTACCATAGAGTTGTTGTAAAGGTGGTTTTACTAAATAAAATAAAGATGGTTTGGACTTGGGCGAACGAATGAAAGGTGGGTGCAGTGTTTATGCACTGGTTTAATCTGGTTAGGATTAAAGCCTGTGGTTTAATTTGAAAGACGCCAAGTCGATTAAGGACCGCCTTTGAGCTGCCTTTGCTATGCCAAAACGTACCACCACATGTCCCAGATGGGAAGGACTCGCTTAATAATTTGGGATACCTCATAGATATTCGTGCCATGTTGTATAAGTGGGTGTTGGTTAGACAAGAGTCCCACATGGCACAAGAGGGGCTCCTGAGGATGGTTAGTCAAATGGAAGCGAAACCTTAGCGGGCATGAGTATTGTGAGGTAGATCATTGTAACGGCCTTGTGATATTTGCTCACACGCCTTAGAAGCGTGGATTGGCCGAATACGAGGGTATAATATCTCGTGTGGGTAAAGTCGCATGCACTCGCAGAGTAGAAAACTATTGAATAGCTGCGTCATGTCATAGACATGCTAGCAAAGCCACTTTGAGTTAGACTTGCTTTTGGTTTTAAAATGGTTTTAACAGATGTTTTCGTGATGGTTAGTCCTGGTGGGAAATTTGGGCGGTTAGCCATTGTGATCGGAGGATATCCATCACCTTTCTTGGAGGTTATCCACATTATTCCATTGTCATTTAAAATATGATTTTAATTAATGTATGAAAATGGCCTTGCAATCTATTATGATTATTTAAATTAAAACCGCCGCTTACGCAAAAATAACCCCGCCATTGTCCTTTGTTTACCTTATGCATGCATTACAATTCCATATTGGTGTAACTTGCGAAAGCACTAGTAGTTGTGCTCACGCTTGCTTTATGCAACAAAATTTCGTGAGAAGACTATTATCGGGACGGTGAGGACACCGACGATAGGTTACGCCCATTTATCATTACGTGGCGGATCGTTCGCCTACTACTATCTTTTTATTTTCGCCGTTATTTACTTCCTTATTTGGCTTCATGCCCAATTGTATCGAACTCGATTTACTATTAATGAAATGCGAGATTTGGTTATGTTATCATTTTGTAATCTGTACACCGGAAATCCTGGATCGGTGTATGAACACGAGGGTTCGGGATCTTTCGTTCTCGTCCGGCAGCGCCCTCCTAAAGACTAGGTGCCGTTGAGCGACCGAAAATATCTCCGTCGGGCGATGCCTCATGGTGGGAGACTCCTAGTCGTCGAGGCGGCCTTCGAACGATTAGGTGCGCGTTGAGCGCCGATTTGAAAATGTCTCCGCCGGGCGACGCCTCGCGGCGGGAGACTCCTAGTCGCCGAGGCGGGCCTCCTAACGACTAGGGTGTGCGTTTGAGCGCGATTTGAAAATTTTCTCTCTGCCGGGGCGACACCCTCGTGGCGGGAGACTCCCTAGTCGTCGAGATGGGCCTCTGGAACGACTAAGGTGCGCGTTATTGTTGCCATGGTGATGGGCTTATTGATGTTGCCATCCTTGTGGGTTTTCGCTGCTCACTCCGAAGAGTTGTGTGCCGGGCCTCATGGCCATGCGCGGTGTCTTTGTTGCCACGGTGATGGGCTTATTGACGTTGCCATCCTTGTGGGCTTCCGCTGCTCACTCCGGAGAGTGGGCTAGCGTGCGCCGGGGCTCATGGCCATGCACGGCGTCTTTGTTGCCACAGTAATGGGCTTATCGACGTTGCCATCCTTGTGGGCTTCCGCTGCTCACTCCGGAGAGTGGGCTAGTGTGCGCCGGGTCTCATGGCCATGCGCAGCATCTTTGTTACCACGGTGATGGGCTTATCGACGTTGCCATCCTTGTGGGCTTCTGCTAGTCACTCTGGAGAGTGGGCTAGCGTGCGCCGGGGCTCATGGCCATGCGCGTCGTATTTTTTTTACGGGCCGAAGGCCCTTTTTTCTCCCGGGCCCGAAGGCCAGCCGCTGAGGGCTTAAACCGGTCGAAGGGCCTTTGCTTTTTGTTAGTGTGGTAGAAGCAGTGCCCACCTGGAGGCGAGGCGATGGCGGCGGCGATAGGCGCGAGGTCATGGGCGGCTTGAGCGGGCGCGGCGCTGGCGCCAAGTTCTCAAGGCCCTTCGAGCATGAGGCGAGAGGGGCCCGGGTTGCGGGCGTGGCCTGGCCCAAGTAGTTTAGCGCGCGCACCTTGGTGGCGAGGCTGTGGCGTAGAGGTGGCTCCGATGCTGAAGTGGGCTCTGAGTGGCCCGAAGGCAGTGACGGAGCTTCGATTCGAAAGGGTCCTCCGGTTGGCGGAGGCCTCGGGGCCGATGGTGCTCCGAGGCAGGCGGAGCGGGCGCGGAGATGCCTCGAGTGGCGAAGAGGGTCCCCGATTGGCTCTAGGTTGGGAGCTGGCCCCGGGTGGCTCCGGAGGTTATTCGAGCCTGCGCATGGCGGGTGCGGGTCTGCCGCCCGTGGTCGCGGAGGTGCGCATGAGGCTCGGGTGAAGGTCAGAAGACTCTCCGGGTGGTCCGAAGGCTTCGGGTGGAGGTCCGAAGGCTCCGCTAGGGCCGGAGTGCTTCCTTGGCGGCACCAGAGGCGGAGACCGTGAGCTGGCGAGGCTGGTGCGGCCGGCTCGCAGACGAGGCGGTGGCGGCCGGTGGCTTCCTTGAGCTGGCGAGGCGAGCCTCGAGTGCGACGTGGGTGCTCTCAAGGCGGAAGGTGGCGAAGATCTCATGCATGCTCGGTGCAAAAGCGACACCGGGCGGAAGGCACACCCGAGGGGCCTGTGCAAGAACAAGGGAACCGAGGGCTTGCAAGATGCCACAGAACGAAGGTGCCTCAAGGGTCACCGGGCTTTTTTGAAGTCCGGCCTCTACTGTTTTCTGGCTTCGACCAAGGTACTTTTCTCAGAGGGGTTGGTGGTGGTCTTTGGCCGGTGTAGAGGTGTCTTCAGCTCCTCAGGTTTGTAGCTTTTTGTTCGGTCCCCACGAACGGCGCCAACTGTCGTAGTAAAAAGGCTAAACAGTGGATACGGAGACCCTCCATACAGCGGAGACCCTCCGTACCCTTTGTCTTGGGTGAAGGACCGAATGGAGAGGAGCCAAAACATACCATGTGTGAATAGTATTGTATATGTGTATACAAAAATGGAGAGAGACCTTTACATGCCCCATGGGGCTCTATTTATAGGGGGGCAAGAAGGGACATTTACCTTCTTGCCCCCAAGGACGAGAAAAAGACAAAAGGGTATTTTGGTACATTTTTGCGTAATATGCTATACATACTAGATTTACATATGCACAGTGTCACCGACGGCACACCGGTATTCCTAACGATCCTAGGGTGCGGGGCACCCCCTGGTGCTCTGCTACGACAAGCCTGATGACGGAACTCCGCCTTGTGCTTCTATTTGGCTTGAGGCAGCCGCAGCCGCCTCCATGGACGCAATTTCCTCTAGTGAAAGTCCGTAATCACCAAGAGCAAAGTTGCCGTAAGGACTGTCCATAACGAAAACTGCAAAATCGAAACTAACACTATCATTACTTTCATCTTAGCATAACCAACACTAACAATAAAAATATAAAAAAATAGTATTGTACCTCTTTTGCTGACTTGCTACCGAAAGTTGAATTTTCCAAAATTTGGCAAAGTTTTTTTGAATTTCGCCAAATTAGCTCAACACGAATTTGAATTTGCACAACAGAATTTCAAAGAGAGAATGAGTGATGGAGGGGTGCTGAATGAGGAGGGTATGGTGGATATTTATAGAAAAAAATTGGAATTTTTTAAATTTGGTTGCTAATTTTAAGACCAAAACGGTCATAAAAAATAGGCAGAAATGCCCCAATCTGATTTTAAATGGGCCTGAGCCCGCCGGGCCTCTCTGCCCGCCGCCGCTCCGCCTCCTATCTGCAGGTTGCAGTATGTGCACTAGGCGTGTCAAGACCCAGACTGCCACAGCCTCTCTGCCTCCTGCTCCCTCCACTGCCTGCCGCCGCCACATCCGGGCGCCCACCTCCTCCCTCCACTTCGGCGATCGGCTCTCCTTTCTCTGCTCCGGGCCTCCGGGCTCCGGCTGCCCCTCGCCCCCGCCCTCGGTCTCCTTCCACTAGCGCACTGTCGTGGTAGTGCGACACAGCGGCAACGGTGCGACGCTTCACCTCCTCTCTCTGCTCCGACGGTCCGTCCTCCTCTACCCTCCACGGCTCCTTGCCTCCTCTCTTCCCGAGTCGGCCGCGCCGCCCTCTTCCTCTCCTCCTGTCCCAAGCCAGCCGCGCTTCCATCCCCTTCCTCCGAGTCGGCGGCCGATGCCGCCATCCTCCTCCCTCCCTTGCCGACGGTGTCATCGCCTTGCTAGCCTAGTGGCTCCTCGGCTCTAGCTCTCCCTCACACTGGTGCACGCAGCCACTCTGCCGCGGTTGCGTCGGCCGCCCATCGTGCTCGAGTGTCGGCCCAAGCACGACACGGCCTTTCGTCTTTGAGCAGACGCCCATAAACAATCGTGGTCGTGCTTGGGCCGGACCTACAGTGCCGTGCCTCGGGTCGGCCTGACAGGCATGGCCCGTTTGGCTAGCCCTACGGGCGGGTCACGAGGGGCGAGCATTCGTCTGTGTGGCGGCCGCTAGAAGCAAGGCACGAGTTTGTGAGTTGTGAGTTGTGACTGCGTGTGCGTGCGGCGTGGACTCGTGGGTAGTTTTGGACTAGGCTAGTGGGCCGGTCAGGTCGTGGGCTGTCGTAGGAGGGGTTTTTTAGTTCGGTATTTCGGTTTCTATTGGTTTTTACCGAAAACACTAGATCCCAGAAGTCATTTTTTTATCATACCAACGAATACCAAAAAACGATCATATCGAGTAGACCGTTCCGTTTGGGTTTTTTGTTCTGTTTTTTTTTGGGTTCAATAAAACCGTGCACCGCCCTAATGAAAGGGTGGAAACAGATGGATCACACATATAATCCTTCAATACTTGTCATTTTTTGTCACCTTATTTGTTTACAAATAATTAGCATTCCACCATTTATACATTTTTTTTTACTTTTCCCTTATTAACTTCCCCTTCCTCACTTCTAAACCACACATTTAGTGGGTCCATAGTATATTACTCCCTCCGTTCTCTTTTATATGTTGTTTTAGAAACTTGTCTTGTTCCCAAGTAGATATCATTTTAGGTTTTCTAGGTAGTGTTTTTTTCAAAGGGCCCCTACTAAAAGCGGGTTAGTATGATGTCATTACTCAAACTCAACTCACAAGATTAAGCATTAAGTAGTGTATTGTTCAAGGCAAGACTTAATTAACAATGACAAATATGTCAAGATGAAACATTTAGTGGTGCATTGTTCTTTGTGTAGAGAGCTAAATCGACATCTAAAAAAGAACGAAGGTAGTAGCTGAATTAGTTACCAAAGGCATTTCGGTTATATCATATAAAAACAAGTTAAGTATGACTCGGTCAAAAGAGTCGGGTAAACGCAAACAGAGTATGTGTCATAAACTTTGCTTTTTCCCCCCTTTATATTTGTCAGTTTTATCAAGCAAAAACACAATATCATCCTTAAATAGATGGTTGGTTTGTTTAAGAAACAACGGAGGTTTTAAAGGCGCCCCCCCCCACCACCCGGAACTCCTCCATTAGCAGCGCCAGAACTGTTTGGATCACAAGGAGGCTAGCATCCTGCGAAACATGCGTCACCTAGGGTTGTAGGAAAAAGGGAAAGGTAAAGATTAGCAGTTTAAGTTACTTCTCCAGTTCTCCTGCAAGTTGATTACACCAATTAAGAGTTGCTTACGGGGATTGTCCTTCAGATGCTCTCGAAGACCAGAGATCGATCATCAAAGAGGTGGAGAGTAGAGCTCGGTTCATATCCTCATTGCGAAAGGTCTTCTGGTTACACCTTTTCCAGACTATCCAGAGTGATAGGAGTAGAATGGTGTGCTTCCACTAATTGGTGAAAGAGGGAAGGGAGTTGACGATCACCTGCATCTCTGCTCCAGATCACTGTGATCATTGGAAGGTGAACACATAATCCTTTCCCAAAAGTCTCGAGAGGAAGGTCAGGTGACGAAGAGGTGGTTTGCACTTAAACATGATTTGAGATTCTAGAATTGCCAAATTGGTATGAAAATTTAATTTGTACTATAATTAGTTAGGCCTAATGTGGAAATTGGTCAGGAATAAATTAGAATTGTTCACCACATGGAGATTTCTTGCTACTATGGGACTAACAGCAATGCTACCTTCACACTACAAACCATTGTATATCAACACAGTTCATCAAACCATTTAGTCGATAAATCTGTTGAACTTCTTCAACTTTCTCGCCGGAGACTCGAATTGGTCAGGAATAAATTAGAATTGTTCACCACATGGAGATTTCTTGCTACTATGGGACTAACAGCAATGCTACCTTCACACTACAAACCATTGTATATCAACACAGTTCATCAAACCATTTAGTCGATAAATCTGTTGAACTTCTTCAACTTTCTCGCCGGAGACTCGTAGTAGTGGAGTCATGATTTTGACGATAGGGGTACGAATTTAAGTAACACATAATTCTATTGACTCGTGACTAACTGGCTAACTGTTTTACTTCTATAGTTCGATCTAATACAGAATATATACAATTCTATATACTAACATACAATCTAACACTTACATATAATATCAAATGTCATTAGTTGTACCAAAATTTATTACATGTATATATATACACTATATATAACATGTATTTTTATTTTCCAAATAAATTAGAGGTACGTACCGCATGCTCCGCCACTGGAGACACTGTAATTTTAAAGTAATCATCTGATATGATATAAAATTTTCTTTTGTTCCAATGGTCCGTAGGAGACCCATGCAGGGGTAGTAATGACCGGTAAGAATAACACGGCCCATTCACCTTGAAAGGAAACCCTGTCGTAGGGGTGGCCCACCGGCCCTCATGGCACAGAGCGACAACCCGAAGGACTCATGATGCCGGGGGACCCTGAGGAACCACGACCAAGGGCCTCCGGATGGGCCCCGAGGCTCCCCGGAGGGGCATCCGAAGGCTCCGAAGGTAAACCCCGGAGGCACCCCGGGGAGGTGTCCCGGAGGCTCCGAGGTGGTCCCCGAGGCCCCGGAGGAGTCCCCGGGGTCCCCAGGAGGCATGAGCTGAGACACCCCCAAGGGGGCGACCACGAAGGGTCCTCGTCACCCACCACCAAGGCACAAATGGAGGTAGACCGGTCCACAACCAGGTAGGCCAGTCAGTGAAGGACCACCATGCTCCCAGACCTACTCCTAGACTTAGAAACTCCCCTGTTGCCCCTATATTCTGTGTACTTCACTAGGGGTACGAGTGTAATTCTATGTACCAGGGCGGGGAGGCTATAAATAGCCCCCCTCCCCCACCATGTAGGGGGATCCTTCTTTTGACAATAAAAATAAGAACATTTCTAGTCCGAACTCCACATCCGAGACCCTTCGGCCCCTTCTTACGAGGTGAGGGTCTCCTCTGCTTATTCGGTCTGTCCACTTTATACCACGATAGCCATGCCAAGTCCGTGGGGTCTTGGAAAAGTCACAAGACCCGAGGCAGGGATGGCCTCTCGCAAGGTCAAGATCCAAGGTCTCCACTAGGCTGCCACAGAGCCATGCCCCAACACACCGAGGGCCAAGAGAAGCGGTGACGTCCACATGTGAGGCGGCAAACAAGGGATCATGAAGAAGAGGCGACAACTCCGCCATGGGGGCATAATTGGAGGCGACACCCAACCCAATCAAGCATCCTTGCTTAACCCCAACCTCCCCGCCCCACAGGGGCCGTCGTCGCACAGACTTACGAGGCCCTCCAACTGAACTTGCCGACCTCCCATGAATTGCTTAGCTTCCATGAGGGGCGCCCGCCACAACACATACCAATGACCTCCCGAGTGTGTCACCCTCAGCGAATCTCCCGATCCCGGGATCCTAATTCTCGCTGAGCACGGGTTTGAAGCACGCCTGGCCCAAGGACTTCAAGATGCCCAAGTCACCCCTTTGAAGGCACCATTGATCCCGCAGTTCCTCCGAAGTTCACGAACGCCATGAGGCCGCCGTGAGGGGACGACACCACGGCGAAAAGCATCTCCTCGCCTCAAGGGCGTCGCCCTCACATGGTTCTTCACCATCCCCGGTCTGCATCGCTTAGGGAGCATTTGCGCGACTGCGTCGCAACAACTTCTAAGGAAACTATGTCGAGCCGAAAGACGCCGGACACCGTTTCCAGAAGCAGCCCGCTAATCCTCCGCAGCTTTTCAGAGGTTCACGAGGGTGAAATGCTAGGCGAGGGCGCCAACGAAACAACGGTGATCAACGCGGCAACTGCGGACTACTGTAAGGCCCGCCAGAAGGCCGCTCGCAAGCCCATCTCCACCGCCGCTGAACTCTTCGAGCAAATGGAGGAGTACGCAAGCGAGGAGGATAGCAGTAAGGGGCGGAGGTCGTAAGCACCACAATGTTCCCAAAACCGCAAGCGGGCCGAATAAACCGCAAAGAACTAACTCCAAACCGCGCGAAGAATTACCGCCTCGGGTCGCGGAGTATACCATGTAGACGCCACCCAAGACCAGAAGGCACGAAAATGGTGGCCGAAGAGGCCGCGGCGAAAGCGAAGGCCGCGGACGACGCTACGGGCGGTAATCAGACGCCCGGACGGCTACGGAAAGGGTCACGCTATACCGCGACTTCCACGGCGAAAAGCTCGTGATACCACCGCAAATTGTCGCACTATCGCGCTATGAACGATTACATCAATCGCCGCCAAAGAACCTACAGAGGGCGAGGGCCCTAGGACCCCG